>CM048744.1:131054233-131680733 GCA_026315105.1 Locusta migratoria | reverse complement strand
ATTCCCCTATGTCTAAGAATGTGCCCTACCAAGCGATCCCTACTTTTAGTCAGGGTATGCCAAAAATTCCTTTTCTCACCAATTCTGTTCAGTACCTCTTCATTAGTTATGTGATCTACCCACCTAATCTTCAGCATTCTTCTGTTGCACCACATTTCAAAAGCTTCTATTCTCTTCCTGTCCGCACTACTTATCGTCCATGTTTCACTCCCGTACAAGGCAACACTCCACACAAATGCCTTCAGAAAAGACTTCCTTACACTTAAATTAATATTCGATGTTAGCAAATTTCTCTTTTTCAAAACTGCTTTTCTTCCCATTGCCATTCTGCATTTTATATCCTCTGTACTGCGACTACCCAAGTAACAAAACTCATCTACCACCTTCATTGTTTCGTTACCTAATCTAATTCCTTCAGCATCGCCTGATTTTTTAAGACCGCATTCCATTATTATTGTTTTGCTCTTGTTAATGTTCATTTTATACGCTCTCTTCAAAACACTGTCCATTCCATTTAACTGCTCTTCCAGGTCCTGTGCTGTCTCTGATAGAATTACAATGTCATCATCAAAACGCAATGTTTTCATTTCTTCCCTCTGAACTTTAATCCCTATTCCAAATTTTTCCTTGCTTTCCTTCACCGCCTGCTCGATGTACAAATTGAATAACATCGGAGAAAGGCTACAACCCTGTCTTACTCCCTTCCCAACTGATGCTTCCCTTTCATGCCCTTCGAGTCTAATAACTGCAGTCTGGCTTTTGTACAAGTTGTAAATAAGTCTCCTTTCCCTATATTTTTCAGAATTTGAAAGAGTGTATTCCAGTCAACATTGTCAAATGCTTTCTCCAAATCTACAAAAGCTAAAAATGTAGGTTTGCCTTTCCTTAATCTATCTTCTAAGATAAGACTAAAGTGAGTATTGCCTCCCGGGTTCCTTATGGGAGGAGAATGACAAAGCCATATTGGTTGCTAATTTTTTGGAAGTTAGAAGTCTACTTCTGGACACGGAAAGTAAGTAAGTAAGCATGAGCCCTTTACTTTCCTACTGGCCACTCCAGTATTGGTACGACGTACCCTCCTCCACACACCGGCAGCAGTATGCAGAAGTAGAGGTGCAAACAAACGAGCAGCGAAGGAAGTCGCTAACTCGTGGAGTTAGACTCGGCTATAAACAGTGGCGCGAGGCCAGCACTAAATCACCAGTCCGGCTGCAGCGCGGGCAGTGAGTAGACGTAACGACACAGCTCACTGCACCCCGAGCACAAGAAGACTGGGCCGCGCGGCTAAATATTTGGCACAAAATGGCAACAAGAACTCGGCCGAACGTCGGAGAAATGTGAGAGATTCCAACCTACATAGTTGCGACGTCGCGGTAACGGCGGTGCGGGCAGCTCGTAGCTCCCGAGGCTCGCGTGTGTTGAGTTCTCTTACGCCCAGTCAGTCGTGGGCGGTGCCACCCACAGACATATATTTCTAGACTGGCAATGCCTTATACAGTATCACTGGTGTCAGTGAAGTCTCGCCGCCATATTTCTATACTATAAACTAGTAACCAGAATGAAACTTTCACTCTGCAGCGGAGTGTGCGCTGATATGAAACTTCTTGGCAGATTAAAACTGTGTGCCGGAACCGGGACTCGAACCTGGGACGTTTGCCTTTCGCGGGCAAGCGCACTACCGACTGTGCTACCTCGACACGACTCACGATGCCGCCTCACAACTTTACTTCCGCCAGTACCTCGCCTCCTACTTTCCAAACTTCACAGAAGTTCTCCTGCAGTCTTGCACGTTTCGCAGGAGAACTGTGAAGTTTGGAAAGTAGGAGGCGAGGTACTGGCGGAAGTAAAGTTGTGAGGCGGCATCGTGAGTCGTGTCGGGATAGCACAGTCGGGAGTGCGCTTGCCGGCGAAAGGCAAACGTCCTAGGTTCGAGTCCCGGTTCCGGCACACAGTTTTAATCTGCCAGGAAGTTTTATAAACTAGTAAGCAGTCGTGTGTGTTATTTCAGAAAACAGTCGTAAAAAATGAATGAACTGACGTAACTATGCTGTCTTTAGAGTTTTGACATACGGGGAATTCGTGTGTTGTATATGGCTGTAAATTTTTCAGCTGCAGTAAGCTTCGACACATACAGTAATGAGTTGCATTGATTTGCTGTTATTATTAATCTGTTACCAATTTAATTACGCTTCGGTTTTAATTCAGTAGTGTGGTCGTTAGAAAAGTATTGTTTATTGTGGATAACCCGTATCCTTATTATTTTGACAGTCCTTACGAAATATTTGACACATGCTGTAATAAATCGCGTTGCGTTTTCTGTTTTTATTAGGCCTGATCTGTTATCAGGTTCGATCAATTTCGGCTTTTCTTTTAATATTATGACCGTTATGAATGTACTATTTGTCGTGGATAACACAATCGTTATCCTTCTTAGTGTTTTTTCGATAACTACAGTCTGCTTTAAATGTACCGATACATAACGGTAAAACTTTACTTACCTCCCGACGCGACGGCCTCGTATGAATATGTTGGCAAAATCAACAAAACGGTAGAAAGCCCTCACCAAGATGTTGATATTCCTAGAAATCATCACAAAGTGACTTGATTAGCATTGTGTACAGACGAAGTAGGAAATAAATAACGCTGTTCCTACTCTATGGTTGACAGGTTCTTGTATGTACCAAATGTTCAAATGTTCAAATGTTTGTACAGCTTATGGGACTTAACTACGGGGTCATCAGTCCCTAAACTTACGAACTACTTGTGAACTACTTACAAACTAGGACGGCACAAATATCCATGCGCGAGGGGGGATTCGAACCCCCGACCGTAGTGGCCGTGCAGACCGTGTCTGAAGCGCCTCAGTCCCCTCGGCCACCGCGGCCGGCTTTGTATGTACCCTCGTTCACTCTGTAAAAGTAATTGCCCTTGTAAAACGAAGATTTCTTGAATAAAAATGTTCGTTGTTACGCGATTGGCTAATGCCAAAGTCACACGATTGACAACATAATCACGCGAAGCAGCCAGGACGGGAAGTAAAATTTAACCGTACGTAACACGATTCGACAGTGTAGGTCTGTATGTTAAATTCAACTATTGCAGAAGTATTAGCTTAAATGCAAATCATGTTCTAACGAACTCGTAAAGCTTACAACGTCGTATCGTGTCAGAAGAACATAGTAGTACCGTGCGGAAACTTTTTGACGTGAGGTAAGGCAAGATGGCGGTTTCCGGCTTCAGCCACAGAAGCACGTTTGCCAGTCTATAGTCGGGCCGGCGAAAGAACGACCCTGACAGTTCTCGCACGTGGGCCGCAGAGGGTGGGGGATACACCCAACCACCAACTTGAGCTCTGGAATGCGTAAGCGTTGCCGGGGTAACGGTGCCGCGTTGCCACCCTGCCACTCAAGGTCGCTCTGGGTGGCGTGCTTCAGTCGCTGCAAAGCATCTGTCGCGTGTTCATCGTTTGTGTCGTTGTGTTACAAAAACAATAGTCGAAAAATCATTTATGAAATTGATACAATTGCTGGAGAAAGTGGTCATAGAGTGTTGCGCCTTCCACCATATCATTGCCATTTCAATGCAATAGAACTCGTGTGGGCTCACGTGAAATCGTACGTTGCAGAAATAATAAAAGTTTTTCATTAACAAAAGTAGAATTCTCAGTTGGTGAAGCATTGAGCAGTATTACTCCCACAAAATGGAACAATGTTGTCACACATACGTGGCACATCTTAGAAGAAGCATGGGAACGAGGAGATACACTAGAAGGACGGGTAGAAGAATTAATAATAACATTAGGGAACGATAGTAGCAGTAGCAGCGGTGCATTGCACATGATGCTGGCCGCGACTGATTTTGTTTCGCAACAAAAGATCATTTACTGAAAAATTACGTTATTTTATTCCTACTTCTGTGACCAATAGACTAGGCATCGAAACTGATCTGACAATATTACTCAGACACTATACTATGGCAGTCAACAGCGACCATAAACGAATGCGACAAAAACTCTTTTTATGTAAGAAGACAAATCATTTCACTGGAAGAGGCAGTTTTACTACTTGTAAAGTGGTAGTCCTTATTTGTTTACCCTCTCGGCAGACTGCCAAAATACAGTATCCGAGTAATAACAGCGACTCTGTGGAAAATAGTTATAGAAGATGAAATATATAAACAAAATTCTTCAACTAGCGAACTTTGGCCAAAGACTAAATGATACATTATATTTAATGGAATACTGGAACATATGAAGCTTTAACTCGACATATATTTCTAAACCTTTTCTTTTTAACTGAAAAAGAGTGTTTTTCGTGATTGTTCTCGTTCGTTCACGCTTTAGTAGTACATAGCAACGGTCCCAAAATTTTCGGACGTGGTATTCGTATGCCGGCGACCGACACGGCGTAACGACAAACAGCCGCGTAGCAATATTGGCAACATAGCCGCTAGCTGTCAGAGTCGTTCTTTCGGCGGCTCGACTATAGTAGTGTATGTCAGTGGTGCCACCCATTGCCAGGCGATACCGCTGCCGCGGCGCTCGCCATAAACAGACTCGGTATGAAGGCCGTCGTTTGTTACCTCGGCTGCGATTAACGCCCACAAACGCGGCTGAAATATTGGGTCACTGCGGTGCGACCCGAAAAGACACCGGCAAAAATTACACCGGCCAGCCAGCCAGCCAGCTAGAGCCAGACAGCAGACACTATCTCTGCCGCCGCCTCCTGCTACGCTCCTTGAGGTGGCCGCATTCTGGGCCGCGCGACCCTCCGAGGTAACTTTATCTGCCACTAGTGAAATTTTATGGCGATGTTTTCGAGGTTTTCCCGAGCTCAGTGATCGCGAGTTGAGGCCGGGAAAAAAAATCACTGCTGCGGCCGATTGGGACTCATTCATTTCGTCTCTAGGATATGGATAATAGATATATTCATTAAAAGCAGTAGGAGTAACCCACTAAACTACAGACCTATTTCATTGACGTCAATTTGCAGCAGAGTTATGGAACATATCCTGTATTCAAATATTATGAATTATCTCGAACAGCATGATCTATTGACCCAAGGTCAACAGGGATTTAGAAAATATCGTTCATGCGAAACACTACTATCTCTTTATTCACACGAAGTGATGGGTGCTATCGACAAAGGTTCGCAAATCGATTCTGTATTTCTTGATTTCCAGAACCGATCGATCGGGGCTCATTTCGTCGCTAGGATATCGATAATAGATATATTCAAGAAAGGCAGTAGGAGTAACCCACTAAACTAAGGGCCTATTTCATTGACGTCAATTTGCAGCAGGGTTTTGGGACATATCCTGTATTCAAATATTATGAATTATTTCGAACAGAATGATCTATTGGCCCAAGGTGAACACGGATTTAGAAAAATATCGTTCACACGAAGTGACGGGTGCTATCGGCAAGAGTTCGCAAATTTACCCCGCATTTCTTGATTTCCAGAAGGATTTTGACACCGTACCTCACAAATGGCTTTTAATCAAATTGCGCGGTTATGGTATATCGCCCCAAATTTTCGACTCGATAGGGGATTGCCGGCCGCGGTGGCCGAGGGGACTGAGGCGCTCCAGTCACGACCTGCACGGGCACTACGGTCGGGGGTTCGAATCCCTCCTCGGGCATGGATATTTGTGCCGTCCTTAGTATTAGCTAGTTCCTAAATAGTTTGTAAGTTTAGGGACTGATGACCCCGTAGTTAAGTCCCATAACATTTGAACTTTTTGATTCGCAAATCGATTCCGTATTTTTTCATTTCCAGAAGGCATTTGACACCGTACCTCACAACCGGCTTTTAATGAAATTGCGTGGATATGGTATATCGCCCCAAATATACGACTGGATAGGGGATTGGCGGCCGCGGTGGCCGAGGGGACTAAAAAAATCTTCTAATGTTTGTATAGTTTATGGAACTTAACTACGGGGTCATCAGTCCCTAAACTTACAAACTACTTATGAACTACTTACGAACTAGGACGGCACAAATATCCATGCCCGAGGGGGGATTCGAACCCCCGACCGTAGTGGCCGTGCAGACCGTGACTGGAGCGCCTCAGTGCCGAGCGGATTGAGGCGCTCCAGACACGGTCTGCACGGCCACTAAGGTCGGGGGTCTGAATCCCTCCTCGGGAATGGATATTTGTGCCGTCCTTAGTATTAGCTAGTCCATAAGTAGTTTGTAAGTTTAGGGACTGATGACCCCGTAGTTAAGTCCCATAATCTATAAAAACATTTGAACATTTTGATTCGCAAATCGATTCCGTATTAATTCATTTCCAGAAGGCTTTTGACACCGTACCTCGCAAACGGGTTTTAATGAAATTGCGTGGATATGGTATATCGCCCCAAATTTGCGACTGGATAGGTGATTTCCTGTCAAAGAACACACAATTTGTAGTAATCGATGCCGGCTGTGGTGGCCGAGGGGACTGCGGCTCGTCAGTCACTGTCTGCACTGCCATTACGGTCGGGGGTTCGAATCCCCCCTCGGGCATGGAAATTTTTGCCGTCCGTAGTGTTAGCTAGTTCATAAGTAGTTTGTAAGTTTAGGGACTGATGACCCTGTAGTTAAGTCCCATAAGCTCTACAAGCATATACATTTTACATTTGCATAAAATACAAATACTATATTTTAGCGTATTATTACACCGTGGAATGTTGGGTTTTGCAGCTAGTAATAATAAATAGATAATGAAATAACAGGTTTTCGCTTGGTAGGCGATGTGAGATGTTTCTTTTATTTAACTTCAAAACATATCGATTTCGTCCCTATGATGGGACATCATCAGTGCTGTTAAAAACAAGGTACCTTGGTCAGACATTGAAATTACAATAAGATTACATACACCAAGAATCTTATTGTAATTTCAATGTCTGACCAAGGTACCTTGTTTTTAACAGCACTGATGATGTCCCATCATAGGGACGAAATCGATATGTTTTGAAGTTAAATAAAAGAAACATCTCACATCGCCTACCAAGCGAAAACCTGTTATTTCATTATAATTCTGTGGTGGGCTGGCACACAAAAATGGAATCTAGTTACATGAATAAATAGATAACTTTAATTGCTTGTAAAAATATACATTCAAAATAAAATTCCGCATGTTGTACAGCACTTTAATATTCGTCCCTACTTCCCGGACCCCCTGCAGTAGTACCTCGCCACACCCCGCGCGGTGTCTCGCGGAGTACGTACGCAGAGGTAAATGCCCTCGACGTCCGCGCGTGTTTCCATACGTTACAACTCGGCCGCACCACATTTAGAAGGCGCATTGCATTATGCGCAGTGTTTGTGGTATCTGCCCCTGAAACGTTGTAGGGTTGTAGCGCCCAAACTAACAGTGATAGGAATGTAGTTTAAATTGATTTGGACGCAGCTGGTTTCCACGAATCCAATGCACAATAGAAAT
The DNA here is from genome assembly GCA_026315105.1 of Locusta migratoria. Taxonomy (NCBI): domain Eukaryota; kingdom Metazoa; phylum Arthropoda; class Insecta; order Orthoptera; family Acrididae; genus Locusta; species Locusta migratoria. Next base: position 131,673,305 of record CM048744.1, on the reverse strand, counting down.
AACTATTGTTGCATTAAAAAAATTATATCTTTGTGCTATAACTCTTTGGAAAATGATACAATAAACTATGTTCATAGCTCCGCAGAAAGTGTAACATTTCTTGTGTTGACCTATCGCATTAAAATTTCCCGTCACCTGTTATTTTAGAAGTTACAGAGGCAAACACACTTAGTGAAACACCCTGTATATGGATAAATAGCTAACCGATCGCCATAAAACCGTGCCTAAAGCCTTCCCCGGGTAGACATTAGTAACTGTACAAATTTTTAGCTCTTTATGTCTTGTGATGAACGTACACCGAACAGACATTCACATTTATGTATATATATAAAACGTTAAAAATAAAATTCCGCGCCGCGGTGGAGTAGCCGAACGGTCTAAAAGCGCCTCGCTGCGAAGCGCGGTTGCTCGCCGTGGAGGTTCGAGTTCTCCCTGGGGCATGGGTGTGTGTGTTGTCGTTAGGTTAGTTTGCCTAGGTTTAAGTAGTTTGTAAGCTACGGACTGATAACCACGCAGTTTGGTCCGATAGATTAAAAAAAAAAAAAAATAAATAAATAAAAAATAAAAAATAAAAAAAAATAAAATAAAATTCCGCATGTTGTACAGCACTTTAATATTCGTCCCTACTTCCCGGACCCCCTGTAGCGGTACCTCGCCACACCCCGCGCGGTGTCTCGCGGAGAACGTACGCAGAGGTAAATGCAGATGAAACACGGTGCGCGCCAGACTTTCATATTGCGCTCTCGGCCGCCGGAAGGTCGCTCCTTCTCCTTCCGCTGCCCTCGACGTCCTCGCGTGTTTCCATACCTGTCAGGGGGCGGGGCAGGCGACGCAGGACACAGCATTCCGCTCCCCGGCAGACGCAGAATTCCTGCCCCCCTGCGTGTCGACACGGCCGGCAGATTATTGTTTCGTGTCTGCCGGCGCATATTACCTTGCTGCCGTCCCAAAGGACAGCAGCTCTCCTCTCCACTCCGCTGCCTTGCCCGTGCTTTCCGCCGACGACGCGCGGCTCTACGTCTTCGGGTTCCGAGAACGCGTTCTACACTTCTCTCAGTGACTCCAACCAAAAAGGGGGGGAATGTTCGCTACGGTCGTCCGTCTCGTCCGGAAGATTGGACACGCAGGCCGCTTTCACTACGCCAGGGAAATCCACCGTAGGAATGGGAATTGTTATTATTCGCGTGGCACACTCATGCAGTTTATTTATATTGAGTGCTAGGTATACTCGGACACGCTTTGCTGTAGGTTGTTCCAGATTAAAATAAAAACAGAGAAAGCGCTCATTTCTGGCGTATGTAAGTTGATAGCCGGCCGCGGTGGCCGAGGGGATTGAGGCGCTTCAGTCACGGTCTGCACGGCCACTACGATCCCCCCTCGGGCATGGATATTTGTGCCGTCCTTAGTTGTAGGTAGTTCATAAGTAGTTTGAACATTTTGTAAGTTGATAATGCTTTATGAATGGGAACTGCATATAAAACCTACCTCTCCCGCCCCTTCCTTTCACTGTATTTAATGCCGCATCTCACATTCCTGCCTATCGTAGCCTGCAGAACTTTCCATTCCCACCCTTACACGGAATCCTTCCCCCTCTACTCCAAAATGTTCAAATGTTTGTAGAGCTTATGGGACTTAACTACGGGGTCATCAGTTCCTAAGCTTACAAACTATTTATGAACTAGTTAAGACTAAGGACGGCACAAATACCCATGCCCGAGGGTGGATTCGAACCCCCGACCGTAGTGGCCGTGCAGACCGTGACTGGAGCGCCGCAGTCCCCTCGGCCACCGCGGCCGGCCCCTCTACTCCCCTCCACAGTACTCTTTTGTAGTTCAAATGTTCAAATGTTTGTAAATCTATCGGACCAAAATTGCGTGGTCATCAGTCCTTAGCTTACAAACTACTTAAACCTAGGTAAACTAACCTAAGGACAAACACACACACCCATGCCCGAGGGAGGACTCGAACCTCCACGGCGAACAACCTGGAGCTCCGCAGCGAGACGCTTTAGACCGCTCGGCTACTCCACCGCGGCTCTTCTGTCGTTCGCGAACGAACTAGTTCGGAAGAGCGCTCCTACAGGCGAACTACGCGAACTAGCTCGCAGATTCCTCGCATCTTAGTTCGTCCGCTGCTTTTCCGAAGACTGGCGGGGAACAGCGAGAGGACGCGAGAGCGCGCAGAATCGCGTGATTCCCTTCTGCCAGTTATCGTCATTTCGAGATAAGATGCAGCTCAGCTGTAGTTTCATAATTCATTGCCACAATAAATCAATTTTAAAAATAAAGTACTGCGAATACTCTTAATTCCATTGTATCACCCATTCTTGTTAATAACTGGTTTATTTGCCTAAGTATTTGATGTCTAATTGCCCAAAAATGCGGGTAATAGCACACGCTTTGGCAACACTGATTCATTATTTACAAAAACTGTCATAAAAAAGCTCTTTTAGTAGCGGTAACAAAAGCCAAAAAGCGCGGAAGAACTAGAAGGATCAGAGGAACTAGGAGCAGCGGACGAACTAGGAGCAGCGGACGATTATGCCAAACGTATCTCGCTTCATAGTTCGTTGGATTCTTTTCCGAAGACCGACGGGTAATACCGAGAGAGAGCGTAGCACAATTAAAAATCACGTGTTTGCCTTCTGCTGATGAGTCATTTCGAGGTGAGCGTCTGCCTGCTAGATTACATAGTTCAGTGCTACGAAATTTCTGTTTTGAAGTATTCTGCACTCTACAATATCTGGCAAATAAATTCCATAATGCCAAGGTATAGAGATAACTCTAAACTTAAACGCGAGAAATTATCCACAAACTGTTTCTTTTGGTTTGCGTGATATCGTTAGTGGCTCAAGCAGCAAGCGCATGAAGCAGCTAGGCGGGGGAACTTCCACCTCCACCTGCACGCGCAGACCACGCCGTCACTGGGAGCGGACGAACTAAAAGAGCGAACTAGTTTGCGGCAGAGCAGCGTACGAAAGTGAGCGCTCCCAATTGTGAACTATAATGCGCAAGTGTACTCCACAGTGACAAAAAAATTCAAATGTTTGTAAAACTAACGCGCACAACCGCTCGGTTAACAGTCCGTAGCTCATAAACTACGTAAACTATGGTAAAATAACCTAAGGACAACACAAACATCCATGCCCGAGGGGGACTCGAACCTCCGACGGTGAACGGCCTCGCGAACGGCACCCCTGTGCGCACGGCTAATCCTCTGCGTTCCTCAGTCACAGTCAACATCCATTTGGGACAGGAGTGGCTGGACATTAGTGGTTGTGTATGTATAGTTGTGTGAGTGATTTTGTGAATATATGTCTTTTTTTCTGATGAAGGCCATGGCCAAAAATTTAAGTTGTGTGGATGTTGTTGTGGCGTTAAGTTAGCGCCACACGCCAGCTGTAAGAGAACGATCGTGGAGAAGGCAGTGATCGTCCGAAAGCCAATCGCAAGCAGGCGCGCGCATCCTGGAGGGAGTAACCGAAGATGCGCGCCCTCTACAAGCGGCTATATCTGGGCCGACATACGTCTGGAAAACCCGTCAGTTACTAGTGAGAACTCGGACAGTGGCTAGTGAGAACCAGTTGCTATTCAGGACTCAGGTCAGTTACTAGTGAGAAATCGTCAGTTACTATTCAGAACTTAGGAAGTTACGAAGCTACGAAGACAGAACTAGGATAGTAATAAGCCAGGACGCGCCTACGAACTTAGCAGTAACTAGGTCTCAGCGCAGCTAGCATCATATGGACGATGCCACAAGAAGCGAGAAGAGAGAAGAAACAGATGTTTTAAAGTTGAGTATTGTAAATTTCAGTCAATAAATATCTTGTAATACTAACTATATCAATGTTTTAGATATCAAAGGATCCAGCACCTTACTGACAACAAGACCAGGACGAATAAACAACAAAAAGGCGACAAGGTCACAACAAATGTGATTGAGTATTTTTCGTGCCTGTTAGCAGCTCCGCAGACCTCTTTACGGTGAGTTGTTATCTAGCCTACACTATTGACATTCTTGTCGGATTTTTCATTGCTAAAATGTTAAACATGGGCGCTTTTAGCTCTTCGTATAAATGTCTCATGTTTTAGCTTCATTTCTGATGAAGATACCCTTAGTAGTAGTCTAAATCTGGATAAAAGTTCAATTATTTTAAAGCAACTCATGGGGCTGAAATCTCATAAAGTAAATTAATCTATTTCCTTCAGCATCAAATTCAAATGTTTCAAATGTTTGTATAGCTGATGGGACTTAACTACGGGGTCATCAGTCCCTAACCTTACAAACTACTTATGAACTAGTTAATACTAAGGACGGCACAAATATCCATGCCCGAGGGGGGATTCGAACCCCCGACCGTAGTGGCCGTGCAAACCGTGACTGGCGCGCCTCAGTCTCCTCGGCCACCGCGGCCGGCCCTTCAGCATCGCAAAGGACCTATAAAGGACTAACACTGCATACGTAATTTGTCAAAACGTCGCTAGCAATGCATACTGTTGCCTCGTTAGTGGACATTGATCGACGACAGACGATTCGTAACTCGCCCATTAAGCCGGATTAGCGCTTACGACTGTACTTCGCATCCTGAAGGAACGACTGGGCATGTGAAAAATTGCAATGGGTTCCGCACGAATTGACGGAAATGCAGAAACGGACGCATTACTTCGCTGCTCAGATGCACTTACGGCGATATGAGCGCGAAGGAGAGGCTTCCTTATGCCGTATCGTAACACTGGAGGAGACATCGGCCACCAACGTCAATTCAACGAATGGCGTCATTACGGGTCGCCGTTAAAGTCGAAGGTGCGTCAGAGCCCCAGTATGTTGAAAGTTACTGTGATTCTCGTGTACGAATGTGATTGTATATTCCTAACGCTTTACGATCCTCCAAGGCAGACCGTCTGTGCACAGTATTACTGTACGTTTTTGGAGCATCACCTGTGACGAGCTTTGCGATAGAAGCGGCAACACTTTCTGCGCCACCCACACATCATTTTGCACGACAATGCGCGGGCGCATACAGCGCAAGCTGTGGCTGCTCTATTCGGTCGACGGGACTGGGAAGTACTGTACCAGTGACTTGTGACTTTGATTTGATTCCAAAGATGAAGGAACCACTTATTGGCATTCGCCTCAAAACTGTTAAGGTTATATTACATGGAGCGTATTTGGTCGCGTATTCGTAAAAACAATTGAAACGTGTCGTAGCATATTACTCATTGTTTTAGAGGTTCAAACAGTTCTGTTTCCCGCCAAGCAAAATATAAAGTGGAATTGTAATCAAATTTCTGGAAATTTATCAAAGATTTCCAGTATTATAGGCCATTGAAATGATTATTTAAATACTAAACTTAAAGACACTCAATTTAACCATCTGTTTGACGAATGACGAATTGAAAACTGAAGGTCTCTTGGGGTATATGGATACCAAACACCTCAAAACAAAAATCAAAACAATAAAATATCTTCATTATATTTCTATAGGCAGAAGTATCTCCACAGAATAATTCTCTCGAAAGATTTGCAGAAGCACTATATTTATCCCTCCTCCCAATCCACTTTCTTATCCATTTTCTTTTATTGTTTCCTACTTTTCCGTTTTGATTTTGGTAGATTGTTCTTTTAAGACTCTTGCGAGAAACACAATGCCAACATTTATTACTTCCCTCGTCATTTTGACTCGACTGGTGGCTACTTTATACATTCCTGTATACGATACGAGGCGACCAACACTTGCGAGCCACCAAAAACGCCAGCGACCAGCGTCTAAAGTAGTCCACCCTTCAACTTTAAACGCTCGCGTTTCGCAGCAACGATTTTGTTCGCTGTCCTTGTTTACACGGAGGGAATTTAGCAGTTGCGTTCAAATTCGCCAGCGACTAGTGACCAAATACTCTCCGTGTAATATACCCTTTACAGAGATTCGACAGGCAGTAGACCATTCCAACCACTCAATTCACACCATCAAAAGAACATGTTCTGCTTACGGTATACTACGCCTTCCACGTCGCTGGCAACAAGATTTACACTTGTGACTACTTTGAAGGACAGTAACATGTGCAAACTTGTAACGCTTTTGCATCGGAGCCCCAGGGGGCCACGGTTCTTTCGTGAATACCGTGGCGAGCACGGCGCCCCGATGTAATGCAGTCTTCCTTCCTTCTTTACTTCTCAGACTGCATTTCCTTTCGTCCTCCCCTCCTTTCCTGTCCTCAATCCTTCCCCTCCACACCGGGGGACTGATAACCTCAGTAGTTTAGTCCCTCTATCCAAACCAAACAACCCAACCCCTACAAAAGAAACTGCATACACTACGCTTGTCCGTCCATAACACACATAGTAGTAGTAATCGATGGTAAAGCATCGACTAAAACAGAGGTGATATCGGGCGTTCTACAGGTTAGTGTTATGGGTCCTCTGCTGTTCCTTATTTACATAAACGATTTGGGAGAAAATATGCCGGCCGCGGTGGCCGAGGAGACTGAGGCGCTTCAGTCACGGTCTGCACGGCCACTACGGTCGGGGGTTCGAATCCCCTCTCGGGCATGGATATTTGTGCCGTCTTTAGTATAAGGTAGTTCATAAGTAGTTTGTAAGTTTAGGGACTGATGACCCCGTAGTTAAGTCCCTTAAGCTTAACAAACATTTGATCATTTGGAGAAAATCTAAGTAGCTCTCTTAGGTTGTTTGCAGATGACGCCGTCATTTACCGTCCAGTAAAATCATCTGAAGATCAAACCAACTGCAGAACGATCTGAAAAAGATATCACTGTAGTGTAAAAATTGGCAGTTGACTCTAAATAATGAGAAGTGTGAAGTCGTCCAAATTAGTACGAAAAGAAATGCGTTAAACTTTGTTTACAAGATAAATCAATCAAAAGTGTAGATAATGTCGTGGGAAAGGCGAACCAGAGACTGCATTTTATTGGCAGAACCCTTAAAAGATGCAACAGAACTACAAAAGAAACTGCACACTCTACGCTTGTCCGGCCATTTTTGGAGTATTGCTGTGCTGTGCCAGTGTGCGATCCTTACCAGGTGTGTTTGACGGGGGACGTCGAAAGAGTCCAAAGAAAGGCGTCTCGTTTCGTATTGTCACGATAGAGGGGAGACAGCGTTACAGAAATGATACAGGATCTGGCATGGAATCATTACAACAACGACGCTTATCGCTGCGGCGTGGGCAACTTACGAAACTCCAATCGCCAACATTCTCCTCCGAATGCGAAAATATATTATTGACTCCCACTTACATAGGTTGAAATGATCGTCAGAATAAAATACGAGAAATCAGAGCTCGAACGGAGAGATTCGGATGTTCTTCCGTCCCGAGCGCTATTCGAGAATGGAATGGGATATATATATATATATATATATATATATATATATATATATATATATATATATATATATATATATATATATATATATATATATATTTTAGTGCCCAGACAGGAACGGAGATTCGCTAGATCTTAGAATATCAAGATATGGCTAAAAACGAAAGATAAAAAAACAATTAAAAGGGTTAAATATCCTTTGATAAATTGGCCAAGTTGATAAAACGCAAAACTCGAGCAGCTGCCCGTGTGTCATCAGCTAAAATTTAATCCAGAGTAGACGGAAAGTGAAGGCGTACACGGAGATGATTACAATTAACACAACACAGTAAAACATGTCGCACCGTCAGCAATTCACCGCAGGAGAACAGCGGTGCAGGATCGGCGGTTAGCAAATGACGGTGGCTGAAACGGCAGTGACCGATCCGCAACCGGGCCAGGATGACCTCCTCCCGCCGAGAGGGGCGTGAGGAGATCCTCCAAGCGGTCGGGATCGGTTTTACAGTTCTCAATTTATTGTCGTACTGTGAGAACCACGCACTGTGCCAGGACGACACGATACTCCGGTGAAGTATAATGGTGGTTCGATGAACCCTCTGCCAGGCACTTAAATGTGATTTGCAAAGTATCCTATGTAGATGTGGATGTACTTGTTGCGAATAAATAGTTGGCACTATTTAAGTTCCAACCCTCGTAGTTGAACAGTACGGACAAAACATACCATGGGGAAATACGGTGACATATATAGGGGTCACCTTAGATAAGCACTTTTTCCTTCATACACACGTCGACGGCTTGCGGAATAAAGCGTACGCAATGGCGAAGAGCCTAATGCCTCTCTTCTTGAGCACTGACCTGAGTACTGGCGCCAAATCACGCCTGTACAAAGCCACTGTTCTATCGAAGATGCTTTATGGCAGCTTCGTCTGGGGACTGTCCAGTGCTACCCAAATTCAACGGCTGCAGGTGATACAGAACAAAACCTTACGATGGATCCTCAGGGCCAACAGGTACATACGGAACACCGACATCCATGAGGCGCTTCACATGGATACTATCATGGAAGCCGTCCAAAAAAGAGAGACGAAGATCCACCACAAGATTGATCAACTACGGGATACTGTACACAACATCCGCGCATTGGGGAGGACAATGCCACTTCCATGGCATAGATACAAAGTGCCACGGGCATTGACTAATCGCTAAAGTTTTAAATTAGATGTAAATACAAAGTTTAATTGAAATTGTCATTAACACATCGAGAGGGGTACCTTACGGACCAAAATAAAGGCCCTTACAAGTTATCCCCTAAAGTTTATTGTCATAAATAAAGTTATAGTTAACCCCCATATCCTCAACTGTGAAGCGTAAATCGTCCATGACGATGGTACTTCAGTTACTTTGTACCACCATTAAAAAAAAAGAAAAAGAGAAGAGGGGACTGAAAATGAACGTACAGAAGAATGTAGGGAAGACCGGGGCACATTTTCCATAGGGGCAGGTTTTCCAACTCCCTTTAGTTTCGAAACAAACCACCGTTGATAATGTAGGAATTTGCAACTAAGTACGGTTCATTTAGGAAATTTTCAGTGCTGCACCAGCAGTCACAATGTCGGCAGGGCCGTTTTCGTCATTTTTGCAAAGGTGAGTAAACTTTCACATTTGTATTGAAACTTCAAATAAACATACTAGCGTTAAACCTATTATTTTGACACTGCTCGCACTAAAAGTGAGTTTCTTTCATCACGTAACTGTGCATTTGTTTTGTAAATAGCTTACATGGTTACTCATGGAAGTAGTGTTATAGTTCCGAATATGGTGACGGGCCACGTTTTCCCAGAGCATACGGGGCACATTTTCCTTATTGCTTTGAGTCTTAACGCCAAGTCTAAAGCAAATGAAAACTGGGTACTGTACACGAACTGCAAGAAATGAGTGCATGGAGACTGTACGAAAGGGAATGAGGCATTTTTTTTTGCTTACATTGTCATTCAGACAATGAGTATGAGTTTTGTTAAAAAAATGTCTGTAGTTGTGAAATATTTGAGTCACATATTTAGTAAAACCTTTCAGTAGCATTTATTTTTATTTAATGTGGTTACTTTTACTACCCTTCTTTTGTAATGCATTGTAAATGCATAATAAAAATACATATTCACTGATTCAAGATAATTATCTCTGTTTTACCATTTAAAGTATAGTTGGAAAATTTGCCCCTGTACATTTTACATAAGCTGGAAAACTTTCCCCGCATACGGGGCAAATTTTTCAACGCAACATGGTAAGACAAATCATTTGTTGCCAAGAAGGATATTTACTATTTTCAAAAATATCTGTACAAGACTGTAGATAAAGGTACAGGAAATATAATGTTTCGCTGTTTACCTCAAAACCGATAAAAATAAAAAGTACAAAAATAAAAATGTAAAATGGTGGAAAACGTGCCCCGGTCTCCCCTAATGAATAAATACCTGGGCAATGCCAGTTTTTGGGCTAGTTAAGAAATAAACACAAACTAGGACAGGTGAACTAGGCTATTGGAAAATACGCGCCGCGAGTTGCAGTGCTTTTTCGGCGGTGCGGGGAATTCCGGCTGGCTTTGTGGTGGTGGCTCTGGGTCTGCAGTGGCGACCGCGGCGGTCAGTAATCCTGGCCTGGTCCGGCCTGGTCTGTTTTGTGCCGAGGACATTATCTGGCGCCATTGTGCGGGACGCCCCGCAAGTGGCCGCCGATGAACTGCCATTACGGCTTCGCTCCACGAGGTCCGCATTTGCAGACTCCGCACACGCGCAAAGCCCCGCAAGGTCTCGCCGGCTCTCTTTTGTGCCGAACGTGACGTCCCGACTAATTACGCGCGCCACTTATTGTGTAGCTGCACGCCTGATAATTAATTAGTCCTGGTTACCATTCGTTTCTGTTTGCTGACAGAGCATTGTGAAAAAAACACGCGGGGGTTTCGTGACAGTAAGACAGGTAGTGTTTTCCGCGATGTGAGCACTAATATTAATGCAGCTAACACTTCTCCGGGAGTTGCTCTTGGTACAAGACACAAATAATTATATTTCCAATACCTTAGTTTCGATGTAAGCAAAAATGTTCAAATGTTTGTTAAGCTTAAGGGACTTAACTACGGGGTCATCAGTCCCTAAACTTACAAACTACTTATGAACTACTTACAAACTAGGACGGCACAAATATCCATGCCCAAGGGGGGATTCGAACCCCCGACCGTAGTGGCCGTGCTGACCGTGACTGGAGCGCCTCAGTCACCTCGTCCACCGCAGCTGGCTCGATGTAAGCCCAGGATTTACAGTCAACAAAGTTCTTCATGCTGTGAGACCACACTATCCGTCATTTAAAAATGTCCTACGTTTCGGCCACTGTTGTTGTATTAAAACTGTCCTTATCCATGAATACACTTAAAGAAAATGATATATGAAAACACAAACAAAATATGTTAAAAATGTTCAAACGTTTTTAAATCTATCGGACCAAACTGCATGGTCATCAGTCCGTAGCTTACAAACTACTTAAACTAAGGTAAACTAACCTAAGGACAACACACACACCCATGCCCCAAAGAGGACTCGAACCTCCACGGCGACGAACCGCGCGTTCCGCAGCGAGACGCTTTAGACCGCTCGGCTACTCCACCGCGGCAGTTGGAAAGAGGGAAGAGCGGATTGAAGATAGACATACAGAAGAATTTTATGAATAAATACCTGCGCAACGCCAGTTTTTTGGGCAAGTTAAGAAATAAACACAAACTGGGACAGGTGATCTGGGCTGTTGGAAATTACGCGCCGCGAGTTGCAGTGCTTTTTCGGCGGCGCGGGGAATTCCGGCTGGCTTTGTGGTGGGGGCTCTGGGTCTGCAGTGGCGACCGCGGCGGTCAGTAATCCTGGCCTGACCTGGCCTGGTCTGTTTTGTGCCGAGGACATTATCTGACGCCATTGTGCGGGACGCCCCGCAAGTGGCCGCCGATGAACCGCCGTTACGGCTTCGCTCCACGAGGTCCGCATTTGCAGACTCCGCATACGCGCAAAGCCCCGCAAGGTCTCTCCCCGTCTCTCTTTTGTGCCGAACGTGACGTCCCGACTAATTACGGGCGCCGCTTATTGTGTAGCTGCACGCTGATAATTAATTAGTTCTGGTTACCATTCGTTTCTGTTTGCTGACAGAGCATTGTGAAAAAAAAAAAAAAAACACACGGGGGTTCCGTGACAGTAAGACAGGTAGTGTTTTCCGCGATGTGAGCACTAATATTAATGCAACTGACAGTAAACGCAGAGCAAAAAAATTTTCATACGTATCGCCAGAATGAATGACACCAGACTAACTAAGAGAATATTCAACATAATTTCTACAGCGAAACTGGGCACATCTTGGTACAAAGAAACCATAGAGGAGCTGAAAACATTAAACATCTCTATAGAAGACATACAAGACCGCAAAAACTGTAGGGAAAAAATCAGAAACCAGAAAGTTGACTTTAAGTCACAACAGAAAAACAACAGACGAAAATGGACAGATGAACAAAAGAAGGCACAAAGGAAAGAATGAAATGTTTTTGGTAAGAAAAAAAGAAGAAGAAAGACGGAAATAAAAGCGAAATGTTTGTGTTTTTAGCGCTCTCCTTAAGGGGAATGTACGCAAATAATAATAATATAATACCGTGTAACGAACTACACATTGATAATTAAGTACAATCATACTTAAATTAGTAGATACAGGAGTGTATATATTAAAAACATATCCATCTGTTGGGACGTACTTCATCAAAATTAAAAGACAAGCACATCTAAAACAAACACACAATAAAATTCATATCTCGCTCATCCAGAATTCGGTATATAGAGCAGCGGTCTCGTTATATCTCATAATATCTTCCTGGGAGCATTCTCCGGACGTATTCACCAACAGACACCTCAGAAGATACTCCATTGTTTGCAGTGGCATAACTAGGACTGGGCTTTGGGGGGGGGGGGCGGGATAGATCTTATTGACGAGCAAAATTTTAGTCAGTTTCCAGACAGACTACCATCTACCACTCCCGTTGAAGAAACTAATTCGCTCCCTTCCAATGAAAGCTTATGGTAAAACACCCCAAGTTTCCAGTCTTTACCTTTACCAGATTGCTGTAATACGATTTCTTTTTCTTTACCTCTCTCTCCCTCTCTATTTTTCTCTCTCTCTTTTTTTTCCTTTTTGGGTTCTGGGGGGGTTCTATCCCCCTCATCCCCCCCATAATTACGCCTCTGATTGTTTGTATCTCCTCGCATTTACATCTATCTGTGTCCGTATAACCACATTTGTACATTAGTTGTTTGCATCGGTCCACGCCCGTGCGGAGTCGGTTTACAGTTCTCCAATGTTGCCAATCTAGGTGAGAGCCAGGGGGAAGAGCTTCCTCATGACTGAGTGCATCCGGGTACTTCTGTTTGCAGAGTGTTTCTATGGACTCCGCAGATGGCTGAGTTGCGTTTATGAAACTTTGCCTAGATTTCAGTCATCTAGGTACAGGCTGGTGATTAAATAGTGGGTACCTCGGATCATTGAGTTGTTTGTACCGTTCTTTAGAGCTGAGGATCGATCTTCTAATGTGAGGCAGAGCAATACCAGCCAGTGAAAACAAATGGTACACTTTGGAAGGTTTCAAGCAGCCCGTTATCTTCCTGCAGGAATCATTAAGGACCGTGTCTATTTCCTTTGTATGAACAGATCTTCCCCAGACTGGACATCTATACTCAGCCACAGAAAAAAAGGTGGCGAGTTCTGTGGTACGTAGAACGTCTGGTTTTGTACCCCACTTTGAAGATGTTGGCTTGTTGAGTATTCCCCACTAACGATAGGATCATTACCCGTCACCGGCATATTATATATATACATGTGGCGTCTGTTCTGAAAGAACAGACGTCACTTCTGATCCTGCAGTTGTGGGCATGTTTGAAAGCACTTACTCTTACGGGAATTAATTTCATAACTACGAGTTTGAATACTGTGGGCAGGGTGAAGCTGGGAATTTGTATTTGACGGGAGGCGTGCTTAGGTAGTCCTTGCAGGTGCGGTGATGACCGTGTCCCCAGTGGTGTAGGGGTCAGCGCAACTGCCTAGAAAGCAGGAGACCCGGGTTCGAATCCCGGCTGGGTACACATTTTCAGCTTTGGCCAATCGCAGTTGATGTCATATATTCTGTGAATTTGCAAGTTCGTCAGTGTGTTTTCCTAACGGTGTATCTCGGCGATGTGGTTTGACGCGCTGGAGTGAAGACGCTTGCGGAACGTTCGGCGACACAGTGTTTGGTCCTTCATAGCGCGGACGAAACTGTAACACAATGGCGTCTGGCAGCGCCCGGCCGTGTTTATAAGGCTGCTCGCCAAGTGACCTCGGCCCCAAACTTGCGACCTGTCGTCTCCTCCCTGGCCCGCCGCCCTCGCCTCTGACGTCACGCGCACAGTGTCTTGTTTGTGCACCAGCTGCTGTTGTGCGGTGCACGTTCTAGGAAGTGGTTGTGCAAGTGCTCTGTGTCCTATGGAACCTCGTCGTAAGCTTACTCTGTTGCATCGGCTGTCTCAACAATCGAAGATAGCGATGCCGCCACAATTCAGCGCAAAGTTCCTAGTGATTGGAAAAAAGCGCAGGTGACTCCCGTTTATAAGAAAGGAAAGAGAACTGACCCACACAATTACAGGCCAATATCGTTGACATCAGTTTCATGTAGAATTTTGGAACATATTCTCAGTTCGAATATAGTAAATTTCCTTGAAACGGAAAAGCTTCTTTCCATGAATCAGCACGGGTAAAGGAAACATCGTTCATGTGAAACTCAGCTTGCCCTTTTCTCACATGACATCTTGCGCGCCATGGATGAAGGGCAACAGGCGGATTGCGTTTTTCTCGACTTCAAAAAGGCGTTCGACGCAGTGCCACACTACAGACTGCTAACGAAGATACGAGCTTATGGAATATGTTCACAGATTTGTGACTGGCTGGAAGACTTCCTAAGTAATAGAAGGCAGTACGTTGTTCTCGACGGCGAGTGTTCATCAGAGACCAGTATATCGTCAGGCATGCCCCAGGGGAGTGCGATAGGACCGCTATTATTTTCTATCTACATAAATGATCTGATGGACAGAGTAAGTTGTAATTTGCGGCTGTTTGCTGATGATGCTGTGGTGTATGGGAGGGTGTCGTCTGTAACTGACTGTAATAGCATACAGGATGACTTAGACAAAATTTCTAGTTGGTGCGAAGAATGCCAGCTAGCTCTCAATGTAGTAAAGTGTAAGGTGATGCGCATGAGTAGAAAAAGCAATCCCATAATGTTCGAATACAGCATTAGTAGTGAGCTTCTTGATGCTTTTGCGTCGTTCAAATATCTAGGCGTAACATTGCAGAGCGATATGAAATGGAACGAGCATGTAAGGATAGTTGTGAGTAAGGCAGACAGCCGACTTCGGTTTATTGGGAGAATTTTGCGAACATGTACTTCACCTGTAAAGGAGACCGCGTATAAACCGCTTGTACGACCACGTCTTGAGTATTGCTCAAGTGTTTGGGACCTGCAGCAGATCAGTTTAAAGGAAGACATAGAGGCGGTTGAGACGAGCAGCTAGATTTGTTACCGGTAGGTTCGACCAGTGCGCGAGTGTCACGGAAATGCTCCGGCAACTCCATTGGGGATCGCTGGAAGAAAGACAACGTTCTTTTCGTGAATTTCTGTTAAGTAAATTTAGAGGGTCGGAATTTGAAGCTGATTGTAGTACAATCTTGCTGCCGCCTACTTACATTTCGCGTAAAGATCACAAAGACAAGATAAGAGAAATAGGGCTCGTACGGTGGCATACAGGCATTCTTTTTTTCCTCGTTCAATTTGGGAGTGGAATAGGAAAGGAAATGCTTTGTAGTGGTACTGTGTACCCTTCGCCACGCACCTTACGGTGAATTGCGGAGTATGTATGTAGATGTAGATGTAGATGTACATAACCAACCGCCATTCAAACTAAGGAGATGACAATACAGGAGACGTCCTAAGGCTGAAAAAGTGAAGCCTGTCTCCGCGATATTGCTAAGTTTGGAGAAATTTTCGTATTGTAGAGCTAATGTTATTTGCCATTTAAAGTAGAAATAAACAGTTCGACGGTTTTGCCTTGATGTACAACGTGTTAAACGAGTGCAAATTAGCCGTTAAAAATTAAGTTTTCAAATATATTATAAGGAGTGTTTATTACTATTTATTCAAGAAAGTATATTGTTCGAAAGTACATACTTCGCAGTGACTGTCAGTCCAGTGCATTAACAGTAAGAGGGTCGACTTAACGCATAGTTTTAACGGAGAAATAGCAATCCGGCACTGACCAAGATGGCGGACAGGCTTCAACTGACGTATGTGCTGTGCATAGATAATGCCACCGTCCTTTATTCTAACCTCCTTGATCCAAACCGACAGTCAAGGACACGAAGACATCGACAGTCAGCAATAACACTTTCATTTGATTTATTGCAACTTACTGACTTGTTACCTCGTAAAATAGGCCGTAAACGACACAATTTTTATTTATCATCTTTCCTTGTTTGCTTTTACCTGCAAATATTTTCAAATAACGCAGCTTTTAAAATGAGTAATTAATGGAACTTGGAAGATAAATATTTTTGTTTCTTCTTTTCAGAAGAATATAAAAAGTGAAACTATAGGAGTGAGAATGGACATAAATCTTTTGAGGATGGACATGAACAGATAAAACTGTACATGATGAACAAAAGGATTCGTTGCAGCTGTTCTTCGCTTTCGTAAAAAGGAACGACCCGTTTCGTGATTTGTAGTCACATCCTCAGCTTAAATACCTGAATAAAAAGAAAGCACCAAAACCAGGATAATAATATTTAACTTCGTATATAGAAATTGGCCGAAAGTGAGGTAATAGATAAGAGAAAATACGATTATCCACTGAGTTGGGTGGTAGTTACAATTAAAACAATGAACAACGGGTTCCATAATCTTAAAAAAAAATCCAGTTCCTAAAACTTTTTCAGGGTTAAAAACATTATGGTAAGATGTTCTTACGTCAACCAAACCAACAACTTAGGCTGGAACGAAGCGGTAGCTGAAGCAGACCTTTTATTCGCGAGGAATAAGAATGGTTAGTAATACCAATGATTTTGACTGACGGTGAATACCTCTGAATGGTTTTCTTTGAGTCGATGACCACGGAGCACATTAAAGTAATTTATAGTTAGTAAAAAGAACAGATATAGTTTTCTAACTCTTATACTGTATGTACATGTATCACATTAAGTTCTGCCTTAGTTACATTTCCAGTAACTGATATTCCATTAACTCTTTTGTTTACAGTTGATACAAGTATTGAAATAAATAGAATGTCGATCATAATTCTACAAAGGTCTCCTAATGATGTTTTCATGACCTTTAATAAATGGTTTAAAGCCAACTCATTGACATTCAAGTTTGAAAAGATTCACTACATGCAGTTCAGAACATGTACGAGGTTTCCATCCAGCATATGCACAAAGTATGAAGAAGAGCAGATAGAAGAGGTTGACAGTATGAAATTCCCGGGATTACAGCTTGATAATAAATTCAGTTTGGAGGAGCACACCACAGAACTGCAGAAGCGACTTTACAAATGGGTTTTTGCAGTAAGAGTCTTATCAGACGTAGAAGATGCTTGCATACTTTACTTAATTTTATTCCATAATACCATATACTATAATATTTTGGGTTAAATCTTCAAGTGAAGAGTAGGAACAATAACGACCTACACAAGGACTTAAATGCACTTACTTTAGTTCACAAAGTGGTCCACTACTGAGGAACACACATTTCCAATAATCTACCAGCAACAATAAACAAATTTATTTACAAATAAGTATCAGTTTATAGGAGCCTAAAAGATTTCCTAGTGGCCAACTCCTTCTACTCCAACTCCATTGACGAATTTTTAAATAGAACCAAAAAGATGTATGTACCTGTATTTATACTATCAGTATTATTATATTATCAGCTAGATTGCAGCTTATATATATATATTCCACATCCACGAAGACATCCTGAATATGGATCTACGGAACGAACAAATGATTCACTATCCATAACTGTTATACAATTTAATTGGTGTATTTTGGCCTGCAGTATTAACTCCGAGTAATTTACAGCTACCTCTTATCTTTCTCCTCCTCCCTTCCCTTTACTGTCTCTATTTCCGTTATCACTGTGGCTGTCACTGTCCGCCCTCTGCATATTGTTGTTGCTCTGCATATATACCTGTCTGTTCTGTCGGTTTCCCAGGTACTCCTCGTATTTCACTTTTGAGATACTATCAGTTAATGCATTTTATAGTGTAAATGTAGTGCATGTCCATTGTTAGCATATTGCCCACAGGAAATTATCATTGCCTCGTTCTTCCCCGCATATACATGTAGATCTCTAAGACGCAAGCGGTTTCAGTGCTGTTAAACAATAACGTTTCCTAGATTCCCTTCAGAGACCGCGCATGCTTACACAGACGACCACGGGGCTCTACTCTGTCACAATATCATCAAACTGCCATAAAAACTAACTACAGAACAACTTATGGCGTGACAAAACAGTTAACAATACTGGAGGGAATACACAGGATTCAGAAATTACATAAAATCTAGTTTATGTAAAATAAATAAAATATTGAATCCTGTCATGTAATATCTAACAGACAATTGCAGCTAACACGATGTCTTTATAGCCGAAATGGCAATTGTATCATCATCATTATCATTAGAGACTGATTATTCCTTTCAACGTTCAGTCTGGAGCATAGTACCTCTAATAAAATTCCTCCATAATCCCCTATTCAGTGCTAACATTGATGCCTCGTCTGATGTCATGCCTTTTACTGCAAAATCATTCTGCACCGAATCTAAGTACTTTCTTATTGGTCTACCGCGACTCCTCTTACCCTCCGCTGCCGAGCTCATGAGTCTCTTAGGTAACCTTGCTTCTCCCATGCGTGTAACATGACCCCACCATCTCAGTCTCTTCGCTCTAACTGCTTCATCTATGGTGTTCATTCCCAGTTTTTCTTTGATTAAAATAAATAAATATTATAGCAGCGAAGTGATTAAAGTTTTAATACTACGTCGTGAAAAGACATTTACGGCGCTGCAGGACTCAAGCATTACAACCATTTAAACATTTTAACCTCTCGAAGTATTCAAGATATAAGTAGAAACGACAGATAGGTCCCATAAAGGATAAATCCAAGATCCTTAATATATAATTTTATTTCGACGACCGGTTTCGATAGTCTTTGGCATCATCTTCTGGTCTAAAACATTGTTTTAAATTTTTTTAAAGTTCTTGGATGCACTACAATGACATAGTGCATCTATCCACTTTAAATTATTTTATACAACAACTGTTGACACACAAGATGACGGCTTTCTAAAATAATTTTAGACCAGAAGATGATGGCAAAGACCATCGAAACCGCTCGTCGAAATAAAATTATACCGGATGATTAAAATGTCAGTATAAATTTGTAAAACTTAATAAATCACGGAATAATAAAGATAGAGAGGTAAAAATTGACACACATGCTTCGAATGACATGGGGTTTTATTAGAAAAAAAAAAAAAAAAAACTTCAAAGAAAGATCTCTTGTGCTCGTCGCTTGGTGATGATCGTGTGCTCAGCCGCCACTTTCGTCATGCTTGGTCTCCCAGGTCCCGAAACCTCAGTCCGTGCAATTATTGGCTTTGGGTTATCTGAAGTCGCAAATGTATAGTGATCGACCGACATTTCCAGGGACGCTGAAAGACAACATCCGACGCCAATGCCTCAGCATAACTCCGGACATGCTTTACAGTGTTGTTCACAACATTATTCCTCGACTACAGCCATTGTTAAGGAATGATGGTGAACATATCGAGCATTTCCTGGAAAGAACTTCATCTTTGATTTGTCTTAATTTGTTATGGTAATTATTGCTCTTCTGATCAGATGAAGCGCCATCTGTCGGACATTTTTTGAACCTTTTTTGTTTTATTTCGTTCTAATAAAATACCATGTCATTCCAAGCATTTGTGTTAATTTTTACCTGTCTATCTACATTATTCTTTGATTTATTAAGTTTTCAAATTTATACTGACTTTGTGATCAGCCGGTATATTAACAAATGTTGTTTGTAAATCTATCGGATCAAACTGCGTGGTCATCAGTCCGTAGCCTACAAAATACTTAAACCTAGGTAAACTAACCTAAGGACAACACACACACACACACACACACACACACATGCATGCCCTAGGGAGGACTCGAACCTTCGACGGCGAGCAACCGCGCGCTCCGCAGCCTTAGACCGCTCGGCTACCCACCGCGGCGGTATATTAACTATCTTGGCTTTATCCTTTTTGGGACCTATTATAATATTTGATCGCCTCCTTACAATATAAACAGGAAAAGAAACGACAGAAATGTGGTTGAAACAGACTCCACCCCCGAAACATTTATATGCACAAAACATGATTCGTTGTTCACGAAGCGTATTCGAACCAAGTGAAAGATGTCTGGACATTAAATTAGAAGAGGGTTTCTTCAGCTTTCAGCACTTGCCGTTGTAAGCGTGTCGTGCAGATGTTTTGCCCTCCACTCGCCACTGCCACCCACACATAGTGCCTCACAGACTGAGCTCAGAGCCACTGTGTAAACTCTCTCGGTGCCACAGCCGCCTTTACACTCGTCGCTGGCCCTCTACCGTGCCCTTATCGCAACATCGTTACCACTATCGGCGGACGGACTGAGGGAGAGTCTGTCTCAAAGCGACAGAGGGGGCGCCCCTTCACAGAGATCGAAGGAAATGAAACGTTTCCAATCGCTTTTAAAGAACAGCGCCGGCGCCGGGGTGTGAGTCCCGCGATGGTATCGCGCGGGGCTTTAATCAACCCCCGGTGCCCGCCCTCCACTCTCACCCCCGGCGGCAGCCCTGATGAGCGCCGATAAACGTGCGGCTCGCGCCTGGCGGAATCACTCAGGAAATCCACGCAATTTGGCCCCAGACACTGCAAGTTCGGCGCTCTTGACCGCCACCCCCAACTCGGCGACTATTAATTTGCGCGGCACGTCCGACCGCCGGGCCCCGGCCTTCCATTGCCTGCCCCATTAACCCCCTATCTCATCTTACTTTCTTCCCGCGTCCCTCGCCCCGCGCGCCCACTCCTAAGCGAGTTATCGCACTATCGACTCAGGCCGCTGCCGGCTCCACCGGTCTGGGGTCTTCCCGACACGACGCCTGACCGCCTCGCCAAACCTCCCCACCCGACGATCCCCTCACCCCTCCCCGAAACTCTTGCCAACCCTCCCAAACCCTTCCTCAACGCCACATAGCTGGTTGGTAGCCATTGGTTCCTACTGAGACTCAACAGTACTCCAGAGTGGCCTTCTAAATCTACATCTACATCTACATGAGATACTCTGCAAATCACATTTAAGTGCCTGGCAGAGGATTCATCGAACCACAATTATACTGTTTATCTCCCATTCCATTCTCGAATAGCGGGCGGGAAGAAAGAACACCTGAATCTTTCTGTTCGAGCTCTGATTTCTCGTATTTTATTCTGATGATCATTTCTACCTATGTAAGTGGGAGTCAACAATATATTTTCGCATTCGGAGGAGAATGTTGGCGATTGGAGTTTCGCAAGTAGCCCACGCCGCAGCGATAATTGCCGTTGTTATAATGATTCCTATCCCAGATCCTGTATCATTTCCGTAACGCTGTCTCCTCTGTATCGTGACAATACGAAACGAGCTGCCCTTCTTTGGACTCTATCGACGTCCTCCGTCAAACCCACCTGGTAAGGATCCCACACTGGGCTGCAATACTCCAAAAATGGACGGACAAGCGTAGTGTATGCAGTTTCTTTTGTAGTTCTGTTGCATATTTTAAGGGTTCTGCCAATAAAACGCAATCTCTGGTTCGCCTTTCCCACGATATTATATACGTGTTCTTTCCAATTTAAGTCTGAAGTAATAGTAATTCCTAGGTATTTTGTTGAGTTTACGGCCTTCACTTTTGAGTGATTTATCATTTAACGGATTTCTTTTCGTACTCATGTGGACGACTTCACACTTCTCATTATTTAGAGTCAATTGCCAGTTTTTACACCATAGTGATATCTTATTCAGATCGTTCTGCAGTCGGTTATGATCTTCATATGATTTTACTAGACGGTAAATGACGGCGTCATCTGCAAACAGCCTTCGTCTCAACGAGTTCTTATATCCCGAACAAAAATATATGAGCTTACTCGAACTCGGAATAACACAGCATTCGGACGCAATAAGTCTGTTTATTAATCACAAATCGAATTCAGCTAGGTAACTAGCCATCAGGTTATAGTCCGCGTCACGAAAGAAGGCGGCCCAGTTTTCAGCCATTCTCCGCATTCCCGTCCATTATCCCACTGGCAGCCAATAATATTCATTCTCTAGGCGTGTGGCTGGTTGCAAATTACGCAACATTTCTTCGATGGGCACAACTGTCGAGCGAACGTTAGATCCTGCGACCCCCCCCCATACTCCAATCTTCAACCTATACGACTCACCCCAACCGACAACCTCCCCACCCATCACCGAAACTCTTGCCAACCCTCCCAAACCCTTCGTCAACGCCACATGGCTGGTTGGTAGCCACTGATTCCTACTGAGACTCAACAGTACTCCAGAGTGGCCTTCATCTCAAGGAGATCTTATATCCCAAGCAAAAATATATGAGCTTACTCGCATAACTCGGAATAACACAGCATTCGGTCGCAATAAGTCTGTTTATTAATCACAGATCGATTTCGGCTAGGTACATCTACATCTACAAACATACTCCGCAGGCCACCTGACGGTGTGTGGCGGAGGGTACCTTGAGTACCACTATCGATTTTCCCTCCTATTCCAGTCACATATTGTTCGCGGAAAGCATTGTCGGTATGCCTCTGTGTGGGCTCTAATCTCTCTGATTTTATCCGCACGGTCTCTTCGCGAGGTATACGTAGGAGTGAGCAATATACTGCTAGACTCCTCGGTAAAGGTATGTTCTCGAAACTTCGACAAAAGCCCGTACCGAGCGACAGATCGTCTCTCCTGCAGAGTCTTCCACTGGAGTTTATCGATCATTTCCGTAACGCTTTCACAATTACCAAATAATCCTGTAACGAAGCGCGCTGCTCTCCGTTGGATCTTCTCTACCTCCTCTACCAATCCCAACTAGGTAACTAGCCATCAGGCTATAGTCTGCGTCATGAAAGAAGGCGGCTCAGTTTTCAGCCATTCTCCGCATCCCCGTCCATTATCACACTGGCAGCCAATAATATTCATTCTCTAGGCGCGTGGCTGGTTGCAAATTACGCAACATTTCTTCGATACGCACAACTGTTGAGCGAACGTTAGATCCTGCGAATCCCCCGCCACCCTACTCCAATCTTCTACATATACAACTCACCGCACCCGACAATCTCCCCACCCCTCCCCAAAACTCTTGCCTACCCTTCCCAAACCCTTCCTCAACCCCCACATGGTGGTTGGTAGCCACTGATTCCTACTGAGACTCAACAGTACTCCAGAGTGGCCTTCGTCTCAAGGAGTTTTCATGTCCGGAACAAAAATATATGCGCTTACTCGTATAACTCGGAATAACACAGCATTCAGTCGCAATAAGTCCGTTTATTAATCACAGATCGATTTCGGCTAGGTAACTAGCCATCAGGCTATAGTCTGCGTCACGAAAGAAGGCGGCTCAGTTTTCAGCCATTCTCCGCATCCCCGTCCATTATCACACTGACAGCCAATAATATTGATTCTCTAGGCGCGTGGCTGGTTGCAAATTACGCAACATTTCTTCGATAGGCACAACTGTTGACTGAACGTTAGATCCTGCGAACCCCCCCTCTCCCCCACTCCAATCTTCTACCTATACGACTCACCTAACCCGACAACCTCCACACCCCTCCCCGAAACTCTTGCCACAGAGTAACATATACAGAGGAGAAGCCCCCCCCCCCCAAAACCACTATCCTACGCTCCGCTCGTAATTCCGTAAGATGCTAGCAGGTGTCAGGCGGTTTCCTGGCTTAGTACCAGTAGACTACACTAGAGGCACTTCTGAGGGTGCCTCTCGCACGTCAGAGGGTAGCGTGGAGGGGAGGCTGAGGGGAGAGCTCGTGCCGCCTGCCACGAGGCCACGGCTGTGTCCGGCTTGCCGGCGTTTGAGGGGAGGTGGTGGTGGGGACAGCCGCTACCTGCCGCCTGCTCTGGCCAGTTTAGAGGGCTGCTACTGACCGCAGCGCCATCATGGGACATCTTACGGAACTGCTGGGAACCCTCCATCCCCGCACCGCTGAGCGTGGGACCGGGCTCTTATGGAGGTTTCCCGTCTGTATATATTTGTCTGTGCTCTTGCCAACCCTCCCAAACCCTTCCTCAACGCCACATGGCTGGTTGATAGCAAGTACTTCCTACTGAGACTCAACAGTACTCCAGAGTGGCCTTCGTCTCAAGGAGATCTTATATCCCAAGCAAAAATAAATGAGCTTACTCGTATAACTCGAAATAACACAGTATTCGGCCGCAATAAGTCTGTTTATTAATCACAGATCGATTTCGGCTCGGTAACTAGCCATCACGCTATAGTCCGCGTCACGAAAGAAGGCGGCCCAGTTTTCAGCCATTCTCCGCATCCCCGTCCATTATCGCTCTGACAGCCAATTACATTAATTCTCTATGCGCGTGGCTGGTTGCAAATTATGCAAAATTTCTTCGATAGGCACAGCTGTTGAGCAAACGTTAGATCCTGCGAACCCAACCGCCCCTACTCCAATCTTCTACCTATACAACTCAACCCACCCGACAACCTCCCCACCCCTCCCCACAACTCTTGCCAACCTCCCCAAACCCTTCCTCAACGCCACATGGCTGGTTGATAGCCAGTAATTCCTAATGAGACTCAACAGTACTCCAGAGTGGACTTCGTCTCAAGGAGTTCTTATATCCCAAGCAAAAATATGAGCTTACTCGTATAACTCGGAATAACACAGCATTCGGTCGCAATAAGTGTTTATTAATCACAGATCGATTTCGGCTAGGTAACTAGCCATCAGGCTATAGTCTGCGTCATGAAAGAAGGTGGCCCAGTTTTCAGCCATTCTTCACATCTCTGTCCATTATCGCAATGACAGCCAATTATATCCATTCTCTACCCACGTGGCTCGTTGCAAATTATGCAATATTTCTTCGATAGGCACAACTGTTGAGCGAACGTTAGATCCTGCAAACCCCAATCCCTCCCCTACTCCAATCTTCTACCTATACGAATCACCCCACCCGAAAACTTCCCCACCCCTTCCAAAAACTCTTGCCAACCCTCCAAAACCCTTCCTCAACGCCACATGGCTGGATGGTAGCCACTGATTCCTACTAAGACTCAACAATACTCCAGAGTGGCCTTCGTCTCAAGGAGTTCTTATATCACGTAGCGGCTGGTACTTTATATGACTGAGGGTTCACTTATTTGAGTGCCGAGACTTGATAGAAGGCGCGTCGATGTTTCGGCACCCTTCCTCACCCCGCTCTACCACTTTGGATCCAAGTTTAAAGCTGAGTAATTTGTTTATAAAAGATACTGAACGTTATTTATGAACACATGAACAATAAAACGTATTAAGTAACTAATTACACAGTTAAGTAGCTGTAGCAAAATGGGGGCTCGTCGGAACTGGGCAACTTTTACCTGTTGGTGATAAACGGAAGACTCGAACTGGGCAACTGTCCCAAAAGTGACCCCTGAGTGGCGGGCACGAACTGGGCAACTCCTACCTGCTTCTGGCAGATCGACTGCACAATCTCGCAAAATGCTTCCAAATCTAAACTTACCAAGTGCGCAACCTCTGATATTATTTGTAGACTCCTTAAGGAATAATGCTAATACTGTGCCAAGGAACTACAAATAAAAACAAACTAATTATATACGAATACAAAGATTTTATTACAAATTTCACATACAAAAATATTTCCAGAAAACAAATACATTTAGTTTGGCTCATTTTCTTCTCACGACTGCTTGGCATGAAACGCAATTTACAAAGTCTAATTTGCACATTTTACCATTCCTAAGCAATTCTAATTTCTAACGAAACAATAAAGGAGGTAGATGAGTTTTGTTATTTGGGCAGTAAAATAACAAATGATGGTCGCAGTACAGAGGATATAAAAATGCAGAATGGCAATAGGTAGAAAAGCGTTCTTGAAAAAGAGAAATTTGTTAACATCGAATATTGATTTAAGCCTAAGGAAGTCCTTTCTGAAGGCATTTTTGTGGAGTGTTGCCTTGTATGGGAGTGAAACATGGACGATAAACAGTGCGGACAGGAAGAGGATAGAGGACTTTGAAATGTGGTGCTACAGAGGAATGCTGAAGATTAGGTGGATGGATCTCGTAACTAATGAGGAGGTACTGAACAGAATTGGGGAGAAAAGGAATTTCTGGCAAATCGTGACTAAAAGAAGGGATTTATTAGGACACAATCTTAGACATCAAGGAATTGTGAATTTAGCGTTGGAGGGGAGCGTTTGGGGTAAAAATCGCAGAGGAAGACCAAGAGATGGATACAAAATGTTCAAATGTTTGTATAGCTTATGGGACTTAACTACGGTGTCATCAGTCCCTAATCTTACAAACTACTTATCAACTAGCTTATCCTAAGGACGGCACAAATATCCATGCCCGAGGTGGGATTCGAACTCCCGACCGTAGTGGCCGTGCAGACCGTGACTGGAGCGCCTCAGTCCCCTCGGCCACCGCGGCCGGCAGATGGATACAGTAGGAAGATTCAGACAGATGTAGGTTGCTGTTCTTATGTGGAGTTGAAGAGGCTTGCTCAGTATAGGGTATTGTGGACAGCTGCATCAAACCAGTCTACGGACTGAAGACCACAATAATAACAACAACAACAATTATGAGTGTCTCGTATCGATTCGTTAGTGCGAGTAAAGAAATGTATTCATGAGGAAGTTGGTATCGATATGGTAGATGCGAGGAACGAGATGTATTCACTAGTAACGAATCAGTATTTCGTATCAGCCGAAGTATTCGTTACTCAGTACTGAATACCTACGGTTTGCTACAGCTCCAATGCCTATCCTTCACCAGCGGAGTCGCGCTACGGAAACAGCCTGCGAAAAACACTGTAGAGTGGTGGAGATGTGGAGGCGATAACGCCACTCGCTTTTGTTGGCGCCGGCGTCATCGGCCGTACATTACGGACGCGCAAACGGCCCGAGGCGGCGCGCGCTATTTTCGGAAACAGAAGAAAAGAATATTTGTTTCGCGAGACAAGGCGCTGGCGATACAGGTGCGCGGAGGCCGGGCCGAAATAGCCGGCCAGGAATTCCGGCAGGCCGCCCGACCCGCGGCAGCAGGTAGCGGCAGGTAGCGGCACGGCGATTAATTCGAATAGTTGCGCGACGGTCGGCCGAGGGATCCATCCGGACCGGCGGCGGGCATACGTCGCCTCCTCCAGCGCCTAATTAATAGCGAGCCGTGCTATCTGGAGGCTCCATCTGCCGGCAGCCGGCCAGCTCCGGCGACCACCCGAGCGGTCTCCAGAGGCACGCCAATTACGCAGGAACTTTTTTACACTCGTGTTCGGAAAAAGAAAAACAAAACTTCGCCGGCCGCGGTGGCCGAGGGGACTGAGGCGCTTCAGTCACGGTCTGTTCGGCCACTACAGTCGGGGATTCGAATCTCCCCTCGGGCATGGATATTTGTGCCGTCCTAGTTCGTAAGTAGTTCATAAGTAGTTTGTAAGTTGAGGGACTGATGTCCCCGTAGTTAAGTCCCATAACATTTACAAATATTTGAACATTTTTTGAACAAAACTTCCCTGGCCACTCGCGGATCAGTGGCAACGAACATGCCGTCAGATTAGCCAGGATGGTGGCAGAGACTCCATTTATTGGACCGGAACCTGTTCTGACAATCACCAAGGCAATGATCAAATTGGAGCTACGTAACTGGCTCAGAAGACAGCACGTAGAATATTGGACCAAAGTCTATCAACAAAAACATGGCAAGATAATGATGACAAAGCCATGTTTCAAAAAAAAAAAAAAAAAAAAAAAAAAGTTCAAATGTTTGTATAGCTTATGGGACTTAACTACGGGGTTATTAGACCCTAAACTTACAAACTACTTACGAACTAATTAATCCTAAGGACGGCACAAATATCCATGCCCGAGGGGGGATTCGAACCCCCGACCGTAGTGGCCGTGCAGACCGTGACTGGAGCGCCTCAGTCCCCTCGGTCACCGCGGCCGGCAACCCATGTTTCAAATCAAATGTTTGTATAGTCTATGGGACTTAACTACGGGGTCATCAGTCCCTAAACTTACAAACTACTTATGAACTACTTACTAACTAGGACGGCACAAATATCCATGCCCGAGGGGGGATTCGAACCCCCGACCGTAGTGGCCGTGTAGACCGTGACTGGAGCGCCTTAGTCCCCTCGGCCACCGCGGCCGGCAACCCATGTTTTAAAAGAACCTCGGAAATCCTGGGCCTGAACAGGAGAGAGATGAGACTCATGGTTGGATTGCTGACAGGCCATGGGAATTTAAAAAAAAAAAAAAATACCTACATACAATGGGAATAACAGAAGAGGACCCTAAATGTATGCTCTGTGATGACGGTGATGAAACTGCGTCACATCTAATCTTCGAATGCATTGCATTGGAGAGGAAAAGGCACAGAACATTTGGGACAACCAGACCCGAAGAAATTGTGTCTAATAAATAACTGGTAAACGGACTCCTTGCTCTGTTCAAGGTCGTTTGGTTGGTTTTACTAGATATACAGGGAGCGATACCGCACAATAAACTTAGTTTCGGTGCTGGCAGTGGCGGGTTGGACCAAGACTGTTTTGGCTTCCCTGAGAAAATCAATCAATCAAAAAAATGTTTGTTAAGCTTATGGGACTTAACCACGGGGTCATCAGTCCCTAAACTTACAAACTACTTATCAACTACCTTATACTAAGGACGGCACTAATATCCATGCCCGAGGGGGGATTCGAACCCCCGACCGTAGTGGCCGTGCAGACCGTGACTAGAGCGCCTCAGTCCCCTCGGCCACCGCGGCCGGCCAATCAATCAATCAATCAAAGTGAGAACTTGCCGCGATGGAGTAGCCTAGCAGTCTAAGGCGCCTCGCTGCGGAGCTCGCGGTTGCTCGTCGTCGGTGGTTCGAGTCCTCCCTGGGGCATGTGTGTGTGTGTGTGTTGTCCTTAGGTTAGTTTACCTTAGTTTAAGTAGTTTGTCAGCTACTTACTGATGACTACGCAGTTTGGTCCGATAGATTTACAAACATCATCTGTTGTACAACGGAATAATTTTTCAGGTAAGTATTCATTTGTATAAGTGCTGTATGTCTGTAACATCTGATGCGAATACAATTAGTAGTAAACAAGTAATAGATTAAAACGTGATGCGTGATGTGACGATTTTCCATAAACGTTGCTATCTATGTGCTCATATCTCATGAACTAAGTCTCGTACTGTGATACAACTTAGAACGTACAGTCAGCTATATGTGTGTATACTATCTGTAATTTCTAGTGTACAAATTATAAATTGTAGCGTGATACCGAATACCGTATTTTTCCTCCATAAACAGGGGAAAAGTTGTAAGCGAGAGACTTTTTTCCTTTAATGATTTCGTATGGTTGTCAGCCAGAAAAAGTTTAATAAAAGTTTGAAATAATGCTTAAAGTTTGTTGGAAGTCGCTATGAACTCTCATTCTCCTATGGCGCATTTATAAAGTCTCGCCACATTATGTGGCATTTTTTTGTTGTTGCGATTCCTGTTGTTTATGACGACATATCTTCTGAACCATGTGTCATGTGTGATTCTTAACCCTGCAGCAATTGTTACCTCACGGTGAGGAATATGAGTACCAAATCTAGTTGAAATCGATCGAGTTGTTTCGGAGAAAGTGAGCAGCATTGTCGCTAAATGCAGCAGTTTTTCGCCCATCTCATTGTTTATGAAGTCTTGAACTAAGTATCGTACTCGATTCTTACTCTTAGGGCGACTATCCCCATGGATTGAAGCTTACATGTACAAAATTTCATATAGATTGGAACAAAACTGTTGTTTGTATGCAACACGTACACACAAACCCAGAAACACACAAACTTACAGGCACTCTCCTTTATATACAGGGTGTCCCACCTATCTTGTCCACCCAAAATATCTCTGGAACAATAACAGCTATTGGAAAACGACTTTCACCAGTATCAATGTACGGCTGGGGCCCATGAATTTACATATTTGGAAACATTCTAAAACGAAAGATTTTTTTTTTTTAATTTTTCTTTTTTAAAATGGACACCCTATATTTTTCTTCAGGAATCCATAGCATGACAAATCCCATAAACAATGGCGTTGATTGCATCGCAATATTCCAATTACATCCCGAGATATTGCGACGCGAAGTTGACGCTTGAAATACGCGAAACGCGCGGCTAGCGCACATCCTGAGACTCAGGCGAGAACCCCATGCTGCTCAGGACGAGCGCTAGCCGCGCGTTTCGCGTATTTCAAGCGTCAACTTCGCG
This sequence comes from Locusta migratoria, assembly GCA_026315105.1. Classification (NCBI taxonomy): domain Eukaryota; kingdom Metazoa; phylum Arthropoda; class Insecta; order Orthoptera; family Acrididae; genus Locusta; species Locusta migratoria. The sequence continues at coordinate 131,643,311 of CM048744.1, read as the reverse complement.
TCGCAATATCTCGGGATGTAATTGGAATATTGCGATGCAATCAACGCCATTGTTTATATGATTTGTCATGCTAAGTATTGCTGAAGTAAAAATGTAGGGTGCCCATTAAAAAAAATTAAGTTTGTGTTTAGAGTGTTTCCAAATATGTACATTCATGGGCCCCAGCCGTACATTGATATCGGTGAAAGTCGTTTTCCAATAGCTGTTATTGTTCCAGAGATATTTTGGGTGGACAAGATAGCTGGGACACCCTGTAAGATATGTCTTATCTTTAATGTCTCGTTCTATTTTATTTTTTTTCGTTTCATAAACAACTCTGGCCATAGTCGACAGGAGAAAGTTATTTTCCAACTCCCTCTCGTATTATCCTGAGGTGTCACCTGCCGTCATCGTATCAACACTGACGTCGTCTTTCCATGAGCACTCTCTCTTTTCAGGCAGTGTATTACAAGCAACGACCACCTGCCTCTGTCACACAAAGTAGTGTGTTATGGAATGCCGAGGTGCGTCGGAAGCTCACAGCGAGGCGAGCAGAAGAACAAAGCTGGACGCGGAGTCTATAATTTCGCCGGTAATACCCGCTGCTGGCGCCGCCGTCTGGACGGCGAGTTGAGAAAAAGTGTCCAGCTGTTTGGTCCGTCCCGCCTCCCCTTTGAGACGGTGGGCAGACGCAGACAATCGCCCGCCCTCACTTCATTAACGCGTGCCTGAACGGCCGGCCGCTTTGACGCATGCGCACCAGGCGGCGTCCGCCTTAATAATGACGCAATCCCATCGCAGCCTGCCAGGAAAGCGCTGCCAGCACGCCAGACAACGGGCGCCATTGTTTCCTCCGTTACGAATTTCGGCCGACTTTTCTTTCGGACAACACGCGGCGGCGGAACCGCGCGATTCTCCGAGCGGGCGGTCCACGCTGGTATTCCGGGAGCGGGCCGACGTAACAGTGAAAGCGGCTTCAATGTGCTGCCGGCCATTAGCATTGTAACACCAGGTAGGACCTACTTCATCTGTAACTGTCGTAAACACAATCTTCTTCTTGAAGAACTAATTTTCCGGCCGCGGTGGCCGAGGGGACTGAGGCGCGCCAGTCACGGTCTGCACGGCCACTACGGTCGGGGGTTCGAATCCCCCCTCGGGCATGGATATATGTGCCGTCCTTAGTGTTACCTAGTTCATAAGTAGTTTGTAAGTTTAGGGGACTGATGACCCCGTAGTTAAGTCCCATAAGCTACACAAACATTTTTGAAGAACTAATTTATTAGAACTAAACTACTTCTACACTATGTACGAAGGGATGCTGAAAAGTAATGCCTCCAAACATTTTTGCCGCGGTGAAGTAGCCGAGCGGTCTAAAGCATCTCGCTGCGGAGCGCGCGGTTGCTCGCCGTGGTGGTTCGAGTCCTCCCTGGGGCATGGGTGTGTGTGCTGTCCTTAGGTTAGTTTAACTAGGTTTAAGTAGTTTGTAAGCTACGGGCTGATGACCACGCAGTTTGGTCCGATAGATTTTCAAACATTTGAACATACTGAGCTTTTCTGACTCGCATGTTGCCCAGAAGCCTAAGACCTGTGATGGTGTTGATACCAGGAACAACGCCACGGCTTTCCATGGCCTTTGGCCTACTCATATGGCCATCACTGAATGATATAATAGAATCATTGAGTCCCCATGTCAAAGTTTTTATGCCAACAAATGCATTCTTAGGGAAACCAGTCTATATGAGGTTGTTGAACAACTCGTTTTGTTTCTGGGTTCAACCAAGGAGACATTTTCTCAGAAGACCAGGATGCCCCGAGTCTCTATATCTTGGTTTAATGTTTCCATGACATTTTCAGAAATGTGAAGGTTTACATGTGTAAACAGCGCTAGTTGTGTAATTTTCCTGGGCGTACATATGAATTTGAAAAAAGCTATAATTTTTTTTATTACAATTTCTTAAATTTACACTACTTGAAGCAGAAAACAGCAACTTACTTTATAAGCTTAAAAACGGAAAATATGGTTTTTTTACCATTTCTCGGCATTCCAAATCCCATTAAACCCCGTATACCAATGATCCCTGTGCATCTCTTCAGTATTAACCTACAGTGTAAGGAATATCGATATTTTGCTCTTAGTCTATTACTTAAACCAAGTTGCTAATGTTCAAATGTTTGTAAAGCTTATGAGACTTAACTGCCGGGTCCTCAGTCCCTAAACTTACAAACTACTTATGAACTAACTTATACTAAAGGCAACACAAACATCCATGCCCGAGGGAGGATTCGAAAATACGACGCGAGAGGCCGCGCGATCCGCAACGTGCCGCTCCAGACCACTTGGCTACTCCCGAGTGGCTTTTCCTATCTTCTGAAAAACTTACAAGGAGACCACATGGGTCACGGTTTTTAGAAGTTTTTTTATGTTTATGGCACGTGAAGTTCAGATTTCAAATAACAATTAGTCATCGCGAGACCTCACGCGTCGGACGTTCGATTCCTCCCTCAGGCATGCATGTGTGTGTTGTCCTAAGGATAGTTTAACTTAGTTTAAGTAGGGCGGGCGGTCGACGCTGGTATTTGGGCAGCGGGCCGACGTAACAGTGAGAGCAGCTACAATGTGCTGCCGGCAATTAGGATTGTAACACCAGGCAGGACGTACTTCATCTGTAACTGTTGTAAACACAATCTTCTTATTGAAGAACTAATTTATTACAAGTAATCTTCTTCTACACTATGTACGAAGGGATGCTGAAAAGTAATGACTCCAAACTTTTTTTTTTTTTTTTTTTTTTTTTTTGCCGCGGTGGAGTAGCCGAGCGGTCTAAAGCGTCTCGCTGCGGAGCGCGCGGTTGCTCGCCGTGGAGGTTCGAGTCCTTCCTGGGGTATGGGTGTGTGTGCTGTACTTAGATTACTTTAACTAGGTTTAAGTAGTTTGTAAGCTACGGGCTGATGACCACGCAGTTTGGTCCGATAGATTTTCAAACATTTGAACATACTGAGCTTTCCTGACTCGCATGTAGCCCAGAAGCCTAAGACCTGTGATGGTGTTGATACCAGGAACAACGCCACGGCTTTCCATGGCCTTTGGCCTACTCATATGGCCATCACTGAATGATATAATAGAATCATTGAGTCCCAATGTCAAAGTTTTTATGCCAACAAATGCATTCTTATGGAAACGAGTCTATATAAGGTTGTTGAACAACTGAAAAGTAATGCCTCCAAACTTGTTGCCGCGGTGGAGTAGCCGAGCGGTCTAAAGCGTCTCGCTGTGGAGCGCGCGGTTGCTCGCCGTGGAGGTTCGAGTCCTCCCTGGGGCATGGGTGTGTGTGTTTGTCCTTAGGTTAGTTTACCTAGGTTTAAGTAGTTTGTAAGCTACGGACTGATGACCACGCAGTTTAGTCAGATATATTTACAAACATTTGAACATTTGAAACTTTTTTCGTCTGTTCGCAGCATGGTTGAGGATTCGCATGTCCTGTATATTACTCGGTTGTCCTTGCCGCGTAGTTGACGCCAAGTACAACCCTCTGCGGCTAGAGTGCTTCGAGTAGTACCGAGTAACATGGCGGTCTGTAAAGTGACTATGTCGGTGCGTGAGAAACAGGGAGCTGTAATCGAGTTTCTAACCGTAGAAAACACGCCTCCAATTGAGATTCACAGAAGAATGAAACTGTGTATGGTGACGAGTGCACCGACATCAGTAATGTGCGCCGGTGGGCTGCCCGTGACGTTCAAAAAAGGGAAGTAAAAGTTCAAATGTTTGTAGAGCTTATGGGATTTAACTACGGGGTCATCAGTCCCTAAACTATAACTGGCGCGCCGCAGAGCGCTCGGCCACCGCGGCCGGCGCCCGTTCTCGTAAACACGGTCCTAACCTCAACGTCTGTGACAGAGCACAGAGTGGACGACCGTGTACGGCAACAGACGAGAGTCATCGGAATCGGGTTGATCAACTCATCAGAGAGAATCGACGGATAACACAGGCACAACTCACACTGCAGTGTGGCATATTACGGGAGCGTGTACAAGCCCTGATTGCAGAACTGCGGTACAGAAAAGTGTATGCACGGTGGGAACTCCGTATGCTCACCCCTGACATGATACAAAGAAGATTGGATATCTGTCAACAATTGCTGTTGTGTTTTGAGGAGGAGGGTGATAGGTTCCTTAACAATATTGTGACTGGTGATGAAAACTGGGAGCACCATTTTGACCCCCTAAGCAAGCGAGCATCACAGGAGTACCGCCACCACGAATCACCACCCCCAAGAAAGTGCAAGACCATGCCATCGGCAGGCAAGAACATGTTCATTGTTTTCTGGGATGTTCGAGGTGTCGTGCATATGGAGTTCATGCCTAAAGGCGCCACCATAACCTCCGCACGGTACAGCGAGACTCTCCGCAAACTGAAAGCACGCATTCGAAGAACTCGTCCCCACATGGAACATCCTCTCCTTCAGCATGACAATGCCAGACCGCACACGAGCGCTGCGACATCTGCAACGATCCGCCGCCTTGGATTCACTATGATCGATCATCCTCCACACACTCCAGACTTGGCTCCATTCGATTTTCACCTCTTTCCAAAGCTTAAAGAACACCTTCGCGGTGTCCAGTTTACGACTGATGAAGCAGTGCAAGCGGAGGTGAGGCGGTGGTTCAGACAACGAGGTCCAAACTTCTACAGTGACGGGATCCACAAACTGGTCTCTCGTTGGGAGAAATGTGTGCGTCGCCAGGGTGACTATGTTGAGAAATAAATATGTAGAAATGGTGGAAAAAAGATGTGGTGTTGTAATAAAGTTTGGTTTATTTCAAAAAGCCGTAAGGTTTTCCCGAAAAAAAATCGGAGGCATTACTTTTCAGCATCTCTACGTACAATGCTCTCTACTTCGAAGGTGGTTACAAAAGTCCGTTGGAGCAGCCGGAGTGGTTTCTCGGTACCGAGTCGAACGGTCTTCGGTAACTTCTTCCGTAGCGGGCTGCTGCTTTTTCGGAGTCTTTCGCGATGCTATCGTTTGCTTCGTGGATGCGAGACTGAGTGGCGAGTCGCCTAGCTGGTCTCTCAAAGGCGATCGACGGCCAATCGCGAGTCGGCATAGGAGTACTTCGATGATTCATGGCATGTTGCCAGCTTGTTAGGGGTAACCTGATAGCGCAATAACTACACGACTATTCGACAGTTCACACTCAAATGGCTGGCAGCGAGTTTACTAGAGGAGACATAGTTGACTCTTCCACTATCAAACAGCGCTTGTGAAAATGGCAACACATACATTATGTGATCAAACGAATCCGGACAACCCCAAAAACAAAAGGTTTTCATATTAGGTGCATTGTGCTGTCACTTACTGCCAGGTATTACATATCAGTGACATCGTGAGAGAGCAGAATGGGGCGTATCACTGAACGGCGTACCTCTCGCCCGTCATGACAGTAGTCACTGACGTTTTACTGTCTAGCCCCATCTGTCGGGCACTTTTTTTGTTCTAATAAAACCCCATCTCATTCCAAACATGTCTGTCAATTTTTACCTCTCTATCTACATTATTCCGTGATTTATTAAGTTTTCAAATTTATACTGACTTTTTGATCAGCCGGTATGTATTTAACCCTACACTGCATGAATTTTTATTTTGGCTATATAAGCATGGGAAAAATATTGAAAAAATATATCACTCATTTAACAATGTGAAAGTCATTATTTATCTGTTGCTATTGTCAACATCATGTGCGCCTCGGTTGCACAATGGTAGAGTGCCAGACTACAAATCCAAAGGTCGCGGGTTCGATCCCCGTCAGGTCCTAGGATTTTTATCTGTCACTTTCCATTTCTTTCACCTATGGCAGTATTGCTCATGTGAAAAATACCGAGTAGCACCGTGGTTCGGAACCCACGTTAAACTGTAGGTCCCCCTATAACTGGCTGGGTAAGTCAGTTCGAAGGTCGGAGGAAGGCAATGGCATACTACCTCCAAACAGAACCATGCCTAGTAAAGCACTGTGGCGTTCAAACCAATCTTCGGATTGTTGACTGCTTTAACTTTTTTTTTATTGTCAACATCATTCATTTAGACATAAGTCACTCTGCAGGAAAATATTGCTATCTAACATGTTTTCTACTCCTATTAGATGTATGAAACACAATATATATATATATATATATATATATATATATATATATATATATATATATATATATATATATATTACTTGACAGAAGTCGTCTCCTCTTTCCTGATGTGGTAGTCCGTCCCCATCAGCAACGCCCCAGATCAGGTCATACTATTGCCTATCGGGTTCAGTCTCTCCTGCAGGAGCTTGAGTCTTCTCCACTTCCAACTTCCTATCGGGTCCGTGCCCGTACACCTCCGTGGTGTTTGCCGAGGCCGTCTACTCGGCTGGACTTGGCCCAGGGGCCCAAAGACTCAGTTCCACTGGAGGCGCTCCGCCGTCAGTTCTCTGTTGTCATAGCGGAGTTCCGTGGTTATGACCTGATCTACACAGATGGTTCAATGGTTGATGGCTGTGTAGGATATGCCTATACTCATGGTGACCATGTGGAACAGCACTTTCTGCCGAATGGCTGCAGTGTTTACACTGCAGAGCTGGTGGCCATTCACAGAGCTCTCATGCATATACAGTCCTGCTCAGGCGAGACTTTTGTTGTTTGCAGCGACTCTCTGAGCAGCCTCCGAGCTCTGGAGCAGTGTTACCCGCGGTCTCCTCTGGTGTTGGCCATACAGGAGACGCTTTGTGCCATTGGAGAGTCCGGGCGATCAGTGGTGTTCGTCTGGTCCCCGGGTCATGTGGGCATCCTGGGCAATGAACGTGTTGACAGACTTGCCAGGCAGGCAGTCAGTGCGTCCATTTTGGACATCGGCCTCCTGGCGTCTGATCTCCGTTCGATGTTGCGCCACGGCGTACATCAGCGTTGGGATGCAGAGTGGCATAGCCTGGGCACACTCAACAAGCTTCGGGCAGTCAAGGAGACCACCACCGCATGGCGTTCTTCCGTGCTGGCCTCTCGCCGGGACTCCGTGGTGCTGTGTAGACTCCGTATTGGGCATTCGTGGCTCACCCACGGACATCTCCTTCGTGGTGAGGCTCCGCCCCAGTGACGGTGTGGCTCGCACTTGACAATAGTCCACATCCTAGTGGACTGCCCGTTTTTAGCCGCCTTGCGGCGTCGTTTTAACATTCCTGGTGTTTTATCAGATGTTTTACGTGACGATGCTTCAGCAGCAAATTCAGTTTTAAGTTTTATTCGAGCAGGGTTTTTTTATCAGTCTCTATGACTGGTCTTTCCCTTGCACTGCCGAGTGGTTGACTTTTCCTTTTTTATTCCTATGGTCGGTCAACCACTGCCTTCGGCCTCTTTGTAGTAAGGTGTCTTTGTGTGTTCGTCCCCTTTTTTTAGTTTCTTCTCCGTTTTGTTGATGTTTTATAGACCCAGTGGGATTTCCATCCCACTTCGCAAACCTAATCTCTGGGCGCATTTATTTGACGTCCGCGCTTTTATTTTTGACATTTTGTGATGGAATGGGGGACTGATGACCATTGTAGTTTTGTCCCCCTTAAACATCCAAATAACAACAACAACAACAGAAGTCGTATTAGTTTGTAATTACATTAATGCTCAAAAGTGAGTTAAATCCGCTGGAGCGCTCTTTGTTGCATTTCTCCTCAATTCATGACTGGGCTGCCTTCTGTGGAGGAAACGATCAACTAAATGCTTGGAACAGACTCCAATGTATAGGATACGCATGGTGTTGCCATCTGCCAACAAGTATGTATGAAAAAGTAACAAAAATTTGCGTTGTCAGACGACAATACCATGCAGTGTAGGGTTAATTATAGCCAGCACAGACGAAAAAGGTCTAATAAATAATTTGAACAGCTTCTGCGGAAGATGGCCACACAAGGAAACATACATAGAGTATTGTTTACATCAGGTTTATGTTTATGCTGAATGTAGTACAACGAGGCTGAATTGTCGGTGGTGAACTGTAGCGAGTTACCTGCGCAAGTGGGATAATGGCGTTAGAACAGGCGGTTAGGCACGATTTGTCGCTGTAAATTAAATACTGGACGCAGAGGCCGGCGGAGTCAGGTTGGGCTGACCGCGGCGTTGATCAGAGGCGGCACACACAGAGAGTCACGTAGACCGGCCGGGGCCCGGGATGCTTAGCGGGAAATTTATGGCTGGCGCCCGGATTAACGGCGGCGTCGACGTGTTGAATTAGTGCCTCTCGATAAAACTCTCGTTTAGAACCGGGCCTGACAGCCGACTACCTCCAGGCGCAGCGTAGATTAATCAATCGTGATCTACTGCCGCGTCCAACTTGCAAAATGGTCGCTATCTAGTCAGGTTATCCACGGCATACATAGATAGATTACTTGATATGGTTCGATACTAAATCCATATAAGTAACGCGCATCTAATAATGTAACTGCAGACTGCTAACGAAGATACGAGCTTATGGAATAGGTTCACAGATTTGTGACTGGCTGGAAGACTTCCTAAGTAATACAACGCAGTACGTCGTTCTCGACGGAGAGTGTTCATCAGAGACTAGTGTATCGTCAGGCGTGCCCCAGGGGAGTGTGAGAGGACCGCTATTGTTTTCTATCTATATAAATGATCTGATGGACAGAGTAAGTTGTAATATTGCGGCTGTTTGCTGACGATGCTGTGGTGTACGGGAGGGTGTCGTTTGTAACTGACTGTAATAGCATACAGGATGACTTAGACAAAATTTCTAGTTGGTGCAAAGATTGGCAGCTAGCTCTCAATGTGGAAAAATGTAAGGTGATGTGCATGAGTAGAAAAAACAAATCCCATAATGTTCGAATACAGCATTAGTAGTGAGCTTCTTGATGCTGTCGCGTCGTTCAAATATCTAGGCGTAACATTGCAGAGCAATATGAAATGGAACGAGCATGTAAGGACAGTTGTGAGTAAGGCGGACAGCCGACTTCGGTTTATTGGGAGAATTTTGGGAAGATGTACCGCACCTGTAAAAGGAGAGCGCGTATAAAACGCTTGTACGACCACGTCTTGAGTATTGCTCAAGTGTTTGGGACCCGCAGCAGATCAGTTTAAAGGAAGACATAGAGGCGGTTCAGAGGCGAGCATCTAGATTTGTTACCGGTAGGTTCGACCAATGCGCGAGTGTCACGGAAATGCTCCGGCAACTCAACTGGGGATCGCTGGAAAAAGGACGACGTTCTTTTCCTGAATTTCTGTTAAGTAAATTTAGAGGGCCGGAATTTGAAGCTGACTGTAGTACGATCTTGCTGCCGCCTACTTACATTTCGCGTAAAGATCACAAAGACAAGATAAGAGAAATTAGAGCTCGTACGGAGGCATATATGCATTCTTTTTTTCCTCGTTCAATTTGGGAGTGGAATAGGAAAGAAAATGCCTAGTAGTGGTACAGTTTACCCTCCGCCACGCACCTTACGGTGAATTGCGGAGTATATATGGAGATGTAGATGTAATGGGTTATTAAGGTGCAAACGGTGTGTTCAATAGTACGTTGAAACAGAAGGTTATCGACTGTGCACTGATACGGGCCCACGCGGGTTCTAATTATGAGGGTAAGTCAATTATTATCCGCAAAGTAGTTATAAAATTGTATTGTAATAAAATACGAAACTTACAAGGACATCATTTTTCGACATAGTCTCCTTGCTTTTCAATGCACTTCGTCCATCGCTCTACAAGCTTCCTTATGCCCTCATAAAAGAAGGTTTTCGGTTGAACTGCGAGCCAGGAATGCACCGCTTCCTTCACTGCTTCGTCGGAGTCAAATCGACGGTCCCTTAATGCCTGTTTGAGTGGACCAAACAAGTGATAGAAGGGGCAAGATCGGGACTATATGGACGATGATCCAGTACTTCGAATTTGAGTTTCTTGAGCAGTGTGAACAGCAGTATGTGGACGGGCATTGTCGTGCAACAACACAACACCTTCTGACAGCAATCCTCGGCGTTTGCTTCGAATTGCAGGCGTTAGCCTGTTAGTAAGCATCTCACTGTAACGTACACGGTTTATTGCTGTGCCCCTTTCACCATAATGTTCCAGTACAGGACCTCGTGCTTCCCAAAAAATAGTAAGCATCAGTTTTCCTGCAGCGAATTTGGATGTTTCCATTCCATACTCTGCCATTTACTCTCCGGCTCGTAATGATGGATCCATGTTTCGTCACTAGTAATGATTCTGTCTAAGAAGTTGTCCCCTTCGTTACCATAGCGATCTAAATGTTTTTTTGCAGATGTCGAGGCGCGTTTGCTTATGCAACTGTGCGAGTTGTTTTGGGACCCATCTTGCAGAAACTTTATGAAACCCAAATCTGCTGTGAATAATTTCGTAGGCAGAGCCATGACTGATTTGAAGACGATGAGCCACTTCATCAATAGTTAATCGTCTGTCTAAGAGAATCATTTCACGTGATCGCTCATTTGTTTCTTCATTTGTGGCGGTAAACGGTCGTCCGGCTCCTTCATCGTGCTTAACACTCGTGCGACCATTTCGGAATTTTTCAATCCACTCGTACACACTTCGTTGAAGCAAAACACTGCTCTCGTACTGTACTGAAAGTCTTCTATGAATTTCGGCTCTTGATACACCTTCCGCCCACAAAAAAAAAACGTATCACTGAACGTTGCTCTTCTTTGGTGCAAATAGGCAGCGAAGCAGCTATGATTAACAGCACGGCAGCGATAACGAAACTAACGTAGCAGCTGGAAAATTGCAAAGATATAACAACAAATAAACAAAACATGCGTCACCAACGTAAAACGACAGTACTACCAACATAAACAAAAATATAACTAAATTGCGGATAATAATTGACTTAACCTCGTAGTATGCGGGTACACAAACACATGCTTGTAAGCTGGAGTGAATCAGATCAAATCGAAGGCAGTTTGTTGAACACATCATTACATTAGGAACAACCTCGTTTATGTCACTGTAATACTGTGCTTCATTATTTGTGTGACTTCTACATCTACCTCTACATGCATACTCCGCAAGCCACCCGATAGCTGTGTGGCGGAGGGTACCTTGAGTACCACTATCGGTTCTCCCTCCTATTCTTTGTTCGCGGAAAGAAAGATTGTCGGTATGCCTCTGTGTGGGCTCAAATCTCCCTGATTTTTATCTTCATGATCTCTTCGCGAGGTATACGTAGGAGGGAGCAATATACTGCTAGACTCCTCGGTAAATGTATGTTCTCGAAACTTCGACGAAAGCCACTACCGAGCGACAGAGCGTCTCTCCTGCAGAGTCTTCCACTGGAGTTTATCGATCATCTCCGTATCGCTTTCATAATTACCAAATGATCCTGTAAAGAGGCGCGCTGCTCTCCGTTGGATCTCTTCTACTTCCTCTATCAACCCCACCTGGTACGGATCCCACACCTGTGAGCAGTATTCAAGCTGTGGGCGAACAAGTGTACTGTAACCTACTTCCTTTGTTTTCGGACTGCATTTCTTTAGGATTCTTCCAATGAATCTAAGTCTGGCATCTGCTTTACCGATGACTGATTTTGTATGGTCGTTACATTTTAAATCACTCCTAATACCTACTTCCAGATAATTTATGGAATTAACTGCTTCCAGTTGCTGCCCTGCTGTAGTGTAGCTAAATTATACAGTATCTATCGTTCCATGTATTCTCAGCAAATTACACTTGTCTACATTGAGATTCAATTGCCATTCCCTGCACTATGCCTCAATTCGATACAGATCCTCCTGCATTTCAATACAATTTTCCATTGGTACAACCTCTCTATATACAACAGCGACATCCGCAAAAAAACCCTCAGTGAACTTCCTATGTTATCCGTTAGGTCATGTATACATACCGTGAATGGCAACTTCTCAGGAAAAACCTACATTTCGAAAAAGATTTGTAAGTGGAGAATGACCATTAGAATATTTTTTAACAAAACAATGTCCATTTTTGGCATATAATCGAAATGAATAAGTATGCCATTCCATATTTTTTAAAAAAAAAGTTGAAAATGCCGCCATTCGACCTGCGCGCAGTATAGTACTACTAGGACGTATTGACTTTTAGATTTCATAAGTCTCCCTAGAGTTTGTAAGGGGTGGATGGGTGCTCTAAAACACTATATATATATAAAGCCATTAAAATTGCTACACAAAGAAGAAATGCAGTTGATAAACGGGTATTCATTGGACAAATATATTATACTACAACTGACATGTGATTATATTTTCACGCAATTTAGGTGCATAGATCCTGAGAAATTAGTACCCAAATAACCACCTCTGGCCGTAATAATGGCTCTGATACGCCTGGTCATTGAGTCAAACAGAGCTTGGATGGCTTGTACAGGTACACGCTTCAACACGATACCACAGTTCATCAAGAGTAGTGAATCGCGTATTGTTCAAATGTCTGTAAATCTATCGGACCAAACTGCGTGGTCATCAGTCCGCAGCTTACAAACTACTTAAACCTAGTTAAACTAATCTACAGACAACGCACACAACCATGCCTCAAGGAGGACTCGAACCTCCACGACGAGCAACTAGAGATGGGCTAAACCGTGATTTTCCGCTAACAGTGATTTCCGTGATTGCTACTTTTAAATCACCGTGATTCTAAACCGTGATTAATCACGGTTTAGAATCACTGTTTGAGGTATTCACGACATGTATCCCTCCGCGATTTCTACTCCTCCCGCTATTCCGTGATTTCAGCTCTTTCCGCTATTTCGTGATTTCTGCTCTTTTCGCTATTTCCGTGATTGAATCGCCGCGATTCCGGCGACTTGTATGATTTACCATGGAAGTGACAAAAATTGAGTTAGATACTTTTGTTATAATGTTTCATCCGCCAGTAACTAATTTATCGTCTCTTTGTTGTTATGAAAGTTATGTTGTGAACCGAGAAAAGTAAATCTCAACAAATAAGTCAATAGTAAGTATAGTTTAAAATAACTGTACAATAAACTTTCTAACCACATCAAGACAATGAAAGAATCGTAAATATTCTTAGTAAGATACACACTTATAGACGAGGAACGGCGAAATGGACGACATGTGTTTTTCAGTTTTTAACATCTTCCTGCCGGGCCCTGGCGATTTTCTAGGAAAAACGCACTAGTGTATGGGAACTGGTCGCTGTCCATAATCGGCTTTTAGCCGGTACACCCGCTCTTCGCTAATCGGTGATTCGCTGCTATACCCGTTCTTCGCTCATCGGTGATTCGCTGCTATACCCGCTACTTACTGCATTGATATTAGTACAGATTTCGACCCACAGATGGCTCTTTTAGCCTTTGCTGCTTCTCTTTCCTCACCTCCTCTTCGCTTTTCCGCTATTCGCTGCTGCACCTGCTATTCGCTGCTGTATTTAGCACTCATTTCGGCCACCAGATGGCTCTTTGTAGTTTGTAGTACTGCTGTTCGCTGCTATTCCTGCTCGTCGCTACCAAACCGTGACCGTGACTGAAATCACGGTCAGATTCCAGATCGCCGCGACCGTGAAAACAGTGAATTTTCAATCACCGTGATTTTTCACGAGTACGTGATTTCTTGCCCATCCCTACGAGCAACCGCGCGCACCGCAGCGAGGCGCTTTAGACCGCTCGGCTACTCCACCGCGGCTCGCAGTTGCTCGGCCACCATTGACCAGGTTTCGCGCCATTTGTCAGTCTCGTAGTATTGGTAGGACTTGCCTTTGTGTGGCATTGTAACGTAGCTGGTTTCTACAATTGCTCCTGTCTTTTCCAAGAATACACCACTTTGTGCTACGGAGATATAAATTTTTTCCTGTTAAGAAGTAAGTGTAGCTGCTTACAAATTTTCTGGTTAAAGGTAACTGGATTCGCTGCCAAGAATATAGTGTATCGTACCACGAAATATGCGTTGGTGCCCGAGGGAAAAGTGCTTTTTATGTGGAAGATGCCAGTGATCAAAACTGTATCGGTGAATGATCACAATTGTACCTAATGTGATACATTTTCGATCGATTTTTCTGTTCTATAACCTTTTTTTGTGTTTATACCAACATTTGTAATTTTCTGATATTTATGTTACATACTCATTAAATACCCAAGAACAAGTGTCATAGTTAAAATTATATCTTTTCTCAATATATTTCCAGTTACAATAACATTTGTCCGAAATGATCGCAGATTTACCACCTTATCCTATCACTGTTACGGATCTCCCCAAAGCTAAAGGCGACATCATTTCATGTAACTCAAAGTATACTAATTTTACTATTAACTACTCGCAGTAAGCGCGTAATTAAATTTTATTGACATTAAGTTAAGCCTATTTCTAAAAAAGGTGCCTCGTATTACATAACAACCAAAATTATAAACGGATCAGTGCATTCATTAAATATAACACCTAGCAATGTTGTCCACAGTTGTAGTTTTGATAAAAACCAGCGTGTCAGCATAGATTTACCTTTTTTTCCTTTCTTCCTCTAATTATGACACACTGACCTCTTTTGTACATGTCTGCTTGTTTGTTTCAATTTCTCTGAATGATGATCTTGATGTATTGAATTCAAAGCGACTGATTAGCATCTGTCAGATGGAGCACTTTTTTTAACGGAACTGAGCAGAAAAATATCAATACATCGCGGAAAAAAACCAACATCAACTACAGACATTGACATTGATGGATTTGAAAATTATCTGCCGATCTCTCGTCACGCAGACGGAAGTCCACAAATTCACGTGGCCTCTGAGAGACGTGCAGTTGGTTGCGGTCTCGCTTTTCATTTCAAAAATCTAACTTTGTATCTCAACGCTTTCACCACTCGCTTTGTGAGGGTTTAATGCCTAACATATTTTCATTTTTACGAATGGAAGGAATGTTCAAAAAGATATATGTTCCAGGTGCAGTGTTATCGAAATCAGAATACTATTTTGTGACGTGCGGTATAAAGGCAAAAAGGTATATGCCTCCCTAAATGATTGACGTTTTAAGTAATTCTTTACGTGTTCTTCCGTTATGAAACACCTTTAATTTTGTGTAAGCATAGTGGTTTGTTGCCATGTGTTGCCTGCACTTGCACAGAAATTGATTTCGGGACAGAAAATTATTAATGACTTGAGCAAAAACCTATGAACGGGTAAACGAGAAAATAAGTAAATACAACTGAATCTTCCGTCGACCTGTGGTGTATTGTCAAAGATAAGGTTGAAAAAAAAAATAAAACAAATAAACAACGGATAAATTGCAAAAACTAGACAGAAAGATCATCAGAACAATCATCAATAAAAAAAACATCTAGTAGACGGACAATGAAGATTGCTGCCTAATGGAATGATCTAACTGGAAAATTTATCAATTATGGACACAATGCACAAAAGGAGAATTGCCTTTTCTAGCCACATAGTAAGACTACCAGAGATCAGACTACTGAAACAATTATTCAGTTTTGTTTGGAAAAGTAAAACCAAAAAAACAACTGCTTCATTGAGGTAGAGAATGACTTAGAAGAGCTGAATATTTGAGAAACAATGAAACAAACTGAGAGAGAAAAGAGAAGAGGATTCTGAGAAGTAGTGACACAAGATTGAAATAAAAAACAGTCTACAGAAAACAATAAACCATTACAGATGAAGAGAGAGCTGCCAAGTCAGAAAGAATGAAAATTTTTGGGAAAAGAAGAGGAAACTGAGATAACATTACAACTAATATTGTAAAGACGGTAGTGTATATGGATTGATTTAAGTGCTCCAATGTGGGCGTAAACTATGTAAATAATAAAGGACCTGACTATGTTGAATTAACCGTTCCAACAATCGTCTCAAAACTATGAACCACGCAGTTTCAACGTCTCAACTGACAACTAAATGGTTGTATAGAATTAACAATTTCAACATTTGTCGTTTGTATCTGACTTCCGCGATTCGTAAAATATTTATTTTCCCCTTTTTAATCAACAATTCTAAACTGTAAATTATTGGCACTTATGTTCATGTCGTATCTTGTTGTTTTAATCTGGGAAAACGATATCCAAAATTTTGAAGTGTTCTTATACGAGAGCTGTAACTTAAATAGTGACAACTATTTATACACAACCGATACAAAAGCGTTACATGTTTGTACCTGTTACTGTCCTTCAACTTAGTAGCCAGCGTTGTGTAGAACCCGTTGCCAGCGATGTGAAAGGCGTAGTTTATCGTTAGCAGAGCCTGTTCTGTTGAAGTTGCGAATGGAGCGGTCTATTGCCTGTAGTACGGTCAAACTGGCATTAGTCATGAAATATTCCCATTGATTCTGACATTTCAAGCCTCTAAGTAAAGTGTGGGAACAGTTCTTAAAATGGAGGTTGTGGGTGGGTTCCGCTAATTGTGAACAATTTATGTGGCAATTGTATTTTAATCACGAGGGAAATTGACTATACTGATCCTTTCTTCAGTATTACCAGGTGATCAAAAAGTCAATATAAATTTGAAAACTTAATAAATCACGGAATAATGTAGATAAGAGAGGTAAAAATTGACACACATGCTTGGAATGACATGGGGTTTTATTAGAATGAAAAAACAAAAGTCCAAAAATGACCGACAGACGGCGCTGGACAGCAAAACGTCCGTGACTGCTACCGTGAGGGGTGAGAGGTACGCCAGTATGTTACCGCATCGCACGATCCCCAGCCTGGCTGGTAAACATCAACTGGAATGTACGATTTTTATGCAGGATGGCGCTCCACCACATATTGCTAGGCACGTGAAAGATCTCTTGCACGCGTCGTTTGGTGATGATCGTGTGCTCAGTGACCACTTTCGTCATGCTTGGTCTCCCAGGTCCCGAGACCTCAGTCCGTGCGATCATTGGCTTTGGGGTTATCTGAAGCCGAAATGTATCGTGATCGACCGACATCTCCAGGGATGCTGAAAGACAACATCCGACGCCAATGCCTCACCATAACTCCGGACATCTTTACAGTGCTGTTCTCAACATTATTCCTCGAGTACAGCTATTGTTGAGGAATGATGGTGAACATATTGAGCATTTCCTGTGAAGAACATGGTCTTTGCTTTGTCTTAATTTGTTATGCTAATTATTGCTTTTGTAATCAGATGAAAACCCATCTGTCAGACATGTTTTGAATTTTTTTTTTTTTTTTTTTTTTTTTTTTGTTTTTTTTTTTTTTTGTTTGTTCTAAGAAAACCCTATGTCATTCCAAGCATGTGTGTCAATTTTTACCTGTCTTTCTACATTATTCCGTGATTTATTAAGTTTTTAAATTTATACTGACTTTTTGATCAGCTGGTATAATTACCTTTTAAAGCAGGCATACAGTATATACGTAGCATATTTAAATGTTAAAGTAATATTAACATAACAGTTAAAATTTTTCACGGTTTCAAAGTCAGTGTAGCGACCGTATTTCTGGATGGCACTGATAATGAAAGTAATGAGTAACGTTACGTTTGTAACGAGTACTGTTTTGTTTGGTAACGGATACGTATCTTTTCGTTACTATCACAGCTGTGGAATGTATGAAAATAAACTTCCTCACTAGCCTTAGCTTTAAGTTTCTTTGGTTTACACACCACCAGGTGTATCTCTGTACTCAATTGAAAATTGTACAGACGTGTTATTTCGCATTTTATTGCCATTCGTTTATCTACATCTACAGCGATACACTGCAAATCACATTCAAGTGCCTGGCAGAGGGTTCATTAACCACTTTCATAACTTTTCTCTACCGTTCCATTCTCTAATAGCGCCCGGGAAGAAAGAACACCTAAATCGTTCCGTTTCCGATCTGATTTCTCTTATTTTATTGGGATGGTCATGTCTCCCTAAGTAGATGGGTGCTAGCAAAATATTTTCACATTCAGAAGTAAAAGTCGGTGATTGAAACTTCGCAAACAGATCACGCTGCAATGAATAACGTCTTTCTTTTAATGATTTCCACCCCAATTAGTGCAACATTTCCATGACGCATTCCCCCCCGTAACGTGATAAAGCAAAACGAGCTGTCCTTGTCTGAATCTTCTCAATATCTTCCGTCAGTCCCAACTGGTGAGGGTCCCACAATGGGCAACAGTACTCCAGGAGAGGACACACAAGTGTGATGTAGGCAGTCTCTTTGGTGGAGCTGGTGCATCTTCGATGCGTTCTGCCAATGAAACCTAATCTTTGGTTCGCCTTCCCCACAATATTTTCTTTGTGTTCTCTCCAGTCTAAGTTGTTAGTGATTGTAACTCCTAGGTGTTTAGTAGAATTTACGACCTTAAGGTTTGACTGAATTATCGCGTAATTGAAGTTCATCGGATTTCTTTTAGTGATCATGTGTATTACTTCAAACTTTTCTTTACTTAGTGTCAATTGCCAATTTTCGTGCTATGTAGAAATGTGGTGTAAATTGCTTTGCAGTTGCTTTTGATCCTCTGTTGACTTTACTAGCCGATAAACGACAGCATCATCCGCGAACAGTCTAAGGAAGCTATTCAGATTGTCTCCTAAATCGTTTATAAACACAAGGAAGAGTAAGGGACCTATAACGCTTCCCTGGGGTATGCCAGATATCACTTCTGTTTTACTCGACCACTTACCGTCAATTGCAACGAGCTGTGTCCTTTCTGATAGGAAATCGTGAATCTAATCACACAATTGGGGAGATATTTCATAAGCACGCAATTTCATTAGAAACCGCTTACTACGACATCCTAAAATATTTACTGTTCGTCCTGAAACCTCCTGTATGTACCTATGAAAACGATACTGTGCTATATATAGCTCAAGTGCGAGGGTAGTGAGGTAAGTAATATTTCGTTTCGGTCGTGACAGCGAGTAACATGAAATAACGGAAACGTTTCCTTTACAAACACGTCGAGCGTTTGCTAACAGCAGGCAGGTAATTCCAGTGCAATAACAGAGAGTAGCAGGGATAAAAAAAGAACATTCCAGTCTACTCGGATATTTACACACACAGTCCCTCCTTCTCTTTTTTTGATTTCTGCCCGAGGCAATGGGCAACATTCCTAATTGGGAATCCCTCTGTGGTGCCGGCAGTACGCCTGTTAATTGTCTGAAAACATCCGGGGCACGATAGTGGTTCGGATCTCAAACAGCTCGCTCTACCATTGGTAGAAGAAAATGAAACGTCCACAAAAAAGAATAAAGTGAATACAACCCCTGAATGTAAGGCCTCTACCTCCGAGTAAAACACACAGAAAACAGCACGGATCATCTTCTGAATGTTTTTCACTAGAGTTCACATTCATTATTTTTCTCAGGCTGGCCTGATATGTAACGGAAACCAGAGTTAAGCTTTTTTGTCTCAGAGAGACTGGAGATGTACGAGGTGTGGAAAATAAAAAGACTATCGAAAATGTGAATTATTTCTGATGAAGTTACAACTTTCGACCCCTTCATCACATTTCCCTTGCCTACTTACAGTGTGATTCGCGAAGATATGGAAATATTTTAACCCTTTCGGATCTGATACGCACAATTGTGTGGGTTCAGTTCCAAATGTTCAAATGTTTGTAAGGCTGAAGGGACTTAACTGCGGGGTCATCAGTCTCTAAACTTACAAACTACTAATGAACTACCTTACGCTTAAGACGACACAAACATCCATGCCCGAAGGGGGATCCGAACCCCCGAAGGCAGCCAGTCGCGCGCACCGCAACACGGCGCTCCAGCACGCGCGGCTAATCCGCCACGGCTGGCTTCAGTTCATTTGTATTTTTTTCATCATATTATACCCTTGATAGTTGAGTGCTGAGCGAAACATTTGTGCAGGAATCGCCGCATAGAATAAACTTTTAAATATATCGATACCTTACTTGGACACGCGAAATATTGTATGCTAATCTTTAGAAATTTTCAAGATGGCTAAGTCTTAATTGTATATTATTTACAGCGTTTTTAAATTTTTGCGTTTCAGCATCAGAAAAGTCTACACAAGTAATTAAACATTAGTTGAAAAATAAAAAATAAAACAAAAATTCAAATACTTTCGTAGCTACAATGACTAACTTCCGTACGCACAATTGTGTGGGTTGGGACTATATCACTGGCGTGTGTTCATCTGGTCTACGGGCCCTTGCTGCGGAGCGCTTGATTGCTCGCCGTCGGATGTTCGAGTCCTCCCTCGGGCATGTGTGTGTGTGTGTGTGTGTGTGTGTGTGTGTGTGTGTGTGTGTGTGTGTGTGTTGTACTTAGTTTAAGTAGATGTAAGGCTAGGAGTGATGACCAAAGAAGTCAAGTCCCAAAGATTTACAAACATTTGAATTTTATGCTCATCTACTGTCGATGTATGAGTTCGGATTCGGAACAGTTTACTGAATAAATGTATAGTATTACCAGTGGCCTGGGCTACTATAGTCACAATACTTTCATTATTTTCTTGTTAGGGTTTACTGATGAGAAATTATTAAATTATTGCGAACTGGAAAACTTCAGTGAAGATGAGGAATCGTCAGATTCAACCTGGAATCCTGCCATATCGGGAGGCAGCTCCGAATCTTTGAGTGGAGTTTGGGACAACTGCTCCACTCAGTTAAATGAAAACATTGTGAAAAAACAAATTATGTTTGTTATTATGTTTGCCAAAAGACAGTATCTGGTTTCTTCAATATCACTGTAAGAAATTATTTAAATAAAATGAGAAAGAATTACAATGTGTTCAAGATAGTCCTGATCCATACGATTGTATAGTCCTAAAATATTGTGAAAATAAAAAATATTTAAAAATTAATATACCATTCTATTATTTTTTGTTACAAAAACCCAGTGACCTTTAAATTTCCCATTTTGGTTTTAGCAGAGGTCTAAGAGTAAAACTAAAGAAAAAAAGCTCCTATAAACATAGGTCCGCAAATGTTTAGTTACGGACTTACGACTAATAAAACATTTTGCCTGAAATTTAGCATCCTAGTTAATATGAGGCCATCGCAAAAGTGTACGAGGTTTAAGTAAAGCACTATTTCCATTTATTTTGTTGGTACCGATCCGGTGAATCTAAAAAGAAAACATACGTATCTGTTGTAGTTTTCCAGAAATTTATAGAAGTAATTTTCAGAGATAATACAAGTAAAATTGTTTACTTTCCATTGGAAACACAGGAACAACAGTGTGTCAAGCGAAGCCACTGTACAGCTTCCTTAACATTGAGGGTTTCTTTTGTTTAACATGAATTCATTGTATTAAAAATAATAATAATAATAATAAAACAGATTATCTGACACATTCATGCAGTTTTGGTTACCATAATTTTCTCAAATCAAATTCTCCACAACTTCTGTTAAAAAAAATTGTGGAAATATCTGGAATTAAGAAAAAGAAAAAAAAGGGCCAAGTAGTTAATAAATAACAAATTTTCCTGATTATGTCTTTGCTTCTCTGGAATGTCTGGAAAACTAATGCAGATACACGTCTGGGACATGTTTTATTAGATTCAGCAGATCGATAACAACAAAATAAATTGATATCGTGATTTACTGTAACCTCGTACAGTTTTGTAATGGTTTCATATTAGCGATTACGATTATGTATTATGTCTGGAAGTAATTTAAGCCTACAGCGTATTACAGGGTGGAGCAAGTGAAAGTGGCACGAACGAGAGAGATGTAGGGTACAAAAAATAAATAAATAAATAAATAAATAAAAATAAAATAAACAATAAAAAAAAATAACCACACACACACACAGCAGAGAAAAGGAAATAGAATTCAAATAGAATTCTCACGTGACTATAGCAGAAGGTGAAAATGACCACCGTTCATCTCTTGGCACTCAACGTGCGATTAATTTGTACGGGGAGCACTCAGGTCTAAGGTACGTCGCAATAACCCTCCATTGTCTTCCACAACTGTAGCAGAAAGCTTCGGATGAGATGGCAGTAATTCTAACAGTCCATCTTCGACCCGTCTTCATCAAATAGCTGACCATTGCCAGGAGATGAATGGTGGTCACTTTCAGTATCTGCTACACTGTAGTTAGTACTGCATTTCCTTTCCACTTGTGAAATTTCTGGCTTTTGACCCATCCAGTCATGATCTAAATTTAATTCCTCAGCTTGCTTCAGATACAGTAGTAGAGAAGGGATGACGTAATATATGGAGTGATAGACAGCAGTTAGTAGAGTATCAACACCATGGGAAAATCCGCCAAAATAGCGAGTTAATACGCTGTTTGGCTGACAAAGAGAACTAGCGCGCTAAACATAGTAATTTCATTAATCAATAACTACGAAACGAGATGTCGATTGAATTTTCCATTAATATCATTAACCTCTTAATTACGAGCTATCTTACAGATATTTGCAATGCTTATTTGGTTGCAAAATAAGATAACAAGAGACAGACTAAGCGCTCTACAAAGATAGCTTGTTGCCAAAATGGATAGCCAACGCGGAGTGATTCGTCTGGTAGATAAGTCGAGTGCGTACACTACTAATAAGAGGCAGCATGAACTCTTGTGCGGGTAGACGCACTCTACAAAATTTATAAAAATAGATTTCAGAGCAGCAAAGAATTGCATAAAATTATGTATCAGTCTAATAACAAGATGTTTGTAATCCTGTGGGACCAAACGACGATGGTCATTAGTTCCTAGTCGTACAAACTACCTAAACTAAGTTAAACTAACCTAAGGACAACACACACATCCATACCCGAAGGAGAATTCGAACCTCCAATGTGGGAGGCCGCGCGATCGTAACGTGGCACTCCAGACCGCTCGGCTACTCCCGCGCGGCCTAATAACAAGAATATGTTTTACTGAATGTTGTGTATAGTTGTTAATGTTCGAATGTTTGTAGAACTTATGGGACTTAACTACGGGGTCATCAGTCCCTAAGCTTACAAACTACTTATGAACTACTTAAGACTAAGGACGGCACAAATCTCCATGCCCGAGGGGGGATTCGAACCCCCGACCGTAGTGGGCGCGCAGACCGTGACTGGAGCGCCTCAGTCTCCTCGGCCACCGCGGCCGGCAGTTGTTAATTACGATGTTTGGCAGTTTCGTATTTTTTTTTTGTAAGTGTACGTGTTTAACAGAACAAATCGGAAAGCAACTGGGATTGCAAAATACTAGTGACGACTTCATTCAGTAAATTCAAAAGTCTTGGCCTCCGCCCTGATAAAAATAGAGCTTGGCTTGTCACATGTCGTGCGTCCCTAGTACTCCAGGCAAATACCGCGATGGTTCCTATCAAAGATCACGGCCGATTTCTCCACCATCATGACAAAAACTAACCGAGCGTGTTTTCCGTCTCTAATAACCATGATATTGACGCGGCGTTAAACCCTAATTTCGTTTCTTCCTCCCTTCCTTTCTACGCCGTACTCTCCAGTCCTTCTTTGAACCTGGTCAATTTTTATTTGCCCCCACCCTTTAATACGTAGTGTTCTTATAATACTTCCATGACTTTCACATAATGCATTGAACACAGTGCTCTGTGTATAAGAGGTGTGCAGCACGCATCGTAAGTCGTACGTCCACCACAGGGGGCCTAGGATAGCTGCCCGCGAAACTTTGGTACGGTGTAGGTTTTTTGCCGGTAATAGCGACAATATCGCAGCGCATAAGAACCACTCGCCGCAGACGCCCTGATAAGAATAGAGCTTGGCTTGTTACATGTCATGCGTTCCTAATACTCCAGGAAAAAACCGCGATGGTTCCTTTCAAAGATCACGGCCGATTTCCTCCCCCATCCTGACAAAAACTAACCGTGCGTGTGTTCCGTCTCTAATAACCATGATATTGACATGGCGTTAAACCCTAATTTTCCTTTCTTCCTGCGTTCCTGTCTACGGCGTACTCTCCAGTGCTTCTTTGAATCAGGCCAATTTTTATTTGCCCCACCCTTTAATACGTATTATATTACTTCCACGACTTTCACATTGTGGTGTCGCACAAGTATGTCAGTGCGCGCCACCTAATTACGCCGCGCGCCGCCATGCACGCACGGCGCGGCGTCCTTACGACGTCAGCCACGAGCGCCATCTGCTGAAACTCCGCTCGTGGCCACCACTGGACTGCATCGTTCACTTGGGACTGAGATAGGAACCAGTTAACACTTGGGATTCAGATAGGCACCAGTTAAGAGTTGGCTATCGCATAGGCACTAGGCAGGCCTCTAGCTAAACTATGTATCAGCATTCTGCAGTACTGAGCTATGTAAAAGTTAAGTATTACTAAGTCTCTAAGAAATATATATCTCGTTCTAATTTACTCTAGTGTTTCTAGTTTCTGCTGTCCCACTGGCTGGTCACCTCCTACCTGCACAAGCGTGCATCCTTTATTCCTGTTTCGGTCTTTCTACTCGGCCACCGACACCTACGACGGAAACGAGACACAAAAGCGTCGACGAGGCAAGGAAACAAAAGTTACGATAATTCTCAAAAACATTTTTGGTGCCTGTTTCCGTTATTTGGTACCTATTGAAACTATTGAAACTGAATCTAGTGATTTTTTTTCATTAAATGTGTTATCGGGACTGAAGAGGATAACCATGATATTGACGCGGCGTTAAGCCTTAATTTCCTTTCTTCCTCCCTTCCTTTCTACGCCGTACTCTCCAATGCTTCTTTGAACCCGGTCAATTTTTATTTGCCCTGTCCATTAAGACGTTGTGTTCTTATATTACTTCCACGACTTTCACATAATGCATTGAACACAGTGCTCTGTGTATAATAGATGTGCAGTAAATACGAGACTGAAGCACGCACCATAAGTTGTACGTCCACCACAGCCGCCTAGGATAGCTGCCCGCGAAACTTTGGTACGGTGTAGGTTCTTTGCCGGTAACAGTGGCAATATCGCAGCGCGTAAGAACCACTCGCCGCAGACGCCCTGATAAGAATAGAGCTTGGCTTGTTACATGTCGTGCGTTCCTAGTACTCCAGGAAAAAACCGCGCTGGTTCCTTTCAAAGATCACGGCCGATTTCCTCCCCCATCCTGACAAAAACTAACCGTGCGTGTGTTCCGTCTCTAATAACCATGATATTGACATGGCGTTAAACGCTAATTTCCTTTCTTCCTCCCTTCCTTTCTACGACGTACTCTCCAGTGCTTCTTTGAAACCGGTCAATTTTTATTTGTCCAAACCTTTAATATGTATTATATTACTTCCACGACTTTCACATTGTGGTGTCGCACAAGTATGAAGTGCGCGCCACCTACTTACGCCGCGCGCCGCCATGCACGCACGGCGCGGCGTTCTTACGACGTCAGCCACGAACGCCCTTTGCTGCAACTCCGCTCGTGGCCACCACTGAACTGCATCGTTCACTTGGGACTGAAAATGTTCAAATGTTTGTTAAGCTTATGGGACTTAATTAGGGGCTCATCAGTCCCTAAACTTACAAACTACTTATGACCTACTTACGAACTAGGACGACACAAATATCCATGCACGAAGGGAGATTCGAACCCCCGACCGTAGTGGCCGTGCTGACCGTGACTGGAGCGCCTCAGTCACCTCGGCCACCGCGGCCGGCACTTGGGACTGAGATAGGGACCAGTTAACACTTGGGACTAAGATAGGAACCGTTAACACTTGGGACTGAGATAGACACCAGTTACGACTTGGAACTGAGATAGGCACCAGTTACGACTTGGAACTGAGATAGGCACCAGTTAAGACTTGGGACTGAGGTAGGCACCAGTTAAGACTTGGCTATCGGATAGGCACTAGGAATCATCCTTAGGCAGGCTTCTATATAAACTATGTATCAGCATTCTGCAGTTAAGAACTATGTAAAAGTTAAGTATTACGAAGACTCCATGAAATATATATCTCGTTCTGATCTACTCTAGTGTTTCTAGTTTCTGCTGTCCCACTGGCTGGTCACCTCCGTACCTGCACACGCGTGCATCCTTTATTCCTGTGTCGGTCTCTTTCTACTCGGCCACCGACACCTACGACCACCGGAAACGAGACACAAAAGTGGCGACGAGAGTGGTATACAAAACACATAATGCATTTAACACAGTGCTCTATGTATAAGAGGTGTGCAGTAAATACGAGACTGAAGCACGCACCATACGTCGTACGTCCACCACAGCGACCTAAGATAGCTGCCCGCGAAACTTTGGTACGGTGTAGGTTCTTTGCCGGTAATAGCGGCAATATCGCAGCGCGTAAGACCACTCGCCGCAGACGCCAGCGGCAATGAAGGCAGCGCGGGAAAGAGTCGCGAATTAAATATGCATAGTAGCAAAGTGCATAAGGTACGCCCCCAGAGCGAGCAACTTGGCCGCTAGCAGACGCTCGCACCCGCGGGCGCGGGGTCGGTCTTTGACGGCGACTGCAGCGCCGCCAGCGGATGCTGGGCTAATTACCCGCATTCGGCGGCGCCGACAACTTGCCAAGAATTCCCCCAAACTTCTGCCGGCGCCGCCCTCATAAACGCTCTCTCGTTCCGAAGCGACGCGTCTGATTATGACGGGAAACACCGCCAGACGAACTCGCCTTCTCGTTGCTTCTTTGGTGTCGCGTTATCCAACACCGGTAAACCCCCTCCAAGCGACACCATTTAATTGAAGTACCGAACTCTAACAGGTATAGAACAGCATCAAACGTGAGGTACCTTCACAAATATGTTACTGTATTATACGGGGTGTTTCAGGAGCAACAGTAAATATTTTAAGAGGTATAATGTAGACGAATTGCAATAAATGTAAACACACGTCGTAGCACCTGCGAGCACTACAATCGCACGTTATATATATATATATATATATATATATATATATATATATATATATATATATCAATTTATGTCCGGCTATTTCGACTGCAAACATTCTTGGAAGTTACCCCATATCGAATTAAAAGCACATTTTTTGTGTGTTATACAACAATAGTTTCATTTAGTTAACCGATTTTGGGCTTGAAAGTCAGAAGATATCCTTGTAAGCTGGAAACCGGATTACTAAATAAGCATAAACTCGTAGAACATACAAAATGTGTACTTTTAGTTAGGTGTGGTGATGTTCTAGAAAGAATTGAAGGCAGAATCTTTGAAAATATCCTCATTTGGCTTTAAGTTTGTTTGCGTTGCTTACTAACAGCCGTATTTTTATTCAATAAAAACTGGCCACTTGTCATATGTCATTTGTTTAACTTGGTCTGTCGTACCCAGCAGGATGTATGTGTGCCATTTACGAACTTATTTCTCATAATTCAAAGGGATATGAAAGTATGTATAAACTACGACAAAATAAATGTGCTCTTGAGCCACAGTAACAGTTTCAATAGCTTATTTAATTAGCATAACTAGATTCAAGTAGCTGTTTATCTATTCTCAAATGCATTTAAACTATTTCATTTGGCGGCGCCGACAACTTGCCAAGAATTCCCCCAAACTTCTGCCTGCGCCGCCCTCATAAACGCTCTCTCGTTCCGAAGCGACGCGTCTGATTATGACGGGAAACACCGCCAGACGAACTCGCCTTCTCGTTGCTTCTTCGGTGTCGCGTTATCCAACACCGGTAAACCCCCTCCAAGCGACCCCATTTAATTGAAGTACCGAACTCTAACAGGTATAGAACAGCATCAAACGTGAGGTACCTTCACAAATAAGTTACTCTATTATACGGGGTGTTTCAGGAGCAACAGTAAATATTTTAAGAGGTGATAATGTAGACGAATTGCTATTTTTTTTCTTATGGGACTTAATTAACTACAGGATCATCAGTCCGTAAACTTACAAACTACTTATGAACTACTTACGAACTAGGACGGCACAAATATCCATGCCCGAGGGGGGATTCGAACCCCCGACCGTAGTGGCCGTGCTGACCGCGACTGGAGCGCCTCAGACACCTCGGCCACCGCGGCCGGCTCGAATTGCTATAAAATGCCGTATAACCCGTGTCCAGCTATTGGTAAGCAATACAAACTTAAAGCAAACACAGATGAGGACATTAACACTCACTACGTTTACATGCAACACATCTTCCGGAAGATGAAAACCGATTTTCGTAAACCGTTTTTCGCT
This sequence comes from Locusta migratoria, assembly GCA_026315105.1. NCBI lineage: Eukaryota > Metazoa > Arthropoda > Insecta > Orthoptera > Acrididae > Locusta > Locusta migratoria. The sequence goes on along the minus strand of CM048744.1, from coordinate 131,615,342 downwards.
GTCGTGTTTACATGGCATAGCCTGAATCGGATTTCGTAGCTCACTTAAAATGGCGGCTGGAAAACAGCTGATTCAGTTCCTTATTTAGTCTGCACAATCGCTATTTTTCTTTATTTAAATACACAGATTTATGTTCACTCTAATATTTATACTTTTATTTCACATTAGAAAATATCACTCTTTCCATATGTGCCGAAAATTCTTAACAAGAAAGCACAATCTGACAAGCCAAGAACGCTTCAAAAACGGTTGCGTTTACATGGGCACGAAAATCGATTGTGGAACTGGAAAACCGCTTTAGAGAAGCGGATTTCCAATATCGATTTTGGAGTGTTTACATGACCAACCAAAAGCGGAATTGGAAAATCGGTTTACGAAATCCGGTTTTGGGAACCCATGTAAACGGGATGATTGAGTCTTGCGTTGTTCATAACTAGTTTGCAAGTTTAGAGACTGATGACACCGTAGTTAAGTTCCTTAAGCTTCACAAACATTTCAACATTTTTTAATCACTTCGCATTGGCTACCCATTTTGGCAACGAGAGATCTTTGTACAGCGCTTTGTCTGTCTCTTATCTTATTTTGTAATCAAATAAGCATTGCAAATATCTGTAAGATAGCTTGTAATTAAGAGGTTAACAATATTAATGAAAAATTCAATCTGACTTCTCGTTTCTTAATTATTAATTAATTACATTTCAAGGTTTAGCGCGCTAGCTCTCTGTGTCAGCCAAACAGCGTATTAACTCTCTACTTTGGCGGATTTTCCCATGGTGTTGATACTCTACTAACTGCTGTCTATCACTCCATATATTACGTCATCCGTTCTCTACTACTGTATCTGAAGCAAGCTGAGAAATTAAATTTAGATCATGACTTGATGGGTCAAAAGCCAAAAGTGTCACAAGTGGAAAGGAAATGCAGTACTAACTACAGTGTAGCAGATACTGAAAGTGACCACCATTCATCTCCTGGCAATGGTCAGCAATTTGATGAAGACGGGTCGAAGATGGATTGTTAGAATTACTGCCATCTCATCCGAAGCTTTCTGCTTCAGTTGTGGAAGACAATGGAGAGTTATTGCGACATACCTTAGACCGGAGTGCTCCCCGTACAAATTAATCGCACGTTGTGTGCCAAGAGATGTACAAACATTACTATATCGGATAATTTCCATGAAAGCTTGCTGTCGAAATAACATCGATATATATGTATCGATATATATCGAATAAGCGATTATAATGTTCGCAGATATAGATTAAGTCTTTGTGTTTGAAAAGTGATGTGTAGTTTCTCGCTGATAGTGAGGTATAGGTTAACAGAGATTTTTTTTTAATTATTTTTATTATTTTCGCAAATGAGCCTAAATAAAGAAAAGTGTGATGTAATATACATGACCACTAAAAGAAATCCGCTGAACTTCAATTACGCGATAAATCAGTCGAACCGTAAGGTCGTAAAATCTACTAAATACCTAGGAGTTACAATTACGAACAACTTAGGCTGGAGAGAACACACAGAAAATATTGTAGGGAAGGCGAACCAAAGATTACGTTTCATTGGCACAACGCTTCGAAGATGCAACAGCTCCACCAAAGAGACTGCCTACATCACACTTGTGCGTCCTCTCCTGGAATACTGTTGCTTCTTGTGGGACCCTCACCAGGTGGAACTGACGGAAGATATTGGGGAAGGTTCAGAGAAATGCAGCTCGTTTTTTTTTTTATCACGTTACGGGCGGGGGGGGGGGGGGACCTTCACGAAATGTTCCACGAATTGGGGTGGAAATCATTAAAAGAAAGACGTTATTCATTGCGGCGTGATCTGTTTGCGAAGTTTCAATCACCGACTTTTCCTTCCGTATGTAAAAATATTTTGCTAGCACCCACCTACTTAGGAAGACATGACCATCCCAATAAGATAAATCAGATCAAAAACAGGACGATCTGGGTGTTCTTTCTTCCCGCGCGCTATTAGAGAATGGAACGGTAGATAAAAGTTATGGACGTGGTTAATGAACCCTCTGCCAGGTACTTAAATGTCATTTGCAGAGTATCTATGTAGATGTAGAAGGCGCGAATTTTTGAGCTGAGACCGATGATCGATGATACATTCTGTTTTGATAATCTGTAAATTATGAGGATAATCACATATTATTCATTATCTGCAATACATAAGAATTTCGATATTATCCCGTATTTATAGGTTATATTCGTTGGTAGTGTTTGTTTTGCAAGTTGATATAACTACGTAGCGTATCTTCTGAGACTCAGAAATGACGTCATTGGTGAAAGTCAACGGGTTGTATTTCGGTCTTCAGTTATGCCTACATTACCTAAGTTCATTTCACTTTGCCGTCGGACGTTCGAGTCCTCCCTGGGACATGGGTGTGCGTGTTGTCCTTAGGTTAGTTTACCTAGGCTGAAGTAGTTTGTAAACTACGGACTGATGACCACGCAGTTTGGTCCGATAGATTTACAAGCATTTGAACATCTTTTCATTTCACTTTTGGCAAGTGTCAATGTTGTCAAAATGTAAATAATAAATGTAAACACACGTCGTAGCACCTGCGAGCACTACAATCGCACGTTCTATATATATATCAATTTATGTGCGGCTATTTCGACTGCAAACATTCTTGGAAATTACCCCATGTCGAATTAAAAGCACAATTTTTTTGTTTTTTATACAACAATAGTTTCATTTAGTTAACCGATTTTGGGCTTGAAAGTCAGAAGATATCCTTGTAAGCTGAAAACCGTATTACTAAATAAGCATAAACACAAAATGTGTACTTTTATTTGGTGTGGTGACGTTCTAGCAAGAATTGAAGACAGAATCTTTGAAAATATCCTCATTTGGCTTTGCTTTAAGTTTGTTTGCATTGCTTACTAACAGCCGTATTTTTATTCGATAAAAACTGATCACTTGTTATATATCAGTTGTTTAACTTGGTCTGTCGTACCCAGCAGGATGTATGTGTGCCATTTACGAACTTATTTCTCATAATTCAAAGGGATATGAAAGTATGTATAAACTACAACAAAATAAATGTGCTCTTGAGCCACAGTAACAGTTTCAATAGCTTATTTAATTAGCATAACTAGATTCAACTAACTGTTTATCTATTCTCAAATGCATTTAAATTATTTCACTCTAAAAGAAATTACGAAATGAACAACACCGATAGAATTACATAATTTGGATCCAGGTTATTTCAGTCATAGATACCCACTACCTAATAACTCATGTTATGAAAACAAATATGTAATAGAGACAATAATGTGTTTATCATATGTAATGACGAGGTACCATCAAACTAGATATGATGAGACCATGTGGTCAATCAGGATTACAAAACAGCTATTGAATCAAAGGAGCTTTTTGTTCCTATGCCCTCATGTTGTCACCAGTCACAATCTTGTGACGTTTCCCATTTGTCGTCTCGCTATGTTCTATTATATCTTGTAAAGGCAAAGTGCTACAGTCTGTGAAATGTATAACATGGTTGAGATGGCTCTCCCTTACCATCTTTGGATTTCTACATACTATGTGGAAATAGGTCTTTAGGTACTGGTATGAATAAAGCATTTGAACTAATATGAGACAAACAAACAGTACTGTCGCCATGAGTTCGACAATAAACCGTTGTTGTGTCCCAGTGGCGTAACCAGGACTTGGCTTTGGGGGGGGGGGGAGGGGGGGAATAGATCTGCTTGACGAGCAAAAGTTTAGTTAGTTTCCAAACTACCATCTACCACTCCCATTGAAGAAACTAATTCACTCATATCCAATGAAAGATTAGGTAAAACACCCCAAGTTTTCAATCTTTACCTTTACCAGAATGCTGTTATACGATTTTTTTTGGGGGTGGGGGGTTCTGGGGGGGGGGGTTCTATCCCCCTAACCCCCCTCCCATAGTTACGCCACTGTTGTGTCCATATGGAGAGCTGAAATGTAGAACTTGGCGCTCACAATTTGTAATAGAACTGATTGATACAATAAAGGGTAACCTCGATAGATTGGGTCCGATGACAACGTGGGAAAATAGCAGCAAAATGAACTTTTTATTCAATGGTTGTGTGTAATCCTGCCCCACAAGATTGACTCACCATATATAGTTTTATTTCTCTTCATAACATGAGAGGCATATATGGTTTAATAACTTGATCAAAACTATGTACATCTGACATTTTTATTTCGTAATTGATTTTAGAATGAAATGGTTTAAATGTATTTGAGCATGGTGACACAGATCGCCGAAACTAGTGATGCAAATTAAATAAGCTTCACATCAAGTTACGAATTATCAGTCTATTATGTATAAAATACAATCTGCAAGACGTGCAACTGGCTAGTTTCAATGTAACTCATGAGAAATCAATTAAAAATAATGAAGCATTCTAACGAAGGATCCTAGATTTGATGGGAAAGTAATTTCGTAAATGAAGTCTCCAACAAGGCGCCAACAAAACGGAGGTTTTCTGCTTTCCCATAAATAGTTCGGTCAATGGAAGAAAACTCAGCAGTGAGTTAAAGCACAGTACTTGTAATAAATCAGCGGAGTACCTTGTAGTGTTGTCGGGTGGAGCTCAGTATTTCAGAAAAGATCTTGAGGGGAAAAAAATAATAATAAAAAAGACGATAAACTGAAACATCATCCAGAAGCTATGTGATAAAATCTGCGGAGCATCGTAGACACCATACGATCTTTTTCTCTCGGTTTCATCTTCTCATCTACTACATATCACGTCTCAGTTGTGTGAAACACAAAAGAGAGGTGTCTAAATAACATCTTGAGGATGACAGCTGATCTTACAAATCAACACCTACTGAATAGCTAACAGTACTAAGACACATGGCACTCTGTCAGTTAGGACATATAAATGGTCTCACGAATAGATGCAAAAAGATCACGTATGAATAAAATCCACCAAGCCATCAAGATATCGAAGATACAAACTATAACTAAATCCGCTCGAGGTGACCACCAGCAACATCTTTAACGGCCACTGAGAAATATGCCTCAGTACTTCATAGAATGTAGAATGGACTGAAAAACAAATTAATAAGAATATGGTGTATCTCATGCGAAGAAAGACCAATATTTGACTTGAGACGTAAAGCACAGTCAATTAGAATGAGACTGTAACAAAGACGATGTGCATATTTGTTAACACAAATGGGGAAAATGAATTTGCCGCGGTGGAGTAGCCGAGCGGTCTAAGGCGCCTCGCTGCGGAGAGCGCGGTTGCTAGCCTCGGAGGTTCCAGTCCTCCTTATTGCATGTGTGTGTGTGTGTGTGTGTGTGTGTGTGTGTGTGTGTTTGTTGCCCTTGGGTTAGTTTACCTTTAAGTAGTTTGTAAGCTGACTACGCAGTTTGGTCCGATATATTTACAAACATTTGAACATTTGAAAATGAATCTACATCTACATGGGATACTCTGAAAATCACATTTAAGTTCCTGGCAGAGGGTTCATCGAACCACCTTTATACTATTTATCTCCCATTTCATTCTCGAATAGCGCGCGGGAAGAAAGAACACCTGAATCTCTCTGTTCGAGCTCTGATTTCTCGTATTTTATTCTGATGATCATATCTACCTATGTAAGTGAGAGTCAACAATATATTTCTGCATTCGGAGGAGAATGTTGGCGATTGTAATTTCGTAAGTAGCCCACGCCGCAGCGATAAGCGCCGTTGTTGTAATGTTACCCATTCCAGATCCTGTATCATTTTCGTAACGCTGTGTTCCCTGTATCGTGACAATACAAAACGATCTGCCCTTCTTTGGACTCTTTCGATGTCCTCGAATAATGAGAACCACCGACTATCAGGTACATCATAGAAGCATGTCGCAAAAGGTCATAGGATGGTAGGCAAGAAGACTTTATAATGGCGATTTCGAGGTAGATAGAATAAATAAATATACGTCTGTTTACAGACTTTACCTTTTTTGTAGAGTGCTTCGAACTCTATGTAATTTTTTTGGGGGCTTCAAAAGGCATAGGATAAATAAATAAGTCGCCAAAACTGCAAGTCTATGGCATGGAGGTACGATCAGCAACGCATTCAGAGTGTGTCATTTGCATTAGGAGTGATGAGTTCGTACTTGCAACTGCTGTGACTACAGCCACTTCCACTGGTGAATGCTGATATCGGGAACTTCTCGTTCTGGCGTGAGGGGCCAGTCCGACGAACCGGTGAACTTCCGAGTCGCTAAATCGAGCCTGTTCGAAAGGACAACTCGCTGTTTGGCGAGGCGCCCATCTGTCTTGACCTCACGCCGTCTGTCTTATTTCTTTGGAGGCGCTCTAGTCACCGCCTTTACCACTCTTAATGCCGAGTTCAGCGATCGCGGAAGACGCTAACAGCGGAATTCGAGAATACTGTGCAGAAAGCATCGATCAGCTGCATTTAGCAATCCACAATTCATTGAATATCTTATGTACGTCTGACTTTTTGCTTGATGTACGTTGCTCTCCTTATCTTTCCTGTTTGGTAGTAATGTTCTCTTCTCTATACGCAATTACCTGATTGTTTATTTATCTACATCCACTTAAATACTCTGCAAATCACAATGCATGGCAGAGCGTACATCGAACCTTTTTTTATGATGTTTCTCTACAGTTACCTTCTGTAACAGCTCGCGGAAAAAAGGAACAACTAAATGTTTATGTTTTCGATCTTGTTTCTCTTTTTTTTATGATCATATCTCCCTATATGGAGGCGTGCAAGCAATATATGTTGCATTCGTAAGAGAAAGTTGGTGAAGATTTGGTAAAAGTGCAGTTTATAAGTCCGCGAGTGGTGCTTCATGCGTAGATGTTGGTAATGGCGCGATGAATCGTGCAGCTGAGGACGCCCAATCACATTCCGCGTTTCATGTTATGTGAATTTGGCCTTTCTTCAGATGCACTATTTTTCCGTTCAGAATTAATCATTTCTTGTAACGTAAATTGAAATACATGTTTCTCTCTCAAGTAATACGACAACAGAAATTTTTCCAGTGCTTTTAATACGTGAATAATGAATGTTATTAAAATTAGTGTTCACTTCCCTAAGAAAAAACTAGATGTTGGATAATTTGGAAGAGTCCGTGTATCTCTAAGTTCCGTTTCTGAACCGGAGTTTCGGGCGCTACGCACCCTCAGGTACTATAAGACATTTCTTGTTTAACCTATACCTGACCTTCTCAAGGCTACGCTACAGATCACTTTCTTAAGTGAAAGGATGTTTCGAACACACTTTCAGACTTCTCTTTAACACACGTCAAAACCTAGAATAGGCCAGCGCAGCTTTAAGGTTAGGTACACAGGTTACACAATAAGTTTTGTCTCGTGGTAGCGCCTAAATCTCCGGTTCAGAACCGCTCAGTATAAGTAATTGCGCTCGTAAAGGCTGCGAAAGTCATGCAATCACCACAATTAAAATCACCGGTGAAAATAATTTTGGCTACATAGTACAGCCAGTACGTTCAATCTCCATTACAGAATGTAAATATAAATTTCACGAAACTTCCTGGCAGATAAACTTCCTGGCTAAGCCATGTCTCCACCATATCCTTTCTTCCAGGAGTGCTAGTCTTGCAAGTTTCGCAGGAGAACTTCTGTGAAGTTTGGAAAGTAGGAGGCGAGGTACTGGCGGAAGTAAAGTTGTGAGGCGGCATCGTGAGTCGTGTCGGGGTAGCTCAGTGGTAGAGCGCTTGCCCGCGAAAGGCAAAGGTCCCAGGTTCGAGTCCCGGTTCCGGCACACAATTTTAATCTGCCAGGAAGTTTCATATCAGCGCACACTCCGCTGCAGAGTGAAAGTTTCATTCTGGAAACATCCCCTAGGCTGTGGCTAAGCCATGTCTCCACCATATCCTTTCTTCCAGGAGTGCCAGTCTTGCAAGTTTCGCAGGAGAACTTCTGTGAAGTTTGGAAAGTAGGAGGCGAGGTACTGGCGGAAGTAAAGTTGTGAGGCGGCATCGTGAGTCGTGTCGGGGTAGCTCAGTGGTAGAGCGCTTGCCCGCGAAAGGCAAAGGTCCCAGGTTCGAGTCCCGGTTCCGGCACACAATTTTAATCTGCCAGGAAGTTTCATATCAGCGCACACTCCGCTGCAGAGTGAAAGTTTCATTCTGGATAAATTTCACATTTACTGAAATTCAATATTTTAATCAAAATTTTTACATCCACTACGCCGATTCGTTTACAAACCATAAAGAGAAAGCTATTTGTTATTGCCCTCGCGAATGCGACTACTGATTGGCTGCGGCGCTGATGCCAACGTCCAAACATGAAATGCCACTCGCGGAGTTTTAAACTGTACTTCAGCCGAAGAATTTAATGATGTCCACCCCAACTCGTGCATCATTTCCGTGACACTCTCTCCACTACATTGCTATACTAATAAACTTTTGAAGTGATGTACGCTATATAATATTCCCAGAATATATGACAATCAACTGCGATTAGGTAAAGCTGAAAATGTGTACCCACATGGGTACACATGGTAAAATGAGGGGGGGGGGGCAGTTTGAAGCCCTTACTCTTACGGGAATTAATTTCATAACTACGAGTTTGAATACTGTCGGCAGGGCGAAGCTGGGAGTTTGTACCTGACGGGAGGCGTGCTTAGGTAGTCCTTGCAGGTGCGGTGATCACTGTGCCCCCAGTGGTGTAGGGGTCAGCGCAACTGCCAAGAAAGCAGGAGACCCGGGTTCGAATCCGGGCTGGGTACACATTTTCAGCTTTGCCCAATCGCAGTTGACGTCATATATTCTGTGAATATTAAATAATAACAACTCCAGGATCAGAAGTGACGTCTGTTCTTTCGAATCAGACACCACATGTATATATGATGTACACTAATTGCGTCTGTATTTGGCGGTTGTGACATACCCGTTGTCAAGCAGTCGGCTGGCAGGCCAATAGCAAAAATCAGCACGAAATAAATTCTACCGCAAAGGAAAGAGGCATAAAACATGCATCTCCTCCAGTCTGTACTAACATAAGGGAGATACGGTAAGTGAGACGAGACAGTCTGGTTTTCGCCGTAGAGTGTGACCGAACGCGCAGACTTCCCATGTGGAAATATGACCTGACAAAACTGTTAATTTTGTGTCCTGGTCGAAAATCTCAGGGGCTCGTGGTGCTTAAGAAAAGGCAAGACGATGACTTGGCTCTCTTGATTTCCAGAAGACTTTTGACACCGTACCTCACAAACGGCTTTCAATCAAATTGCGTGGTTATGGTATATCGCCCCAAATTTGCGATTGGATAGGGGATTTCCTGTCAGAGAGGACACAGTTCGTAGTAATCGATTGTAAGGCATCAATTAAAACTGAGGTTATATCGGGCGTTCCACAGGGTAGTGTTATTGGTTCTCTGCTGTTCCTTATTTACATAAACGATTTAGGGGAAAATCTAAGTAGCTCTCTTAAGTTGTTTGCAGATGACGCCGTCATTTACCGTCTAGTAAAATCATGTGAAGATCAAAACCAACTGCAGAACGATCTGAATAAGATATCACTATGGTGTAAAAATTGGCAATGGCCTCTAAATAATGAGAAGTGTGAAGTTGTCCACATGAGTACAAAAAGAAATCCGTTAAACTTTGTTTACAAGATAAATCAGTCAAAAGTGAAGCCCGTAAATTCCACAAGATATCTAGGAATTACTATTACTGTAACTATTACTATTACTTACTTAAACTGGAAAGAACATGTAGATAATGTCGTGGGAAAGGCGAACCAGAAACTGCGTTTTATTGGCAGAACCCTTAAAACTTGCAACAGAACTACTATAGAAACTGCATACACTACGCTTGTCCATCCTTTTTTGCAGTATTGCTGCTCAGTGTGGGATCCTTATCATGTGGGTTTGACGGAGGAAATCGAAAGAGTCCAAAGAAGGGCAGCTCGTTTCGTGTTTTCACGATACAGGGGACACAGCTTTACGGAAATGATACAGGATCTGGGATGGGAATCATTGCAACAACTGTGCTTATCATTGTGGCGTGGGCTATTTACGAAACTCCAGTCGCCAACATTCTCCTCCGAATGCGAAAATATATTGTTGACTCCCACTTACATAGATAGAAATGATCACCAGAATAAAATACGAGAAATCGGAGATCGAACGGAGAGTATCAGGTGTTATTTCTTCCCGCGCACTAATCGAGAATGGAATGGGAAATAAATAGTATAAAGGTGGTTCGATGAACCCTCTGCCAGGTACTTAAATGTGATTTGCCGAGTGTCCCATGTAGATGTAGAATGTTTGATACAGCGAATCTCGGCATTGTCGACCAGCGAGAAGTTTATCCCGTCTGTAGTTTCCACATTTAGTGTATTGAGAACTTCATGAACATCTTGAACACTCGTCGGCCATTTCGTCAGAATTTACGCCTAGCATTATGAATGGATTTACGAAAACTGTCGATATCTGTAATTGTTATTTCTTGCTTTAATTCTCCTTTTAACCGACTGTAAATCAGCTTAGATGACCTGTCACAACTGTCTTCCCTGGCTTTACTCTTTCATATTACAAATTAACTTTTGCCTCTGAATTTTCTCGGAAGGCATTTCTGTGTGATTGTGCACTTTTTTAATGTCCACAGTATCTAGTTCCGCAATACAAATTGTTTTAATAAAGCGTCTGCAACTATTAATGTTGCACGTGCATCGCGCTGCACCAGTTTTAAACGAGTTATAAAATCTGAAAGTGTTACCTTTCAGAAGTAACATTTCCCTCCCATTCTATTCACTTCAAGCGTGTCGGATGGCACCTTCATTGTTAAGCGATCTGCCATAGACTGACACGTGAGGCCGGAAACGGCTGCGAGAGCTCCGATCTGGTACCTGCAGGACATTGTAGAAGTTCGGGAAAAATGAGTCCTGCACCTGTATCAGCGGGCATCTCATCCTCGCCAGCATGGCTTGTAAAATATGAGACACTTCATCTTCGGGTTACTTTTTACTTTCCATGTTCAAAATGTTCAAATGTTTGTAAAGCTTATGCGACTTAACTACGAGGTCATCAGTCCCTAAACTTACAAACTACTTATGAACTAGCTAAGACTAAGGACGGCACAAATATCCATGCCCGAGGCGGGATTCGAACCCCCGACCGTAGTGGCCGTGCAGACCGTGACTGGAGCGCCTCAGTCCCCCGCGGTCACCGCGGCCGGCTACTTTCCATGGTTTGCGCTCCACGACTGTGATATGTTTCCAATACTCTAAGATATTTTCAGCTATCAGTCGATCTTATCTGTTTTTTTAAACTTTATTTGCAAATCATGATTTCGGGCAGTAACTGGCCATTATCAATACAAGTGTTTAACTGTAGATGTTATTAATATGGATAACTCACACCACGCCAAGTATGACAACTGGAGATTTTTATCGTTTCAAATCTACGTCATAGCTATGACACCACCCACTTTTGTTTTGAAATAGTGTTTGTGTAGATTTGAAACGGTAAAAATGTCCAGTTGTCATACTTGACGTGGTGTGAGTTATCAAATGTTCAAATGTTTGTAGAGCTTTTAGGACTTAACTACGGGGTCATTAGTCCCTAAACCTATAAACTTATGAACTAGCTAACACTAAGGACGGCACAAATATCCATGCCCGAGGGGGGATTCGAACCCCTGACCGTAGTGGCCGTGCAGACCGTGACTGGCGTGCTGCAGACTGCTAGGCCACCGCGGCCGGCTGTGAGTTATCCATATTAATAACATCTGCAGTTAAACACATGCATTGACAATGGCCAGTTACTGCCCGAAATCATGATTTTCCAAAAAAAAAAAAAAAAAATAAAAAAAATAAATAAATAAATAAATAAAAAAAAAATAAAAAAAAAATCGACTGATAGCTGTAAATCTCAAGAGTATTGGAGACATTTCACCTTGTACATATTTGGTACGTGAACATTGAAGTAAAATTTGTGTGTGTGTCATGGAGGGAGACGTGCGCTTGAGACACTCCGTGCCGGCCGAGGTGACTGAGGCGCTCCAGTCACGGTCAGCACGGCCACTACAGTCGGGGGTTCGAATCCCCCCTCGGGCATGGATATTTGTGCCGTCCTAGTTCGTAAGTAGTTCATAAGTAGTTTGTAAGTTTAGGGACTGATGACCCCGTAGTTATGTCCCATAAGCTTTACAAACATTTGAACATTTGATTTGACGCTCCGTGCAGTGGAATTAACCGTAACGCTGCAATAGCTGAGTGAGAAAAGCTGCTGCCTAGTAAGCAGGAGGTCCCGGGTTCGATTCCCGGCGGCGGCAAAAATTTTAATTCGTCGCCTCTCTTTCTACGCAATGTATTTGATGAAAATGTGTCAGTCCTGGTGCTAGTTTTTCTGTCCGTGGCGAAATGGCGCAATCCGCCGCCACCGGAGGCGGTGCCATCGGGAGGCGGACGGGTCGGCCAATTGTGTGTCGACGCGGCTGGTCCCCGTGGGACCGTAATGCCTGAATATTGCGGCCGCCCGCCCCGCCAAAGAAGTTGCGCGGGGGCGGCCACGCTACTCATTAAATTTCCACGGCGGCTGGCCCGCGCGGCGCCGGAACACTTTGAAAGTTTCAAGAAACCGCCGCCGCCGCGGTGCGCCCGCGCGGACTTAGTTCAAAGAAGGGCCGCGCAACAAAGCCGTGGGGCCGTCGTTATTTGATCAGGGATGATCCCGTGCATCCGCCCCCGCCGCGTCGTCGCCGGGCCGCTGACCTCGCTGCAGTTCCTTCACTGCGGTTGGCCTCCCGCATTGTGCTTCGCGTCTCTAAGGTCGTTCCTAGAAGTCGTCATCGTACGTCGTTATCGTTTGTGTTCTTCCCAAAGGGACGTTTTTACGTCGTAAACCTCCATGCTGTCCTGTCTCGTGCCATCTTGTTCTTATCGGCATAGCTTCCACTTTCTAAGGGTACACTGTTCTTTGGATCATGTAAGGGTGTTGTATTTGTGGTCTTCTGTCTGCAGGCGGCCGCGGTGGCCGAGGGGACTGAGGCGCTTCAGTCACGGCCTGCACGGCCACTACGGTCGGGGGTTCGAATCCCCCCTCAGGCATGGATATTTGTGCCGTCCTTAGTATAAGGTAGTTGATAAGTAGTTTGTAAGTTTAGGAACTGATGACCTCGTAGTTAAGTCCCATAAGCTTAACAAACGTTTGAACATTTTTTTTCTGTCTGCAGACTGGTTTGATACAGCTCTCCACGCTACCCTGCCTGTGCATACCTCTTCATCTGAGAATACGTTCGGCAACCTACATCCTTTTGAATCTGCTTACTGTATTCGTCGCTCGGTCTCTCTCCTGATTTTTACGCCACACATGTCCTTCTAATGTTAACTTGAGGATTCCTTGATGTCTCATAATGTGTCCCACCAACCTATCCCTTCTCTTAGTCAGGATATGCCAGAGCCGGCCGCGGTGGCCGAGGGGTCTGAGGCGCTCCAGTCACGGTCTGCACGGCCCCTACGGTTGGGGGTTCGAATCCCCCCTCGGGCATGGATATTTGTGCTGTCTTTAGGATTAGCTAGTTCATAAGTAGTTTGTAAGTTTAGGGACTGATGACCCCGTAGTTAAGTCCCATAACTATACAAACTTTTGAACATTTGATATGCCAGAAACTCATTTTCTTTCGTTTTCGGAAGAAGCGAAATTTGTTGACATCCAATGTTAATTCCGTCTGTTTTTTCGGACATGTCGGAAAGAACAGACGCCACTGTTGATCCTGCCGTTATTATCTATTCATATCCACGAAATGTACATTAACTGCGAATGGGTAAAGCTGAAAATGTGTACCCAGCCAGGACTCGAACCCGGGACTCCTGCTTTCTAGGCAGTTGCGCTGACCTCTAAACCACTGGGGATACAGCGATCATCATACCTTGCTCAGCACGCTTCAAGCACATCGATTTTCTCGAGAATTTTTGAGAGTTAAGTTAAATGGATTTTGGCTGATTGTTACTTGTATTCTGAACTTCACGTACCATACATATAAAAAAACTAGTTGACCCTTGCGAATAATTCGCACTTATCCTGATCAGTGACAACAGACGTCTTATCCGTTATTGGTACGGTGCTCTAACGGTAAGACGTCTGTCTACTATGCATGGAGATCCGGGTTCAATTCCCGGCCGCATCACAAATTTTAATTCATTACTTCACCTTCATCTTCAATATATGAGTATTTTTCGTCATTAGTGGAGAGCGAAAGCTTGAAAATTATAAATTAAAAACACAATTTTGTGTGTGTTCTACAAGTTTATTTTTGCTTACTTAACCGGTTTTCGGCTTATTAGGCCATCTTCAGAGTATTTACTGCTGTGTCAAAGAGGTTACATTGTTTAGATACAGCATGGGAAGAGATGACAAATGACTACACTTAGATCGACATACATAGTATAACACTTCTTTGACATTGTGTTATTACACTTATGAACTTAAAAACTTAACTGTAATACAAGAATATACAATGTGTGGAGGATAGAACAAGGAATAAATTTGAATATAACCTGGGAACTGAAACTACCTGCTATTACAAACTGATAATGCTGATAATTAAATATATATAAGTGCCTTGTTAATAATTCTACACTATAATTACATATGGTGTTACATATGACAGTTGTAAGGCCAGGTTTGGAGTGGAATCAAGAACTTAAAATGAATAGTTACTTCATTAGATTAAACTAAACAAATCTGTCTAATGACAGAAATGAATAGTTACTTCATTAGATTAAATTAAACAAATCTGTCTAATGACAGATTTGTTTAGTTTAATCTAATGAAGTAACTATTCATTTTAAGTTCTTGATTCCACTCCAAACCTGGCCTTACAACTGTCATATGTAACACCATATATAATTATACTGTAGAATTATTAACAAGGCACTTACATATATTTATTTATCAGCATAATCATTTTGTTTGTAATAGCAGGGAGTTTCAGTTCCCAGGTTATATTCAAATTTATTCCTTGTTTTATCCTCCACACATTGTATATTCTTGTATTACAGTTTAGTTTTTAAGTTCATAACTGTAATAACACAATGTCAAAGAAGTGTTATACTATGTATGTCGATCTAAGTGTAGTCATTTGTCATCTCTTCTCATACTGTATCTAAACAATGTAACCGCTTTGACACAGCAGTAAATACTCTGAAGATGGCCTAATAAGCCGAAAACCGGTTAAGTAAGCAAAAATAAACTTGTAGAACACACACAAAATTGTGTTTTTAATTTATTTGATTATGTTCTACCAAGAAGCGACGGAAGAATCAGTCAAAATAAAAATAAAAAAACTTGAAAATTATATCTCAAACATTAATTTTGGATATGTAATATGGGCAATATGGCGGACCGACAAATAAACACCGATGAAAAATAATATACATGATGATTCTATAATCTAATAACCATGTGTTCTCCTTGTGAGACCAAGCACTCGACATCGAAGCACTTTTTCCCCAAAATTGCAGTCGTCACTGGCGACGATATTTTTAGACGCATCTTCGCAACTAAAAAATAGTCTCGGACAGCGTTGTTCGGCTAGGACATGTTTTCGCACGTCAGAAGTAGACCGCCTGCCTTATGTATTTGTGTCTGGCGCGACAGACCGGCCCCGGTGGAGTTCCGGGGCCCCTCCCCCTCCCCCGCCCTACACGTGTCCGCGCGGTGACAGGTGACAGTGGTCGGGAGCGGCGCCACCTTTGCTGTCAATTTGCGCGCCAGACGGCAGACAGGGCTCCGAACCCCCGCGCATGTCAGCTGGCGGGATCCGCCGAATCCGCCACCCAAGCACCTCCTTAGTGGGCCTTCTGCCGCACACTTCCTGCAGAGACGTGCCCCTCTGCGCTAGGACACCGTCCCTCCCCCTGGTGACGTCAGAGAGGATGAAACGAAATGTAGGCTCAGGAAATATCTGACGAGGCTTCTTACTGGACTGAAAATAACTTGATGCTTGGTGTGAAGAACACAGTACGTGGTCATTGGAACAGTGGTCCCAGGTACAGTCTTAACAGTGATTCTCGCCGGGTTTTCAAAAAATGTTCAAATGTTTGTTAAGCTTATGGGACTTAACTACGGGGTCATCAGTCCCTAAACTTACAAACTACTTATGAACTACTTACGAACTAGGACGGCACAAATATTCATGCCCGAGGGGGGATTCGAACCCCCGACCGTAGTGGCCGTGCTGACCGTGACTGGAGCGCCTCAGTCACCTCGGCCACCACGGCCGGCTCCGGGTTTTCATCTGGCGTGAACCAGGAACCAGAGACCAAACCTATAATGCCCTTGAAAGAGACCTATATGGATGTACTGGTTTGTTGGTGTGGGATGGGATTATGATCGGTGCATGTACAGACCTCCCTGTCTTCGACAGAGGAACTGTAACAGGTCAGGTGAATCGGAACGTCATTTTGCAACAGTATGTCCGCCTTTTCAGGGGTGCAGTGGGTCCATCCTTCCTTCTGATGAACGATAACGCACGGCCCCTCAGAGCTGCCATCGTCGAGGAATACCTTGAAACAGAAGATATGAGGCTAATGGTGTGGCCTACCAGTTCTCCAGACCTAAACGCCATCCAGCGGGTCTGGGATGGTCTCGGTCCACGTATCGCTGCATTTCTTCAGAGCCCTAGTACTCTTCAAAGCTCCGACAGGCACTGGTGCAAGACTGGGAGGATATATCCCAACAGATGCTCGACCACCTGATCCGGAGTATGCCAATCCGATGTGCGGCCTGTGCACATGTACATGGTAATAATATCCCACATTGATGTCAGGGGTACATGTGCAGGAAACAGTGGCGCTTTGTAGCACACGTGTTTCGGGTCGGTTTTCTCAACTTATCACCAATACCGTGGACTGACAGATCTGTTTCTTGTATGTTCCCTATATTCCTATGGTATTAGCGTCAGCCGCGGTGGAGTAGCCGAGCAGTCTATAGCGTCTCGCTGCGGAGCGCGCGGTTGCTCGCCGTGGAGGTTGGAGTCCTCCCTGGGGCATGGGTGTGTGTCCTTAGGTTAGTTTACCTTAGTGTAAGTAGTTTGTAAGCTACGGACCGATGACCACGCAGTTTGGTCCAATAGATTTACAAACATTTGATTTTTATCAGCGTCGGTTTTGTGTAGTGCCGTCTCGTGTGGCACTATAATCTGCAGTTATCCTTAATTTATGAGCATGAGTGTAGAAACACGTTTAGGTTATAGCACGTGACGACTAGTGACTGCTGGTAGGACACATGTAGTAGTCAACATGTAGTCAACTGATGGCCCCGTAGTTAAGTCCCATAAGCTGTACGAACATTTGAACATTTTGAACAGTTCGTCCGCTATTAGTGACGGCTGAGCGGCGTCGTCTGCGAGTGCAGATGGAGGGGGACGTTCCCCCACCTAGCTGCTTCATGCGCTTGCTGCTTGAGCCGCTAACCATATCACGCAAACCAAAAGAAACAGTTTGTGGATAATTTCTCGCGTTTAAGTTTACAGTTATCTCTATATCTTAGCATTATGGAATTTATTACTCAATTATTGCAGAGTACAGAACACATCAAAACAGAAATTTTGTAGCACTGAACTATGTAATGTTGCAGGCAGACGCTCACCTCTAAATGATTCATCAGCAGAAGGCAAACACGTGATTTTTGTGATTCTGCTACGCGCCCTCTCGCTATTGCCCATCGGTCTTCGGGAAAGAATCCAACGAACTATGAAGCGAGATACGTTTGGCATAATCGTCCGCTGCTCCTAGTTCGTCAGCTGCTCCTAGTTCGTCAGCTGCTCCTAGTTCGTCAGCTGCTCCTAGTTCGTCAGCTGCTCCTAGTTCGTCAGCTGCTCCTAGTTCGTCAGCTGCTCCTAGTTCGTCAGCTGCTCCTAGTTCGTCCGCTGCTCCTAGTTCGTGAGCTGCCCCTAGTTCGTCAGCTGCTCCTAGTTCGTCAGCTGCTCCTAGTGCGCCCACTCTTTTTGGCTTTTGCTACCGCTACTAAAAGAGCTCTTTTTTATGACAGCTTTTATATATAATGAATCAGTGTTGCCAAAGTATTTTTGGCCAATTTGACATCAAATACTTAGGCAAATAAACCAGTTATTTACACGAATGGGTGATTTAATGGTATTCAACTACTTTGCATACAGAGTACTTGTATTACTTTATTTTTAAAATAGATTTCTTGTGGCAGTGAACTAAGAAACTACAGCTGAACTGCATCTCAGCTGGAAATGAAGGTAACTGGCAGAAGGAAATCACGCGATTCTGCGCACTCTCGCGTCCTGTCGCTGTTCCCCGTCAGTCTTTGGAAAAGGAGCGGACGAACTAAGAGGCGAGGGATCTGCGAACTAGTTCGCGTAGTTTGCCTGTGGGAGCGCTCTTCCGACCTAGTTCGTTCGCGAACTTCACAAGACTATTTTTTTCCAGGGGTTCACTCAACCAGTGAACACGTAAGACACATTGCGACCGCTAGGTCCCATTAAAGAGAACGCTCACACTTGGCGACCCTGCCAGGATCAGCATCATGTACTGCGAATAAGGACCTTAATACACTAGGCAGCCAGGCTGCGCGGCCAGTAACGCAGTCAACTACGCCACCGGTGGCAACAATCACTGTTTTCTTCACGCTACGGCAGTTATCGCCAGTCGAGCACTGTTTCATTCGTGCAGTGTGTACGACAGTATGTCGCGTGAACTGCAGATTTCCACGGTAATTAACATTTTCTACAGCAAAAAGTTAATGACTTACGATACGATTTGTTGGTTTACTAACCTGAAAGTGATTATGAGCTTTTCTTCTGGTGAGATACACTTTCTCATTCGCGAATCCTTCCCGGTAATATCAACTTGTATTAGCGACAGTAATTCAAAGAAAGATGATTTAGACATCCTCAAGTAATTAAAAAACTTGTTTTCGTCCGAACACAGTTCATCAAAAATAGTACAATTCTTTAGAGTCCCGTAACGATAGCATAGGGTGCACACGCATCATTCTCTTCCTTCGCCGTCTATTTTTTTTATTAAAAGTACGAGAAGGAGCATATGTGCATTTTATGTCCCAGCCTCGTCGCCGCTTTTGTGTCTCGTTTCAGTCGTAGGTGTCTGTGGCCGAGTAGGAAGACCGACACAGGAATAAAGGTAGCACGCTGGTGCAGGTACGGAGGGAAGCATCCAGAAACTAGAAACACTAGAGTAAATTAGAACGAGATATATATTGCACAGAATTTATACAATACTTAACTTTTACATAGATCAGTACTGCAGATACATAGTTGGGCTAGAGGCCTGCCTAGTGCCTAACTGATAGCCAAGTCTTCACTGGTGCCTATCTGATTCCGAAGTGTTAACTGGTTCCTATCTCAGTCCCAAGTGAACGATGTCGTTCAGTGGTGGCCACGAGCGGAGTTGCAGCAGAGGGCGCTCGTGGCTGTCGTCGTAAAAACGCCGCGCCGTGCGTGCATGGCGGCGCGCGGCGAAAGTAGGTGGCGCGCACTTTGGACTTGTGCGACACCACAGTGCATATATGTTGTGGAACATGTTCCTTCGTCACCAGTGCACAGGTGACTGACCAGGTGGGACTTTTGGCGCAGCCTGGCTGCCCAGTGTAATAAGGCCCTAAGAAGCACGACGTCGCCGTGCTGCTTGCTACAGAAGTGCGACAGCCTTGTACAGACTGTGGGGCGGTGGTATGGGGCGTAAGGCGCGGCGTCTCGCCGGCAAGTTGAGTTTGTGTTGGTGGGGGGTTGAGGTCTCGGCGAAACGCAATTAGAGCGTCGTTTGAGGCTGATTGCCGCGGGCCACCTGATACAGCGCCGGCGCCGTCATTTCACCACCGCCACAGCCGCCTCCATCCCTCAGCGGCAATCGGCTTATCGAACCGCCGCGCCAGCCCGCGCCGCAGAATTGGGGGCCAAGCTGAACCCGGCAGCCGCGCGCCGGTTGCGAGTGGAGTGGAGTGTTGGGGGGGGGGGGGGGGGCGCCGAGGGAACGCCGCCAGCCGCAAGCTTACGCGATTTCGACGCCGCCGTCTGATTAGACGGCGCGCGACCGCCGCGCCGCAGGTGGCCGCCTGCGGAACCTCGCTGGAGCGGCGCTGCACACCACCCGACCGCCTCGTATGTGCTTACACCACGCTCTTATGGAACAGTAAGTCAACCCGTCCCGAGAAAGTCCGTGCCCCGAGCCTAAAGCGCCTGCATCCTAGCGGAATTACCCACCTCATCACTATATTAACCAAGGCCTCTCCTTAACTTTCAAAATACATACACAATTATGATGTTTAAAGCTTTCCCGGCGTACAGATATTTCTCTCACCAATTGAAAACGTCTGGGCAATGATGGCTGAGCAACTGTCTCGTCACAATACGCCAGGCACTACTCTTGATGAACTGTGGTATCGTGTTGAAGCTGCATGGGCATCAGTAACTGTACACGCCATCCCAGCTCCCAGTTCTGTTTGACTTAATGCCCAGGCGTATCAAGGCCGTTATTACGGTCAGACGTGACTGTTCTGTGTACTGATTTCTCAGGATCTATCGACGCATAGGACGCGTCGCCACTGCGAGGTTTAGGTATGGTTATTACCTAAGTAATTGTGTATGTTTCCATAAAATCTCGGGCGAACTTCCGGATGTCAGTAACTTCTTGCCACGATGTTTCGGCGCAGTCTTCTGGCCATCTACAGGTGAGTACCGCCGAAGTACTGGCGAAGACGCACTGAGCTGTGCTATTTATGCCCAATTCAGCCAACATTGCGCATGCGCGTACCTAGCGTGCGCCTTCACTACAACTACGTACGCTGCTCAGAGCGCCCTCCGTGGTGGAGGCTTGCCGCTTCGATATCAGATCGATTCTCATCGTCATTCAGTTGCAGAAAACTACGCCGACTACGAAGTTTTTCAATGACAGGATTCCATGCAGCATTTATTTGGAAACCGCTGTCTCGATTGATAAGAGTCTCACTGTCAGACAATCTTATTTCCACAGCTTCATTAATAATTGAGCTCCGAAAGTTTGATGTGTGGGCCACAATTTTCGTTTCATTGTAGTTCACTGAATGACCTGTGGAAATACAATGCTCGGCGATTGCGAATTTGGTGGGTTGGAGTAGCCGAGTAGCTGATGTTCCACAATGCGCTCCTGCACAGTGCGCGTCGTCTGCCCTATATATGACTTGCTGCACTCGCACGGAATCCTGTAAACACCTGTTTTACGCAGCTCCAGATCGTCTTTGACAGAACCCAACAGCGATCAAATTTTAGGAAGAGGGCAAAAGATGACTCTTACATTATGCTTTTTCAGTATTCTGCCTATCTGCGATGAAATGTTCCCAATATATGGGAGATAAGCAGTCGATTTGAAAGCCTCTTCTTCCTTGTTCTGTCGTTTGGAGGTGTGCATCGCTCGATTTACTTGCTTCCTCGTATATCCATTCTTCAGGAATACTGTCTGCAGGTGTTCCAGTTCCGTGTGGAGGCTGTCGGCATCAGAGATGGTATGGGCTCGATGGATTAAAGTCTTGAGGACGCCCATTGTTTGTGCCCGATGGTGGCAACTAGTAGCGTGTAAGAACAAATCTGTATGAGTGGGCTTCCTGTATTCCGAATGACCAAGTGAGCCATCACTTCTGCGTCGCAAGAAAACATCTAAAAATGGCAAACAACCATTTTTCTCGATCTCCATAGTAAACTTTATGTTTTTATGTATGGAGTTCATATGATGTAAAAAATCTTGGAGACGTTCCACGCAATGAGGCCGAACATTGTATTTCCACAGGTCATTCAATGAACTACAATGAAACGAAAATTGTGGCCCACACATCAAACTTTCGGAGCTCAATTATTAATGAAGCTGTGGAAATAAGATTGTCTGACAGTGAGACTCTTATCAATCGAGACAGCGGTTTCCAAATAAATGCTGCATGGAATCCTGTCATTGAAAAACTTCGTAGTCGGCGTAGTTTTCTGCAACTGAATGACGATGAGAATCGATCTGATATCGAAGCGGCAAGCCTCCACCACGGAGGGCGCTCTGAGCAGCGTACGTAGTTGTAGTGAAGGCGCACGCTAGGTACGCGCATGCGCAATGTTGGCTGAATTGGGCATAAATAGCACAGCTCAGTGCGTCTTCGCCAGTACTTCGGCGGTACTCACCTGAAGATGGCCAGAAGACTCTGCGCCGAAATATCGTGGCAAGAAGTTACGGACATCCGGCATTTCGCCCGAGATTTTATGCAAACATACATAATTACTTAGGTAATAACCATACCTAAACCTCGCAGTGGCGACGCGTCCTATGCGTCGATAGATCCTGAGAAATCAGTACACAGAACAGTCACGTCTGACAGTAATAACGGTCTTGATACGCCTGGACATTAAGTCAAACAGAGCTGGGAGCTGGGATGGAGTGTACAGTTACTGATGCCCATGCAGCTTCAACACGATACCACAGTTCATCAAGAGTAGTGCCTGGCGTATTGTGACGAGCCAGTTGCTCAGCCATCATTGCCCAGACGTTTTTAATTGGTGAGAGATCTGGAGAATGTGCTGGGCAGGGCAGCAATTGAACATTTTCCGTATTCAGAAAGGCTCGTACAGGACCTGCGACATGCGGTCGTGCATTATCCTGGTGAAATGTAGAGTTTCGCAGGGATCGAATGAAGAGTAGAGTCACGGATCGTAACACATCTGAAATGCAATTGCCACTGTCCAAAGTGCCGTCGATGCGAACAAGAGGTGATCGAGACGTATAACTAATGGCACCCCATACCATCACGCCGGGTGATACGCCAGTATGGCGATGACGAATACACACTTCAGATGTGTGTACACCTTGATGTCGCCAAACACGGATGCGACCATCATGATACTGTAAACAGAACCTGGACTCATCCGAAAAAATGACGTTTTGCCATATGTGCACCCATGTTCGTCGTTACGTACACAATCGCAGGCGCTCCTGTCTGTGATGCAGCATCAAGGGTAATGTGCTGGGCAGGGCAGCAATCGAACATTTTCCGTATTCAGAAAGGCTCGTACAGGACCTGCGACATGCGGTCGTGCATTATCCTGGTGAAATGTAGAGTTTCGCAGGGATCGAATGAAGAGTAGAGTCACGGATCGTAACACATCTGAAATGCAATTGCCACTGTTCAAAGTGCGGTCGATGCGAACAAGAGGTGACCGAGACGTATAACTAATGGCACCCCATACCATCACGCCGGGTGATACGCCAGTATGGCGATGACGAATACACACTTCAGATGTGTGTACACCTTGATGTCGCCAAACACGGATGCGACCATCATGATACTGTAAACAGAACCTGGATTCATCCGAAAAAATGACGTTTTGCCATTTGTGCACCCATGTTCGTCGTTACGTGCACAATCGCAGGCGCTCCTGTCTGTGATGCAGCATCAAGGGTAACCACACCCATGGTCTCCGAGCTGATAGTCCATGCTGCTGGAAACGTCGTCGAACTGTTCGTCCAGATGGTTGTTGTCTTGTAAACATCCCCATCTGTTGACTCAGGGGTCGAGACGTGGCTGCACGATCCGTTACAACCATGCGGTTAAGATGCCTGTCATCTGAACTGCTAGTGATAAGAGGCCGTTGGGATCCAGAAAGGCGTTCCGTATTGCCCTCCTGAACCCATCTATTCCAAATTCTGCTAACAGTCATTGGATCGCGACCAACGCGAGCAGCATTGTCGCGATACAATAAACCGCAATCGCGATAGGCTACAATCCGACCTTTATCAAAGTCGGAAACGTGATGTTACGTTTTTCTCCTCCTTACACGAGGCATCACAAAAACGTTTCACCAGGTAACGCCGGGCAACTGCCGGTCAACTAGCAATTTTAATGGCAAGGAGTGCACTCTACATCTACAACTACATGGGATACTCTGCAAATCACATTTAAGTGCCTGGCAGAGGGTTCATCGAACCACCGTTATACTATTTTATCTCCCATTCTATTTTCGAATAGTGCGCGGGAAGGAAGAACACCTGAATCTCTCCGTTCGAGCTCTGATTTCCCGTATTTTATTCTGATGATCGTTTCTACTTATGTAAGTGGGAGGAGAATGTTGGCGATTGTAGTTTCGTAAGTAGCCCACGCTGCAGCGAAAAGCGCCGTTATTGTAATGATTCCCATCCCAGATCCTGTATCATTTCCGTAACGCTGTCTCCCGTGTGTTACTTTATTGTAAGGCTGTATGATGTTAGATAACTATTAATGTTGTGATATATATTGTAAGAATTTATTGTTATTGTAATAACTGCTGGCTGTATGGTCACTACAACAATAAGCCTATTAAAAAAAATAGACCTAAGAAATACCTCACACCCAGCCGACGCCGTGTGTGTTTTTAATTGTCCGTGTTTGCCACACACCCCCCCCCCCCCTCACCTCCTCTTCACTTTCAGCATGCGGATTTTAATTATCTTCTATTTTTTATCACATTTCTTTTATTTGTATACTGCACGTTTTTTTTTATTGTGTATCTCTCGGTTGAAGAGCGGCTGCGTGTGCTGGCAACCCGCCACATCTAGTGGATTTGCAATAACAATAATAATAAAACAAATATCTTATCATTCCCCAAAGTAACAGACCTATTTCACTCCTGTGCTTTCTGCGAAATTACTGCAGTGTTTAATTCATCGAGTCCTTACCCTCTTCCGCTGAAGCCGCAACAACTAAACCCTGAGCAGTTTGACTTCCGCCCCATAACGCAGTAGCATGCATCAATCCCTGCGTTTGGTGGATCACATACGCTGAGAGAGGAACAGGAAACAGTACAGGGGGAATCTTCCTCGACATGGAGAAAGCTTTTGATACAGTCAGGCATAAAAGTCTTTCATACTTGCGCGCGGGGGGGGGGGGGGGGGATCTGTTCACTTAATTGATTATGGGGAATAGCCAAGATCGCTTATAATCTTTATTAAGATGAGCGGTTTAGGTACATTAAACTGCCAACATCGGATCGTTCATTTCATTCGCCACATCAAAAGGAAACCTTTTGAAAACGTACTTATTTTCTAACATTATTTTTGGTTTGTCACAATAATCTCTATATATAAAAGGAAGTGTCCCGATTGACTGACTGACTGACTCATAATCGCCCAGCCCAAACCACTGGAGATAGAAACTTGAAATTTGTGGAGGGTGTTGATCTTACTCTGTAGGCGTCATTAAAGAAGCGATTTTTCGATATTCCGCCCGTAAGGGGGTGAAATAGGGGATGAAACGTTTTTAGAAAATATATAGCTATTTAGGCAATTTTGATGGTAGAACTACGAAATTTCGGATTTCAATTCAGGGATCGAATTTAAAATTCACGTGTTTCGGAATTTTTTTAAATTTAACCAATAAGGGGGTAAAATAGAGGACGCAAAAAATTGATTTTCAAACATATGTTGCTGTTAACTCAAATTTCAAGCTATAACTACGAAACTTAGGACATGGACTCTTGAACAGGATTAAAAAGACATGAGTTTCGGTATTTTTGGAAATTTAAAAACTAAGGGGGTAAAAGAGGGGATTAAAAATTCTTTTCGAAAACACTTTGTTGTCAAGACAATTTTGAAGCTATAGCTGCAAAAATTGGTATTTGTATTGTTCGTTATGATTTTAAAAATACGTGTTTCGGTATTTTTGGAAAGTCAACCATCAAGGGGGTTAAATTGGAGAGGAGATGTTTTTCGAAAATCTATTTCTATTTAGACAATTTTCAAGTTAAAATTACAAATTGTGGTATTTGGATTCGGGGTTCGAATGTAAAAGACACGTGTTTCGGTATTTTTGGAAATTAGACTAATAAGGGGGTGAAATAAGGGATGCAAAAATTGATTTTCAAAAATATGGTGCTGTTAACTCAAATTTCAAGCTATAACTACGAAACTTAAGAAATGGATTCTTCATCAGGATTAAAAAGAAACAACTTGGGCAGACCAATCAGCCTACGCATGCGAAGCAGCGGGGTTCAGCTAGTAGTGGTATATCAAAAGGATCATGCTTAATGTGATCTGTGAGAACATCGTATTAAGCATGATGGTTTGATACACATTACATTAAGCATGATGGCTAGGATATACATCACATGAAGGATGTATTATAACAATCAATACAATGTTCAAATGTTTGTAAAGCTATGGGTCTCAGCTGCGTGGTTATTAGTCCATATCTTACAAACTACTTAAACTAAGGTAAACTAACCAAAGGGCAACACATGCAACCATGTCCGAGGGAGGACTCGAAACCCCCTACGGCGAACGGCCGCGTGCACCGCAGAGCAACGCTTCAGTGCGCACGGCTAATCCGCCGCGGCTTATGATAAGCCAACAATAATGTTGGTGAGTAAGTACGTTTTAAAAGCTTTGCTTTGTGTGCTGGTGAATGAAATGGAAAATCCTATGATGGCAATTTAATCTGCCTAACTCGTTCATTTGAATAAAGTTTATAAGCGATGTTGGCTGTATTTGAAAATAATGTCTGGCATGCTGGTTCACTTTGCAAACTATCCCAGTTAGACATTTTAAAACGATTTTAAAATTGCTTATAGGTTGCTGGAATAATGTCTTAGATGCTAAAAGTAGATTATTTATTTTGGTTAATAATTAAATTATCTACTTTCAAGAACTAAGAGATTATTTCAGCAACCTATAAGCAATTTTAGAATTGTTTCAAAATCCAGTCAAGACTTTCAGTCTAAAAAGCCAGTTAGACACTTAACGACACATGCTCCACATGATTTATTCGTTCCTGCAAGAGAGGATATACTCTGTTAGGTGCGACAAGCATGTTAGTACGATCAAGAAAGCTGTAGCAGGATTTCCGCAGGCCTCCGTTCTAGAACCAATACTATACTCTCCGTATACTAACGATGTGCCAAATTGACAGAAGGTGAAATAGCGTTATATACCGGCAATATGGCAGCTTTTATATGCAGCACCACCCTCAACTTCAGGAGTTCTTACATGAAATCACACAGTTGTCCAACAGCTGAAAGATCAAGATCAATCAACGGAAATCGGTTGCAGTCTGTTTACCAGCAAACGTAAAGACCCAGACAGAAGAAAGATGTCTGTAGCACGCAGGAAATCATTTTGTGTGGTTCAGTGGTGTCTCTCGGCCTTTAGATAATCTTTTGCGGGGCAAGTAAATAATCAGAGAGGGAAAATTTGTGCTGCTTTTAACCAACATAATAGGCGGGGAGGGGAGGGGGCTCACAAAACCGACTAACCTGCGAAAATAAAGGACATGCAAGTTTGGTTACTGCTCACAGACTCACATCTGTGAAAAACTTAAGATCCTTGCAAATAACCGAAGTTGTTGAACTCTAAACAGAAGAGCCGGCAGCGGTGGCCGAGGGGACTGAGGCGCTCCAGTCGTGGTCTGCACGGCCACTACGGTCGGGGGTTCGAATCCCCCCTCGGGCATGGATATTTGTGCCGTCCTTAGGATTAGCTAGTTCATAAGTAGTTTGTAAGTTTAGGGAGTGATGACCCCGTAGTTAAGTCCCATAAGCTATACAAACATTTGAACATTTTTTCTAAACAGAAGAGCCGTTGTTGTAATGATTCCCATCCCAGATCCTGTATCATTTCCGTAGCACTGTCTCCCCTGTATGGTGAAAATACAAAACGAGCTGCCCTTCTTTGAACTCTTTCGATGTCCTCCGTCAAACCCACCTGATAACGATCCCACACAGGGCAGCAATACTCCAGAAAAGGACGGACAAGCGTACTGTATGCAGTCTCTTTAGTAGTTCTGTTACATCTTTTAAGGGTTCTGCCAATAAAAAGCAGTCTCTGATTCGCCTTTCCCACGACATTATCTACGTGTTCTTTCCAGTAGTCTGAAGTAATAGTAATTCCTAGATATTTTTTGGACTTTACGGTCTTCACGTTTGATTGGTTTATCTTGTAAACAAAGTTTAACGGATTTCTTTTCGTACTCATGTGAACGACTTCACACTTTGCATTATTTAGAGTCAATTGCTAATTTTTACACCATAGTGATATCTTATTTAGATCGTTCTGCAGTTGGTTTTGATCTTCAGATGATTTTACTAGACGGTAAATGAGGGCGTCATCCGCAAACAACCTAAGAGAGCTACTTAGATTTCCTCCCAAATCATTTATGTAAATAAGAATCAGCTGAGGACCAATGACACTGACCTGTGGAACGCCCGACATCACCTCTGTTTTAGTCGATGCCTTACCATCGCTTACTACGAACTGTGTCCTCTCTGACAGGAAATCCCTTATCCAGTCGCAAATTTGGGGCGATATGCCATAGGTTCCCAAGTAGTAACGCCGTATTCCTGCCTCCCCGTTCGACCGCTCCAATTTACTTGGGGTTCTTGCTGCGAGAGGTATTGCCACCGTTCTTGGACACTGTACTTATTGTCCCTGAAAGGATGTGACCTCAAATAGTGATTGGTAGGTTGAAGATTTTAAAAGGAATCGCTCTCGGATCTGCAATACAGCTTTGCAGCCATGCAATCCGGGTTCTGTGTCCACTGGACATGTATTGGTACTGCTTTGCAACTGGCGGACGAAGCTTATTCATCAAGTGAGTTACATAATATGCAGCCAATAAGTTATTAACAGATAGCATACGAGCATGTTAACTGTGATTCGCCACTTCAATGTTGTTTGGCGATGACATAATGAATTCTAAAACAAGAAAGGAGCTATTTTAAAACATCTAGTCAGCACTAATTTTCATATGCCACCATTAAATCATTCAGATGATGCTAATTTACATTCACAGTTGCCAATATATTTCTTGTATTTAAATTGACAGTTATAGTCACCGCAAGTCCGATGCTTCTGACATGCATGCGGGACATTTGCTTAGTTCTATCCATAAGGACCTCCGTTTCCGCCGGAGGTTCGAGTCCCCCCTCGGAAGTGTTTGTGTGTGTGTGTGTGTGTGTGTGTGTGTGTGTGTGTGTGTGTGTGTGTTTGTCCTCAGTGTAATTTAGTTTAGTAATTTGTAAGTATAGGGACTGAGAATCACAGCGATTTGGTCCAATACGTTTACAAAGATTTGAACGTTTGAATTTTCATTTTTGCACTCAAAGTAACATAAGGTGCATATAATATTATACCTACAGCATCCACAACTAAACAAATCATACATGTTAAAAGCAACAGTCAAACAGTTAAAATATTAGAAAATAAGTGTGAGGTTGAAAACTGATTAAAAGTCCCGTTCTCCGCTTCAGCTGTTTTATTGTGGTCTTTGTAGGATTTCACAACCGGTTTCTTGTCTTATAGAAACATCATCAGGTGATTTTAATACTTAAAATAATTACTAAATTAGAGAAGTCTAATGTTTCACTTCCTTATGCTATGTTAAAAAGCTTATAAAAGCACAAAATGTTGTGTATAAAGATAAAATTATTAAAAAACTTTTTTATAAACATGAGAAGTATTTTTTTTAATAATTTTACCTTTAAGGTAAGGTAAAGTAAAGCAGTCAACAGTACGAAGATTGGTTTGAATACCACAGTGCTTTATAGGCATGGTCCTGTTTGGAGATGGTATGACGTCGCCTTCCTCCTCCCTTCGAACTGACTCACCCAGCCAGTTATAGGGGGGCCTACAGTTTAACGTAGGTTCCGAACCACGGTGCTACTCGGTATTTTTCACATCAGCAACACTGCTAGAGGCGATAGAAGTGGAAAGTGACAGAGAAAAAGCCTAGGACACATACTATTTTAGCCCTTTTAGAAATTTTTTTAACACAGCATGAGGAAGTAAAACATTAGTCCTCACTAATTTCGTAATTATTTCAGGTATTCCAATCACCTGATGATGTGTCTATAAGAAAAGAAACCGGTTTTGAAATCCTAAAAGGACCACAATAAACAGCTGAATCGGAGAACGAGACTTTTAATCGGTTTTCAACCTTACAATTATTTTATAAGATTTTAACTGTTCGACTGTTCCTTTTCACATGTATAATATAAGATGCATTTATTCAGTACTAGTTTCCGATTTAAATTATATTTGTGTTTTTGGTATTGATATATACACACAAAATTCACACGTCTATGAAAATACTATCTCTGTATAACCACTGTCTCCCTCTATTGTGAGAACTGTTTGTGTAGTACAACATTATCTGACGGTAGCTTAGAAAGCCGAAATCCGGTTCATAGCAAACTGCGAAACAAATATTATTCTGTGATCATAAATATACCTGTTCTAGTTCTTAATCTGTATGTTTCTCCAAGTACTAACTGAACCTATACATATTTAAAAAAATGTTTGTATGTAAGAATGTATGTAAGTGTATATGTTCCACATCTCTTCTTAAACTACTGGCCCGATTTGTACCAGACTTAGTACACATATTCTTCACCGTCAAGCAATATTCGGTCTGTGAGTAAAAACCATCTACGACACATAGGTAAGGAGATAAGACGCCATAAGCAGTGAGAATCACAAAAGAACTGCATAATGCGTCTTGTGAATAACGAAATTTTATTCATCCACTCTCTGAGAATGAGAACAGTTTGCGAGTTGCAAAAAATACTATACAAATAATTAAAAACCTTTACGAAACTGTTGTCATTGAAAATCTCAACAGAATTCCGCAGTAGAACTGTGCTATTTGGCATGACGTTATAGTTTATTACTGCTACACTACTAGCAGTATCCATGAGACATTTACAGATAGTATAGACATATATAATTGAATGTACCTTAGAAATTCCATCACAGTACGACACATATTACATGAGATATGAGGTCATGAAAAACTACCCCATCACGCACGACGTTTAGATTTATTACGTCTGTAGTATTAAATATATTTGAGATATGTGTTACGTCTTTACTATCAACAAAATTCGCAACAGATTCCACAGACAGCTTCCTACCTCTATGTACGTATGTACTCTATGTACTTAATTATATTATTGTAGTACACATTTTTAAGGAGATATGACGTCATTAAGTCTTAGCTGGTAGGAAACGTAACAGAAATGAATAGCGTGAGATGCAGAAAGAAATTGAATAACGTAACGCCGGAAAAGAAATATAGTATTCCATAATTAGATAAAGATGGGATGTATCACATGTTGTAATGCAGTGTAAAAAGCCTGGTAAGATAGAAGTGTAGACTCTATC
Source organism: Locusta migratoria (assembly GCA_026315105.1). Taxonomy (NCBI): domain Eukaryota; kingdom Metazoa; phylum Arthropoda; class Insecta; order Orthoptera; family Acrididae; genus Locusta; species Locusta migratoria. The sequence continues at coordinate 131,584,221 of CM048744.1, read as the reverse complement.
ATACTGTATCATCTAATGTATAAAAAGTGATATACGTATTTTCCTTAACTAAATCAAGATATAATTATTGTATCAGCTTGTCATTATCCGAAACGTCAATTTCGTTGTAGTTCAAAAAGCAATGTCATTAGCAAACCTAGCCACTGGTAAGAATTCTAACACGTAACACGTTAATTCGTTTTCTAAATAAGCTTAAGAGATATTCTTTGAAGGATATAGTTTGGAAATTACACTATAGTACAACCTTTCTAACAAAATGTTACTTTCTTTCTTCGTATAGTTTTTACTTATATATCATAAATGTAAGTATCTTAAAAAGATACTTCGGTGAAAAATTCATTCTCCTACTGAAACATAACCTCGGTAAAAAAATCATTCTCCTATTCAAACGAATGTAATTTTTTATTTTACTGGTAGTGAATCCTTAAGAATTGTACATAACCTCGGTTACGGTATAAACTATACGTATTAGTACACTATTCTATTTACCGAAAATTATTCATACATTAAACAGGTGAAATCCACCTTTAATTCGTTGTTCCGTAATTGATACAAATACACGACTTTTAACTGCGTATCACTCACAAAGACAACATTTTGCTGTTTAATTGCCGCAAATATTTAGGGAGAGACGTTTCATCTTTTTCAATCTGAATTTTACATTTGAAATGTTTTCCTTTCCGTTTATTTGTGAAGTGAATGGCTTCGAGGCAGCAAATCATACTCGTAACATCTTCTAGTTTGCAGACGTTTTATTCTACGTTATTTGGTATGTTGCTGTAAATCCAATTTACGAAGATCAAAAGGTATTTTCTTTTATCTTTGTGTCCGTGATTAGTTCGTTAACGCTACGAATACGCTAGTTTTGAGAGTAAAAATAAATAGAAACGGTTTGATGTACACAATCGTAGTCAGAGGAACTGGATACTATAGATAAAGTACACACGAAAAGCGCGTACACCGTTCTATTGGAACGAACACCCAGTGTGAAGAAAAAAATAAAATATTTCAGGCGCTGACTAACTGGAGTGTCCACCCAGAAATATTAGAAGATGAAGACACGTTAACTCATTTAACAGAAAACGAGCTCTCTGATGAACTGTTCGTATTTTAGCCCAAGAAAAATACACCCCGCGGCTTTAATGGATATACGTAGAAATAACACGGTCGTCAGCCGTCACGGTTTATGGTTCGGAACGACTTCCAACGTTTCTGTTCTGTAATGTTCCTCGGCTTGGGGACTTTGAGTTCATCCGCTAATTTTATTTGGACACTAATCGCTATTTTCCACCTTAACGATGTGTTGGTCACATTTTTATTGCAAACGAAAGAATATGTTCTACAGACGGACGAAGTATCTTTCTTAGTAGGACGTATCGAGTTAACAATTCCATGCACTGAAATTATTCAAATTTCATACATGTAAGTGTATCTACGTTATTGCTCTCGCTAATATTCGCATCGAGTGGAAAACTAAGACAGATGGAAAATTATTAATTATATGGAAGCTCCGTTACTCTGTTTTGCTCATGACCAAGAGTGTTAAATTTATTGCCGATTACGTAAGTTTACTTTTATGATTTGGGCGTTACTTCATAATGTACTTATGTTAATTCGGCAAAAGGAAGTGTTGATATAATTTTCATATTCTGTATATTCTGTCTGACGCCAGTGATTCTGAATTCTTGTTAAAAACATCTTTTCCTCTTAGAGAAAAGATCCGTTTCATTTTATCCAGAAATTCAAATGTTCAAATGTTTGTAAAGCCTATGGGACTCAAGTACGGGGCTATCAGTTCCTAAACTTACTAACTACTTATGAACTACTTACGAACTAGGACGGCACAAATATTCATGCCCGAAGGGGCATTCAACCCCCGACCTTAGTGGCCGTGCAGACCGTGACTGAAGCGCCTCAGTCCCCTCGGCCATTGTATCCAGAACAATTAAGTTTCAACATAAGTTTTACACGGTGAGTTATATGATTTGTAGCATTTTCAAAACATTCTTTACATGATCATAATTTGTTTCTCAGAATCAAATAGTTACGATGAAATAATAAGAAAGCATTACTGTCATAATATCGCGGCTGAAATGTTTATAAATCTACGGGACTTAACTACTGCAGTTATCAGTCCCTAGGATTGCAAACTACATAAATAAACTTAAACTAACCTAAGGACAATACACCCACCGCCAAGGGAGGACTCGAACCTCCGCAAGAGAGCAACCGCGTGCTCAGCAGCAATGCGCCTTAAAGCACCCGACCACAGTGGATTTAGCCTCTACTCTTTACTCCATTTAAAACGTTAGAGTTTACTTAATAAATCGCATTCGATAAAGAGCAGTATGTTTTACGGATTACGCGTATTTTGTGTTGTATGCGAATCCCTCTGAAGCGAACGGCAAAAATGTTAATGGCTGTCTATGCTACGGTAATCATAATGAAGGAGACTGTATCTCACTTTGAATCATTCTGCCCAAAACGGAACAGGTCATATTTTGTCATTGCGTTAACAAGTAACGTGGACAATTTGAGCCGGAGAAAAAATAGAAAGGCTGAATTGCTTAGTAAGGACATGTTTCCTCGCACTTGGACTAAAAAAAAATGCTTTAGATTCTGACCTAGGTCAGAATATACCTCTACACACGAAAATGTGTACTTCACACTCCGCAATCCACTCAAAGGTTCGTGGCGGAGGGTACCTAGTGGCAATGCTAGTTACTAGTTTTCCTGTTCCACTCCCATATAAAAAGAGAGAAAAACGAATACTTGTATGCATCTGGACGAGCTCTTATCTCTCTGATCTTATCTTTGTGGTCTTTACGCGAAATGTATGTTGGCGGCTGTAGAATCGTTCTGTAGGTCACTCCAAAGATGGATCATAGCAATAAGAAACCTAGCTGTCCTCCTCTGAATTTCTTCTATACTTTCCTTCAAACCGATCTGGTGGGGATCCCAAACACTTCAGCAATACTCAAGAAGTGATAGCACATGCGTTTTATATGCGGTCTCCTTTAGAAACCAATCACATCGTCACAAAATTCTCCCGATAAACCGAAGTCCACCATTCGCATTCCCAACGACTGTCCTTAAATGCTTGTTCCATTTCATATCGCTATGCAGCGTTACGCCTACATATTTAACTGGAAGCGCCGCGGCGGATTAGCCGTGCGCACTGGAGCGCCGTGCAAGGTGCGCGCCGCCGTTCCCCGTCGGGAGTTCGAGTCCTCCCCTCGGGCATCGCTGTTTGTGTTGTCCTTAGGTTAGTTTACCTTAGTTTAAGTAGTTTGTAAGCTACAGACTAATTACCTCGTAATTGAGTTCGATAGATTTACAAACATCTGAACAGTTAATTGACGCGATTCTGTCAAACAGCGCACAACTCATGCTGTTTTCAAACATTATGGTATTGTTTCTCCTACTCATCTACATCACCTTACAATTTTTTACTTCTGTAAGTTTCGTCCTAGTTCATCATACATCCTGCTACAGTCATGCACTGACGTACAGCACAGCATCATCAGCAAACAGCCGCAGAATAATACTCACACTGTCTGTCAGATCATTCATATAGATTAAAAATAATAACGGTCCTATTACACATCGCTGGGGCACCCCTGACAATACCCTAGTCTATGTTGAACATTCGTCATCGAGAACAACGTACTGGGTTCCATTACTCAAGTAATCTTCGAGCCAGTTACTTATTTCAGTACCTATTCCATATGATCGTACCTTCGTTAGCAGTCTGCAGTGCGACATCGTGTCAAACGTCTTTCGAAATTGAGAAATATGCAGTCTACCTGTTGCCCTTCGTCCATAGCTCGCAATGTATCATGAGAGAAAAAGGAAAGCTGTGTTTAGAATGATCGATGCTTCTTAAAGCCGTGCTGAAGCATGGAAGCAGGTTTTCCTTATCAAGGGAATTTACTATATTAAAACTAAGAATATGTTCAATTATTCTACAGAAAACATGTTAGTGATATTGGTCTGTAATTATGTGGGTCAGTTATTTTGTCTTTCTTATGAAAGGGAGTCCCCTATGAGGGTATATACATTCGAGAATGACGCCTCTAAAGATCAACAACATAATAAACAAAATGCCATCTACACACAAAATTTGATGCAAAAATTTGAGTCACACGAAATATACATATAAAAGAATGTCTCTTTTCATCATACAGGATAAAAAACCCATATTATATACTAATATAGGTTTTTTTTAATGTTGACAATGCAATATTGGTATTATTAATAACGTTCGTTATAATGTATGTTTATAGAATAGTATGCATCTTGCTGACTTTTTCAAACAAAAATATTTGTAATAAATCAATGTCCAGAGACATTTTGACTCGGAATATATCAAATATGTACATTATTGCTAGTAATGAATTAAAATATATTTACGCAGTATAAATTAGTTCTTGAATATTAAATTTTACAAAAAGTTTGGAAGTTTATAGATGTAACATGTTTCAGAATCCAAACTTTTTCATAAGAAGTTTTTTGTTGTTAAAGTCATTAATAGCAATTCATTAAAAAAGAGCGAGTAGTATTAAATAGTTGCACTTTTTGTGATGGGTCTCTGACTATAAGTGAAATAATAACTGGACCGTAATCAGGGCGATACGGTAATTCACTTGCTTCAGAAATTTCCGAATAGGCCTATATGGAGTTATCTATACTTTTACTTCGTTGAAGGGATCAGCGTGTGCACTGTCACGGATAGAATGCTGAAATGTGTATCCCTTCTTTTTGTGTGGTTGATGAAGGCGATATACTGGTTGGCATGGCAAATCTGCATCATGTCAAATAGGGCATTCGTTAGTTACGCAATATATTTTCAAATCCAATTCTGTGTAGCTAAATTGTTTAATAATGAGTAATACCCTTTGCAGCATGAATAAATAATACAGAATGACTACATCTACGAAGTTTGACCATGCCTCCCCCCCCTCCCCATCATTACAACATCACACGTTTAAGTGTTACAAATATTCAAATGTTTGTTAAGCTTAAGGGACTTAACTACGGGGTCATCAGTCCCTAAACTTACAAACTACTTATGAACTACCTACAACTAAGGACGGCACGAATATCCATGCCCGAGGGGGGATTCGAACCCCCGACCGTAGTGACCGTGCAGACCGTGACTGAAGCGCCTCAGTCCCCTCGGCCACCGCGACCGGCATTGATACCACGTCTATTGTCAAGTAGTTCACATGTAATTTAATTCTGAAGTGTCCGATGCTCTGTTTGCGTTAGCATCTAGAGACATGCAAACATGTAAAAGTCAAATTCGATTGTAAACAAACTCGTTTTACATATCACTTAGTATCTGGTTTGATTTTCTTCGCCATTTGAAAGAATTCCAATCAGTATATAGCTTTTATTGTGGTGTCGCACAAGTACAAAGTGCGCGCCACCTACTTTCGCCGCGCGCCGCCATGCATGCACGGCGCGGCGTTCTTCCGACGACAGCCACGAGCGCCTTCTGGTACAACGCCGCTCCTGGCCACCACTGAAGGACTTCGCACTTCGCACTTCGGACTGAGCTAGCAAACAGTTACGACCTTCGTAATCAGATAGGCACGATTGAAGACTTTGCTATTGTACAGGCACTAGGCAGGCCTCTAACAACTATGTATCAACATTCTGCAGTACTATGTAAAAGTTAAGTATTGTTACATTCTGTGCAATATATCTCTTTCTAATTTACTCGAGTGTTTATAGTTTCTGGCTGCTCCCCTCCGTACCTGCACCAGCGTGTCGGTCTCATTCCACTCGGCCACCGACACCTACGACGAGGCTGGGACACAAAAGCGGCGACGAAGTTGGGACACAAAAGTGGCGACGAGGAGGGGATACAAAAGTGGCGACGAGGAGTGATAGAACCTTGGACCAGCCCGCTTACAGCAGCCAGACAGCAGCAGTCGGAGCACGCAGAAATTGCTCCCGCCCACCCACCCTTATTATAAGATTTTTGGGGGAACATTTTCAGTTACGTGTTTTGTGGACTTTTTTGTTGCAGATCGAGCGTCCTCATTTATCTTGCATTTGTGTTTTGTTATAATTTACTTGTATGCGCGGCGCCTAATCGGTCAGCATGGCCACTACCCCGAACCCAAACTTAATGGAAATTATTCAGTTACAGACGGCGCAAATTACCCAGCTTCTCCAGGCCGTGTCGCAGTTGACGACACAGGCTGCTCACCAACAACAACAGTCGTCACATCAGCAGCCCACACCTGCCGCCGCACCGCTTCCGACGTTCCGCCAGTACAACGAACGTGAGGAAGAATGGAGTGATTATCTGGCGCAGTTTCAAGAACTCGTCGCGGCTCATCAACTTACAGGTCAGACTGTTAAGCATCTTTTATTGTCTGTGGTGGGCCCCAAAACTTTCGTGTTACTGCAAAAACTATTCCCGCACGCATCTCCTCGTGATGTAGACTTCGAACAAATAGTAGATGCACTGAATGCTCATTATGAGAGAAAAGTTCTTGTAGCCGCTGCACGGTATCGATTTTTCAGACTTAAAAAATTACCGCAGCAGTCACACCAGGAGTGGATTACGGAATTGAAGGGCTTAACCCGCCAATGTAAATTTACTTGCTCTTGTGGACTTTCGTATAGTGACGTGATGTTGAGGGATGCGATTACGCAGAATATTCAGGACCCCAGAATTAGAGCAGCAATTCTGAAACATTCTGACCCCTCATTAGACAGTGTACTGCAGCTTATTGAAGCTCATGATACTTTTGACTTAGCAGATGTAGAAATGCAAAGCCACAGTGTAAATTCAGTGCGCCGCAACGGACGCTTTCCTAGCCGTAGTTCTCAGTATAGCACTAGTGATTCTTATTTTTCTACCGGCCGTGCTGAACAGACAGTGAACAGTAGCCAGTGTAAAAGTGCGACACAAAGGTCGCCCCATCGTGTTAGAAACAGTAATTTGAATAACGGGCGCCAACGCTCATTTCAGAAAAATGTTCGTAAGTCTTGCCCCCAGTGTGTGTCTCGCCACAAGCGTGCTCATTGCCCTAGTCGCAACGCAACCTGTTATCAATGTGGCAAATCGGGACATGTGCAGTCTGTGTGTATGCAAATTAAAAACTCAAAGAACAGTAACGTTAGAAACAGTGCTTCGCAGAGTGCGAGAACAGTTCATTCTGTAAATGTTATACGGGCTGTGGAATTGAACACTGCTTTAGTTGGTTCTCAATTACAAGAAAGTTCTTCTGCACCTATTGCACAACTATATAGTGCACCACGTAGCAAGCGCCGACGAGCGCGTAAAACAGTGCAACGGAAAAGGGTTCGGGACAAGCAAAATGACTATGAACAGTGCATTCCTGTAGTGAAAATAGTGCCTTCTGCAACTGCTCCTTGTAATAGTGCCCAGTACTGTGTAGCTAGTGACAGTAGAATTGGTGTAGCTACTCAAAGTAATTTTAGTGCAGTAGCCTCGCATTGCGCGGACGCCGATCCGGCGGTAGTGTCATCTAGTGACAGTGTGGTTAATCCGCTGTGTGCCGAGTATGCGCCGCTTCCTACCGCACGCAACCCGCGCAAGCGCAGAAAACAATATGTATTAGACGTTGCCCACATTCGCGCACCGGTCGTGCGCCAGAAGCACAAGCTGTTTGTTACTCTCTCTATAGAAAATAAGACTGTGCAATTTCAGCTCGACACTGGTTCCGCTGTTACATTAATTAATAAAGATACTTATGAACTTCTGGGTTCGCCAAAATTGTCGCCGTCACAGCAAGTGTTAACAGCGTATACAGGTCAAAATATTCCCGTGCTAGGAACGTGTAGCCTGCCTGCCTCTTTTCAAGGTGTTACGAAAACAGTTGCTTTTGTAGTTCTTCAGGCCAAATCGACACAGAACATTTTTGGATTAGATGCTTTTGACTTGTTTGGTTTATCAATTCAAAGAGATGTGCTTCAAATTTCGTCAATAGTGCCTCAGGATAAAATCAATGCATTGTGTGACAAATACAGTGACTTGTTTTCGCCGGAACTAGGTTGTGCAAAAGACTTCGTGGCACATGTGACTTTAAAAGAATCTGCAGTTCCAAAATTTCGTAAAGCTAGACCAGTGCCTATCGCATTGCGTGATACAGTTGCCGAAGAACTTAAACGTTGGCAAGATAGTGGGGTGATTTCTCCTGTTTCTGCGAGTCAGTGGGCCTCGCCTATAGTAATTATACCCAAGCCGTCAGGAAAACTTCGTATCTGTGCGGACTTTAAATCAACAGTGAACAGTCAAACAATTGTAGACACTTATCCCCTGCCCAGACCTGAGGAACTGATGGACAAATTAGGACAGTCTCGTTTCTTTTCTAAGATTGATTTAGCAGAGGCATACTTACAGATTCCACTTGATGACGAGTCCAAAAAGTTTTTCGTCATTAATACTCACATGGGCCTTTTTCAATTTCAACGCCTACCCTTTGGCAGTTCTTCCGCTCCCGCTATTTTTCAGCGCTTTTTGGAACAGCTGACAGTTTCGGTACCTTGTTGCTCGAACTATTTAGATGACATTGTGGTATCCGGACGTACAGTTGAAGAACATTTAGCAAACCTGGAGTGCCTTTTCAAAGTTTTGACTGCAGCAGGTCTACGTTGCAATAAAGCAAAATGTTCGTTTTTTCAAACTGAAATAGAGTACCTAGGCCATGTGATTAATGCCCAAGGAATTCATCCCTTACAGTTACATCTTAGAGCAATCAAAGACTTGCCTCCTCCTAAGAATGTGCATGAATTGCAAGCAGTGATGGGAAAGCTTAACTATTATTTCAGGTTTATTCCCAATGCCTCTCAGATTGCAGCTCCACTGCATCATTTACGTAGGAAGAATGTTCCTTTTGTATGGTCCAAAGATTGTCAGGTTGCCTTTGACAAATTAAAGTCTGCACTACTCAGTGATGCATGTTTGATTCCCTTTGACCCACAGAAGCCTGTAGTGTTAGCAGTTGACGCCTCATCGTACGGTGTCGGCGCAGTTCTGTCACATCGTATTGGATGTCATGATCGTCCTATTGCCTTTGCATCCAAGCTACTGACGCCGACGCAACAGAATTACAGTCAGATAGAAAAGGAGGCCTTATCAATCATTTACGGCGTCACAAAGTTTCATCATTATCTCTATGGCAGAAAATTCTATTTGTTGACAGACCACAAGCCTCTCACGTCGTTGTTCTCACCCACAAAGCCAATTCCGCCACGTACGGCACAAAAGCTTCAGAGATGGTCCTTGATATTGTCTAATTATCAGTATGAGATTTTGTACCGACCCACCACTCAACACGCCAACGCGGACACACTTTCCCGACTTCCGGTTGGCCAGGATGTATCATTTGATTCTTCAGAACTGGCATGTTGTCAGATAGACTCCAGAGATGCTTCCGCTGTCGCAGACTTCCCTTTGAACTCTCGTCGGGTTGCACAGGAAACAGCTGCGGATGCAGACTTAAGTTTGGTAGCACGTTTTGTTCGCTCAGGGTGGCCGGCCAGAGCCAAAGACATTGATCGGCCTCTGGTTCGACGTTATTTTGCACAACGTCATGCATTATCTTTAAGTCAGGGTGTACTGTTGTTGCATACCGACAACGACCAAGCAAGAGTGATTGTTCCGCGTTCCCTGCAACGAGAAGTGTTACGCCTCCTGCATCAAGGACATTGGGGCATTGTTAGGACAAAGCAATTGGCCAGACGTCATTGTACCTGGGTTGGTATGGACGCTCAGATAGAGAGCATGACAACACAGTGTACAGTTTGTGCGGAGCATCAGGCGGCTCCTCCACAGCGTTTCTCAGACTGGCCACGCCCCAAGGGACCATGGCAACGTTTACATATTGACTTTGCCGGACCTTTCTGGAATACGCGCTGGTTAATTGTTGTAGACGCTTTCAGCAAGTTTCCTTTTGTGATTGCCATGAACTCAACGACAGCTTCTAGTACAATCAGTGCCTTAACATCAGTGTTTTGCATCGAAGGCTTGCCTGAAACTATCGTCAGTGACAATGGACCTCAGTTTGTTAGTGCGGAATTTCAACAGTTTTGTCGTGTGAATGGCATTCAGCATATCACCACCGCACCTTTTCACCCTCAGTCCAATGGTGAAGCAGAACGTTTCGTTCGAACATTCAAGTCTCACATGGAGAAGATGAAAGGTCAGCACTCCAGGCAGCAAGCTCTTCAAATTTTCCTGTCTACGTATCGATGCATGCCACGTGACGGCCCGTCTCCTGCCGAGCTGCTACACGGCCGCCGTCACCGCACTCTCCTTCACCTGCTGCAGCCTCCCACGCACCGAGTCGGTTCGTATGGCGCTACGCGTTTTCAGGTTTCTACGCCGGTGCTGTACAGGGTGTTTGCTGGAAACAAGAAGACATGGCTGCCGGGCACCATTCAGCGCGTGCTCGGGCGCAATATGTTTATTGTACGTTCTTCCACAGGGTCGGAGCTGCGGCGCCACGCAAACCAATTGCGCTTGCACAGGCCGCGCGATCCTGTCTCCGGTTTCTTGATTCCAGACCCAGTTCACCGCCAGGGAGCACAACCACATCGTTCGTCCCCGGACTACGAGATCCCTATGGACGTCGACGTACATCCGACGCAGTCGTCGCCGCCGCTGTCGCCGCCGCAGATGACAGCGTCACCGAGAGGGACTCCGGGACCGTGCGGGCCCCCCCAGCTTGGGCCACGCACCTCAGAAGAAGATGACCTGCTCCCTCTGGGCGGGGGCGGGCGCCCTTCCCCAGGTTTCGGCGGGTTCCCTGGAGGATCGCAAGGCGGATGCCGGGGCGCGGACGGCGTCTCGATCCCGGCCTCCGCTACGACGCCCGTCCCACCAGTAACGCCCCCGCCCAGGCCCTCCTCCCAGTGCCGTCGCCGTGGCCCTCAGCCCTACGCCACGACGGCGCGGCGGTTTGGGGGGGAGGGGTGTGGTGTCGCACAAGTACAAAGTGCGCGCCACCTACTTTCGCCGCGCGCCGCCATGCATGCACGGCGCGGCGTTCTTCCGACGACAGCCACGAGCGCCTTCTGGTACAACGCCGCTCGTGGCCACCACTGAAGGACTTCGCACTTCGCACTTCGGACTGAGCTAGCAAACAGTTACGACCTTCGTAATCAGATAGGCACGATTGAAGACTTTGCTATTGTACAGGCACTAGGCAGGCCTCTAACAACTATGTATCAACATTCTGCAGTACTATGTAAAAGTTAAGTATTGTTACATTCTGTGCAATATATCTCTTTCTAATTTACTCGAGTGTTTATAGTTTCTGGCTGCTCCCCTCCGTACCTGCACCAGCGTGTCGGTCTCATTCCACTCGGCCACCGACACCTACGACGAGGCTGGGACACAAAAGCGGCGACGAAGTTGGGACACAAAAGTGGCGACGAGGAGGGGATACAAAATTTATAGTTTCACTGGTTCATTCCTCATCTATTACAATTATAAAAAAAGTGAGGGGGGGAATGAAGTGGAGATGATTAAACCTTCATATTCCCAAAAGTTTGTTTTAGGATCACATGTTTCTTTTCGGTATGTTAATTTTACATGTTCTGACAGGCTTGCACATTCAGTCGTGTACAAAGTAATCTGTGATATAAAAATTGAGTAAAAGCTGAGCGCCGGCCGCGGTGACCGAGGGGACAGAGGCGCTCCAGTCACGGTCTGCACGGCCACTACCGTCGGGGGTTCGAATCCCCCCTCGGGCATGGATATTTGTGCCGTCCTTAGGATTAGCTAGTTCATGAGTAGTTTGTAAGTTTAGGGACTGATGACCCCGTAGTTAAGTCCCATAAGCTATACAAACATTTGAACATTTGAAAAGCTGAGCCAGGAAGAAACTTTAGCATTTTTGGCATGTCTTCGCCAAAACCAGAGCGATTTTTGAGGGTTGTCTCCGACCATTGGCAGGTAGCAGTTATAACTCACGGAGAGGTGTTTACACATGTCAGATTTTCTAAGTATTCAAACCACGTCACGTTTGAGTTAATATCCGAGCTTAGGTAGATATTTGCAGCATCTTGTTCGTCTGGGGTTGAGACGATCAAAATGGTGAATATCTTAGAAAACATGATTTGGCGATAACTCTTTTTTAACACAGAATGTAATTTGTACTTGGATCTTGACGAGAACAAAATTTAGAACCCAAAAAGAATTGAGGCAGCTCTTGGTGCTCAGGAAATATTTGACCAACTGTATCGGTGCACAACAGTGTTTCATGAGTGAACTGTGCCTTAACGCTGTGATAAGTAATATTAAAATCCCATTTTCTTGCACTCTAATGGAAGGCAAATTACAGGTTTTGCTCGGCCACATGGAAAATCATCTCTAGAAGTGAAACTTCCTGGCAGATTAAAATCGTGTGCCGCAACCTGGACTCCAACCTGGGACCTTTGCCTTTCGCGGGCAAGTGCTCTACCACTGAGCTATCCGGACACGAATCACGGTGCCGCCCCACAACTTCAGTTCTGCCAGTACCTCGTCTCCTACTTTCCAAACTGCACAGAATTTGTCCTGCGAAACTTGCAAGACTTGCACGCCTAGAAGAAAGGATATGGTGAAGACATGGCTTAGCCACAGCCTAAGGTATGTTTCCAGAATGAAAAGCCCTTAGGCAGTTACGGGATCTCTAGAAGTGTTCTGCACAGTGGATGAACAGGTCAAGGCACCGACAGTAAACGGGTAAGTAACGAAATTATCGAGATGGGCACATCAGCGCCCGTACACGACATTTATGACAATCATTGGATTTACCTCTCCAGTCATCAACATTAGACAAAGTCTACCTACACAGCCAAAATGGACATCACTAAGTAAATAGTCTACGGGGTGTTGCGAAAATACCGTTACAAATTTTGAGAACTAGTAAAGGGGTGTGAATACATACTATTTTGATAAGTAACTCATACCAGGAAATGTTATCCAGTCACGCTAGGGCGACTTTATTTCCTTTGATACAGTGAAATAAATATCTTCACTCGCAAGCTTTTTTTCATATTTTGGAAAGAGATGGTGTGGACTAAGCAACGAAAAGGTCTGATAAACATGGCCTAGAAAATTCACACCTAAAGAGCTATGAATAAGTCTTCATCGGCAAAACTGTGAACACGCTTCTCTATTTGTCGAGCGGTCATAGCTTTTAAGATTTACATTTTAGAGTCCACGTTTTCTAGGTATTGTTTTCTTATTTTGGTCAATAATACCTCCTCCCCAAAAACAAAAAACAAACGGCTTCCAGAGAACAAATCTGTTTCACAGGTTCAAGATGAAAAAAGAAGAAAAAATGCTAATAGTATGACATTTCCGGACATGGGTTTCTAATCAAAACTCCATGTACGCTGTCCCATCTGCAAGTCCCAAAACCTTTTAAAGAGATTTTTCCGGACAGTCTGTATACTTACACGTTCTTAATTTGGCTGTTAAATCCATCATGACACTTACCCCCCATTCACGAATGAATACTCAATAACACGTATCCTTTTTGCTGCTAAGTCTCACTTGCCATCTATTTCACACGCAGCCCATTTTAAAACGTATAACAATTTCCTTAATGTTTACTACATCGTTTAGAGGACAGTTAGAGTCACAATTTAACAGAACATAGAGATTTATTTTCACTTTATGACTAAAGAGACATTCGCAGATCTAGGGGAAGAGTTACCTATACAGTGAATGCGTCTTTCTTATTTTCCTGAAACTACAATTTTACTCAGGCAACATTTAGTAGCTCTTATTGTTACAAATATATATATATATATATATATATATATATAATGAAAGCAGGTGACCTAATGATAAGTAACTTGCGACTGTAATAGTAGAAATTCGCCGGCCGCGGTGGCCGAGAAGACTGAGGCGCTCCAGTCATGGTCTGCACGGCCACTACGGTCGGGGGTTCGAATCCCCCCTCGGGCATGGATATTTGTGCCGTCCTAGTTGGTAAGTAGTTCATAAGTAGTTTGTATGTTTAGGGACTGATGACCCTGTAGTTAAGTCCCATAGACTATACAAACATTTGAACATTTTTGAATAGTAGATATTCAAACCATGAAAGAAAAATACAATGTTCATTTAGGTACACTTCAAATATTAAGGTTGTTCGCTTCATATCTGCGAGGTCAAGGATTCGTACTGAATGTTTCTTTTCTTTAACTTTCCAGCTGGCAGTCGCGATGTGCGTTTAGTCATGGCTGAAAATTTTGGGAAGAAGTACACAGAAAGTACTGGGTGCATCCAGTAGTGACTAGTCAGTTACTACAACGACCAATTTACGTTTTGTTTAAAGCTATGAGGGGATGATTAACGAGATTCCTGCAAAATGCAAAATAGCCATTCCAAGCAACTCTAAAAACATCTCGAGAAAATCGGCTTTGAAGTTTTGCAAAGTACACTTAAGTACAAGTAATTACAACATTTACAGCATCTGCAGGTGTAGCTCAGGTTAGAGGTCTGAATGCCCTCTATAAGGCCTCACAACCTGTTTGTTTGCGAATTCAGTTATATAAAATAAAACATTTCGGGTTTCTATTTCCAAGTGCTATCAAATATTTGTATAGCTTATGGGACCTAACTACGCGGTCATCAGTCCCTAAACTTACAAACTATTTATGAACTAGCTAGCCCCCCGAGGGGGGGATTCGAACCTCCGAACGTAGTGGCCGTGCGGACCGTGACTGGCGCGCCTCAGTCCCCTCGGCCACCGCGGCCGGCTTCCAAGCGCTGTGTCAGTTTTTGTTTATATGTATGTAGACGACCTCAACACCTTGTCATCTAAAGCGATGGTTGAGTAGGTTAGCTGCTTAGAAAGTCATTAGTAGCTACGGAGATAACTTTTAAAAAAAACCGTATCGTAGCTTTCAGAAACTGAACAATCAAATACTACCGTTGTCAACTAATATTGAAGCAATTACTTATAAAATGTAACTTGTGTTTTTTTTTTTTTTTGATTGAAACAATCATTATTGACTGAAACTTTCATTATTAACAAATTACAAATAAACAAAAATAAGTGAACTTTTAGTAAAAATTACCATTAGATATTAAAGTTGTATAAGTGTTAGAACAAGGGGAGAAAAACTGTCACGACAGGATTCGAACCACTGACCCTAGGTTTGTCACGCCAAAACGCTAGCATCTGATCTACACCAACAGACGCTGCAATTCATTTAATGATTAGTACTTACGCTTACTTTCAAAACTCTTAAAGTCGATTTTCTCTAGAATTTTTGAGAGTTGTGTCGAATGGCTTTGGCTGATAGTTATTTGAGTTCTGAACTTCACGTACCTTGAAGATAAAATTAATTCTATAATCCGATACCCATGTGGCACCATGTCCATGTTATTTAGTGCCGACACGCACTTCCAGAAGTAGAGAATTTTCCAGATATTTTTAGTAGGCATCTCTTAGAATTTCTACATGCATAACACTGTATCTTGAACACCACTAACCGATTTCCAAACATCTCCCTTGAGGACTGTCATCACATTGTAATAGAGGTAGTTATTTAATGTTAAAAGAATTTACTAACTTCATATCCCCATATCTTGTGCCCGAATATGAGCATGACACCGATTCTGAACACTTCCACCTGGTTTCCAACTTCTACATTGGGACTACTATAATACTGCAGTGAGATCCTGTTGGTACCTGATATCGTCACATTATAGTTGGGGTTGTGGTTTGAAGTAAATGAAATTGATTAGCTTCCTGTACACCTTTTGCTTCATGTCCAGTACAACCATGGATCAGCACTGTTTGGCACAAAAAGCATTACTGAATATTTATGTCGGCAACTATTATCACATTTTAACATGGGTCCCGGTAGTGGAAATTACTGCCACATTATACGAGATGCGTCCAGAAAGTAAGTTCCGTTAGGTCATAAATTGAAATTGTACACAGATAAAAAAAATTTTTTTATTGCACAAAATTGTACAACTCTTAAACTAGTTTTCCACATAACTGCCGAAATAATGTAGGCAATAGTCATAGCACGCCACAAGTTTTGGCATGCATCCTTCACAGAAGGTTGCTGCCTGTATATTCAACCATGTGGTAACAGCTCTTTATCATCGTTGAAGTGTTGACCACCAAGGACAGATTTTAGGTGTAAGAAGAGATGAAAGTCGCTAAAAGAGAGATCCGAGCTGTATGGAGGATGATCAAACAGGTCCCATTGAAATTTCTGTAAGAATTGTTTGGTCACATTCAGCGTGTGAGGTCAGGCATTATCGCGAAAAAAAAAAAAAAAAAAAAAAAAAAAAAAACATCTTTTGACAGTAAACCTCTTCTTACACCTAAAATCTGTCTTTGGTGCAAAACACTTCAACGATGATGACGAGATGAAAGAACATGTTATCACATGGTTGAATACACAGGCGGCAACATTCTATGAAAAAGGCACACAAAACGTTGTGCCATGCTATGAAATCGCTAACAAAATTTTGGAAGCTATGTAGAAAAGATTTTTGTAGAATCAATATTTTTTTCTGTATATGGGCACGTTGGTTTTTATATAACCAATCGGAACTTACTTTCTGGACGCGCCTCTTATTTGGGGTCGAGTTTCTGATGATATCAAAATTCACTACTTTGTAACATGGCTCTTGCTTCAAACGATCAGCAACACCTCGGATATGCACTGTTCAGCACAAACCTCATTTCAGAATTTCTGCGCTTGGAGACCACGGTTACTGATGCAAACAAAATTCACTAGTTTATATGACTGTTGCTTCACACGATCAGCACCACCTCGGATCAGAATTGTTCAGTGAAATCCTAATTGAAATATATCTATGTTTGGGTACCACAGTCACATTCTAGACGAAGTCGAGATGCTAATCCGACAGGTCAGGTATTATCATGGAAAAAAAATCTTTTGACAGTAATCCTCTTTGTACACCTAAAATCTGTCCTTGGTGGACAACACTTCAACGATGATGACGAGCTGAAAGAACATGTTACCACATGGTTGAATACACAGGCGGCAACATTCTATGAAAAAGGCACACAAAACCTTGTGCCACGCTATGACAATTGCCTAAAAATTTCGGAAGCTATGTAGAAAAGCAGTTTAACAGTTGTAGATTTTTGTACAATCAATACTTTTTCTGTATCGGTATCCGTTCGTTTTATATAACCAAACGGCTGGAAGAACATGTTACCACATGGTTGAATGCACAGGCGGCAACATTCTATGAAAAAGGCACACAAAACCTTGTGCCACGCTATGACAATTGCCTAAAAATTTCGGAAGCTATGTAGAAAAGCAGTTTAACAGTTGTAGATTTTTGTACAATCAATACTTTTTTTGTATCGGTATCCGTTCGTTTTATGTAACCAAACGGCTGGAAGAACATGTTACCACATGGTTGAATGCACAGGCGGCAACATTCTATGAAAAAGGCACACAAAACCTTGTGCCACGCTATGACAATTGCCTAAAAATTTCGGAAGCTATGTAGAAAAGCAGTTTAACAGTTGTAGATTTTTGTACAATCAATATTTTTTCTGTATCTGTGCCCGTTCGTTTTATATAACCAAACGAAACACACTTTCTGGACGTGCCTCGTATTTGGGGTCGAGTTTCTGATGCTACCAAAATTCACTACTTTGTTATACGGCTCTTGCTTCACACGATCAGCACCACCTCGGATATGCACTGTTCAGCACAAATCTCATTTCACAATTTCTACGCTTGGTGACCACGGTTACTGATGCTAACAAAATTCACTAGTTTGTTATATGATTGTTGCTTCATACGATCAGGCACCACCTCGGATCAGAATTGTTCAGTGAAATCCCAATTGAAATATGTCTATGTTTGGGTACCACAGTCACATTCTAGACGAAGTCGAGATGCAAACCCGACAGGTCAGGTAATATCATGGAAAAAAAAATCTTTTGACAGTAATCCTCTTCTTACACCTAAAATCTGTCTTTGGTGCACAACACTTCAACGATGATGACGAGCTGGAAGAACATGTTACCACATGGTTCAATACACAGGCGGCACCATTCTACGAAAAAGGCACACAATCCTTGTGCCATGCTATGACAATTGCCTACAAAATTTCGGAAGCTATGTAGAAAAGTAGTTTAACAGTTGTAGATTTTTGTACAATCAATATTTTTTATGCATCTGTACCCGTTCATTTTATATAACCAAACGGAACATACTTTCTGGACGTGCCTCGTATTTGGGGTCGAGTTTCTGATGCTATCAAAATTCACTACTTTGTTATACGGCTCTTGCTTCACACGATCAGCACCACCTCGGATATGCACTGTTCAGCACAAATCTCATTTCACAATTTCTACGCTTGGTGACCACGGTTACTGATGCTAACAAAATTCACTAGTTTGTTATATGACTGTTGCTTCACACGATCAGCACCACCTCGGATCAGAAATGTTCAGTAAAATCCTAATTGAAATACATCTATGTTTGGGTACCACAGTCACATTCTAGACGAAGTCGAGATGCTAATCCGACACGTTAGGCATTATCGTGGAAAGAAAAATCTTTTGACAGTAACCCTCTTCTTACACCTAAAATCTGTCTTTGGTGCACAACACTTCAACGATGATGACGAGCTGAAAGAAGATGTTACCATATGATTGAATACACAGGCGGCAACATTCTATGAAAAAGGCACGCAAAACCTTGTGCCACGATTTGACAATTGCCTACAAAACTTCGGAAGCTGTGTAGAAAAGTAGCAGATTTTTGTACAATCAATATTTTTCTGTATCCGTTCGTTTTATATAACCAAACGGCTGGAAGAACATGTTACCACATGGTTGAATACACAGGCGGCAACATTCTATGAAGAAAGGCACACAAAACCTTGTGCCATGCTACGACAATTGCCTACAAAATTTCGGAAGCTATGTAGAAAAGTAGTTTAACAGTTGTAGATTTTTGTACAATCAATATTTTTTTCTGTATCTGTACCCGTTCGTTTTATTTATCCAAACGGAAATTACTTTCTGGACGCGCCTCGTATATGGGGTCGAGTTTCTGACGCTATCAAAATTCACTACTTTGTTACATGGCTCTTGCTTCACACGATCAGCACCACCTCGGATATGCACTGTTCAGCATAAACCTCATTTCAGAATTTCTACGCTTGGTGGCCACGGTTACTGTTGCTAACAAAATTCACTAGTTTGTTATATGACTGTTGCTTCACAAGATCAGCACCACCTCGGATCAGAAATGTTCAGTAAAATCCTAATTGAAATACATCTATGTTTGGGTACCACAGTCACATTCTAGACGAAGTCGAGATGCTAATCCGACAGGTCAGGTATTATCATGGAAAAAAAATATTTTGACAGTAATCCTCTTCTTACACATAAATCTGTCTTTGGTGCACAACACATCAACGATGATGACGAGCTGAAAGAACATGTTACCACATGGTTGAATACACAGACGGCAACATTCTATGAAAAATGCGCGCAAAACCTTGTGCCACGCTATGACAATTGCCTACTAAAATTTCGGAAGCTATGTAGAAAAGTACTTTAACAGTTATAGATTTTTGTACAATCAGTATTTTTTCTGTATCGGTATCCGTTCGTTTTATATAACCAAACGGCTGGAAGAACATGTTACCACGTAGTTGAATACACAGGCGGCAAGATTCTATGAAAAAGGCACAAAAAACTTTGTGCCACGCTATGACAATTTACCACAAAATTTCGGAAGCTATGTAGAAAAGTAGTTTAACAGTTGTAGATTTTCGTACAATCAATATTTTTTCTGTATCTGTACCCGTTCGTTTTATATAACCAAACGGAACATATTTTCTGGACGTGCCTCGTATTTGTGGTCGAGTTTCTGATGCTATCAACATGGCTCTTGCTTCACACGATCAGCACCACCACGGATATGCACTGTTCAGCACAAATCTCATTTCAGAATTTCTATGCTTGGAGACCACGGTATTTGATGCCAATAAAATTCACTAATTTGTTATATGACTGTTGCTTCACACGATCAGCACCACCTCGGAATTGTTCAGCAAAACCTTATTTAAAAATATCTATGTTTGGTTATCACAGTCACAATCTAGACGAAATCGCGATGCTACTCCGACGGATGTTCTCCAGCCTGGTGTAGCTGAGTTCCGGCGATCATGTGGAGGGGTAGGAGGGAGGGGATATGCGCTGTTCAGCACAAACCTCATTTCAGAATTTCTAAGCTTGGTGACCACGGTTTCTGATGCTAACAAAATTCACTAATTTGTTATAAGAGAGTTGCTTCACACGATCAGCGCCACCTCGGATCAGAATTGTTCAGTGAAAACCCAATTGAAATATTTCTATGTTTAGGTACCACAGTCACATTCTAGACGAAGTCGCGATGCTACTCCGATGGATGTTCTCCAGCCCGGTGTAGCCGAGTGCCGGCGCGCGTGTGGAGGGGGAAGGGGGGAGGGGAGGGCGAGATGGTGGGAGGTACTTACAAACCAGGCGAGCATGTCGGCGTTGTCAAGTGGCGGCGTCACGACGTGGTGGTCCCTGACGATCATGTCGGCAGCGCCTTCCCGCTACAGCCATCCACGGCGGCGTCACAATCACACGCACACGCACTGCACTGCACTGGCGAGCGAGCCCTCGGCGGCGGGTGGGCTGCTTGGCGAGGCGTGGCTCCGCGGTGCTCGCATGCTCGCTACCTGTTGTGAGTCCGCGTCCGCGCCGACTCGCGACTGAACGGGCCACCTGCTCCCCTATCATCCCGGCGCCGCCGCGGCTATTTCGGAGCCACTCCCCGCCGCGACGCCCACCCCTCACCACGCTAGACGGCCACTCGCCGCCGCCTTCCTCTCCCAGAAGACGGCCACGCGGCGCCCAACGGGCCCCCTCTATGACGTTGCAGCGCGCGCCGCGCAGGTGAGCAGTGACGTCATCACCGTCCAGTAGGTCTCGCGACAGCAACTCAGACGATGCCACCTAGCATCCTCTGGGGTCTCCTCTAGCCCTATAAACTTCAATGGGGCGTTGTGGTAGGAAAACCCTGGTTCTCCGCTGGTTGTAGGAACAGGATCGACAGCACGGAGACTCAGTCCCATGACATGCCAAATGTGACCATTGGTTTTTTAAATCTGGGCTCCCGTGTGGCCAAAGACGTCCTATGGCACACAGGTCAGCAGTGACGTCATCAGCGTCCAGTAGGTCTCACAACAGCCACTCAAAGAGTGCCACCTAGCATCGTTTGGGGTCTCCTCCGACCCTATAAACTTCAATTAGACGTTGTGGAAGGAAAACCCCGGTTCTCGCTCGTCGCCGCTGACACCGAATCATTTACGGAGCTCAAGGGCTGCAGGATCAACAGAACGGACCCTTAGTCCCATGACATGCCAAATATGACCAATGTATTTTCAAATCTGTGCTCCAGAGTGGCTCAAGAGGTCCTTTGCCACACCGGTGAGCAGTGACGTCATCAGTGTCCAGTAGGCCTCGCAAGAGCATCTCAGATAATGCCACCTACCATACTTTGGGGTCTTCTTTGCCCCTATAAACTTCAGTGACACGCTGTGGAAGGAAAACTCTGGTTCTCCGCTGGTCGCCACTGACACCAAATCGTTTGCAGAGCTGGTCGGAACAGGATCGACAGTACTGAGACTTGGTCCCATGACATGGCAAATGTGAGCAATGGTCTTTCAAATCTGGGCTCCACAGTGGCCCAAGACATCCTTTGCCACACTGGTGAGCAGTGAAGTCATCAGCGTCCAGTAGGTCTCGCGAGAGCAACTCACAGAATGCCCCCTATCATCGTTTGGGGTCTCCTCTGGCTCTATAAACTTCAATGAGACATTGTGAAAGGAAAACCCTGGTTCTCCGCTGGTCGCTTGCTGACCGTTTGCGGAGCTCTTAAGAATAGGATCGACATCACGGAGACTTAGTCCCATGACATGGCAAATGTGGCCAATGGTCTTTCAAATCTGGGCTCCAGGGTGGCCAAAGTCGTCCTTTGCCACATGGGTAAGCAGTGACGTCATCAGTGTCCAGTCGATCTTGCGACGAGAACTCAGAAAATGCCTTGGGATAGCCACCTTACATCTTTCGGGGTTTCCTGTGGCCATACAAACTTCAGTGAGACGCTGTGGAAGGGAGTCTGAGAAACCCTGGTTCTCCGCTGGTCGCCCCTGACACCAAATCGTTTGCAGAACTCGTAGGAACAGGATCGACAGCACGGAGACTTAGTCCCATGGCCTGCCAAATCTGACCAATGGTTTTTTTCAAGTCTCGGCTCCAGGGTGGCCCAAGACGCCCTTTGCCACACTGGTGAGCAGTGACGTCATCAGCGTCCTGTAGGTCTCGTGACAGCAACTCAGAGAGTGCCACCTAGCATCGTTTGGGGTCTCCTCTGGTCGAATAAACTTCAATGAGACGTTGTGGAAGGAAGATCCTGGTTCTCCGCTGATTGCCGCTGACACCGAATCGTTTCCAGAGCTCTTAAGGATAGGATCGGCAGCACAGAGACTCAGTCCCATGACAGGCCAAATGTGACCAATGGTTTTTCAAATCTGGGCTCCAGGGTGGCCCAAGTCGTCCTTTGCCATACTGGTGTGCAGTGACGTCATCTGCGTCCAGTAAGTCTCGTGACAGCAACTCAGATAAAGCCACCTAGTACCCGTTGGGGTCTCCTCTGGCAAACTTCAATGAGACGTTGTGGAAGGAAGATCCTGGTTCTCCGCTGATCGCCGCTGACACCGAATCGTTTGCAGAGCTCTTAAGAATAGGATCGACAGCACGGAGACTCGGTCCCATGACATGCTAAATGTGACCAATGGTTTTTCAATTCTGGGCTCCAGGGTGGCTGAAGACGTCCTTTGACACACTGGTGAGCAGTGATGTCATTAGCGTCCAGTAGGTCTCGCGACAGAAACTCAGAAGTTGGAAACCAGGTGGAAGTGTTCACAATACAGTCTCATACGCATACTGTGGCACAAGATACGGGCATATGAAGCTAGTAAATTCTCTTAACATTAAATAAGTACCTCCATTACAATGTGATGACTGTCCTCAAGGCAGTTGTTTGGAAACCAGTTAGTGGTGTTCAAGATACAGTGTTATGGTGGTAGAAATTCAAAGACATGCATACTAAAAATAAATGGAAAATTTCTACTTCTGGAAGTGCGTGTCGGCACTAAATAACACTGACAAGAAGACCACATGGGTATCGGATATTAGAATTAACTTTATATTCATGGTATGTGAAGTTCATAACTCAACTAAGTTATCAGCCAAAGCCATTCGACATAACTCTAAAAACTCTTGAGAAAATCAGCTTTGAAGTTTTGATGTACCAATCATTAAATAAATTTCAACATCTGTCGGTGTAGATCAGATGGTAGCGTTTTTGCTTGACAACCCTAGGGTCGTTGGTTCGAATCCTTGGGATATCCACCTTACATCTTTTGGGATCTCCTGTGGCCATACAAACTTCAGTGAGACCCCGTGGAAAGGAGTCTGAAAAACCCTGGTTCTTCGCTGATCGCCACTGACACCAAATCGTTTGTAGAGCTCGTAGGAACAAGATCAACAGTACAGAGCCTCAGTCGCATGAAATCCAAAATATGACCAAGGTTTTTCAAATCTGGGCTCCAGGGTGGCACCAGACATCCTTTGCACGTACATGAGCAGTGACAGCAACGTCCAATCGGTCTCGTGACAAAAAAAGTCAGCAAATGCATTGGGATAGCCACATAACATCGTTTGGGGTCTGCTATGACACCTATAAAGTTCAGTGAAAAGCCGTGGGAAGGGCTCTGAAAAACACAGGTTCTCCGCTGCTTGCCATTGACTCCAAAGCATTTGTGCAGCTATTGGGAACAGGATCCGCAGCACATAGCCTCAGTACCATGACATCCCAAATATTACCAATGGTTTTTCGAATCTGGGCTCAAGTGTGGCCCCAGACATTGTTTGCGACACAGATAAGCAGTGACATCAACATCTAATCGGTCACGCAACAAGAGCTCTGCAAATGTCTTCGGATAGTCACCTAATAAGGTTTGGGGTGTTCAGTGAGACGCTGTGGGAAGGAGTCTGAAAAACCTTGGTTCTTCAATGGTCGCCACTGACACCAAATCGTATACGGAGCTCATGAGAGCAGGATCCACAGCACGAAGCCTTACTCCCATGGCATCCCAAATATGACCGATGGTTTTTCAAATCTGGGGTCCATATTGATTTCAGCTGTTCTTTACCACCCAGGTGAGCAGTTACGTCATCAGCGTCCAACCGGACTCGTGACAAGAACTCAGCAAATGCCTTGTGATAGCCACCTCCTCTCTTTTTGACACAAACTTCCACTCCTTCTAGCCATCTATCAGTCGGTCTTTCTCTTGGTCGTTTCTTCTGTATTTCGTGTATCCTCCTGGGAATCCTCTTCTCCTCCATTCTCCTTCTTTCCCGGTAGATCAGAAAGAATATATGCGACTCATATATAACCATCTCGATTTCATCTCGCTTTAAAAATACATTGACTCGAAACTCACTGGCGATGTGCCTGTAACCCCCACAGTGACAGCGACCACTCCAAACACTCACACATCTCCACAATGACAAACGCCTCCACCACGTAGCCACCATTTCCCAGCACGGGGGAACCAAACTAACAACGGTTTTGGAGATATCGCCAACTTTAACCGCAAGGTTGAGTTTTGTGCAGTTTTCATGAAACGTATTCCACTGGCAATGTATTGTGTGACAGTAGGCTAAGTGTGCGAAATTCGAGGGCCAAGTGTTCTCCAGGTGCAGTCGCGCTCAGCTGCGACAAACGCTCTTCCTAATTGGACGACGTCCCAAGACACGGCGCCAGTAGTCGAGGACTTGGATGGATAGCACGCCTCAGGCACCACAACAATATGTCGCCAGAGTAACGGAGCAATTTCGGCTGATTTATAAGGCAACGATGGTTCGCGTCCGTTGAGGAGCTGTTTACGTGCGCTATTGTACTACTTTGTATTGCACTTCGTCCTCAGTTTATTTATAGTAAAACACCAAATAAGCACGTATCATCTATCAGTGTGAGCAAGACTCCTCCCCTCCCCCACTTCCAATTCGTCTCCCATCATAATTCTTCTTCTTCACTACTCCAATTCCTTTCAGCATTACATAAGCTTTTCATGTATATACAGCGTGTTACAAAAAGGTACGGCCAATCTTTCAGGAAATATTCCTCACAAACAACGAAAGAAAATATATTATGTGGACATGTGTCCGGAAACGCTTAATTTCCATGTTAGAGCTCATTTTAGTATTTCTCTTTAAATGTAAATTGAAATAATTCGTGCAGACAATTGTCAAAATACCCAATTGTTTCGTTAGTATATACTGTACTTTCTCAATTCACGTCAACAACACAGATTTTCTGTGAACGTTTGGGCAGGAATTGTTGGTGATGTCTTGATTGGGACTCATGTTCTTCCACCTACGCTCACTGAAGCACATTATCGTGATTTCATACGGGATAATCTACTTGTTCTGCTAGAACATGTGCCTTTACAAGTACGACACAACATGTGATTCATGCACGATGGAGCTCCTGCACATTTCAGTCGATGTGTTCGTACGCTTCTGAACAACAGTCAGTGACCGATGGATTGGTAGAGGTGGACCAATTCCATGGCCTCCACGCTCTCCTGACCTCAACCCTCTTGACTTTTATTTATGGGGGCATTTGAAAGCTCTTGTCTACGCCACCCCGGTACCAAATGTAGAGACTTATCGTGCTCGTATTGTGGCCATTCTCCAGGGCTCCATCAGGAATTCCATGCGACGGAGAGTGGGTGCATGTATCCTCGCTAACGGAGAACATTTTGAACATTTCCTGTATCAAAGAAGTCACGCAGGTACGTTCTGTTGCTGTGTGTTTCCATTCCATGATTAATGTAATTTGAAGAGAATTAATAAAATGAGCTGTAACATGAAAATTAAGCGTTTCCGGACACATGTCCACATAACATATTTTCTTTCTTTGCGTGTGAGGAATGTTTCCTGAAAGTTTGGCCGTACCTTTTTGTAACACCCTGTATATTGTACTAATAGTTAAGGAGTTAAAGGAAGTAATTAAAAAGCACATTTCCAGGAGGCTTTTTATTATTTTAACTGGAAAATACAGTTTAAAATTCTGAAGGTGACAGGGGTAAAATATAGCGAACGGAGAGTTATATAAATCTGACTGATACAGAAACCAAACAGAATTTTAAGAGCCGAAGGGAATGAAAAGGATGCAGTGGTTGGAAAGGCATTGAGACAGTGCTGTGGCCCATTCATTCATATTGTGGATTGAGCAAGCAGTGACGATTAGGAAGAAGAAATTCACGAAGGGAAATACAGTTCAGGCTGATGACGTAATTCAGCTCTGCCGAAAATAGCAAAAGACCTGAACGAGCAACTGGACTGAATAAACAGTGTCTTGAAAGGAAGGTATGTGACAAATATTAAGTAGATTAAAACAAGGGTAAGGAAACGTAGTCGAATGAAATCAAGTGATGCTGAGGTGATTAGGAAACGAGATAGTTTGTCACTTGTTCAGTAAAATAACTGAAGTGCTTTATCCATGGCAGCAACTGTCAGGTTTTAATTCATAAAATGCAGCAACCAGTTGCATGTAATAATTTATTTATTTTTAACGACCGGTTTCGGGTAAAATTGTCACCTGAATACATTTGACAGGACTTTGAGACCAGAAGAAGGGCACTCAAGAGCACGAAACTGGTCGTCGCAAATAAATTATTACATGCAACTGGTTGCTGCATTTTATGAATTAAAAGTAAAGTAACTGTTAATGGCAGGAGTAGAGCAGATAAAAAATGCAGAAGTGGCAATGAGAAAAAAGGAAAATTTGTTACCATTGAATATTAATGTAGGTGTTAGGAAATCTCTTCTTACGGCATTTGGACTGTATCCTTGCACGGGAGTGAAAGGTGATGATAAGCAGTTCACACGATCAGAGGATGTAACGTTTTGCAGTGTGATGCTACAGAAGAATGCTGAAGATTAGATGGGTAGATCTCATAACTAATGAGATGGTGCTGTAAAGAAATGGGTAAAAACGAATTTTGTTCTTAACTAAAATTTTACTCATTTCTAACTTACAGGATCTGACTACAGAAAGCAATCCTGAAATATTTTAAATATTCAGGTCAAGAAATTTAATATGAATAATTTGGAAGCTAATATTATCGTCAATGATAGTTATTCGGTTAACTTCGGGTTCGAAGTCACGGTTATTTAAAGAGTTGTTTGATAATGAAATCAGAGTTCATTAAAACTAGTACCCCACACTCACTCAGCCGCTTTTTCAAAGTCTTTTTCAGTAGTTGGAACAAGACTCTGGAACTATCGCTCTCAGTATATCAAAGAACTGAATAACAGTGCTAGCTTCAAACGACAGTTAATGGATTATCTACTAAATCAGTAATTACGCCATTCTGTGTTACCCTAAGCTTCCTATTACAATCTCCGAATGGCAGTGCTCTCGCCAGATACAGCTTTCGTATCTTACTTTATCAGAATTTACGAAGCCTTAATCAGTTTCTCCACATTGAAAAGTAAATTTTGTATCTGCTAATACATATGTTATTATTTCTATTACTACATCTGCAGCAACAGAAGCTGTCTCAGTAGTACAACTAGTACTAATCTTGTTAGAGTTAAGTCAACAGTATTTATTTACATCCTTTTTACATGTATTCAATTTGCCTAAATTATGTTATCAATACCTTATTAATCGTTTATGTATTAAAATCATTCTAATTTTATAGATAACTGAGATGTAAAAAGTCTTGCATGTGTAAAACCCTGGTCCGATGTAAGAGAGGACCTGATGGCACTAATATGATCAGGCTAAATAAACAAATAAATAAATGAATTAAGGGTTCAATAATACAAAAACGTATGCGTAAGCGAAATTAATTTAATTTTAAAATTAAGGAGTTCCTTGTGTAACATTGATTATGAATGAATTAGGTCATAAATTGTTTTATAATACAATGAGTTGATGATGAAGAAGTGCAAATGCTAAAAAATGTTTTCAGGAACCAATCATTAGGTAAAAGAACATTATACAATAAGTAATTCAGAAAAATTCGAAAAAAAAGTTCTTTATCAATTGCCTATGCAGTAGGACCTTTCTTGATGAGCATAATTCGCGTCTGAGTCTTGCCTAATCAAAATATATTTTTCCTTCAGAAATCTCGTTATAAAAAAATAAATAAATAAATAAAAATAAAAAAATAAAAAAAAGGATGATGTGCTTCATTCCGAAAAATAAACAAAAATAACTTAGTCCAACTTTGTGAAAGAAACCCGTAGCAAACGAAAGAAGATTTTTTTCTCCTTTGAGGTAACACTGTTTCGTTACGGCTCGTGAGGAGGGCGGAGGGATCAGCAGAATACTTTTATTTTTATTTATTTATTTATTTATTTATTTATTTTTTTATTTGGGAGGGGATCGCAAATCGGAAAGGTTGAAAAACACTGCTCTAGTGGATAGGCAGATGGAAATAGTTGCAAAATTGTACCTGCTTGTGCTGTAACTCGAAACAGAGGTAGCTGTCAGGGTGCGCGAGAATCTTGTTTGCCAATGTCAAGCTTGCATTGAAGTTGATGGCAGTCAGATTCAGCGCATTTTCTAACATGCTATGCAAATGGTTCCTTCACTGTGTAGATTTTCGTATTTGCAGTGAACTGTAGGTAATGTAAATAAAAAACTATACGGTAGGCTAATGTGATTGTATTCCAATTATCTCCTTAAGGGGAGTCGGAATGCCCTATCTCGACAAAGTTAAATTTGCTAACTTTATCTGCCTTTTCCTCTGGAACCGTTTTATATAGAACTTGGAAATTTTTGCAACTATTTTCGGCATATGTTTTTAGCTCATTGAACTAGAACCAATGTTTTCTTTTTATTGCTATGACATTTATGAATTTCTTTGCCGTTAAGCCATTATTATTGTAAATTAGCCAGATTTGGTCTTGATTCTAGTTTGGTATCCTATTTTAACTGTTACATAGCATTTCTGAACCTGAGAATGTTATTGGCTTAGTGGTTCGTGTGATAAAGGTGCATGTAACAGTAAAAATGTCAGATGTCAGTAAATGCGACTATAGTAATTTATTATGAAAATTCACAAATTCGTCTTATTCTGTTATCAAAAGTGTCCGGCAGAGTGATCAGGGTCATCTTCTAGTTCTTCTTCTTCTTATTCACTTAAAATTACCTTCTCCATTCTGCCCGTCCTTTTTTGGTATTAAATTCAGCTGCATACTGAGCCTTTCTTACTCGCATGTTGCCCAGAAGCCGAAGACCTCTGATGGGGTTGATACAGGCAACAATTCCTAGGCTTTCCTACCCAAGTGACCATCATTGAATGAAATAACAGAATGACTGACTTCCCGTTTCAAAGATTTTATGCCAATAAATGAATTCTCAGGAACACGAGTCCATATGAGGTTCACAAACTCACAGATGAAAACTGAACTATAAATACAGCCAGTTGCAAAGACATTGGTACCAACAGAAAGACCAAAGATTCAACAATTAATGATCGAAATCCAAAGTCTTCTATATCAATACTTTCGGATATATGAACATTTATGTGTGTCGTCATCGCAAGTTGGGTAATTTTCCTGGACGCACATATAATTTTGTAAAATGAAATAAAAATAGTTCCTATTAGAATTTTTAACAAATCATGTATCTTTTCAAGCAGAAAACGTCAAATTATTTTATAAGCTTAAAAACAGACAATATAATTTTTTACCATTTTGCGTCATTCCAACTCCCCTTAAGCAGGTTTGGCCCTAATGTTCCGTACCTCAAATTATTCAGTGGAACCTTCCTGTGTCGTGTTTCATTTTTGCACGCACTTTCGCATTCAGCCTGTGGGTCTTCATCGGTAAATAAAGCGCCGGATGTGTTGATTAAAAAGATATATAACAGTCTGCTGGTGTTTCATTTCGGTATCAGAAGTAATCAATACGATTGAAGCTTATTTAAAAAAAATGATTAATATTATTTATATTTGCGTATACTGTATACTTATTTGTTCACATTATATTATATGTAACATATTTGCTTCTATATTTATGTAGATATATTCCGTCTTTGCAAGTAAATGAAGGCCGCTTGTTCAGCGACACACAAAAATAAAATCACTCACAAATTAATACATGCACATATAACATACGCATTACCATAAAAAATAAATAAAAAAACCGAACAAATATCAAACTGCATAGTCTATGGACACGAAGAAACAAACAGAACACGAATTATAGACGGATATCTACCGTTCGCAACACTACACGGATTAAACATATACAGTCATCACACAGTGAAAAATGTAACGAAAGTTTCAATAAAAGTGTTCGAAAAAAGGTGAAAAATTGTCTATCTGAAGTCAACATAACACTTCTGTGTAACGAAAAGAGTATACATGTGGATTAATAACGTCAGAAATCGTAATATCAGATGGTAATTTAACATCACGAAAACAGCAAGACAAGGTATAATGCAGTAATATGCATCCTTACTGATATAAATGCGAGAGAAGTTCTGTCTGTTACGCTTTCACAACTAAACTGCCTAACTGGGTATGGAGATAACATGAACGCTGAAGAAGTACAAAGGGTACTTTAGAAAGTGAGTAATTCAAGCTATTTATTGATTTTAAGTATATAATTCGAAACATGGAACAGTGAAACATCAACATTTCTCTTATAGCTTCTCATAATCTCGAGAACTCAATAGAAAAGCTCTTTATTCTTTGAATTTTTAAATTTGTCAAGTTTATTAAGATGCTTGTAATTGTTTACATTTTGTAAGTAATACGATTCAACACAATGAATATAATTCTTACAGAAGACGCCAGCGTCTTCAAACCGCCGAACCGATTTCGATGACATTTGAATCCTGCTTAATTTATACGTTGTGTAAAGTATGGCTTCGCAGTCAGCGGTTTAGTCACTAAATAAGATAACGAGTTTCTTTTTCTATACAATAAAACATTTATATTTATCTCTATAAAAAAATAGCATTTATCGCCAATCTACGCACGTTTTATATTTAAGCCGGAAAACTGTAAATTTCCTTTTATCTTTTTTAATTTTACTTTCCTGATGACCGATAACGCCCGAAACCGGTTAATGCATTTTTAAGTGAAAATCTAGGTTGTAAATCTAGCGGCAGATGACCCCAATAAAATGTTCCAACGATTGTAAATATATCGGACTCAACTGCGTTGTCATCAGTCCATAGCTTGCAAACTACTTAAACTAAGGTAAGTTAACCTAAGAGCAACACAAATACCCATTCCCAAGGGGGGGAACCGAATCCTTGACGGCGAATCGCCGCGGCTGTTCATCTTATACACTCCTTTCAACACACTATCCATTCCGTTCAATTGCTCTTCTAGGTCCTTTGCAGTCTCTGACAGAATTACAATTTCATTAGCAAACCGCAAAGTTTTTATTCTGTCAACCTGAATTCTAATTACTTCTCAACATTTCTATTTGCTTTCCTTCACAGCTCGCTCAATGTACAAATTGAATATCATTGGAGGAAGGCTACAACAGTCTTACTCCCTTCCCAACCGCAGCGTCCTCTTCATGCCGTTTAATAACAGCTTTTGTTTACTGTACAAGTTGTAAATAACCTTCCGTTCCTATATTTTCCCTTGCTGACTTCAGAATTTGAAAGAGTGTATTCCAATCAATATTGTCAAAAGATTTCTCTAAATCTACAAAAGCTAGAAATAAACAATAGTTTTTCCTTAATCTGTCATCTAAGATAAGTCGTATGGTGTCTATTGCCTTCCGTGTTCCCTACATTTTTCTTGAATCGGAACTGATCATACCCGAGATCAGCATCTATCAGCTTTTCCATCCTTCTGTAAATAATTCGAGTTAAAATTTTGCAGCCGGCCGCGGTGGCCGAGGGGACTGAGGCGCTTCAGTCACGGTCTGCACGGCCACTACGGTCGGGGGTTAGAATCCCCCCTCAGGCATGGATATTTGTGCCGTCTTTAGTCTTAGTTAGTTCATAAGTAGTTTGTAAGTTTAGGGACTGATGACCCCGTAGATAAGTCCCATAGACTATACAAACATTTGAACATTTTTAAAATTTTGCAACCATGACTTATTAACTGATGGTTCTGTAATTTTCACACCTCTCTGCACCTGCTTTCTTTGGAATAGGGATTATAGCTGTTTTGTTCACCAGAAGTCGATTTTGTCTGCACTGATTTTGAGTAAAATTTCTCACTTTTTCTTCTCGAAAAAATCAGTTATCTTATTTGCTTATGCGCACGGTTTCTTGATACGTTTTGTGGTTTCATAATTTCATTAACAAGAACTTCAAAACCAGACACATATTTCAAATAGCGTTGCATTTACTGGAGCAAGGATTTGCTAACTTCATTGAGGCCGGCACCTTTAAGTGTATTGCCGCGGGTGACCTCAATGGTTTGGTCCATTAGAAGAAGGGAAAAATGTCCGTCTTATACAATTACAATACCCACCAGCAGATAAGACGTAAAACCGCTGTT
The DNA here is from genome assembly GCA_026315105.1 of Locusta migratoria. NCBI lineage: Eukaryota > Metazoa > Arthropoda > Insecta > Orthoptera > Acrididae > Locusta > Locusta migratoria. Next base: position 131,551,613 of record CM048744.1, on the reverse strand, counting down.
AACTATATCTATAAATGTGAATGTCTGGTCGGTGTACGTTTATCACGTCTAAACCACAAGACATAAAGAGCTAAAAATTTGTATAGTTACTAAAGTCTACCCGGGGAAGGCTTTAGGCACGGATAGCTATTTATCTATATATATTAATGTGAATGTCTGTTAGGTGTACGCTTATCACGTCCGAACAACAACACGCAGAGGCTTAAATATTTGTACAGTTACTAATTTATAGCTGAGGAAGGTTTTAGGGTTTTATAGCGATCTGATACATATTTAGGGAAATTTGAAGAATATAACGCGAAATGCGGAACAATAATTACTGTACTCTTTGAAAATTATGTTTACTCTTTGAAAATGGTTTTATTGGTTGCATTGTTGCTTGAGGGTTGATAACGATAAAGGGCTGGAGTATATTGGGATAGAAAGTTATCGGCGTATATAAAGTTCTACGTGTATATGTGTGTGCAGAACGCAAACGAATGGTCTGTGTATAATTGTTGTCCGAAGTTTCCCGTTGTACACCATAGCAGTTCCATGCCAATAGCTATAAGGGGGGGGGGGTGGAAGATATGATGGTTGGAAGTCGACAAATCATAAAAATAATCGGACTGAAGGCCAGCGATGACGTTTGCGACTCTATAGCAAGGAGGTTACATACAGCAAAACGTGATGCCACAGACCATATCTTTGGTCTAAGCGTGCTACAATGTCTTCAGCAATAAAGATAAACATACGATTAAGGAAATATAAGAATACATAAATAAAGCAGTGAAAAAGAAATTTCTTTTTATAGATCTCTTTAAAAAAAAAATCGATTTGACGTTTCGCGCATTATCTATCATAATCAACCAACACGCGAGCGGAGCCGCGGGTTTAAGCTAGTAATCCATATTAAGAAGAGCTGCACCATCACATACCTACCTTTGATCTTTTGGAAATGTCCGAAAGAACAAAGGCCATATTATTTAAAATTATCTTTCATTTAGTTGCAAAGACGGCACTGATGCCGACATAAATTAGTTTACGTCGAGATAAACAGAACCTGTAAGAGCGTTCGCGAAGATTAAAAAGTGACAAATAAAGGGAGTGGATTTTTTTTTTTTTTTTTTTTTTTTTTTGTCGCGTACGCACGCCCACTGAAAAACATCTTTATGAAGCACGGGACAAATTCGCTAGAGGACGCATCTCGTGTGTAGGAGATGAGTATTTTTACAGCGAAGGGGGAATTAAGTCTCAAAGGGGCGAACGCGACGTATTGGCAACATTCCACGGCCGACGACAAGCGAGGTCCTTCAAGAAAAAGACGACGCCCCGGCGGCGGCAGAGTAAATAAACATGCTACATTAAATGTGCTTTATGCCGCCGGCGACAGGCGATCGATAAATTGCTCGCATTCCCGGTCGTCCGGACGCCTACGCACGCACTCCTCGTCCGGCCGTCTCCCCTCCCCCTACCCTCTCCCCTCCCACGGTCTCTGTCTCTCTCCCCCTCCCCCCCCCCTCTGTCTAGATTCTCGCCGCCGCTCTTGACGTGGTGGGAGGTGCCAGTGGCTCGTATTCCAGCGGACGGCGCTCGACCAACAGGTAACAAGAGTCATGTGACCCGTCACGAGGCCTAAAGGCCCTTACACACGCTCCGATTTATCGTACGACCAACAAGATGTCCAACGAACCATCCAATTGGTGTAAGCTACACATGTTTCAACCAACTGCACGCAGCGCCACCCTGTTCTGGTGTCTGTTTGTCGAATTGTTTTTGTTTTCGCGTGTTCGCTGTGCAGACGACATCAGGCACGGAAATTGGTCGTGAAGCGGGGAATCGGAGATCGGGTGGTCAGCCACAACCAACCGGCCGACAAGGAAAGTTGGTCGGGTAGCTCCTAAAACCGCCCAATTTACCGGGTGACCAACGAATTGGTCCAATAAATCGCATCGTGTGTAGGGCCCTTTAAGGCGGTCACACACGTAACCATATGCTTGACGAACAAGCTTGTGCAAGTGTCCTTGAAGAAGCACGTTTTAATGTGTGTACGATAAGGTTATTTAAGGGGAGATGGTGACAGAAATAATGAAAAAATAACAGTTTTTTATTTGCGTATTTGATAGTAAATAAAATTTAGATTATTATCATAAATTTCTTCCTTGAAATTCGAACTAAAAATGGTATAAAAGAAAATTAAAACCTTAAGCAGTGTAATGCGCCATACCCACTTTTCAATGAGAGGAAAACTTTTCTTGCCCAATTTTGCCTTTGAACCTAGAAAATATAGCTTTAGAAGGCTGTGATTTTCATCTAAATCTACATCTACATGGGATACTTTGCAAATCATATTTAAGTGCGTGGTAGAGGAGTCATCGAATGACCTTATACTATACATCTCCCATGTCACTCTCGAATAGTACGCGGGAAGAAAGAACATCTGAACCTCTCCGTTCGAGCTCTGAATTCTCGTATTTTATTCTGATGATCATTTCTACCTATGTAGGTGGGAATCAACAATATATTTTCGCATTCGAAGGATAATGTTGGTGATTGGAGTTTCGTAAGTAGACCACGCCGCAGCGATAAGCGCCGTTGTTCTAATGATTCCCATGCCAGACCCTGTATCATTTCCGTAACGCTTTCTCCTCTGTATCGTGACAATACAAAACGAGCTGCCCTACTTTGAACTCTTTCGATGTCCTCCGTCAAACCCACCTGATAAGGATCCCACCAAAGACCTATATAAACAACATACACTGGCCACAGCGCCGCCATAGTTGAAGCCAATTGGAAAGGTTGCCGCCATCTTTGAGAACGTCAGTGTCACGCCAGGTATTACTGGGCGACTGCTAACGCTGAATCGTAGGCTTTATATTAATCATTGCCAGTCTTGATTTTTCCGTAATTTCTGGGCGACGCATTTCGGAAAGTAATTCCCACTACGAATAGCATTTCTCGTTTTACTACTGCATCCTAGTGTAATGTCGATGATTGTCGAACTGCTGCATTATTTGATGTTACTATAATGTCAATAATCGATTGTATTTGCCGACATATCTTTCCTATAAATACAGGCGAATTTTTTTTAATAATCTTTAATTACCTTTATTCTGCCTGTAGTTCAAATGATGCTTCATGCTTTGAAGTACATTGCGTATTTGTCGAGCTCTCCATAAATTAACGTTTCCTTGGTACTCTCCTTACAGGTTTTGGTTTCTGTATGTGCTCAGGAAACGAAAATAGTGTTGGAATGGTATTTGCAAGTAGCCGCTTTCGATCCGTGGTAGCATCCATAACTTTTCTTCAAAATGACAAGAGCATATGTAACTATACTTTTGTAAGCTGCCATTTATCACGACTCAAACTGGTTACCCATTGGGGTAACAACTCCTTGTTTTTCAAAAGAAATCTGTATAAAGAATAGTTTAATTAAAGTTATTATTTTTGCAAAGATCATCCTTATTTTATCCACATGGAAATCGGTTTTGAAAGCCTAAGACTGTGAAATTGATGCGTTTGTTTATAAATAACAAATCTGCTACCAGTGACGATTGTTTATATTATATTTTGCACGACACGTGTTTCGTGAAATAATTTCCCACTTTGAAATGTGCATTTTTTTTTTCGCTATCCTATAGAAGTTACGGTGTTTTCATTTAATAGATTGTGCATTAGCACAGAAAACTCACTTGAAAATGGGAATTATTTCCCGAAATGCGTCGTGCTAAGTAATATATATAATCGTGAGTGGTAGTAGAATTGTTATTTATAAACGAAGCCAAAGATCATACTGTTGACAACGATTAAAATATCTTTAGTTGAAGATGAAAATTCGTGCCGGTGACAGTCACACGGAAATACGTTCAGAACTAAAACAAAAACATTTCGTTCCATTCCATGATGGTGGTGGTGGCGGCTGGTGCAGCAACAGTGTTGAATAATTAAATAATTCGCAGTCTCTGTTGCAATATTCTTTATTACTCCAATTACGCGTTTGGCGCTGTTAGCGCATCGTCATACTGGAAACAGACAAATGTTTTATTACAGTCCGTGCACCTGGCGGGCAGCGAATCTAATAATGGCTAAGGTAAGCCACTGCAATCCCATTAGAGATCAGATATTTCTCGTTTACACTTCTTCGTTATTAGGAAGGAAAGTGTTTTAATTATGCCTTTAAACTCACCTTGGCCTGCAGCCAGAAACAGTGGAAAAAGCGTTCCAGCAGTGCAAGTATCAAACAAGGATTTTTACGTCATAGTAGCTGCGCATGCGCAGTAACACCTGTTTCTTAGCACTTGAAAGTAGCCGTCTGGCAGCTGCTGGAACGAACCTTCTGCAAATGTCCCCCGCGAGACATCATTTGTACCGCAACTGTTTTGTTTTAATTAAACAATTCGCAGACTCTGTTGCAGTATTCTTTATTACTCCAATTACGCGTTTCGCGCTGTTAGCGCATCATCAGGCTGGAAACAGACAAGTGTTTTATTACAGTCCGTATACCTGGCGGGTAGCGAATCTAATAATGGCTAAGGTGAGTAAATTTTGAAACGTCAGACTTACTTGGGCGGAGATGGAGCCACAGAACTATCTAAAGCTGTGGTGGAAGTACCTTAACAATTTGTGTTCTGTCATTGGGCTCCCTCAAAGAGGTAAACTTCGTACGCTTACCTCGTCGAACACAGAACACAAATTGTTAAGCTACCTCCACCACAGCTTCCTAATAACGAAGAAGTGTAAACGAGAAATATCTGATCTCTAATGGGATTGCAGTGACTTCGAAATAATCGAAAATCACGCTACAAACACACACGTACCACGTGATGGCTACCCCCCCCCCCCCCCCACACACACTATCTCAGAACTTTCTGCGCATGCGCAAATTGGCAGCTTGACCGCGCCAGAAATATTTTTTCGGGTAGCGTCTGGCTGCTTGCGGCAACTGCTGGAACACCAAACAGCCACACTCCAAGTAGCTAGAAGCTGGAGAAGGCGCTGCTGGAACACAATTTCAGCGTTGCGCATGCGCGTCAAGCAGTCTGGCAGCTGCTGGAACGAACCTAAAATTCCTTAAAATGTGGGATGGTTTGTCACCCTACGGCCGTCCCGTGACGAGCCTTTGAATTGAGCCGTGCAGGTAGAAGAGTGGGAGATTTAACGTTCGCCCTCTCTCTCTCTCTCTCTCTCTCTCTCCCCGCCCCCTCACCTTCGACCCCTCCACCCTCCCACACAGACCCGCTTGTGACGTGGTAGGAGGTTCCAGCGGCAGCGCCTCGTATTCCAGCGGGCGGCGCTTGACCGGCAGGTAACCGAGGTCACGTGATCCTCCGCGAGGCCGCCACAGGAGCACGTGACCCGCGGGGGCGTGGCCAGGCGGGACCGGAAATTCAGGCCCGACCTCGCCGCCGTCCTCGGCGGTATTTCAGCGCGGTGCAGCCCGGCCGCTAGGCACGTAATAAGCGCACGCGGGCGCATATATCTGGCGCAGCACTCCTAAACGTCTCGGCCTCTCGCTCTCACTCCATCCTCAGCGGTGGCGTTTTTCTCCGCGGGCCTCTCTCGGGCGGCCATACTTGCCAGTCGCGCAGACCCGTAAAATAAGTCGACTCCTTCAGATCTCTCGCCTGCGCGCGTCGATATTTCACCCGGTGCATATAATAACCGCGGCAGCTCTCGACGCGAGAAAGTGAATAAACTTACGTACCACTTGCCGCCCGGGTTATCATCTGCACGTAACTCCGCATTACGTAGGCATCGATATTCACAAGCTAAGAAATGATGTGTGTCTGGTTTACTCCTCATCCACCACTTAGCCACTTTATTCTGCGTTGACGTCAGCGCAACGTTGCAGTGAGGTACAAGGAGCACAGTTATATATTTATTTCTCTACATCTAAATGCAAGGGCTGCACAAAAGGTTAAGTGCCTTTTCAAACTACATAGGCAATGCACATTCTCAACTATCGATCTATTTTTTTATGTTGGTGCACATGTCACAAATATATGTTAACCCTTTCATTCCAAGTGCTCCTCGACAACAACGTGCTAATAGCTGATTTATACCGAATTGTGTTCATCCGTCATTGACATTTTTTTCCCGTTTGGTACGGCGTGTAGCCACTTCAGAGGCATTGATCTATCCTATCCGACTTGGAGGTTGTGTTACGTTGCCGTCTGCACGTCACTGTGAGCATTAGTATGGTTTATGTTATACTTATGTTATAATTAAACCCGCGGCTCCGCACGCGTGCTGGTTGATTATGATAGATATGCTATCTTTCAGACATTGTAGCACGCATAAACCAAAGATATGGTCTCTCGCATCACGTTTCGCTGCATGTAACCTCCTTGCTATAGAGTCTTCCACCCGGTTATAGCAATCAGCATGGAACTGTTATGGTGTACAGCGTGAGACTTCGGACAACAATTGCACACAGACAATTCCTTTGCGTTCTGTAGTTTTCGCTGCAAAGTGAAATATTAACACACACACACATACACACGTAGACTTTAATATACACCGATAACTTTCCATCCCAATATATTGCACCCTTTTATCATTATCAACCCTCAAGCAACAATGAAACCAATAAAATCATTTCCAAAGAGTAAATATAATTTTCAAAGAGTAATCTTTGTTCCACATTTCGCGTTACATTCTTCAAATTACTAAATATCTATCAGATCGCTATAAAACCGCGCCTAAAACCTTCCTCAGGTATAAATTAGTAACTGTACAAATATTTAAGACTCTGCGTCTCGTCGTTCGGACGTGATAAGCGTACACCGAACTGATATATATATTATTTCAGTCTTCTCATTGGTGCTGTGGCAAAGATTATGCTAGAATTATTGATCTGTTAGTGTTAACTATCAGCAAAATAACTTCCCATGTAATAAAATACCTCGATACAAAGGTCTTTGTTGTGCATAAAATACATGACAAAAAACGATCTACGGTTTTAAAAACATATTTCGATGTTTAGTTCATTGTATTAATACAGAAAACATTGAATATTAATTTTTACAAAGCTGAATTCAAAATGTGGGAATGAAAGAGATAATAGTTTCAAGTGTAGAGCACACTTCGTTTCTTTAAGACAGATGAAAAGTTTAGACGTGTTTTAGTGTACTCGGCGATTTTGTAGTATTATAAAAATGGAGAAAAAAATTAGATCTAATGTTGAGTGAAAATGGAATCAAGTGCTCTAAGACACTTGAAATGTTGACAGTTGCATGCGGTGAGTCTGCTCTAAGAGGGAAAAAATAATTTAAAATGGTAGGCCTACAAGCTCTCCCAAGATGGCCGAGAAGGTGCCAATGACGAAACTCGCTTTGGACATCAGCAACAAATGGTGACGTCGAAGCTGTGAAGAAAAGTGTTTCGGAAAATCGTCCAATTATCGTAAGAGAAGTTTTGAGGATATCGGAAGGCTCGTGTCGTCAATTTACTCGGATGTTTTGGGCATGAAACGTGTGTCAGCGAAGTTTGTTCCAAAATTTCTTAATTTCGATCAGAAGAACCGTCGCATGAACATCGCCCAGCAGCTCTTCAATGACGTCAGTGATGATTCTGATTTGCTCAAAAGGGTCATAACTGATAACAATATATGGATTAATAATTAGGATGTTGAAACCAAAAGCAAATCGACTTTGTTTATATTATGAGGAGGCGATCCAGTTACGATATGTCCCAAAAATGTTACAGCCAAGATCGCGAATACTGTACGAAGATTCAAATGGATGTGGGTTGACGTTCTTATGAGGAGATGAAGAGGCTTGCTCAGGATAGAGTAGGGTTGAGAACTGCATGAAACCAGTCACCAGACTGAAGACTACAATAACAACAGCTTCAGATTCACTACCTTGGCTGATAGCCCGAAAGGAAGCATTTCATACCGTAGGAAACAATATTGTTTTACCAGGGGACAAAATAATATTTGATACTCAAGCCCAATCCCATTTTAGATTAAAATAAAAGACAGAGTTTTGGGTGTTTGGAAATACAGCTTTGAAGGAATTAATGGTATTCACAGCCACGTACGTCTAAGAGCGTGACTACTAGTCTTGTATTTATTTTTATCTCTTTTAAATTAAAAATCGAAACTAGTTTTCCGCGATAAACTGTTTACGCGTGTATAAAGTATCATCGATAGCAAGTATACACACATACGCACGCACACACACACACACACACACACACACACACACACACACACACACACACACACGTGTGTAATATAACAGCCAAAGTTAAATTCATGGGAGAAACGTGAGATCCATTTCATATACATATCGGTGTTCGCTTAAGAGGTGGACTCTCTCCACTTTTATTTAACATGGTTATGGACAAAATTGTGAAGACACGGGAAAAGGAAATGAAGGGAATTTGACTCGAGATTTAAAAAGAGCAGAGAGTCATTGTGAAATGTTTGGCTTTTGCAGACGATCTTGCCACCCTAATCAACAATGGAGGAGAAGCCGAACTTGCACTGGAGAAGCTGCAGAAAAAATCGCAGGAAGCTTGTTTACAAATTTCCTATGCCAAAACTAAGTACACGGAAAGCAAGGCAGCAAACAACCTACGGTACGGTAAAGTGGTACAACTTACACACTTCAAATATGTAGGAGAAATCATCCAACCATTTGGAGTGAACAAAATAGTCAATAAAGAAAGAATTTCCAAATTACAAACAGCGTAAATGCTCAGTTAGAATCACTATAATAAAAGATCCATTTCTCCCGACGCAAAAATAAGACACTACAAAATAGTAGTTCTACCCGAAGCACTCTACGCCGCAGAAACTCCGGTGATTCATGGTCACACGAGATAAGAGAAATTTGAAAGCAGGAAAGGAAAATTCTGAGAAAAAAAGCTTAGGACCAGCTTTTTGTGAAGGAATGTTGATAAAGAGACAGACAAGATAGATTTACAAACACACAGACACAATAACTAACATATTAAGAAAGAGAAGGTTTAAATTTTATGGACATATGTGCTGGATGGGCAAGAACAGGCATACAAGACCCATGTTCGAGATAGTTAAATCTAGCAAAAACAAGACCAAAGGGATAACTGACATACAAGAAGATGTTAAAGAAGTGGGAATCACACAGAACAACAAAAACAAACGAGCGAAGTTCAGATACATCATAAATAAACATACATTTAAAAAGGAACAGACCGAAAAGAGAACAGGAAATAAATGGTCAGAAGAGCGCAAGAAACAACACAGCGAGCGTATGTATAGATCTGTGAAGAAAGGAAGAAGAAGAAAAATCATGACTACTGAACTTCAATTGCTCTCTTAATAGGCAATAGTCGATAATATTATATATATATATATATATATATATATATATATATATATATATATATATATATATATATATGAATGTTTGTCCGTATATCCTCTGTTTTCGATTACAATGAAACTTTAGTGAGCTGTTCACTGTACACCCACGAAGGTTCCTGCCGCAAAGCCAAAAGAGCATGACACATAGCTCAGGAGATATGACGTATTCAATAATGAGAGGCCACCGCGTGAGATTACCCAGATTTATACGTTGCCGGCCGCGGTGGCCGAGGGGATTGAGGCGCGCCAATCAAGGTCTGCACGGCCACTACGGTCGGGGGTTCGAATCCCCCCTCGGGCACGGATATTTGTGCCGTCCTTAGTGTTAGCTAGTTCACAAGTAGTTTGTAAGTTTAGGGACTGATGACCCCGTAGTTAAGTCCCATAAGCTATACAACATTTGAACATTTATACGTTAATTATTGTAAAACGGGAGCAATTAAGGACCTGAAACAAAGAAATGTCATTTCGGAAGATTATGAAGCGTTTTGTGTAGATGCCGTAAAACTGTCCCATTAGGCATGACCGTGTATCAAATAAAGTTAGTATTATAAGTTTGCATGTTACTATTTATTTTTGTCTGCAAGTCTCCCTTAGTTCTCTCGCATCCTAAATGAAGCAATCTGTGTCTTAATCTCTATCTATATGAAAGCAAAAGGACACTCACTCACTCACTCACTCACTAAGAATGAAATCTCGAAAAGTACTTCACCTATAAAGCTGAAATGTGGCAGGAATATAATTTATTGGCAGAAATGTCAGCTAGAAAGTATTTTGAGATAGGTGCATGGCGGAGCATACTTCTCGTACAGACTCACGAAGTCTACAGTTTCATTCCGATCTTCCCGAAATTTCGCACGTTTTACCCCCAAAACAAGAGGAAGGTCACCGTCTAACGTAAGTTTCATAAGGTGCATGGGGGAGGGTAGTTTGGGACATAAATATGGATCCTTAAATACCTTCGTCGTTTCATAACTTGAGAATGGCTCCACAGATTTTTTTTTGTTTTCGTTATTCTCAAAACAAGGGTTGTATGAAGTAAAACTGGAATATTTGTGAAAAAATAAGTGATTTTTAGCAATGTGACCCTGCATTTCTATTCCATAGAAATCTATAGTTTTGTTCCGATATAGATGGAATTTTGCACACTCTACCTTAAAAGCAAGAGAAATGTCATGTCTGTATAAAATTTCGTTTGGTGCATGGTTGAGGATACTTAACGTACAGATTTTTACAAAATGCATAGTTTTGCTCCAGTCGTTATAATTTTTTGCACACATGACGTAAGATCACTGGGTACATAAATGTTTGTATGGTACATGACAGAGTGTACCTTGCAGAAAAGTTTGCTGAGAGAGGGAAAGATGGAAACATACAGAGAGATGGGAGAGAAAGAGATGGATGCAGAGAGAGGGTTGTGGAGGGGAGGTGGACTACGAGAGTGTATGATAAATAAATAAACACCCGGGCAACGCAGGGTTTACAACTATTAATAATATATTTTCGAGGAATTTTGTGAGTCCTACTACAAAAAAGACTGTCAACCATTCCTGTATGCGATGCATCGCCTCGTGCTGCCGGCTCATCGTCGTTCCCCAGTTTGGGCGGCGTTTCCTGGTGTGGAGTGTCCCCCTGGCAGGTGATACATCTTCCCCCAGGAGGCGCCACGTTCGGTGTCGGGCGCGGTAACTGGCAGTGGCGTGCGGAGGGCATCAGCTGGCGTCTGCCGAGCCCCACTGAGACAACGACGCAAGGGGTCGCTCCGTCTCAAAAGCGTGCCGCCGCCAACGCTGTACGGAGTGGTCTCGCGCTATTGTCTATAACGCCACTGAAAACATCAGTTTCAGTAGTGCTGATTCCACTAACAAGTGAAGCTTCCCATCGCACTCGCCCCCCCCCCCCCCCGCCCCCTGGCAATATGGCACTTTGTCACAGAATAAGGAGCATACAGAAAGGAAATTCCCACTGCAGTCTGTCGTCCAAAATTTTGTGCGCATGCGCGGAATCGGCCATATTGAAAAGCAGTAAACGCGTGGTCACTATCTACTCTGTGGCGTGTAATGCGCCGTCTTTGTTTGTTAATTTGTATTTTAACAGACTGAATCGCATAAAAGTAAACAAGTATTTAGTACAGTGCAGTGCAATGAAAAGAAAGAACTGCGTGTCAGTAGTTGGAGCTGTTCCGTTTTTTTATGAGATGCAATAAAAGAAAAGGCGGCCGTTGGTGTTCAGCACCTAACTGCCGCAATAATTCGAATACAAATAAGGATATAAGTTTCTTTACCTTCCCAAAAGATGCTGAGCAGTAATTGAACGTCGCTATATGTGTAGTGAAAGTTAAATGTTATCAGTTTCGAATGAGACCAATGTGTGCATAATTATTAAAAGTAGCTTTGCTTCTTCTCTTGACGATAACTCTCGGTGTTGCTGTTGCTGCTGCAGTTCAACAGCATCAAAATGTTGAAATACATTTATATTTTATGAGTTTAACGTTGCAGGGAATAATATAAAATGAATGACAATTTGACAAAGGATAGTGCGCAAGTAGGCAGGTAAAATTTTACTTACGGCATTGGAGGCGTAGTGTGCTAATGTTGGCAACGAATGCTCTTTGGATACTCAAACAAATAAAGGGGAATAATTATTTTATGCTCTTCCTGCTCTGTGGTTGACAGATTCCTCTATATGCCCTTCTCCGATCAGTAAATTAATGATACTCCTAAAGCAAATACAACGTTTACATATGCCCAGACGTCATTAGTTCTGTGTAATCACGTTGTGCTGCTAAATCTGACTCAATATTTTGTGCTAATTTATTCGTGTCAAATAAAACCTGGCAGTTGTAAAGTCACTTTCTTGTTTGTAACTAATTTCCCAAACACAACTCCGCGTTATTGGGGATTTTCCTAGAGATAAGCACGAAATAAAACGATCATCGATTCCACCGTACATTTTCGTAGTTGTATTTAAATTTAGGACTATTTTCTTTCGTTGGATTACAATTAGGTGCAAGATAGATGAGAGCATAATGAAAAGCCGTTTCCTTTCGTAAAAGTCGGTGAGATTAGCTGCAGTTCGTAAAAAGTTCATTTCCAGCCAAAGTACTGAGTGGCTGTAGTTCGGCGTTTACTGCTTTTCAATATGGCGTCGAGCGCAACGCTTGGCAACACACAGATCTGTATGCTCCCTATTCTGTGGCTTTGTACATAGCTCGTCAAAAGCTGGTCACAGATCAAACATGGAAAGATGAAGAAAGTGCGTGGAACTAAAAAAATAGCAGCAAAACATAGTGACACATCCTATGTATAACATATGAAACGAGAGGGTAACATCTGTAACCAGAGCATCGTGGTCCTGCAGCAGGATTTTAGAACACATACTCTCCTCAAATATTGTGAACTACCTCGAAAAAAAAATGACCTATTGACCTATCCAACACGGATTCAGAAAATACCATTCTTCTGAAACACAGCTGGCTCTTTAGTCACATGATGTGATGAGAGCTATCGACAAAGTGTGTGAATTAGATTCCGTATTTCTATATTTCCGGAAAGCTTTAGACACTGTACCTCACAAGCGTCGTCTAATAAAACTCCGTGCTTAGCAAAATCGCCACAGTTGTGCAGTTGGTTTCGTGATTTCCTCTCAGAAACGACACACTACTTTGTAATTAACGGAATGTAGTGGAGTAGAACAAAAGTGATATCTGGCGGTCACCAGGGAAGTGTTATAGCGCCGTTAGTGTTCCTTTTTTTTTTTTTTTTTACAATCAATTTAGGAGACAATCTGAGTAGCTCTCTTAGACTGTTCCCGGACGATACTGTCACTTATCGGTTAGTAAAGTTACCAGAAGATCAAAGGCAGCTGCAATAATTATGATTTATAAATCTGTTCAAAATGTTGAAATATTTGAAAAGCTTGTGGGACTTAACTGCGGGGTAATCAGTCCCTAAACTTACAAACTACTTACGAACTAACTTATACTAAAGACGACACAAATATTCATGCCCTAGGGAAGATTCGAATCTCCGACGCGGGAGGCCTCGCGGTCTGCAACGTGGCGCTCCATACTACTCCCACGCGGCTAAATATCTGCAAGGTGCAAAAATGACAATTGGCTCTTAATAATGAGAAGTGTGAGGTCATCCATATGACCACTAAGAGAAATCCGTTAAACTTCGGTTACACGATAAATCGGTCAAAACAATAGCCCGCAAATTCAACTAAATACCTAGGAGTAACAATTACAAACATGTAAATTAATTTTTAAATATTAGATTAAACCCGTTTCAAACTGATTCAAGTGTTAAGAAAATACCGCAAAAGTACCTAGATGTAATCGTATGAATGCGATTGGATTCCATACACGTTTAATGGATATCGTCGGTAAGGCCGGTATTACAGTACCAAATTTATTGGACAAAGAAATTGGATGAAATATTGGTCCTATTTCTTTGACAAAGATCTTTGACGTGACTCCGAAAGGGGGATTACACTATCATCAAATATTTGATCAATGTTTATACAGAATGGCAGACAGTAACTCATTATTATGTTCGGAAGGTGCGTGTTTGCAAGAAAATAAAGACTGAAATAAAAATTGTAAAGTTACTAGAAGCCATGGAAATCACTGCGAGATAATAAACATACAACAAAATATGTAACGGGAACTGCGAGTCGAGGACGTAAAGGCACATAGTCATGTTAAAATTATATGTGAATGGACGATATAGGCCCGGTAAATTTAAATATATGATAATGAAATAGGTTTCTCTGTTCCTCATATTACAAAGCAGAAAATTCACCTCAGAAAAGACAGAGACAGAGCTAACGTTAAGCTCCGATTTCTTGCAACAGCAGAAAGCTAATTTAATTTACAGCTGTCACTATAATACTGCAGAAAACATAGACGAAACTAATTTTCCAGCTTACAGTAGGCACTCAGATACTATAGTGTCCATTGATAAAAGTAACACGCAATGTGTGAAGCACGTAAAGAGGAATTATAAAGTCTATACAGTTTGGTACAGTATATTATCATCAGGAACAATCTTTATTTAGATATTTATTTTGAAAATTGTTTCACCAACTACACAATTGATGCAAATTTACGATGCATATTAACACTTCTTAACCAGCGGCATCTGGAGTACAAAAAATGCAAGAATCTAGAACTACAAAAAGCATTTATTTATGTACGAGTATACTGTGTCTGCCGCCTCCTCTTGTATGCCCGATTTTTAGAATGCAACCTCGGTAAATCCAGAGGCAGATGTGGGCGCCTATGACAAGACGTGTATCATATCCCAGCTACCCGATCAACACACAATTTATTTCTTGTATCATACTCAGTTGTAAATTACTGAGCACCTCATCTGCTTCCTACATTTCTATCAATTATGTAGCCAACAAACACACTGAGAAAACTTAGCAGCCACCAGCCATGTCTTTCATTACAAAATACAGATGTAAAACGGCTACAGTGATGCTAACGCTCCAAGCGGTCACATTTCTCACTGCAGGAAACAGACGACGAATGTTTTCTTTGATCAAATCTAAGGCCAGGCGCTAGATTTGATCAAAGAAATTGGACGAAAGGCGACATTGGACAAAAGTGTCATATTAAACTACGTGCAATATATTAGACAAATCATCTTTGTCTAATAAAATGGATAGTGTAATACCGGCCTAACGAAAGTGTGATGTCGCACAAGTCTAAACTGCGCGCCACCTACTTTCGCCGTGCGCCGCCATGCACGCACGGCGCGGGGTACTTAACACGTCAGCCACGAGCGCCCTCTGCTACAGCTCTGCTCGTGGCCACCACTGAACGACATCGTTCACTTGGGACTGAGATAGGGACCAGTTAACATTTCGGAATCAGTTAGGCACCAGTGAAGACTTGGCTATCGGATAGGCACTATGCAGGTCTCTAGCTCAACTATGTATCAGCATTCTGCAGTACTGAGTTATGTAAAAGTTAAGTATTACTAAGTCTCTAAGAAATATATATCTCGTTCTAATTTACTCTAGTGTTTCTAGTTTCTGCTGTCCCACTGGCTGCTCACCTCCGTACCTGCACAAGCGTGCATCTTTTATCCCTGTGTCGGACTCTTTCTACTCGGCCACCAACACCTACGACGGAAACGAGACACAAAAGCGGCGACGAGGCTGGGACACAAAAGAAAGTACTATGTGACAATGAGTAACGGATGACTGTTAGTTTGTAACGAGAACTGTTGCTTTTAGTAATGAGTTCATAGGAATACACTTTTCGTTACTTTCGCAGCTCCCATAACATTCCACGATATTTGTCACCTTAGTGTCATGGGTTTATTGCTGTTTAGATTCCAGCAGTGTACGTGCGGGAGTGGGAAAAGGGAAAGTGTGACAGGAGGGAACATTTGGCTATGGCATGACATCAGAGGCATATGTGGGCGCTTATGACAAGACATGTAACATATCCAGGCTACCCGATCAAGACACAATTTATTTCTTGCATCATACTCAGTTGTAAATTACTGAGCACCTCATCTGCTTCCTACATTTCTATCAATTATGTAGCCAACAAACACACTGAGAAAACTTAGCAGCCACCAGCCATGTCTTTCATTACAAAATACAGATGTAAAACGGCTACAGTGATGCTAACGCTCCAAGCGGTCACATTTCTCACTGCAGGAAACAGAAGACGAACGATTTCTTTGATCAAATCTAAGGCCATGCACTAGATTTGATCTAAGAAATTGGACGAAAGGCGAGATTGAACAAAAGTGTCCTATTACACTACGTCCAATATATTGGACAAATCATCTTTGTCCAATAAATTGGATAGTGTAATACCGGCCTAACGAAAGTACTATGTGACGATGAGCAACGGGTGGCAGTTAGTTTGTAACGAGAACTGTTGCTTTTAGTAATGAGTACATAGGTATACACTTTTCGTTACTTTCGCAGCTCTTGCAACATTCTACGATATTTGTCACCCCAGCGTCGTAGGTTTATTGCTGTTTAGAGTCCAGCAGTGTACTTGCGAGAGCGGGAAGAGGGAAAGTGCGACGGAGGGGAGGTTTGACATCAGAGGGCGCCTATCTACTCTGCGGCGGCTTTGAGGTCCGGCCGCGGAGCCAAACATAGTGGAGGCCCTGGCTGCGGTGTTTGGTGCAGGCGGCGTGTCCGTGAAATACTGCGCGACAGCTGCCGCCGGAATGCGTCGCCATGGCAACGCCCCGCGCCCAAACACCCGCCCGCCTACATTACGCACTCGCGCTTTCGCGTGCGGCGCTAACACGGGCTGGCAGACAACCCACTGCCTCCTCGAGGTACATTGTGACACAGAGTTTTGGCGATTCATGAACGAATCTATGTATGCTATAAAAATCGCTGTAAAGGGTGTACATAAAGTCCGGAAACACTTTCAATTATTTATTGTACAAGAACCAAACACTTCACAGATATCATACGTATTCCTTCAAACCGTCTTGCTTTGAAATTATTTTATTAATTAAAGACGCGTTGCGCCCTTTAGCAGAGCATCTTCAGATAATCTGCGTGACAGAATTTACACAAAATTACAAGGCGGAATTACAAACGGGTAGTCTAGAATAGTACATGGGCTTGTGCTACACACAAAGGTACACGACAGTTGCTGCACATTATTTTTGTCCTCTTTTCTTTGTATTTGGTGCTACATTGGTGGCACCTTCTGTTTGTAGTACCTTTTGTTGGCAAATGAGTTCCAACTTTCCCCAGACGAACTTCATCTGGAACTCCAGACACGTGTCTTTTTAGTGTCTCAAAACGAACGGGCCTTCCTCTTCGCTTACGACTTGAGAAGCCGAAGATGAGCTGCCTTTCCAAATGCAATCTAAATGCTAGCTAGTCTGTTTCTGTCTTCTGTAACTTCCACATAATGAAGGCATTGACAAATGCCAAATCTACAAGAAACAAAAATAGCTAGTCTGTGCCACCACTTACATGTACGACGACCTACAGCATACTGTTCGCGCAGCTGATCAAATCTATCTACTACTGCTACAGCCAATGGGCAGAATACGTCAGCCGGCCGCGGCGGCCGAGGGGACTGAGGCGCTCCACTCACGGTCTGCACGGGCACTACGGTCGGGGGTTCGAATCCCCCCTCGGGCATGGATATTTGTGCCGTCCTTAGTATTAGCTAGTTCGTAAGTAGTTTGTAAGTTTAGGGACTGATGACCCCGTAGTTAAGTCCCATAAGCTATACAAACATTTGAAACATTTGATTTGTGAATACTTCACTTCTGCTTCCGTCTTTGTTCCTCTCAAAACAGTTGTAATGTTTTCGGGACTGTGGTAAAGCGTACAAAATTCTCTAAACCTCATCTGGCGTGAGTCCAGGCATTCTAAACAATAAGAAACAAACAATAACGATGCCGATTGCACAGCCATACACACTGCGCTTCACACACGTTCAGAGGGAAACATAGTTCCCACTAACTTACCTTGTAATATTTATGTATTTTCATTGCTATCCAGCAAATAGACACAAATACTATCCCCCTCATAAATATAAAATAGACAAATACAACGCAAGTCATTTCACACGCAGAAATACAACCACTTTCGCGGACTTGTTGACAATCTATATGTAGTTAGCACACTAACAGAGATGGTAGCACAAGTTAGAAGTGGGAACACGGATAACCACTGAATTATAGCGAGAACAAATAAGTGGGAACTATAGTTTCCTCTGATCACTAAAGGGTTAAACAATAAAACAATCTTTATTAAGACTTTTTTAAGGAACGAATATGAAAAAAAAGAAAAAATAAACATTTTTAAGATTTCTCTTCAAAATGACGTACGCATGATATCAAATGATTTCCAATCCTTGGTGTACAGCAATAAGTGAGAATAAATATTCCTTCAAACCGTCTTGATTGCAAATTATTTTATTAATTAATGACGCGTTTCGCCATTTAGCAGGGCATCTTCAGATTATCTGCATGACAGAATTTACACAAAATTACAAGGCGGAATTACAAACGGGTATAATGGTACATGGGCTTATTTTGTGTTCAGAAGACAGTATAAATGGTAAACAAAGCTTACAATGCGCTCTCCGTGGTGTGACACCGTAAGTTGTTATTGCGGTGTTTCTATTTTTCTGGAATTTTTGGATTTCCTTGTCGCCCTATAAATGATCGGGTAACAACGAGTTACAGTTGGAACATACTCGGTAAAGATGTGAGAAACATAAAACCGAGTTTTAAGATTACCAGATACCACAATCTTAAAAATACATACGTTGTTGTCACATCTGCTTATGACCAGCACTTTCACGCGAAACTCTTTGTATAGTTTCATGATTCACACAGTATTGCAATTCATTCCAAATTCCTATTCAAGAAGATATTTGTGAAAACTCTTACATATCAATATTCGCACTTATCCAATATCGTTTTCAGAAATGTAATTTACCAGCCGCTTTCGGCGCTGCTGTTGCAATGTGTAACAAAATTGAGAATAACGACGCATAATATCAAATATATAATTTTTTAACTTCTCGGCGCTTTTTCCTCAATCACACTTTACCGACGATCAACAGAGACAAAGATGAAAATGCAGATGGGCTAACAAATGAATATTTAGAATAATACTCAAGCTGTCTCTCATGCCATATATTCTAACACAAGCAACGCTGGGTTTCTCAGCTAGTATGATATATAAATAAAGTATCGTTAAGAATCGAATCGCGGAATCCTCGTTCAAAAGAACCACCACTGACATTACGAAATCTTCTGCCAGACTGGCCAGATACTAGAGAGCTATTTTTAAGAAACAAGATGTAATAATTCCGCTCATTGTAATTTGTAGAAGCAATAAAAACTAGACGTAGATATATGTGACGACGGTCAGCGATATCCGCCCTAACGACACGTGGCTAATTACTCCCGCTGTAAATGCTACACGCCACGGAAACCTTACACAGAGGCACAATAATAAAGAAAAAGAAAGCGCTTTTAATTTTCGACAAAGTGGAGAAGCGACGCCGGTGTCGGCTGTGCTTTTTAGAACGTGTTTTATGATAACTGCTGGAGGAATGGGGAGGGCCGGGTGACCCCCGCGGCTGAGGAGTACGACGATAAATAACGGGTGCAGAATAATGGAGTCTAAAAACAGGCGCAGCGGCGTGGCGCAGACTGCCGGGCAGAATCAGCAGAGTAGAGATGGGATAATTGAAACATCTGACGGTTTCGAAACCAATGAAACCGTACCATCTGTGGTTTCGAAACACTGTTTCGAAACCATGAAACCGTGAAGCAATGTATCTTTTTTTTTTGTGTCCCAGCCTCGTCGCCGCTTTTGTGTCTCGTTTCCGTCGTAGGTGTCCGTGGTCGAGACCGACACAGGAATAAAGGTAGCACGCTTGTGCAGGAACGGAGGGGAGCAGCAAGTGGCACAGCAGAAACTAGAAACACTAGAGTAAATTAGAACGAGATATATATTGCACAGAATGTATACAATACTTAACTTTTACATAGATCAGTACTGCAGAAAGCTGATACATAGTTGAGCTAGAGGCCTGCCTAGTGCCTATCCGATAGCCAAGTCTTCACTGGTGCCTATCTGATTCCGAAGTGTTAACTGGTTCCTATCTCAGTCCCAAGTGAACGATGTCGTTCAGTGGTGGCCACGAGCGGAGTTGTAGCAGAGGGCGCTCGTGGCTGACGTCGTAAGAACGCCGCGCCGTGCGTGCATGGCGGCGCGCGGCGAAAGTAGGTGGCGCGCACTTTGGACTTGTGCGACACCACAGTTTTATCCTGAAATCTTAGTTCTAGGAGGGCAATATTTTTCACTATGTGGACAAGGGTACATACAAGAGCCTGTCAACCGTAGAGTATATATTTACTTCTTGGTCTGTACGAAACATGTTGATAAAGATTATCTCCCGTGTTGTCGATGTTGCCAACATAGTCACACGAGGCCGCCGGTATGGTAGGTAAAAGTTTACCCCGCTAGGAACTCACAAACTGCAATACGGTACGCATATTACAGTGATGGATCATAAATGCTACTTTCTATACATACTAAATAAATTGTAGGGAATAAAGGGCACACTAAATAATCACAAATAATGCTATGGAATTACAAAAATAATAAAATAAGAGACAAGTTCACCACTTCTACGTCTTGACCGTTACACCACCGCCGCAAGTCATTTAACATGACAGTCGAAAAATTATAACGATTGGAGGTAACATCGTTTTCACTCGTAAGAAACTAACTCTTTAACACAAGATTAAACATGCGATGTACCCTTGTTCGTATAAAACATATCATTTCAGGCTTCATGTTGTATCTTATTTTTTTTAAAAAAAAAAATGTAGTTTCACTCGTGTTTTTAATGTAGATAAACCTAGAATTTAAGTGGTTATTTCAATGCAAATAGTGAACGTTGTTTTATTGTTCTTTTACATTTATAAAGCAGACATTATGTCATTTCGGAATACAGCAGTCTCTTGCAAACGTATCTTGATTTCAGTAATCATAAGCTGCAGACTCACGAGTGTCAACTACTATTTGACACTCTCTTCAGTTAAATGAAACACCACATTTCGATACCATTAGTCTGTTCCGCCTTTCTGCATTAGTGGTTTGAAACACCAGTGTTGTGAAACCGACATGAAATGGTAAACCGACACGAAACCGTGAAACCGACAGGAAGAAACGGTTTCAGTGTATCGACAATCGACCGCGAATGTGATCCGAAACAGAACGGAATGAAACCGCATGGTTTCGAAACCGTGAAAGTTGCCGGTTTTGAATCACTGAAACTGTTGTGTGTATCGAAACCTGGTTTCGAAACCATGAAACCGTAGCCAACTCTACAGCAGAGGAAGGGCCGCGAACCCGCGAGGCAGTGGCACAGCTGAAGGAACCACGCCGACGCGAATTGGCACCGCGCGGCGCGGTAGCTCGACACGTAACTGCTAACGGCGAGCCAACAGACGCCGTCTGTCACCGCGCAGTCACCGAGGTGACGAAAGTCACCGCATACCTCCTAATGCCGTGACGGACCTCCCTCTGTTCGGCAAAGTGCAGCGGTTCGACAAGTCGCTGTAAGTAATTTACGGACGGTTGATGGCAATTGACGATTTCATATCAGAAAGAACACAGTTCGTTGTGATTGACGGTACGTCATCGAGTAAAAAAGAAGTGATATCTGCCGTTCCCCAGGGAAGCGATATAGTTCCCCTACTCTTCATTGTGTTTATAAACTACTAGCTGAAAACCCGGCATTGCCCGGGTATTTATTTATTTATTCGAACCTTGAGTTAGTACTTTTCCTATCCACTCTCTCTCACCGGCCGCGGTGGCCGAGGGGACTGAGGCGCTCCAGTCACAGTTAAGTCCCATAAGCTTAACAAACATTTGAACATTTTGAACACTCTCTCTCTCTCTGTCCATCTCCTTTTTTTTCTAAAAAAAATGTTTCATGTATCAGAGAATATATAAGAAATCACAGGTAAAAATGCTCTCGTTTCGAAGAATCCAATCACGAAATTCAAGAATAATGATTGTAATACTATCACAGATGGATCACTTGATGTAATGCGCGAAATGTCAAATCGATTTTTTTATTTATTTATTCTTATATTTCCTTATTCGTGTGATTATCCTTACAGAGAAAGAGCTGAAGACATTGTACCACGCATAGACCAAAGATATGGTCTGTGGCATCACGCTTGGATGTACGTAACCTCCTCTTCAATCACCGACTTTTACTTCTGAATGTGAAAATATTTTGCTAGCACCCATCTATTTAGGGAGACATGACCATCCCAATAAAATAAGGGAAATCAGATCGAAAACGGAACGGTTTACGTGTTCTTTCTTCCCGCGAGCTATTAGAGAATGGAACGGTAGAGAAAAGTTATGAAAGTGGCACTTAAATGAGATCTGCAGAGTATCTGTGTAGATGTAAATGTAGTAGCCGCGCGGTCTAAGGCGCCTCGCTGCGGAGCGCGCGGTTGCTCGCCGTCAGAGGTTCGAGTCCTCCTTGGGGCATGTGTGTGTGTGTGTGTGTGTGTGTGTGTGTGTGTGTGTGTGTGTTTGGACATCGATGGAGTTACAATTCTTGAAGACGCTCTAAAAGAAGAACCGAAACTAGATGAATAAAATAAATTTGTTGCACTCTACACTGTTCTTTATATAAATATTTAAATATGAGTGCTGTTTTCCCAAAATGTGAAACAAAAAAGGTTTCCAAAAATATGTGACTACTGAACATGCCTAGGATCGATTGAAAACGGTTCTTTTTGGACAAGACGACCTACCAACCACCCTGAAAGATCTTCGCCGAATCACCGTTCAGGAGTGGAACAATTTGGATGAACAGTTTCTTGATGATCTAGTGGACAATATGCCACGACGAATAAAGGCATGCATCAGTGCAACAGGGTGTGTTACCAGGTATTAGGGATATTGGGGTATGTCGAAATCTGGAAAAGAAATTTAGAATGTTTAGGTAGATGCAGTAAAACTTGTCAATTTCTGTTTTCATGGGCAATAAAGAGAACTGAAATATTGCTTTCGTATACGTCTATTCCACTTTCACGTAAGGGTTAATGAACTGCTACAATCGTGATAATGCAATACTTTTTTCGTGAGTGTAGTAGAAATTCTAGAAGGTGGAAGATTAAACGTATTTCCATTTAAAAAAAATCCAATTTAACATGTGTCTAAATACTATATTATACACATATACACCTTAGTTCATTGCGTTTTCGTATTGTATGTTGGTACACATGTTGCTATGGACGTATCATCACATGTCAGTAGCACAGTGTTGATGTTCAAGCAGTGAAGTCGTACTTCAGTTTTCATTGTCATTTGTGGACAAGTCTACTACACTGTAGCATGTAAACCTGCGGTATGTATTCACACATGCTGAGCATGCCGATATGGTATTCGTGTATGTGTTTTGTGATGGAAACGCTGCTGCTGATTCTAGAGAATACGGCATACGGTTTCCTAACCTCAGATTACAAGATTAAACATTCTTCAATCTCGTGTTTAGTACACTGGGTGACACTGTTACAGTGCCTAACTGTCATACTGCACCTGAATGTGTAAATGAACAGACTGTGGATGAATTAGAAGACATTATTCCGTCTGTAGAACGTAGTCCGTTGACACGATGATATTCTGCGCATGGCGGTATTCCACATACACGAGTCTGACGGACATTGTGTATTAACTGGTTCCATCTGTATAATTTACAGCTCATTCAAAACCTTCGAGTATGAGAGGGAGACAGACAACTGAAATTTTGTCGTTGGATACTTGAAAATTGCCGAGTAATCGTATTTTTACTCTTCACTTGATGAAGCCATTTTCGCTCGTGACCGCATAAATGGCAATCATAATTCACATCAGTGGCCCGAGGAAAACCCACATTCCATAGCGGAGACACACTTTCAAGAAATCTCCTCTGTACATGTATGGCGAGGCTAGACAGACAACCAGTTTACAGGGCTTGTTAGGTTACCGCATCATCTTACAGGACCCGTCCATCTATACTTTATAGAAAACTATCTGTAAACCCGGCGTTGCCCGGGTGCTTATCTATCCTACACTCTCGTAGACCACTTTCCCTTTCCCCCTCTCTCTGCATCCATCTCTTCCTCTCCCATCTCTCTGTTCGTTTCTACTTTTCCCTCTATCGGCAAAGTTTTCTACAAGGTACCCACTGTCATGTACCATACAAACATTTATGTACCCAGTGATCCTCCTCTTGGTTTAAAGGTCATGGGTGCAAAAATCCGTAAAGATTGGAGCAGAACTATGCATTTTGAAAAATTCCGTAAGTTAAGTACCCTCCACCACGCACCGAACGAAATTTTATTCAGACGGTGACATTCCTCTTGTTTTTAAGGTAGAGTGTGCAAAATTTCATTACTATCGGAACAAAACTGTAGATTTGTATGCAATAGAAACGCAGAGTCACATTGAAAAACGCACTTTGTTGTTCTCAAGTATTCCAGTTTTATTTCATACAACCCTTGTTCTGAGCAGAACGAAAACAACAAAAAAGGATCTGTGAAATCGGTGGAACCGTTCTCAAGTTACGGCGCGACCAAGGTATTTAGGGATCCATTTTTATGTTGCAAAGTACCCTTCCCCATGCACTGTATGAAACTTAGGGTAGACGGTGGCCTTCCTCTTGTTTTGAAGGTCAAGCGTGCGAAATTTCCTGAAAATCGGAATGAAACTGCATATTTCATGAGTCTGTGGAAGAAGTATGCTCCGCCATGCACCTACCACAAAATATTTTCTTAGCTCACGTTTTCTACCTATAAACTATATTCCTGCCAAATTTCAGCTTCATAGGTGAAGTAGTTTTCGAGATTTCGTGTTTAGTCACTATGTGAGTGAGTGTCCTTTCGCTTTTATATAGATGAGAGATTAAGAAAATAGAGTGCTTAATTTTGGATACAAGAGAATGAAGGGAGACTTGCAGAC
The DNA here is from genome assembly GCA_026315105.1 of Locusta migratoria. NCBI lineage: Eukaryota > Metazoa > Arthropoda > Insecta > Orthoptera > Acrididae > Locusta > Locusta migratoria. The sequence goes on along the minus strand of CM048744.1, from coordinate 131,526,772 downwards.
AAAAATAAACAGTATCAAATAAAATTAGCATAACAGATTTGCATGTTACAAGTTCATGCTTGATGAGACAGTTTTTAAACATCTACAGCGAAACTGTTGTGACCGGTAGACTTCTTTTTGTTTCATCTTTATGTGGGGTTGAGTTACAAAATGCTTCATAAACGTCCGAAATTACATGCAAACTTTGTTGTATGTCCCTAACTACTCCCATTTACCAATAACTGACGCATAAATCAGTGTATTCTGACGAGGTGGCCTCTCATTATTTATGACGTCATATCTCCTGAACTATGTGTCGTGCTCTTTTGTTTTTTGGTCAGGATCCTTCGTGGGCGCACGGTGAACAGTTCACCAAAGTTCCACTGCAATCGAATGAATGGTTTATGAACACATAGAGGACACAGAGACAAACATTCATTTATATATATATAGATGAGCTTCCAGCATTATTTTAAGTTAATGCTTTCGCTACAAGAATGTGTATGTTCCTGCAGCGTGACGGGGCACTTCACATTACATTTGTCTAAACCTAACATTCCCCGAGAGATCGATGGGCAGATGTAGGTACATTTCTTGGCCACCATTTGTTACTGTGGGAATGGTCGAAAGACGAAGTCTGTAGAGAAAGAAGAGACACAAGAGCCGATCTGATCGCCTGGCTTATAAACAGTGCAGCCCTTGTACGAGGGTCGTCCACAATGTAAGTTCCGTTTCTATTTCTATCCGTGGCAACTGTACGATCGCAGTTCGGAGCATGCGCGGCAGTTACTCTGACTCAAGGAGAAGATAGCTGCTTCCGACGTGTACTTTGTAGAGCTTCTTTATAATGCCAGAGTTATTGAAAATGCAGCCGTGTGTGAAATCACATCTGTGATTCATTTTCTAAATGGAAAGAAAGTTACAACAAAGGAAATTAATCGGCAAATCTGCGAGGTTTACGGACAAAATGCTATGAGTAATTCGATGGTTGAAGATGGGTCAGAGAGTTCAATGGACGTGATCAAGTGCACGATGAAGAACGAAGTGGACGCCCGTCTGTTACTGATGAACTGGTTCACACAACTGAAGAGAAGTTTACATTTAGTGCCCTTCCAATTGAAGCTCCGCAAGTTTCGCGATCACTAATTCATGAAATTGTTGCAGAAAAACTGAAATTTCGAAAATTTTGCTCACGATGGGTACCAAAAATTCTTACTGAACAACATAAAAAACAACGGATGGGCAGTAAACTTTAGTTTTCGACTCGCTACAACGAAAAAAGCGATGTTTTCTCTCTCTCTTTTTTTCTCGGATAATCGCGGGGGATGAATTCGTACGACACCCCTCAAACGAAACGGCAATCAATTCAATGGAGGCACATTTCATCCCCAACAAAGATAAGCCCAAGCAAATCTTTACATCTCGAAAAGCCATGTGAGCCATTTTTTTGGGAAAGAAAAAGCATATTTCTGATTGATTTCTTACCACGAGGTCAAACAATCAATGCACATGGTTACTGCGTATGAGACCATTAAGAAATTTCGCCGAGCAATACAGAACAAGCGCAGAGCATTACTGTCGGAACATTTTTTTTTTTTTTTTTTTTTTTTTTTTTTTTTTTTTTTTTTTTTTTGCGATAATGCTCGACCTCACACTTCAAATTAGAGCAAACAACTCTTTCGGGAATTTCATCGGAACGTGTTTGATGATCGTCCGTACAGTCCGGAACTCGCTGCTAGCGACTTTCATCTCTTCTTACACCCAAAATCTGTCCTTGGTGGTCAACCGTTCAACGATGATGACGAGCTGAAAGAACATGTTACCACATGGTTTAATACACAGGCGGCAACCTTCCATGAAGAAGACATACAAAAACGTGTGCCACCCTATGACAAGGGCCTACAAAATTTCGGACGCTATGTAGAAAAGTAGTTTCACAATTGTCGATTCTTGTATAATAAATATTTATTCTGTATCAGTACACGTTTGTTTTGTATAACCAAACGGAACTTACTTCGTGGACATACCTCATAAAAGGACGCCAACAGGACATCAAAAAAAAAGCTACAGGTGATGTTGCTAAGTTGGTGGCGGAATTTTTTTTAATCAAATCTGAACGTCTTATTTGGCTTTGTTTTATAAGCTTTTTTTTTTTTTTTTTTTTTTTTTTTTTTTTTTTTTTTTTTTTTTTTTTTCTTTTTGGCGTTACATATTAACACGCGTGTCTCTAAACCAGCGAATGAACGTAAGCATTTTATATTTTTTGTCTCGTCCCTAAAGAAGAGTGTTGTCAGATTTGTGCCATACATTATTTAATTGCGTTTAAAAAACTAAGTGCATTCAGAGCTATGTTTTTCCTATGCTTCATCCTTTCCACGTTTAACTGTAAATCACACAGCTTGCTTTCCAGTAATGTCCAAGTTGATTGCACCGGGAAACCTATTGTCCAGTATTATCGCTGACTCGATGTGCGTGTAACACACAACATAAAAGGAATCCTTATCATTATGATCGAGTGTTTTCGAGACAACTCGACTTCCGCTCCTCGTGAAACGACAGCACCGACATTCCAGCAGACCCTGGTTATTCAAATGTTCAAATGTTTGTAATTCTATGGGACCAAACTAAGTTGGTCATCAGCCCCTGGTCTTACAAACTACTTAAACTATTGATAAAGGTGAAGCATTGAATTAAAATTTGTGACGCGACCGGGATTCGAACCCGAACCTCCATGCTTACTAAAGAGACGTCTTACCACCAGACCACCGCACCACTAGCAATTAAGGCGCCTCAGAATAGTCTTAAGCACGATTTCCCTATACGTCACAAACTTTAATTCAGCTTCTGTGTTCCTATGAAACTTTGGCACATCATTTAAGTACCATTTACAATGACACTTAAACCTAAAGACAACACACACATCCATGCCCGAGGGAGGATTCGAACCTCCGGCGCGGGAGGCCGCGCGGCCTGTAACGTGGCGCTCCAGACCGCTCGGCTACTCCCGCGCGGTGGACCCTGATATTCTTGTGGTGAGTAGAATATAGCAGGCCTAGAAGTATTCATCTTATAACCGAAAAGACACTTGCTTAATTTAGGTCAGTTATCGTCTTTGACACTAGAGCTGTCTATTTAATCTGTTACACAATATTATTTATTTGCTTGTTATTAGCAGCTTTCGGCTTCTTAGGCCATCTTCAGGTAACTTCATACTAAACAGATCGTTCACACGTAACACTGAGGTTACATATACAAAGATGGATTTTTCAAAGATATGTGAACTGCAAATTAATTATCTTTGAAAGACCATTTTATATATGTAACCTCAATGTTACGTGTGGACTATCTGTTTAGTATGAAGTTATCTGACGGTGGCCTTAAAAGCCGAAAGCTGCTAATAACAAGCAAATAAATAATATTGTGGAACAAAAATACTACGTATTTAGGTTTTTAATATGTCTTTGTTCCTCCAAGCACCGACGGAATATTCCATAAGCATAATCTGTTACTATCAGTACAGGCACTGTATGCTGTAGGTTTGGAGCAGCTGTGAATCTACATCTACATCTATATCTACATCTACATGGGATACTCTGCAAATCACATTTAAGTGCCTGGCAGAGGGTTCATCGAACCACAATTATACTATTTATCTCCCATTCCATTCTCGAATAGCGCGCGGGAAGAAAGAACACCTGAATCTCTCTGTTCGAGCTCTGATTTCTCTTATTTTATTCTGATGAACATTTCTACCTATGTAAGTGGGAGTCAACAATATATTTTCGCATTCGGAGGAGAATGTTGGCGATTGGAGTTTCACAAGTAACCCACGCCTCAGCGATAAGCGCCGTTGTTGTAATGATTCCCATCCCAGATCCTGTATCATTTCCGTAACGCTGTCTCCCCTGTATCGTGACAATACGAAACGAGCTGCCCTTCTTTGGACACTTTCGATGTCCTCCGTCAAACCCACCTGATAAGGATCCCACACTGGGCTGCAATACTCCAAAAATGGACGGACAAGCGCAGTGTATGCAGTTTCTTTAGTAGTTCTGTTGCATCTTTTAAGGATTCTGCCAATAAAACGCAGTCTCTGGTTCGCCTTTCCCACGATATTATCTACGTGTTCTTTCCAGTTTAAGTCTGAAGTAATAGTGATTCCTAGGTATTTTGTGGAGTTTACGGCGTTCACATTTGATTGATTTATGTTGTAAACAAAGTTTAACGGATTTCTTTTCGTACTCATGTGGACGACTTCACACTTCTCATTATTTAGAGTCAATTGCCAATTTTTACACCATTGTGATGTCTTATTCAGATCGTTCTGCAGTTGGTTTTGACTACGTACACACGATCTTTTAAATTCTGCTCCCGCCGTACGCATTAATAATCTCGTCATTTCTAATTGTGCAGCATACCGTCACACGGGAAGCAAAAAGAACGGCGGGAAACGGACAGATGAAATACTTCCAGCGTCTCAGATTGCAGCATTCTCCGATGGCGTCGGCATTAACTGCGGGGAAAGGCGATGACTCAGATGTCTTCCGCGCCGACAGATGCAGACCGCGATGGTTAAGACATATCGTGGCTCCTGGTTATTTCTACGAGACAACTCAAAGACAGTGCGGGCCGGGCGTGAGTCACGTGCTGTTTACGAATTTTATTTATAGGAGACCAGGAAACAGGCCACGCTGCGGGGCAACACAACACAACGCCACGCCATTGCGTCATTCACTTTTCGATAGCAATAAATAAAAACACGCCATATGCCTTGATGATGAAAGGATAGCTCAGACGTTTTTAACAACCAAAATTATAAGTAGCTAGCTTAAACCCGCGGCTCCGCTCGCGTGATGGTTGATTGTTATAGGCAAGCTATCTTTCAGTAGTGTGCTGTGAGATTGGTTTTGAAAGATGAAATGAAATACAATACCTTCTTTAGAAAAAAAAATTAATCGTTAATCAACATTCAAATAAAAAAATATAATTATGTGAAGTGCTTAATGATTTACAATAGCACTCGTTTCGAAGAATCCAATCAGGAAATTCAACAATAATGACTGTAATAATATCACAGATCGATCACTTAATGTAATGCGCGAAACGTCAAATCGATTTTTTGAAAGAAATGTATTAAGAGAAATTTCTTTTTTTACTGCTTTATTTATTTATTCTTATATTTCCTTATTCGTATGCTTATCCTTTCAGAGAAAGAGCTGAAGACATTGTAGCACGCATAGACCAAAGATATGGTCTGTGGCATCACGTTTCGCAGTCTGTAACCTCCTTGCTATAGAGTCGCAAACGTCATCGCTGCACTTCAGTCCGAAATTTTTTTATAATTTGACGACTTTCAACCACCATATCTTCCACCCCCTTATAGCTATCGGCATGGAACAGCTATGGTGTACAACGGGAGACTTCGGACAACAATTACACACAGACCATTCGTTTGTATTTTGTAGTTTCCGTTGCAGAGCGAAATATTATCACACACACACGGTAGAATTTTATATACACCGATAACTTTCCATGCTAATATAATCCACCCTTTTATCATTATCAACCCTCAAGTAACAAAGCAACCATTTTCAAAGAGTAATTATTGTTCCGCATTTCATGTTATATTCTTCAAATTACTACATATTTATCCGATCGCCGTGCCTAAAGCCTTTCCTGGGTAGACATTAGTAACTGTACAAATTTTTAGCTCTTTATGTCTTCTTGTTCAGCCGTGATAAACGTACACCGAACAGACATTCACATTTATAGATAGAGATTTACCAACATGTCGTGAAAAATATTTGTAGATGAACTTAACGAGCAGTCAGCAACTGCTCGACAGTTCCAGAAATAGCTCGACAGCGATTCAAAATGTAAAATAAGAGTAATAAATTCATAATCCTTAGACACGGCACGCTTGTTACGGTCGTTTTTCAACATTTCACGCCGAATCTTTTATGCATGGTCGCATAGCTAATAAAAAATACGTAATTTTTATTTTGTACTAGCTGAAAACCCGGCGTTGCCCGGGTATTTATTTATGTATTTATTCCTGCCTTGAGTTGGTACTTCCCCTTCTCCTATCCCTTCTCTCTCTGACCATCTCCTTTCTTCTAAAATAATGTTATATTTAACAGATAATATATAAAAAATAACGCTGTCTAGCATAACGTACAAAATTATAAGTGCTGTACCCGGACAAAGAATGATAGCATTCAAAATCAAATGACGTATAAAATTCGTACGATCTCATATTTATTAAATTATAGTTTGTGCAATTTATAATTTTTCAGGAATATATTCATTTGTATAAGTGCTGTATTTCAGTAAAATCTCTTGGGGATACAATTGGTAGTAAAGAAGTAATAGATTAAAACTTGGTGCATGATGGGACGGTTTTCCATCAACTTTACTGTTCATATCCTTGTATCTCATGAACTACGTGTCGTACTGTGATACAATATAGAAGGTGCATTCAAATATATGTTTGTATACTGTCTGTAAAATTTCCTGTGGGAACAATTTGTAGTGTAGAAATTATAAATTGTAACGTCATACCGAATGCCGCAGTTTTAGTCCATGAACAGGGGAAAAGTAGTGAGCGAGGAACTTTTTTCCTTTCATTATTTTGATATGGTTGTCAGCGAGAAATAGTTCAATAAAGGATTGAAATTATTTTTAAAGTTTGTTGTAAGTCGCTAAGTAGTCTCGTTTTCATATACTGTATTCATAAATTCTCGTCGTAATATATATGGCAGTTTCTTGCAACTCCTGTTATTTATGACCATGTATCTCCTGAACCATGAGTCGTATGTCGTTCTTGTCGTTACAGAATTGGTACCTCACACTAAGGACGATGTGTACCAAATTTGGTTAAAATCGGTCCAGTGGTTTAGGACGAAATGTGCATAAATGAAGCATAAATCTGGGTATTCTCACGCGGTGGCCTCTCATTATTTATGACGTCATATCTCCTGAACGATCTGTCGTGCTCTTTTGCTTTTGGGTCAGGAACCTTCGTGGCCATACGGTGAACAGTTCACCAAAGTTTCATTGCAATCGAATGAATGGTTTCTGAACGCATAGATGACATACAGACAGACATTCATATATATATATATATATATATATATATATATATATATATATATATATATATAGAGATTCTCGCAAACATAGCAGCAAGTATGGCTCTATGTGGCTCTTTTGTTTGTTAATGTCAAATCGAAAAAGACACCGAAATCAGACACAGTTAAAAATTGTAGAAAAACGATGAAGATCATTAAAGATATTTCATAACAAGAACGCTTAAGAACCTCACCTGAGGCCTAATATACGAGGGTTGAAACTTAAATAGTGATAACACTACTGTGGAGACCCTATGCAGTGTAATCTAATACTGTCGCTGATAGCACACGTTATGACGTACCTACCTAACCCCTCGAGAAAATGGTCTCCAAGGACTCTTCCTTGCACGTCTCCCGCCACACACAAATCTTTCCTCGGGTTTGTCACTGTGTCGGAGTGGTCAACGCATCTGCCTAGTAAGCAGGAGATCCCGAGGCAAAAATTTTCATTCGCCGCTCTTTGGTATTCGCAAATTGCGATTTATTTCATCATAAAAGCGGTTCGATGAACCCTCTGCCATGCACTTCAGTGTGACTTGCAGTAGGATTTTGGAACATATACTTTGTTCGAACATTATGAACTACCTCGAAGAGAACTACCTATTAACCAATAGTCAACACTGTTTCAGAAAGTATCATTCTTGCGAAACACAGCTTGCCGTTTATTCACATGAAGTGATAAGTGATATCGACAAGGGATCTCAAATAGATTCCACATTTCTGGATTTCCGGAAGGCTTTTGACAACGTACCCCACAAGCGGCTTCTAATAAAATTGCGTGCTTATAGAATATCTCCCAAATTGTGAGATTGGATTCACGATTTCATATCAGAAAGGACACAGTTCGTTGTAATTGACGGTAAGTGATCGAGTAAAACAGAAGTGATATCTGGCGTTTCCCAGGGAAGCATTTAAGTCCCCTACTCTTCCTTGTATTTATAAACGATTTAGGAGACAATCTGAATAGATCCCTTAGACTGTTCGCGGATGGTTCTGTCGTTTATCGGTTAATGAAGTCAACAGAAGATCAAATGCAACTGAAAAGCGATTTAGAAAAAAATTTCTACATGGTGCGAAAATTGGCAATTGAAACTAAATAAAGAAATGTGTGAAGTAATACACATGACCACTAAAAGAAATCCACTGAACTGCAATTACGCGATAAATCAGTCAAACCTTAAGGTCGTAAATTCTACCAAATACCTAGGAGATACAATTACGAACAACTTAGACTGGAGAGGACACATATAAGATATTGTGGGGAAGGCGAACCAAAGATTACGTTTCATTGTCAGAACGCTTCGAAGATGCTCCAGCTCCACCAAAGAGACTGCCTACATCACACTTGTGCGTCCTCTCCTGGAGTGCTGTTGCCCATTGTGGGATCCTCACCAGGTGGGACTGACGGAAGACATTGAGAAGGTTCAGAGAAGGGCAGCTCGTTTTGTGTTATCACGTTACAGGGAGGAAAGCGTCACGGAAATGTTGCACGAATTAGAGTGGAAATCATTAAAAGAAAGACGTTATTTACTGCGGCGTGATCTGTTTCCGAAGTTTCAATCACCGCCTTTTACTTCTGAATGTGAAAATATCTTGCTAGCACCCACCTACTTAGGGAGACTTGACCATCTCAATATAGGTCACACCTATATTCAAGAAAGGCAGTTGGAGTAACCCACTAAACTACAGACCTATTTCATTGACGTCAATTTGCAGCAGGGTTTTGGAACATATCCTGTATTCAAATATAATGAATTATCTCGAACAAAATAATCTATTGACCCAAGGTCAACATAGATTTAGAAAATATCGTTCATGTGAAACACAACTAGCTCCTTATTCACACGAAGTCATGGATGCTATCGACTAGGGTTCGCAAATCGATTCCGTATCTTGATTTCCAGAAGGCTTTTGACACTGTAATCATATTGCGTGGTTGTCGTATATCGCCCCAAATTTGCGAATGGATAGGGGATTTCCTGTCAGAGAGGACACAGTTCGTAGTAATCGATGGTAAGGCATCGACTAAAAGAGAGGTGATATCGAGCATTCCACAGGGTAGTGTTATTGGTCCTCTGCTCTTCCTTATTTACAGAAACGATTTAGGGGAGAATCTAAGTAGCACCCTTAGGTTGTTTGCAGATGACGCCGTCATTTACCGTCTAGTGAAATCATTTGAAGATCAAAAGCAACTGCAGAACGATTTGAATAAGATATCAGTATGGTGTAGAAATTGGTTATTGAGTCTAAATAATGAGAAGTGTGAAGTCGTCCACATGAGTACGAAAAGAAATCCGTTAAACTCTGTTTACAAGATAAATCAATGAAAAGTGAATGCCGTAAACTCCACAAATTACTTAGGAATTACTATTGCTTCAGACTTAAACTGGAAAGAACACGTAGATAATGTTGTGGGAAAGGTGAACCGGAGACTGCGTTTTATTGGCAGAACCTTTAAAAGATGCGACAGAACTACAAAAGAAACTGCATATACTAAGCTTGTCCGTTCTTTTTTGGAGTATTGCTCCCAGTGTGGGATACTTATCAGGTGGGTTTGACGGAGGATATCTAAAGATTCCAGCGAAGGGCAGCTCGTTTCGTATTGTCACGATACTGGAGAGACAGCGTTACGGAAATGATACAGGATCTGGGATGGGAATCATTGCAAGAAACGACGCTTATCGCTGCGGCGTGGTCTTCTTACGAAACTACAATCGCCAACATTCTTCTCCGAATGCGAAAATATATTGTTGAGACCTACTTACATAGGTAGAAATAACCATCAGAATAAAATAAGAGAAACCAGAGCACGAACGGAGAGATTCAGGTGTTCTTTCTTCCCGCGCGCTATTCGAGAATGGAATGGGAGATAAATAGTATAGCGGTGATCCATCATATTTCGGGCTTGCAACCGGATCATGTTGACGTCTTCCAACGATATTTCGGCTGACAAACGTGCAGCCTCTTCAGGTGAGCACGAGTAGTTTGGCGATCTCTCGGCTTTGCTTGGCTCTGCGAAGGATGATTTGGGCTTGAGGAAGGCGGGAGTTTACAAGATCCCTCGTCAATGTGGTCAGTCCTGCATTGGCCAAACTACTCGCACAGTACGAGAAAGATGCGTGGAGCATGAGCGCCATACACGTCTACTGCAGCCCAACAAATCAGCCATAGGAGAACACTGTATTTCCACGAGACACTCCATGGATTATTCTGCAACAAACATTTTGGCAACGGCAAGATCCTTTTGGGATTCGATTATTAAGGAGTCCGTTGAAATACGGTTGACAGAAGACCTGATTAATCGGGATGGCGGATTTCAAATGGATAAAGCATGGGACCCTGTTATTTCTTTAATTGCTTCGCAGAGACATAGGTCTACATCTAGTGTAACCTCGGACAAAAATGTGATTTCCGTCGACCACCGCGCTTAAGATGCACGAAAGCGCATTCTGACAGATGGCGCAAATGTAAGTACACCATTGCGCAGACACAGCTCGCTTCTACCACAGAGCGCGCCAAATTCGACAGGCGGCGCACTAGTACCTCCTCACTGCGCAGGCACCGCCGCGCCAATCTTTGGTATATATAGAACGACGCACACCGGTAATCTTCAGTCTCGTGCTCACCTAAAGATGGCTGCACGTTTGTCAGCCGAAATATCGTTGGAAGACGTCAACATGATCCGGCTGCAAGCCCGAAATATGATGGATCAATCAATACGCCGGGAAAACTTCAAGATACAGTATAGCAGTGGTTCGATGATCCCTCTGCCAGGCACTTAAATGTGATTTGCAGAGTATGTATGTAGATGCGGATGCAGGAGTGGGTGCGTGGGTGGGCCGCGTGCGGACGGCGCCAGTCAGCGCTGGCAGCGCCGCCAAGGCCGCGCGCGGGTGGCTCCTCGGCTGCCAGCCGCCGCTGCCAGGTACTGCACCGCTGACGCTGACGTCACTTCCCGGATCGGCCCGAGAGGCCTGCATTAAGCGGCCGACACGTGTCGCGGAGCGACATCCTTAATGGCGGCCATCTGCCAGCTATTCCACTTGGCACGCGGCTCCAGTCGTACATCCAAAAAATCTCTACCCCTACTCCACAACTCCACTCGTCTCAATGGTACCTGTTGACCGGGACAGCACGGCAGACGCGTCACTGCCACAAAATCCGCGAACAGGGAATAACAAGGACAGGCCGCATACTCGTCATCGCCGAATTCGTCCAAGTTTATGGTATGTTGTGGCGTGAAGTCAGCGCCAGACGCCAGACGCAAGAGAACAATCGTGGCAGCGGATGATGTCAGACAGTGTAGTAACCGTAGACGCGCGCCCTCTACAAGCTGCTATATCTGGGCCGACATGCGTCTGGATGCCCGTCAGAATTCGGCTACGAACTAAGGAAGTAACTAAGTCTCGCCGGTCGCGGTGGCCGAGGCGACTGAGGCGCTCCAGTCACGGTCTGGATATTAGTGCCGTCCTTAGTCTTAGCTAGTTCATAAGTAGTTTGTAAGCTTAGGGACTGATGACCCCATAGTTAAGTCCCATAAGTTCTACAAACATTTGAACATTTTGAACAAAGTCTCAGCTCAGCTCCACTCGTCTCACTGGTACATGTTGACCAGAGAAGCACGGCAGATACGTCACTGCCACAAAATCGGAGACAACAACGTGTTTCAGAGAACGGGGTGATGGTCTAACAAGGAGAGGACGCCTACTCGTCATCGCCGTCCAAATTTATGGTATGTTGTGGCGTGAAGTCAACGCCACATGCCAGACGCAAGAGAACGATCGTGGAGAAGGCAGCGGATGACGTCCGACAGCATAGTAACCATAGACGCACATCCTGTATAAGCTGCTATATCTAGGCTCACATGCGCCTGTACGCCCGTCAGAACTCGGCTACGAACTAAGGCAGTAACTAGGTCTCAGCTCAGCTCCACTTGTCTCACTGGTACGTGTTGACCGGTGAAGTGCGGAATACGTGTCACTTCCACAAAATCGGAGACAACGACGTGTTTCAGAGAACGGGCTGATGGTCTAACAAGGAGAGGACGCCTACTCGTTATCGCCGTCCAAATTTATGGTATGTTGTGGCGTGAAGTCAACGCCACATGCCAGACGCAAGAGAACGATCGTGGAGAAGGCAGCGGATGACGTCCGACAGCATAGTAACCATAGACGCACATCCTGTATAAGCTGCTATATCTAGGCTAACATGCGCCTGTACGCCCGTCAGAACTCGGCTACGAACTAAGGCAGTAACTAGGTCTCAGCTCAGCTCCACTTGTCTCACTGGTACCTGTTGACCGGTGAAGTGCGGAATACGCGTCACTTCCACAAAATCGGAGACAACGACGTGTTTCAGAGAACGGGCTGATGGTCTAACAAGGAGAGGACGCCTACTCGTCATCGCCGAAATAGTCCAAATTTATGGTATGTTGTGGCGTGGAAGTCAGCGCCACATGCAAGACGCAAGAGAACAATCGTGGAGAAGGCAGTAGATGACATCCGACAGCCTAGTAACCGTAGACACGGACCCTGTACAAGCTGCTATATCTGGGCTGACATGCGTCTGGACACCCGTCAGAACTTGGCTACAAACTAAGGCAGTAACTAGGTCTCACCTCAGCTCCACTTGTCTCACTGGTACCTGTTGACTGGGGAAGCACAGAGACGCATCACTGCCACAAAATCGGAGACAACGACATGTTTCAGAGAACGGGCTGATGGTCTAACAAGGAGAGGACGCTTACTCGTCATCGCCGAATTCGTCCAAATTTATGATATGTTGTGGCATGAATACAGCGCCACACACCAGACGCAAGAGAACGAACGTAGAGAAGGCTGCGGATGATGTCCGACAGCCTAGTAACCTTAGACGCGTGCCCTGTATAAGCTGCTATATCTAGGCCGACATGCGTCTGGACGCCCGTTAGAACTTGGCTACGAACAAAGGCAGTAAATAAGTCTCAGGTTAGCTCCACTCGTCTCACTGGTACCTGTTGACCGGGGAAGCAGAGCAGTCACGTCAATGCCACAAAATCGGAGACAACGACGTGGTTCTTGGAACTGGCTGCTAGTCTAACAAGGAGAGGACGCCTAGTTGTCATCGGCGAATTCGTCCAAATTTATGGTATGTTGTGGCGTGAAGTCAGGGCCACATGCCAGACGCAAGAGAACGATCGCGGAGAACGCAGCGGATGACGTCCAACAGCGTAGTAACCGTAGACGCACATCCTGTACAAGCTGCTATATCTAGGCTGAAATGCGTCTGGACGCCCGTCAGAACTCGGCTACGAACTAAGGCAGTAACTAGGTCTCTGCTCAGCTCCACTTGTCTCACTGGTACCTGTTGACCGGGGAAGCGCAACAGATGCGTCAGTGCCACAAAATCGGAGACAACGACGTGTTTCAGAGAATGGGGTGATGGTCTAACAAGGAGAGGACGCCTATTCGTCATCACCGAATTCGTCCAAATTTATGGTTTGTTGCGGCATGAAATCAGCGTCATATGCCAGACGCAAGAGAACGATCGTGGAGAAGGCAGTGGATGATGTCCAACAGCCGGTCGCAGTGGCCGAGCGTTCTGCGGCGCTTCAGTCACAGTCGGCACGGCCACTGCCGTCGGGGGTTCGAATCCCCCCTCGGGCATGGATATTTGTGCCGCCCTTAGTATTAGCTAGTTTATAAGTAGTTTGTAAGATTAGAGATTAGTCACCCCCTAGTTAAGTCCCATAAGCTCTACAAACATTTGAACATGTTTATGACGTCCGACAGCCTATCGCACACCGCCGCCGCGCCTCTTGGAGGTAGTAACCGTAGACGCGTGCCCTCTACAAGCGACTATAACTAGGCCGACATGCGTCTGGACGCCCGTCAGAACTCGGCTACGAACTAAGGCAGTCACTAGATCTCAGCGCAGCTAGCATCGTACAAAAGACGACGACGCGAAAAGTGAGAAGGGACAGACATATGTTCAAAAGTTGAGTATTGTATTCTTCAGTGAATAAAACTTGTTACATTACTCTGTACAGAACTCTTTTAGCTGACCACGATCCTGCACCAGTATCTTTCCTGCCAACTAGACCGGGACGAATACACAACAAATGGCAACGAGAATGATGCATGGTACATGTAGGGCGTGGTGAGACACGAAAGTGGCCCTAGTTGCAACTCCAGATGGCCAAGCGTTTAGGAAATAGAAGGAAGTCTGATACGGATCTATCACCATATGTATGTATCGCATCATCTGTCCCTGTCACGGCGTGTTTAGGAAATGGTGTGTGGCCCAGCGGTGCCGAGCGCCATGGCTCAGCGCGCCCGATCAGATGGCTGAACGTCCTCTATAATAAAAAAGCTGAGCCAAAATAAGTCTAACACGAACGAACAAACACGATCAGCGTCCGCAACGAACAGAACTACCCATAGAACAAAAAGTTTATATATATATATATATATATATATATATATATATATATATATATATATATATGGTGTCCCACTCAAATGTTTCATCCCAGACATCTGTCAAACTACAAGAGATATTGAAAAACTACTTTCACGGTCATGAACGTACGGCAGGTGCTTATGAAGGTAGGTACTATGAGAGACTCTAAAACGTGAAGAAATATTACTTTAAACACAAATTTATGTTGTTTTTTTTTTTAATGGATACCCCATATTCTTTCTTAAGCAATCGATAGGATGAAAAATCACAAAAAGAATGTCGTCGGTTCCTTCGCGATGCGTCAATTACATCCGTAGAAACTGCGAAGTTGATGAGGCGCGGTGCTAGCCCATAACCGAGGCTCAAGCTTCGGTTGGGTCTCGGACACCCGCTAGCAGCGCGCCTATGTATTTCAAACGTCAACTTCACTTCGCCGTTTTTCCTTTGTGATTTTTCATCCTATCGATTGCTTAAGAAATAATATGGGGTATCCTTAAAAAAATAAAAATAAAAAATAAAAAAATAAATAAAAAAATAAAAATAAAAAACATAAGTTTTAGAGTGTCTCGTAGTACATACTTTTATAAGCCCCTGCCGTACGTTCGTGACCGTGAAAGTGGTTTTCCAATATCTCTTGTAGTTTCAGAGATATCTGGAGTGAAACTGTTGAGTGGGACACCCTGTATAGCGGTAAAAGATGGGATTCTTATTGAGAACATCGCGGATTCAACTCCACCGGCAGAAAATTTTTTTCTGCTCCTTGGCAATGCGTACACCTACATATTGTTCCTGGAGGGATCGTGAGGACTACATTAAATTAATTACAGCACGCACGGAAGCATTTAAACAAGCATTATTTCCACGCTCAATACCTGAATGGAATGGGAAAGAAACCTAATAACTGGTACAAAGGGACGTACCCTCTGCCATGCACTTCACATAGGTTTGCAGAGTATTGATGCAGATGTAGACTGACGTCTCAATTAACCGCAACATCATTAGCGCCACAAACGTTAAATTAAACAACGATTATTCGTGCTGGCACTTATGGAACGTTCACAACCCCAAGTTTGCAAGATAATATGCTTGTTTTAAAATAATTACTTCCCATGCCGATTTGTGCAGAGTAAGCACTTGATTCTGAAACATTTTTCAACACAGGCGGCACATACTCGTTGCGGCTCATAATTAGACAAAGAAACGAAAGGACGCCTGTTCACTGCACACTAAAAAGAGTCTAAAGCATTCTTTGGTGGCCAACTCTTCTACTCCATTGATGAATTTCTTACCAAAAGTGATTGATGAAAGATATTGTATATAATGTTCACAAATATGAATACTGTGTTCAGTTTTTCAGTACATGTTTTGTGCAGTAATTTGATCATTGTAATCAGTGTTGTAAAAGAAATGCTAAGAATTGTAAGATGCACCTACTATATAAGTATGTAGTATTAACTTTCATGTCCTTTAATTTGTAAATATTCTTAAAATAATTGTTTTTTTTTTGACCAATTCCACATCCACAAGGGCAATTATTTGGGATATGAAGAAGGTACATTAACACATATGCTCTCTGTTTGTAAGAATATATATTTTGTATTTTGTTCTGACATGTTTTGCATCTAAGAGGATTTCTTCAATTCGGATCTACCGGAACGATAAGTACATCTAATCTAATTTAATCTAGGACCTAGACTAAAGAGATGAATATTTATAAGCGATATAAACTACTGTTGCTACTGTCCTTACCGATACCATCGATTAACCGAATTAAAAATATCTCAGGGAACGATAAAAAAAGGAAGTGTACTATGTGAAGCCTCCAACAATCATTTAGCACAGGTACATAACATTCATATCAACCTATTTGCCTATTTGTCTCGTAAATACAAGTCGTAATGTCCCTAAGATCCAGTATTCATTATCAAAGACCTCAGAGGAAAATAATCATACTTTACTTATTTCACGATACCGTTATGGGTACGAGCCAACAACCAGTGGTGATCTACGTGTGACGAGTGGAACATATATTTGAGCGAAAGTAACAGAATGCAATATATGTCAAGGGGTCCGCAATATACAGTTTTACAGTTTTCATTACTACAAATCAGTATAAGAGCTTTCTGGCCGTAGCAAATAGTACCATTGTGTTCCTATGTGTTTATGCTTATATCGCAGCTGTTTTCCTAAATTAATGTTAGTTAAATGGAACAGTGCCGTAGTCGCATGCAGGAATACCCCTCGTCCTTCTACCGCTTCTCACGATCGACACTGACGTCACGCGGAAGCGCCCGAACGCTACCGAACACATTGGCTCAACATTCTACGTAATAACATTGCATGTTTATTTTCCTTGTAGGATGACGTATATCACTGTTCTTTGTATCAATGTCACTTCCTCATGCTATACGCCTAAGGAAAATAAAAATTACATTTTGGTCTCGACAACTGCATATAAAATTAATCTGACGAAAATTCTGTACAGAGTTGCGAAAAAAGTTATTCGAAACTGATGGAGTGGATGTAAGCTCTGGAATATGCTAAGA
Organism: Locusta migratoria; assembly: GCA_026315105.1. NCBI lineage: Eukaryota > Metazoa > Arthropoda > Insecta > Orthoptera > Acrididae > Locusta > Locusta migratoria. The sequence goes on along the minus strand of CM048744.1, from coordinate 131,509,677 downwards.
AACCTTTACATAAGATTCCGTTGTAGTTGTTTGGCAATAAATAAGAGAAAGTATTCACTATTTCACAAAAATGTTCAAATGTTTGTAAACCTATTGGACCAAACTGCTATGGTAATCAGTGCCTACACTTATAACTACTTAAACTAACTTACACGAAGAACAACACACACACCCATGCCCGAGGGAGGACTCGAACCTCGGGCGGGAACGGCCGCCCAGACCCTAGAATGACACCTTAGACCACGCGACTATTCCGCGCAATTAATAAAGACTTTGAAAATGCGTTTGACAGTGTAATGAGGAAGAAGATGTGGAAAGCCATGCAATATTTGGGATCCCTAAGAAAAATTATAAAGATAACTCAAGAAATGTATGATGCCCTATGCTCCACTTAGGAGATACAGGAAATAAGTCTTGTAATATATCAAATTTTTCCAATACATTCAGACTGCATATGACACATTGATACATCTTCATAGCACTTAAAGCAAGATGGATTCCGCCAGTTATCAACAAAAGAGAAAGTCAGCGCACCAATTTCATCTTTAAAAGCTTGTATCAAATACCAGGAATTTAAACGTTGTGTCACTGAAAAAGCGTGTGATTATTAATAGCCTCAAGTACCTATATAGCCGTTGGAAATGTATGAGCTGTTCTAATTTACTGCCCTCATATTTCTAAACTGACAGTGACCATGTTTATTCCCAGAAGTATAATTTACTGACTAGTCCAACGAAGGGTGACATATGCAACTACGCACAAAATACTGCATGATATATGCACCCAGCAACCCGATAGTAAACGTCCTTCCACTGTATATTCAGGAAGTTATTGCTAACATCGGATACGGTCGATGAATACGAGTGAACAATATACTCGTACAAGGAGTGCTTTTAAAAGCACAATGTACGTGTCTCGCGCAAACAATTTTCATTTATTTATGCGCAGCTCTCTTATTCTGGACTGTACTTTTTTTTTAGAAAATAACTCAGATCCACCGTTTGCGTCTGGCCAAATAAAACTTCGTAGCGAGATAGTCCGGACACGGCGTACACTCCAGCACCATGAAGCAAAAAGCTCTTTGCAGGAAAATATTACATTGCGAATGTAAATTACAAAGAGTGCGGGCAAATTAACTGCTCTCTTCCATATAATACAGCCACGTACAGGACGCGAAGTTTCTCATTTGTTTGTGACTGCGGTATACGACAGAGAGAGAAAATATTTTTAAAACACCTTTCACATCTAGCGTAGTTATACAGATTCACTCACAATTTCATTACTGGATCGTAGTAGTTTGCTGCTGGTTAAGAGTTTTCAGTATCCTTCCGAAGAAATCACAAGTTTATATGCTCCTCGAAGTATTAAGACGTGGTGCATCACCTTTGATAGTTTCATACTCGCATATAACACGTCGTCACAAATTACACACTGAGACTTATTATTCATGACAGCAAAACCAGACATCAAATAGTTTTAGTCAAAGTATTTTCTCTCTCTCTCTCTCTCTCTCTCTCTCTCTCTCTCTCTCTCTCTTAATTTTCATTTATTTCACAGGCGTTAATATCAGTGCGCAAATGTTAGATACATCTAAGAGACTAAATTAAATACTTTTCCTTTGGAATCGTCGACATAGCTTTTTTACGAGCCTGCAGGGTTGCCGGGTATTTTTACTTGGACAGGGGGTCGCGGGTTCAAAAGCATTGAAAAACGCTGCCTTATTCCAAATGGTCACACCGTACGGTCCCTGGTGTTACAGTTGGAACTGATCGGGCATCTTACGCACTCCGTCACACTGGAATTTCTAATTTTTTTTTTTTTTTTTTTTTTTTTTTTTTTTTTTTTTTTTTTTTTTTTTTGCGTTATTGTGGAGATTGGGCGACATCTGTGGACACTCTAAGGAGCTGTGTACTTGGTGCAATAGACCCATTCAACGTCAGTGTTCTGGAAACCATTGAACTAGTGGCGTTTTCTCAGGATGTGCAAATTGTGTGTCAACGCCCTGTTGAAATTCGCATGAAAAATAAAAGCTTATTGTCATCTGTTTAAACATAATGTTTCATTTAAGCGTGTTTTCCATTCCTTGTAATTTAATTCTTCTGTTCCATTTACTATGTAACACCACATCGCGAGTATAGCATTAGAATCACCATATTCCAACATTTTTCATCGTTTCTTAATTTTAATCATTTGTTAAGAGGCCAGAAATTTCTCATTTTTCAAATTTTTTAGTTAAGTGAAATTATATTAGCGTATTTCAGAATAATAGTATCCAGGGAATAAGTAGGTCAGAACACCTCGTACATCAGACATCATTTGTCAGATTGCCATTATAAATAGTACCTGCAGTTGAGTTACTCGTTCTCTATGTGATTAGCTCTCTATGTGATTGACTCTCTATGTGCTTAGATTCCTCAGTGCTTAGATCTCTATGTGCTTATCTCTCTTTGAGTTCAGATCTCCCAGTATTCAGTGCTTAGCTCTCTCCGCGATTAGTTTCAAAATATCATACGGGGTTTATTTCCAAAATAGAAAGGAACCCAATAAATTATTTATTTCTTAATATAAACTTTCGTATTGTGATCATACGCTAATGCGTGCAATATCTTTGGGCTTTGTTCGGGATAGGCTAGGAAGGAAGAATTAGATCTTCTGCCTTCCGTTAATAAACTGTTTAATATTGGTCATATTGAAATTCGAACTTATTTGCAAGTCTGAGGAAATGACATTTAAAAAACCTATCTGGAAGAATTAAAGCTCGTAGTAAATGTAATAGGATCCAGAAACTTTAATGTAAATGAGACTTTTACGAAAATAGTCACGCATTGTGAACTTAAGTGTAGTGAGACACTTATTAAACACCAGTTTTTCATCACTTTCTTATATTGAGAAGAAAAAAGTGATTTATAGTGGCCAACCACGTCCAGTTCTGAAGACATCTCCACGAGTGAAACGTGCACGTGGAGGGTTCGAAAGACATTTTCGCAAAGAACTCTATGATGTAGCGGAATGGCTTTTCGCATGTAATGTGATGCACAAATTTCACTGTTGGACGTGTCTGTTGTTTTAAAACAAAAAATCTGTATGTATCATCAAGGATACGAGGACCTGAACAATCTGAACACTGCCGCGAAAAAACGCAGTGAATCTTGAATTCATCTTTCTAGTTTGTTCAATTGTAACAAATTTATTTCGTCTCCTTCTAGAACTTATATGTTATTGGATTTTCAACGAAGAGCTGAAATGAGGTTTACAATGAAAAAAAAAAAAATAAAGAAGAGGGGGATATTAAAGAGGCTCATTAATGCTATATGATATTTAGGGAAACAAGAGCTGTCATTCCACGAGGTCAAAATGAAAATGAACAGTCCTTCAATAGAGGAAATTACATTGCATTTATTACTGCAAGTGCTGAGTTCGATTCTGCGCAAAAAGTACATTTGTTCAAAATTTGTAAATCTATCGGACTCAGCTGCTTGGTTATTAGTCCGTAGCCTACAAACTACTTAAAGTAAGGTAAACTAACCTAAGGACAAGGACAACCCCCGACGGCGAACGGCCAAAGAACATTTAGAAACTTCCACGGAATATCAGAAATCATTCAGAAAGATATAATATCAGTTGCTGATATATTGAGAGATGAGATTTGATATGAGTCTAAGGAAACGGGTTTTGTAGAGAAAATAAATGAGGTATGGGGTGCGTCTCAACCGGAAGGGAGGAAGGAAGATAAGTGTTTAATGCCTCGTCGATAGCGTGGTCATTAGAGGCGGAGTTTATGCCTGGCTATGTTTAGGTAAGGATGGGGTAGGAAATCGGCCGTGCCCTTTCATCTACATCTACGTCTACATGGGATACACTGCAAATCACATTTAAGTGCCTGGCAGAAGGTTCATATATACTATTTATCTCCAATTCCATTCTCGAATAGCGCGCGGGAAGAAAGGACACCTGAATCTCTCCGTTAGAGCTCTGATTTCTCGTATTTTATTCTGATGTTCTTCTCTACCTATGTAAGTCGCAGTCAACAATATATTTTTGCATTCAGAAAAAAATGTTGGCGATTGGAGTATCGTAACTAGATCACGTCGCAGTGATAAACGGCGTTGTTGTAATGATTCCCATCCCAGATCCTGTATCGTTTTTGGTAACGCTGTCTTCCCTGTATCCTGACAATATAAAACGAGCTGCCCTTCTTTGGAAACTTTCGATGTCCTCCGTCAAACCCACCTGATAAGTATCCCACACTGGGCAGCAATACTCCAAAAAAAAGTTGAAGAAGCGTAGTGTATGCAGTTTCTTTAGTAGTTCTGTTGCATCTTTTAAGGGTTGCCAATAAAACGCAGTCTCTGTTTCGTCTTTCCCATAACATTATCTACGTCTTCTTTCCAGTTTAATTCTGAAGTAATAGTAATTCCTACATATTTTGTGGAGTATACGGTCTACACTTTTGACTGATTTATGTGGTAAACAAAGAGTATTGGATTTCTTTTCGTACTCTAGAGGACGACTTCACACGTCTTGTTATTGAGATGATTTTACTAGACCGTAAATGACGGCGTCATCTGCAAACAACCTAAGACAGCTGCTTACATTTTCTCCCAAATCGTTTATGTAAATAAGGAACAGCAGAGGACCAATAACACTACCCTGTGGAACGCCCAATGTCACCTCTGTTTTAGTCAAGGCTTTACCATCGATTACTACTAACTGTGTCCCCTCTGACAGGAAATCCTCTATCCAGTCGCAAATTTGGAGCGATATAGCATAAGCACGAATTTGAGGTTTGTGAGGTACGGTGACAAAAGCCTTCTGGAATACAAGAAATACGGAATCAATTTGAGATCCTCTGTCTGTAGCATTCATCACTTCGTGTGAGTAAAGAGCTAGTTGTGTTTCGCGTGAACGATATTTTCTAAATCCGTGTTGACCTTGGGTCAATAGATCATTCTGCTGCAGATAATTCATAACATTTAAATACAGGATATGTTCCAAAACCCTGCTGCTAATTGACGTCAATGAAATAGGGCTCTAGTTTAGTGGGTTACTGCGACTGCCTTTCTTGAATATAGGTGGGACCTGTGCTTTTTGAAAGGAACCATTCCGGCATTTGCCTGGAGTGATTTAGGGAAATCACGGATAACCTAAATCAGGATGGCCGGAGGTGGATTTGAACCCCCATTCTCGTGAATGTTGGTCCAGTGTGTTGCCACCTCGCTCGGTCGTCTGAACTGGTACAGCTGAATACGGCATTGCCCGAGTAGAGCTTCCACTTTAGAGAGCAGTACGTCATAGTGAGTGTCTCATTTGTTGTACTTTCATAGAACCAAAGAGGCTGACCTGTGGGAGAAGGTGGTTTCTGAAATGGTTATTAAAAACAGAAAAAATACAAATAATCGTTCCCGGAATACTAATCTGTTAAGCGACTTCCCTCCCCCCTCCTCGACCTCCCCCCACCCCTCCCACCCCCTGCCGCTCAACGAAAGCCACACGCCCAACAGATTTCTTCACGAAACGCCACTGGATGGAACAAAGGCGATGTAACACTTTTTTTATGTCCCTATTTCCATGCAAAAAGAGTAGAAAGAATCATCATCATTAGAGACTGATTATGCCTTTCAGCGTTCAGTCTAAAGCATAGTACCTCTAATAAAATTCTTCAATGATCCCCTATTAAATGCTAACATTGATGCCTCGTCTGATGTTACGCCTTTTACTTCAAAATTATTCTGCACCGAATCTAAATACTTTCTTCTTGGTATACCTCGAATCCTGTTACCCTCCGCTGCCGAGCTCATGGGTCTCTTAGGTTATGCCGCGTTATAGAAGGAGGTTTAGACGTTCGCGTCTCCCTGTTTACCTCCCTGTTTACAAGGCAATTGATGACCTACAAATAAATGTAAATAATAGGGGCTTCCCTCATGCGTGTAACATGACCCCACCATCTCAGTCTGTTCGCTCTAACTGCTTCATCTATGGTGTTCATTCCCAGTTTTTCCTTGATTTCCTCATTATGGACACCCTCCTGCCATTGTTCCCATCTATTAGTGCCTAAAATCATACTTGCTACTTTCATATCTGTAACCCCTACCTTATGAATAAGGTAACCTGTATCCACCCAACTTTCACTCCCATACAACAAAGTTGGTCGAAAGATAGAGCGGTGCACCGCTAACTTAGTCTTGGTACTTACTTCCTTCTTGCAGAAGAGAGTAGATCTTAGCTGAGCACTCACTGCATTAGCTTTGCTGCACCTCGATTCCAGTTCAGAGTAGAAAGACGATGTCTGTCAGGCTGTAACGTGCTCCCACTTTCTAGGTCGAACTGTTGAACCAATTGGCACGAAATTTAACAGACATAATTGTTGGCTACCAGAACCAGTAGGAAGAAAAGTTGAAAAATTTTGAGGCTGAACAGATCTCGAAACCGTTTGTCTGTGGTGTGCCACAGGAGACTAGATCTGACGTCACTGTGCCGAGTCCGTGGTGTATGAAAAAGACAGGCCCCAGTGCAGTCTTCATGCCACGTAAGCAAGGTAGTTCTGAGCCGGCGCGATCGCTAGCCGATTGGCCGGCCGCTGGGGCACACCCCACTGCGTCATAGCGGGTAGCCAGTAAGCTAGCGCTCGCTCCGGCTCAGAACTACCTTGCTTACGTGATATGACGTCTGCGCTGGGGCCTGTATTTCCCATTGGCCATGTGCAATCCGTGGCTGGCGAGAAAGACAGGCCTCAGTGCACACATCATGCCATGTAAGCGAGGTAGTTCCGAGCCGGCGAGATCGCTAGCCTATTGGCCGACCGCTGGGGCACTGCCCACTGCATCATAGCGGGCAGCCACTGAGCTAGCGGTCGCTCCGCCTCAGAACTACCTTGCTTACGTGGTATGACGACTGCGCTGGGGCCTATATTTCCCATTGGCCACGTGCAATCCGTGGCTGGAGAGAAGGAAAGGCGTGAGTGCGCACATCATGCCATGTAAGCGAGGTAGTTCCGAGCCGGCGAGATCGCTAGCCTATTGGCCGACCGCTGGGGCACTGCCCACTGCATCATAGCGGGCAGCCACTGAGCTAGCGGTCGCTCCGGCTCAGAACTACCTTGCTTACGTGGTATGACGACTGCGCTGGGGCCTATATTTCCCATTGGCCACGTGCAATCCGTGGCTGGAGAGAAGGAAAGGCGTCAGTGCGCACATCATGCCATGTAAGCGAGGTAGTTCCGAGCCGGCGAGATCGCTAGCCTATTGGCCGACCGCTGGGCCACTGCCCACTGCATCATAGCGGGCAGGCACTGAGCTAGCGGTCGCTCCGCCTCAGAACTACCTTGCTTACGTGGTATGACGACTGCGCTGGGGCCTGTATTTCCCATTGGCCACGTGCAATCCGTGGCTGGAGAGAAGGAAAGGCGTGAGTGCGCACATCATGCCATGTAAGCGAGGTAGTTCCGAGCCGGCGAGATCGCTAGCCTATTGGCCGACCGCTGGGGCACTGCCCACTGCATCATAGCGGGCAGCCACTGAGCTAGCGGTCGCTCCGCCTCAGAACTGCCTTGCTTACGTGGTATGACGACTGGGCTGGGGCCTATATTTCCCATTGGCCACGTGCAATCCGTGGCTGGAGAGAAGGAAAGGCGTGAGTGCGCACATCATGCCATGTAAGCGAGGTAGTTCCGAGCCGGCGAGATCGCTAGCCTATTGGCCGACCGCTGGGGCACTGCCCACTGCATCATAGCGGGCAGCCACTGAGCTAGCGGTCGCTCCGCCTCAGAACTACCTTGCTTACGTGGTATGACGACTGCGCTGGGGCCTATATTTCCCATTGGCCACGTGCAATCCGTGGCTGGAGAGAAGGAAAGGCGTGAGTGCGCACATCATGCCATGTAAGCGAGGTAGTTCCGAGCCGGCGAGATCGCTAGCCTATTGGCCGACCGCTGGGGCACTGCCCACTGCATCATAGCGGGCAGCCACTGAGCTAGCGGTCGCTCCGGCTCAGAACTACCTTGCTTACGTGGTATGACGACTGCGCTGGGGCCTATATTTCCCATTGGCCACGTGCAATCCGTGGCTGGAGAGAAGGAAAGGCGTCAGTGCGCACATCATGCCATGTAAGCGAGGTAGTTCCGAGCCGGCGAGATCGCTAGCCTATTGGCCGACCGCTGGGCCACTGCCCACTGCATCATAGCGGGCAGGCACTGAGCTAGCGGTCGCTCCGCCTCAGAACTACCTTGCTTACGTGGTATGACGACTGCGCTGGGGCCTGTATTTCCCATTGGCCACGTGCAATCCGTGGCTGGAGAGAAGGAAAGGCGTGAGTGCGCACATCATGCCATGTAAGCGAGGTAGTTCCGAGCCGGCGAGATCGCTAGCCTATTGGCCGACCGCTGGGGCACTGCCCACTGCATCATAGCGGGCAGCCACTGAGCTAGCGGTCGCTCCGCCTCAGAACTGCCTTGCTTACGTGGTATGACGACTGGGCTGGGGCCTATATTTCCCATTGGCCACGTGCAATCCGTGGCTGGAGAGAAGGAAAGGCGTCAGTGCGCACATCATGCCATGTAAGCGAGGTAGTTCCGAGCCGGCGAGATCGCTAGCCTATTGGCCGACCGCTGGGCCACTGCCCACTGCATCATAGCGGGCAGCCACTGAGCTAGCGGTCGCTCCGGCTCAGAACTACCTTGCTTACGTGGTATGACGACTGCGCTGGGGCCTATATTTCCCATTGGCCACGTGCAATCCGTGGCTGGAGAGAAGGAAAGGCGTCAGTGCGCACATCATGCCATGTAAGCGAGGTAGTTCCGAGCCGGCGAGATCGCTAGCCTATTGGCCGACCGCTGGGCCACTGCCCACTGCATCATAGCGGGCAGCCACTGAGCTAGCGGTCGCTCCGCCTCAGAACTGCCTTGCTTACGTCTGCGCTGGGGCCAGTATTTCCCGTTGGGATCGGGCGGAGTCGGCCCCGAGAGCAGAGCGTTGCTGGATATTCTTATAGAGGGTGCGACAGCTGGCAGATCCGCTGTCCCGGTCGGTCCCTCTTTACTTATTAAGCCGGACACGTGTCCGAATAAAAGCACCCCCTGCTGGCAAATCGCGGCCCAGATCTCGGGGATGAAAGGGGGCGCGCGCGCCGGCCGATGAAATATGTAGCCGCTTCATCCGCGCCGGCCGCGCCCGGGATTAAAAAGAAATGAACCTGACGCCCCGCCGGTAAATGTTGCCGTGACCGGTGCACGCGCATAGGGGCGGATGGATTCACGGCTGGTCTTGCTTGCGCGATCGGCGATGCGCCTTCCGCGTAAGCAGCTTTGGTTCCGTTCGCCCCCCAAAATAACGCTCGCAGCTACTCCACCCCATTTTGCACTCTGCCGGAACCGTAATGTGATTATCTTCGTGAATTAGTCAAGGTGGCGAATGGACTCGGATTATTTCTTGTCTGCCTACGTATCTGTAGGTGTTAATACTCCCGAAAGCAGCGCGGCCCGTTGCGAAATATCGCACCTCTTTACATATAATTGTTCGTATGCATTACATCTGTGCTTTCCAAAATTTCCCTCATAGCGACACCCTTTTATAGCTTACAGTTTTGCGCGACACCCCTTCACTAATAAAAATACATTATGGTAGAATTTAGATAATTGTAGCGCGGGGGGCGGAAATAAAATATCGCTTAAATGTAGTTTGTAAACGAAACTGAAATCCTCGTACGCATTGAAATGTATAATGTTGAACCCTCCCCACTTAACAGCATTGATCAAAAAACTGTACAATGATCACTCCGCAGTTGGAAAGGCAAGTGCTGGCACGTCTGATTCCTTCAGAGTGTCAAAAGGTGTGAGACAGGGTGGTGTTCTATCCCCACAACTGTACAACATCTATGCAGAACACGTCATTAGGAAAGCTCTTGGTGGTTGGACCAAAGGCATCTCAATTGGCGGAAGAACTGTCAACAACCTCCGTTTTGCTGATGACACTGTACTTTTAGCCAACAGCGAAGATGAACTTGCTGAGCTACTAACTAGAATAAAAGACATTAGTCTAGCATATGGACTGGTCATCAACCTCAGTAAGTCCAAACTCATGTTAATTGATCGAGAACAACAGATCCAGCTCACACGTCAATTAAAGGAACTGGAAGTCGTGCAGTCCTTCACCTATCTTGGGTCAACCACCTGTAGCACAGGTAGTTGTGAAGAGGAGATAAGAAGACGGATCCCGCTAGGACGAGTGGCTATGAAGAAGCTCACGAAGATCTGGCAGAGCAGGGCAGTAACAAGTAGCACGAAGATCCGGCTAGTTGAAACACTCGTGTTTTCTGTCTTCTTTTATGGCTGTGAATCATGGACACTCAAGGCCAGAGACAAACAACGCATAGATGCGTTTGAACTTTGGTGCTGGCTTAGGATTCTACGCATAAAATGGACCGAAAGAAGAACAAATGTGTCCATTATTGAACAAATGGGTATCTCCAGACGCCTTTCTTCTCGAGTCGACGAAAAAATTCTCCAGTTCTTTGGACACATTGTGAGAAGAGAGGGAGAAAACATAGAAAAAAAATCGCACTGACTTGTTTTACGGCCCACTTTAGATTTGTAGTTTTATAAGTTTTTGCAAACATTTTGGACAAAAATAATAATGTAAACAATAAAAAATTAATTAACAAGAGTGTCTGAAACCCTTTTAGGAAAAAAAATTAGGTAATGGTGGGTTTTGAACCACTAACCTTCAGCGTCACAGTCCAATGCCTTGCCCACTACGCCACGACCAACAGAAATTGTGTTCTTAAAGTTCATACTATTCACGGCCGTTGTTAATTGATGCTAATATGGCATTTGTAGACCCTAGATTATCATGTATCGTACGAAGAACGACGTGTTTTGTTAATTCTTCAGTGCACCATTGCTTTGAAGTGACAACATGTAAGTTACAATAAGAAAATAATCAAATACGCAACGTAGGGATGGCGTATGCCACAGAGAGTTCTGGGCGAGGAATGTCACGTGACATCTGAGAACGGCTGGTTTTCGTTAATTCAATGGAGGGTGTCAAAACTCCGTTATTTTTGCAAATATCTGTCAAACGATACGAGATATGAAAAAAACATAAGGGAACAAAGTTGTAGACATTTTTCTCTTCTACAAATTCGTTTATTCAATTTTCGCGTGTGATTAACGGTTTACTTGCAATTACAATAACATTACGAACTGCTTTTTTGGCATTACTAACGTATTTTTTGTCCTAAATATTTCAAAAAGCGAGGTTCTGGTAGTCAACAATTATTTTTGTAAAATTTGGTGCTGATCGGTTGAACGGTTCGACCTTAAAAGTGGGAACACGTTACAGCCAGACAGATGTCGTCAAATCGCCGTTATTTGCAAATGTCTCTGCAACGATGTAAATTGTAAAAAAAAGACGAAGTTGTAGAGAATTTCCCCTTCTACCAATAAGGTTGTTCAAGTTTCGTGTGAGATGAACGGTTCGTCTGCAATGACAATTATATTATAAACGGTTTTCTTGGTATTACTACCGTATTTTTTGGCCGAAAAGTTTGAAAAAGGGAGGTTCTGGTCTCTGACGGCCTCCAATTATGTCTATAAAATTTGGTACTGATCGGTTGAACGGTTCGCCTTAAAAACAGGGGACACGTTACGGGCGGACAGACATACATCCCAAAATCGCCGTTATTTTTGCAAATATCTCTAAAACGATACGAGATATATATATATATATATATATATATAAAAAAAAAAAAAAAAAAAAAAAAAAAAAAAAAAAAAAAAAAAAAACAAAAAAAAAACATAATAGAGCAAAGTGGTAGAGAATTTTCTCGTCTACAAATTCGGTTATTTAATTTTCGTGTTAGATGAATAGTGAATAGTTAAGCCGTTATTTTCATTTAAATTTCGAGCTGTCAAAAGACGATCGCAAAGTCCCACTTTTAGTGTTACTACCGTAACCTAATGTGGGCCAAAATTACCGAATATTGGAGTTTGTTTCAAAACTATTTTAACCCTTTGATGATCAGTGTAGTTCCTCGACAACAACGTATTTAAAGGTAATTTATTCAGTTTTTCGTGTATCAGTCTTTAACAAAAAGCATCTTTTAAAGAATGGGGAAAAATAGTAAAAATAATTGAAGGAAAATGTTTACCAATGCAAGATGTAATAAAAAATTTGCCAAATTACATACATGACATAAAAAACAATAGTTCGATCAAAAATTTTAGAACACGTATTTTGATGTTTGGTGCTCTGTATAATACGGAAAATACTGAATTCCTTATTTCCGAAATTTGTTTGTATAGAAACATGATATTTACTATTGTAAGGCTCATTTCTAACAAGGTGGAGCAGAGACGCGCTGTAATCTATTTTTCTCAGGATGTCTTGAGTAAAATTGCCTACCCTGAAGCCCATTCTTTCTAATACCTTTCTCGTCCCGACGTTCCCACCATTAAACAGAAGAACTGAATCGTAAGTTACAATTATGACAACGGTAGCAGATGCAAATGTGGTTTTAGGGCATTGTTTCCATATGAATGAATTTTTAGACTTAATTGGATACTGGGTTTTTCCATGAATACACTTTTCGAGAAGTGCAGGTTTGGCCAGAAACCGAGATTCATTACAGTAGTATGCACCATTCACCTCACTAATTTTTCGCCTGGAGCTGCTAGGAGACGAGCGGACGTAGCCTTATTGCTGGTTTGTCGTTGTTTCTGATGTCTTCTATTCACTAACTTATTCAAATGCAGTTTATTCAGCTTTTTATACACTCTTTGTGAATAAAGAAAGAAATGAACAAGGCAAAAAAAGAATTCGGTAATTTCCAAGAAAGCTTACACTCTAAGTTATACGGTTGGAATCGATATACATCGATGTTTTACTAATGTATCGCAACGTACAAATCTAGACTGCGATACAAATACGTTTTATTACTAGAAAGCTACCGACAATAAAGGAATTACATCACTCGCGCAATGAGTAAATATGGATATTTACTAATGTATTATAACGTACAAATACATTTTTATTACCGGGTACTAGAAATTTACCGATAACAATAGAAACCTACCGATAACAAAGAAGTTACTTCATTTACTTTATTAATGAGCGAAGTGTTAGTTTTGAAGTACTCTATTAGTTGTATATGTACTTCATTAATTAGAACACACTATGATATACGTTCTCCATACTTTATCAGTCGCGTTCCAGTACTGACATAATCGACATTCGATATATATCGATTCCGGAAATTACCAAGAATTCCTTCGTGATAAACGATGCAGATAGTTTGTTATTGTTTATAAGATACGGAACAGAGTCAAAGATGACCTATCAAACCAAAGAGGATGTATCACTGCCTTCTAGATGTAGCCCGCACGTGTCTGATTGAAAGTAACACACAGAACCGTTGTTCACTGAGCTGGTATTGAACTGCTGCTTCAAGACGTTGGCGTGGCAGAGAGGCCTCGTCACACTTTCAATTAATTTTCAGTTCCTTCGGATACGACTTCAACGTTGAAACTTTGGGAACTTATTGTCTCTGAGTTGTGCTAGCAAAAAATAAATAGAAAATTAACAGTTTTGGTCAATTTAAGTAGTTTGTAAGTCTAGGGACCGATGAGTTTAGTAGTTTCGCCCCTTAGATTTTCAAACATCTGAACATTTGTCGTAGATTCATGAAATTCCATCACTTACCACCAACGACGACTGACGATGAGCAATTCTATGGGCGCCGCGAACGCTTCTTTTGCAGTCCGGTTTGATAACCGGAAAATCGCTGTGTGTGTGTGTGTGTGTGTGTGTGAGTTGGTGGTCGTGTGCGCGCGCCCACGCGCTGTCATCGAACTGAGTGGCGCTCGGTTTCAGGACTGTAAAAGGGCACACATGTCACATGAATTGCCGCAATCGATGAAAAACAGCCCCATTCATGCCATCATCAAGCGTCAGCATTGCCTGGTAACATTCCACGCCATCTGCACATTTTTTACAACAAAGTACGTGCTCCATATCAGTCTCTTTGTACTTCACAGTTAAAAAAATAGAAAAAAGACTGAACGGTTTTCAAACTGTTTTCATCAAAGGACGGTGTGATTAGTGGGGAAGTTTTGGCTGTGTAGTTAATTAAGGTACGCGGAAATTGGAGAGTTTTGCGTGTAAGATTCTGCGAAGTAGAGCAATAGATAATATTATGAAGAGCGATTTATTCTGTGACTTACGAACTTTCCCGTGCACGTATGTATTTACTGTTTCATAATTTGATTCCTGTGGACTTGATTTTATTTGATTTTTTTCACGGAAGCCAAAACAGTCATGGTCCAACCAGCCACTGCCCGCACCGAAACTAAGTTTATTGTGTGGTATCGCTCCCTGTATGTCTAGTAAAGCCAACCAATGCCATTGAACAGTGCAAGGAGTCCCTTTACCAGTTCTTTATTAGACACAATTTCTTCGGGTCTGGTTGTCCCAAACGTTCTGTGCCTTTTACTCTCCAATGCAATGCATTAAAGGTTAGATGTGATGCAGTTTCATCACCGTCATCACAGATTCTACATTTAGGGTCCTCTTCTATTATTCCCAGTGTATGTTGGTGTTTCTTGAAATTCCCATGGCCTGTCAGCAATCCAACCATGAGTCTAATCTCTCTCCTGTTCAGACCCAGGATTGCGGAGCTTCTTTTAAAACATGGCTTTGGCATCATTACCTTGCCATGTTTTTGTTGATGGACTTTGGTCCAATACTCTACGTGCTGTCTTCTGAGCCAGTTACGTAGCTCCAATTTGATCATTGCCTTGGTGTTTGTCAGGACAGGTTCCGGTCCAATAAATGGAGTCTCTGCCCCCATCCTGACTAATCAGCTACAGAAGAACTTCGGAAGCTACTCCTAGAGAACTGAATAAGATCACAACTCAACAAAACTTGCTACGCGAACTTCACTCCATTTGAGTGATCGACACCTTGTCTATAAATGATACATTTGATTTACATCTACATTCATACTTCGGAAGCCACCAAACCCTCCTACAACTACTATTGATGTCCCTTTCTATTCCACTTCCAAACAAAGCAAGGAAAAAACTTCTCTCCATATGTATCCATGAGAGTCCAATTTCTCCTGCCTTGTATTTGCGGCAATTACGCGAAAGCGCCGTGGCGTCCAGATGTAATGAACTTTCATTAGAAAAGGGGGAAAGAGGGACGGTCATGTAATCCAGTGTTTTGTTAACCGTAGAGTGTTGTCTGTTTTACGATCTTGCGACGACCACAAGTGTGTTTTGCAACTATCTACATGTATCTATTTGTTGTAAGTTCTTAGCAGAAAAGTCTGAGAAATATTAACTTGAATGTACATAATAAGCCATCCCAATGAACCAAAGACATTGCCGAGTGAGGTAGCTTGCTTGTCTCAATGATACAGATAGCCGTACTGTATGTGCAACAACAGCGGAGGAGAATCCGTGGCCGGCCGCGGTGGTCGAGCGTACTGCGGTGCGCCAGTCACAGTCTGCACGGCCACTACGGTCGGGGGTTCGAATCCCCCCTCGGGCATGGATATTGGTGCCGTCCTTAGTAGTAGCTAGTTCATAAGTAGTTTGTAAGTTTAGGGACTGATGACCCCGTAGTTAAGTCCCATAAGCTCTACAACCATTTGAACATTTTGAGAATCCGTGGAGACGCCAGACAAACATTTGGATCCTGGAAGAGGGGCAGCAGCTATTTCAGTAGTTGCTGGGGCAACAGTCTGGATGATTGACTGATCTGGCCTTGCAACAACAACTAACGTGGCTTTGCTATATTGTTGGTACGAACGGCTGAAAGCAAGAAGACAGTAAAGTACACTACTGGCCATTAAAATTCCTACACCAAGATGAAATGCAGATGAGAAACGAGTATTCTTTGGACAAACATACTAGAAGTGACAGGTGATTACTTTTTCACGCAATTTGGTTACATAGATCCTGAGAAATCAGTACCCAGAACAACCACCACTGGCCGTAATAACGGCCTTGATACGCCTGGGCATAGAGTCAAACAGAGCTTGGATGGCGTGTACAGGTACAGATGCCCATGCAGATGCCCATGCAATACCACCGTTCATCAAGAGTAGCGAGTGGCGTATTGTGATGGCCAGTTGTTCGGCCACCATTCATCAGACTTTTCAATTGGTGAGAGATGTGAAGAATGTGCTGGCCAGGGCAGCAGTCAAACATTTTCCGTATCCAGAAAGGCCCGTACAGGACCTGCAACACGCGGTCGTGCGTTATTCTGCTGAAATGTAGGATTTCGCAGGGATCGTATGAAGGGCAGAGCTAAGGGTCGTAACACATATGAAATGTAACGGCCACTGTTCAAAGTGCCGTCGATGCGAACAAGAGGTGACCGAGACGTGTAACCAATGACACCATATACCATCACGCCGGGTAATACACCAGTATGGCGATGATGAATACACGCTTCTAATGTGCGTTCACCGCGATGTAGCCAAACACGGATGCGACTATGCCGGCCGCGGTGGCCGAGGGGACTGAGGCGATCCAGTCACGGTCTGCACGGCCACTACGGTCGGGGGTTCGAATTCCCCCTCGGGCATGGATATTTGTGCCGTCCTAGTTCGCAAGTAGTTCATAAGTAGTTTGTAAGTTTAGGGACTGATAACCCCGTAGTTAAGTCCCATAAGCTAAACAAACATTTGATTTTGGATGCGACTATATGATGCTGGATTCATCCGGAAAAATGACGTATTGCCATTCGTGCACCCAGGTTCATCGTTGCATACACCATGCAGCGTCAAGGGTAACCGCAGCAATGGTCTCCGAGCTGATAGTCCATGCTGCTGCAAACGTCGTCGAACTGTTCGTACAGATGGTTGTTGTCTTGCAAACTTCCGCATCTGTTGATTCAGGGATCGAGGCGTGGCTGCACGCTCGGTTACAGCTATGCGGATAAGATGCCTGTCATCTCAACTGCTAGTGATACGAGGCCGTTGTGATTCAGCACGGCGTTCCATATTGCCCCCCTGAACCCACCGATTTCATATTCTGCTAACAGTCATTGGATCGCGACCCACGCGAGCAGCAGTGTCTCGATACGGTAACCACAATTGCGATAGGCTACAATCCGACCTTTATCAAAGTCGCAAACGTGATGGTACGCATTTCTCCTCCTTTCACGAGGCATCACAACAACGTTTCACAAGACAACGGCGGTCAACTGGTGTTTGTGTATGGGGAATCGGTTGCAAACTTTTCTTGTGTCAGCACGTTGTAGGTGTCGCCACCGGCGCCAACCTTGTGTGAATGATCTGAAAAGCTAATCATTTGCATATCACAGTATTTTCTTCCTGTCGGTTAAATTTCGCGTCTTTAGCTCGTCATCTTCATGGTGTAGCAATTTTAATGGCCATGAGTGTAGCTTCTTATTCTGAGGACATTCAGCTCTCCTGTATGGCTCTATGATGATGGCATTCGCTCGGGCAAAATATTCGGGAGGTAAAATAGTCCCCCTTCCCCCGTTTTTTATCTCCGGCCGGGGACTACTCAGGAGGATAACGCCATAGAAACAAAAACGAAACAAGCATTCAACGGATCTGAGCGTGGAATATTATATCCGTTAATCGGGTAGGTAATTGTGAAAATTTGAAAAGTAAAATGGTTACGTTGAAGCTAGAAATAGTGGGAATCGGGGACCTTCGGTGGCAGGCTGAACAGGATTTATGGTCAGGCGAATACAGGGTTATAAATAATCAGTTGGGGATAACGCAGGAGATAATAATCTTAAACGATGAAAGGAGGAAACAAAATAATGCCGTAAATGGTGGAGGTGAAATGGAGTAAAGACGGCTAAAATGAGTTGGACAGTAAGTGCAAATCGGCTAAGCAAATCCTACTACGTTTATACCTTTTGTAGATTTGGAGAAAACGTTTGATAATGTTTACTGGAATACATTCTTAAAAAATTCTGAATGTAGCAGGAGTAAAATATTGCGAACGAAATGTTAATCACAATGTGTACAAAAACCAGAGAGCAGTTATAAGAGTGGAAGGACATAAAAGGAACTCAGTAGTTGGGAAGGCAGTGGATCAGTGCTGTAGCCTATCCCCAATGTTATTCAATCTGTGCATTGAATAAGCCGTTTAGGAATGACACTGAAATTCTGCTTGAGACAGGAATGGAACTGAAATAGCAATTGAATTGAATGGACTGTGTAGTGAAAGGATGGTATATGATGAAGATAGATAAAAGCAAATAAAGGATAATGGACTGTAGTCCAATTACATCAGGCGATGCTGAGAGAATTAGATTGAGAATCGAGAGAAAATACGTAGTAAATAAGTTTTGTTTTTTGGGCTGTAAAGTTAGTTACAATGTCGGAATACAGGAGCAATTGCCGCGGTGGAGTAGCGGAGCGGTCTAAAGCGTCTCGCTGCGGAGCGCGCGGTTGCTCGCCGTGGTGGTTTGAGTCTTCCCTGGGGTATGGGTGTGTGTGTTGTCCTTAGCTTAGTTTACCTAGGTTTAAGTAGTTTGTAAGCTACGGACTGATGACCACGCAGTTTGGTCCGATAAGATTTACAAACATTTGAACATTTTGAACAGAAGCAATTATGGAAAAGATACATTTATTAAAACTGAATATTAATATTAGTGTTAGAAAGATTTTTCGGAAAGTATTTCTCTGGAGGGGAGGCTTGTACGGCAATTGAAAGTGGACGATCAGCGGTTCAGAAAAGAGGAGGATAGAAGCTTTTTAAATGTGGTACTACAGACTAATGTTGTTGATAAGATTGATAGAATTTGTAACTAATGAGGAGGTATTCAACCAATCTGGGAAGAAATTTTTTGGCATATTTCGAGAAAAAAAAGGCATCAGTTGGAAGGACACATTTACATTTCCAGAAACATCAAGCAATCATAAATTTAGTATTGTAAGGTAGTTGTGAGGTTCTTACATTTAATTTTATATTTTCGATTCTATGTAAATTTTATGTATCTTGGGAATGTTAGTATATTTAATTTTATATTTTTGATTCCATGTAAATTTCTTCATCATATATTTATACTCTTTATCTTTGGAAATACTATTATTGCTGGGCACAGAGATTGCAGCGAGTAGGCGAGTCTCTCTGGAGCAGTCAGTATGTTGATTCTGTCTCGAGCAGTCGGTATTTTGAGTCTGTCTGTGGCAGGTATTTTATAAGCCAACTTTGTTATTAAGCTTTTGGGAAAGGAAGAATATGGATGTAAATATGCGTCAGCAAAAGAAAGCATAAGCAATTCTGTAATGGCAGGTTAGATATCAAGTAAAAGCGTGCTTTGGCCCCATTTTCTCATTGTTAAATTATGCCCAAATTTTGTATTGTTAATGTTCATTGTGAATTTTTGAAAAGAACTCTTAATATCATTATTTGATATCTTTTGTAATAGAAAAATTTTGCTTAAAAGTCAATATAGGATCCTTTGTTAAAACTAAAAATGTGTCAGTCTACATTACTCAATTCATGTAGTTGGTTTCCACTTTCCTATGCACATTTTATTTTTAATTTAAATCCGATTTGTGAGCTAGCATACTTTATTTTGAGCCATATTGCACTTTCCATACAGGAATTATCTATTTATTTATGATTTTGCCTTTGCTGCTGTTGATCCTGTGTTCCTGAAATTCTTGCGAGAAAATTGAGTGCGTTATCCAACTTGGAGGTAAGTAGAACAACAGGCCCATAATTTCGACCTAAGCAGAGAAATCACTTTCACGTTCTCTACTTCTGTGCATAAAAGCCTTACCTCATTTTCGACTAATTAAATGCAGTTGTTTTACATTTCAAAAGAGCTGTCTGCTTACAATGTAAAAGATACACATTTTAGTTCAATTTTTACTCAAAGTAAATATTCATTTTTTATTCATGTGACAATTTCTATTCAGCCAACTTAAAGCATATTTTGAGGGTTAAAAGTCGATTATTTTATTTATCGTACGGCATATTCATGATCAGTACACTAATTTACAGATTTATATCTACACTATTTACATTGGTTATCGTCTGTGGCGCCGCCAGGAAAAATAAACTTGTTTCTCCACTGACACGTCTCAGTGGGCATTCTTGTGTGATGTGCTTCACAGTTTGCCTCTCAGCACCTCAGTCGCAACAGGGTGATGTCTTTTCCTGCCATTTATACCGCAGATCTGCACACACAACGTGGTTAGTCCGGATCCGATTTATCTTGGATCATACTTTCCGAGGTTGTTCAAAGCCAGGTGCCTTCTGTATAATACATAGCATATATAAAGATCCTGCTGGAGAAAATTGATTGCACTCATTAAACCATCTCTCAGTCCGATTGAAATAGTTGGTAACCGTTCTCCGCCGTACAGATGGGTGGGCGTCTAAACTTCAGCTTGTCTATATGTAGGTGGGGAGTATCATCATGAATGGGCAATCTTTGATTATTCTGGATCATATTGTATTCATCCTTGAGAGCAATGCATCTACGAAGATGGGGTGGAGGAATATAGCTTAGTACGCGCAACCAAAGAATTGTAGTTGATCTGATCAGCCCGTGATCATCTTCTTTGTGTCGTTTAACTTAACATCTATTTTCTTGACGTGAGGACTGTTCATCCAAACGGGGGCACCATACTCCGCAGTAGAGTAAAATAAACTTATTTCTGAACAGCGAAAAGTAGTAGCACTTGCACCCCAAGAAGAACCACACAGCTTTGGAATTATGCTGTTACGTATCTGAATCTTGGCAGCACTCTTTCTTAGATTTTCTTGGAAGACAGTGTTCTGTCGAGTGTACCACCTAGATATGAGCGAGAGCAAGAGACGAATACAGTAAGCAGGTTCATATGGATGTGTGTTGTCGTTCTTATTTAGAGACGACTAGCTGAAAACCCGGCGTTGCCCGGGTATTTATTTATTCCTGTCATTTTTCAACTATATATACATCTGTATAAGGGCTGTTTCTCTGTAAAATATCTTGGGAATTCAATTAATAGTAAAGAAGTAATAGATTATAACTTTCTGCGTCATGGTGCGATTTTCCATGAATGTTACTGTTTATGTGCTCAAATCTCATGAACTACGTCTCGTACTGTGATACAATTTAGAAGGTACATTCAGCTTTATGTGTATATACTGTATATAAAAATTTCTGAAGGTACAATATGTAGTGTAGAAATTATAAATTTCAACGTTATACCGAATGCCGTAGTTTTACTCCGTAAACAGCGGAAGAGTAATAAGCGAGAAACTTTTTTCATCATTTTACCATGGTTTCCAGCTTGAAAAAGTTTAATAAAGGTTTGAAATTATGTTTAAAGTTTGTTGCAGGTCGCTAAGTACTGTCATTCTCATACAGTGTATTTCGAAAGTCTCGCCGCATTATACGGCATTTTTTTTTTTTTTTTTTTTTTTTTTTTTTTTTTTTTTTTTTTGCGATTCCTATTGGTTATGACGTAATATCTTTTGAACCATGTGACGTATGTGATTCTTAACCATGCAGAAATTGTTACCTCACGGTAAGGAATGTGTGTACCAAATTTGATTGAAATCGGCCCAATTGTAATCGGACCAAACTGCGTGGTCATCAGTCCGTAGCTTACAAACTATTTACACCTAGGTAAATAACCTAAGGACAACACACACACCCATGCCCCAGGGAGGACTCGAACATCCACGGCGAGCAACCACGCGCTCCGCAGTGACACGCTTTAGACCGCTCGGCTACTCCACCGCGGCGGCATGGATTGCGGAATGTGGATGTAGATGAAACATCCTTCTCGCATTCAGAAATTCTGTAGTTGCTAATTACTTGCAGGACA
This sequence comes from Locusta migratoria, assembly GCA_026315105.1. Classification (NCBI taxonomy): domain Eukaryota; kingdom Metazoa; phylum Arthropoda; class Insecta; order Orthoptera; family Acrididae; genus Locusta; species Locusta migratoria. The sequence goes on along the minus strand of CM048744.1, from coordinate 131,487,864 downwards.
GTAAAAGAAGTGTATGTAGAATCAGTGGTCAGTATCCAAATGAGACAACACAAATAACAGATTATGCCGTTCTCCATACAGGACCCAGAAAAAGAGATGCCTACTTCACCTCCTCTGAGGCGTACGGAGAGAATTAACGTTCGCGCATACTGCCACAGCTGCTTTTCTACACCGAAAAACCTCGAAAGAAAAGCTTGCCACGACTACGCGCTGCGAATCTCTTTTGATTATGAGAACATAACAGGCGTAAAACGAAGATAAAAGAGCGCAAGAGAAGGAGGGGAAAAAAAAAAAATTCGCGAAAAAAACCGCAGCGGCTTTGGCAGGTGCGCGCCGTGTCCATCGCTCAGTCTTTGCCACAAAGGTCCGCGCAGCGTGTTTGCGCATTCTTTTATGCGCCGGGTGAAGTATTTAGGGGGCGTGGCCGGCCATTGAGGTTCGACTCGCAGTTGGCCCCCGACTGCCGGCCGGATATTAAATGGCACCGCAGGCGCATTCAGAATGATTAAAACCGCCCGCTTCCTCCCCCGTCCGCCCGTTTTTGTGACGCCAGGAGCGCGCCAGCCTCTGATGTCGCAGTGCACAGTAATTGCTCCATCTGTCAAACATTCCACTGATAACGGGCCCTGTTTGCTTTTGCATGCAAAAATACGCCGCTGCACTCTGTTCTGCTCCCCCCGTCTCTCCTGCCCTATCACGTGCCAGAATACGAATGAGATTTTTGTTTGTCTCGTTTACATGAGACACATTCCAGAGTCACTGAAACATCAAAGCGTGCCTCGAAACTCGTCCGGTTCGATTGTCAAATTGAACACGCCTGCCTTAGAAACGATACTTTAAGAGTGGCACTTTTATTCGTAATGACTTATAGTTTTCTGATTTTGTACCATTCGCATCTTGCTTTTCTACTGCGGTCGAGCATCTACAGCTTCAGTGCTGCCACCTGTCACTTTCGAGGTGTTTATTGTAGTGGTTTTCAGTCCTGAGGCTGGTTTGATGTAGCTCTCAATGCTAATTAATCCTGTGCAAGCCTCTTCGTCTCTAAATAAGAATGACAACACACATCCGTTTGAACCTGCTTACTGTATTAGTCTGTTGTTGTCGCTCATATCTAGGGATTACATTCGACAGAACTCTAATGTTCAAATGTTTGACAGTCTATGGGACTTAACTACGGGGTCATCAGTCCCTAAACTTATAAACTACTTATGAACTAACTAAGACTAAGGACGGCACAAATATCCATGCCCGAGGGGGCATTCGAACCCCCGACCGTAGTGGCCGTGCAGACCGTGACTGGAGCGCCTCAGTCCTCTCGGCCACCGCGGCCGGCGACAGAACTCTGCCTACCAAGAACATCTGAGAAAGACTGCTGCCAAGATTCCGACATGTAACAACGTAATTCGAAAACTGTTTCGTTCTTCTTGGGATGCAAGTCCAACTACACTACGCTGCTCGGCTCTAAGTTTAGTTTACTCTACTGCGGAGTTTAGTGTCTCCGTCTGGATGAACAATCCCCACGTGAAGAGAACAGATGTTGAGTTAAATGTCACAATTAAGATGATCACGGATACGATCATGCCGGCCGCGGTGGCCGAGGGGACTGAGGCGCTCCAATCGCGGTCTGCACGGCCACTACGGTCGGGGGTTCGAATCCCCCTCGGGCATGGATATTTGCGACGTCCTTAGTCCTAGTTAGTTCATAAGTAGTTTGTAAGTTTAGGGACTGAAGACCCCGTAGTTAAGTCCCATAAGCTATAAAAACATTTGAACAAAAGAAAGAAAATAAATAAATAAATAAAACTCTTGTGGTCGAGCGTCTACAGCTTCAGTGCTGCTATCTCTCACTTACGAGACGTTTATTGTTGTGGTTTTCATTCCTGAGGCTGGTTTGATGTAGCTCTCAATGCTACTGAATCCTGTGTAAGCGGTCTGCGGCGCACCAGTCACGGTCTGCACGGCCACTACGATCGGGGGTTCGAATCCTCCCTCGGGCATGGATATTTGTGCCGTCCTTAGTGGTAGCTAGTTCATAAGTTGTTTTTAAGTTTAGGGACTGGTGACCCCGTAGTTAAGTCCCATAAGCTATACAAACATCATTCCGCAATGCACATGACGGTGTGTGCCGAAGTGTACTTCCTGTTATTGTAGTCGCTTATGGTAAGTGTTACCAGCAAGTGAAGCATGATGCCAAATATTTATTTTGAAGTTTTTAAAAACAGTAACATGTAACATTAATCAACTGATTAACCTCTGCTTGCCGGACTCCTGGATACAGCCCCTCCCAGACACAAATCCTGGCTACGACCTGATGTAGGGGCATTAAAGAGGTGATAGGGAGAAAGTAGGGAAAACGTAGGTACATTTTTGTGAGACTGTAGGTATTTTATCTCTCTGCCATCTGGCAACACTGCATATGGTTCGCCGCGGTGGAGTAGCCGATCGTTCTAAGGCGTCACGCTGCGGAGCACGCAGTTGCTCGCCGTCGGAGGTTCGAGTCCTCCCTGGGGCATGGGTGTGTGTGTGTGTTGTCCTTAGGTTAGTTATCTAGGTTTAAGTAATTTGTAAGCTACGGACTGATGACCACGCAGTTTGGTCCGATAGATTTACAAACGTTCGAGCATTTGATTTGATACTTACCAATGATTCTACATAGACTTCTTTTATTGTCCAGCAAGTAATTAGCAACTATAGAATTTCTTAATGCAAGAAGGATGTTTATGTCCACAAAGTAAGTTCCGTTTGGTTGTATAAAACAAACGTGTACAGGTACAGAAGAAATATTTATTGTACAAAAATATACAACTATTAAACTACTCTTCTACATAGCTTCCGAAATTGTGTAGGCATTTGTCATAACGTGGCAGAAGTCTTTGTATGTCTTCTTCGTAGAAGGTTGCCGCCTGTGTATTCAACCATGTGGTAACATGTTCTTTCAGCTCGTCATCATCGCTGAAGTGTTGACCACCATGGACAGGTTTTAGGTGTAAGAAGAAAGTCACTAGGATCGAGACTGTACGGAGGACGATCAAACACGTCCCAGTGAAATTTCCGTAAGAGTTGTTTGGTCACATTCGCCTTGTGAGGTCGGGCGGCAACGTGAAGGGGAGAAGAAGACTCCTTTCATCTCTTCTTACACCTAAAATCTGTCCTTGGTGGTCAACACTTCGACGATGCTGAGCTGAAAGAACATGTTTGACACATGGTTGAATACACAGGCGGCAAACGTCTATAAAGAAAGCACACAAAAACTTGCCCCGCGCTGTAACAAGTGCCTACAAAATTTCGGAAGTTATGTAGAAAAGTAGTTGAACAGTTGTAGATTTTATATAATAAATATTTGTTCTGTATCTGTACACGTTTGGTTTATGTAACCAATCGGAACTTACTTTGTGGACATTCCTCGTACATCTACATCCACATTCCGCAATCCACATGACGGTGTGGGGCGAAGTGTACTTGGTCTTATTCTAGTCGCTTATGGTTCGCCGCGGTGGAGTAGCCGAGCGGTCTAAGGCGTCTCGCTGAGAAGCGCGCGGTTGCTCGCCGTAGGAGGTTTGAGTCATCCCTAGGGCATAGGTGTGTGTGTTTGTGTTGTCCTTAGGTTAGTTTACCTTAGTGTAAGTAGTTTGTAAGCTTCGGACTGATGACCACGCAGTTTGGTCCGATAGATTTATAAACATTTGAGCTTATGGTACGTGGAAAACATGATTGCCTGTATGCCTCCGTAAGCACCCTAATAGCTCTCATCTTTTCTCGTGGTCGGTTCGCGAGATACACGTAGCAGGAAGCAATGTATTGGTTGAATTTTCATAAAACGTGTGCTCTCGGAATTTTGATAGAACCCGTACCGCGATACAGACCGCAGCGTCTGCCACTGGGGTCTCCTAATAATTTGCGTAACGCTTTCGCGTTCACTAAATGAAACACTAACGAAGCGTGCTGTCATAAGTCCGTGGGCTTCCACGGCTGGTGTCATTTTGAATAGAACAATTCTGGGTATTAGGCCGCGTCATTTTTTTAAACACTTAGCAAAGGAATTGCCGACGTTTCGACCACTGTGCAGTGGTCCTCTTCAGGGCGGTTGACTGTTGGATGCTGCTGAATGTATACCTCTATATATTGTGAATTTTTTCGGTTATCTGATACTGACGTCATACATGTAAGATGGTAATTGTTTGGCAGTAGCGTATCAGTAAGCTCTTACTTTTGCTACCCTGGTAAGAGATTGGTAAGCAAAGTGTTGTATTTGATTGGAAGGCAACAGCCAATCAGCAACTGGTACCTGGGGGATAGTGTTTCCTGCTGCGAACGTTCAGACCACGCGTCAGTTCTACTGTGGCCGCTGTTTATACTGTTTCATAAATAAAATGAAGTGATTTTAAACTATCATTTTTCGTTTCGTTCTTCTATCAGCACATTTTCTATGTACATTCGAAGTATTTCTATCGCATAAGAAACGTTTTACGTCGCGGAGACAAGACGTATACGAGTTGTAACGTAGGCGGCAGTGGCCGCAGCGTTGCAATGCGTGGCTGCGGTTCAAATTCCATTCTGAACCCCCTGAAGGCAGAATGTGGGCTCTCCTGCGGCAGGGAGGGGCGAGGGGAAACGCCGCTTTTAACATTGGCGTTGGAGCTGCTCGAGACACCAGCTCCTCACTACTCGAACTCCGGCAGTTACGCACGAATGGTCCCGAAGCAAGACAATGGAGCTACTGCGCACCTCGCCTTGCGCATGTGCAAATCTTTCATGAAGGAAACATCCACCCTTCATATTGTCTTTGACGCTTTTAAGATTTCTCAAAACACGTCAGATTTAGTGAAATATCTTATAAATATAAATTAAAGATGCATCAACTGAAAAGTATTCAGAAAATACTCAAATGAATCATAATAAAGTCACTGCACTCCAGCTAGAAGGAATGATCGTGTGATTAGTGGCGTCACGCTGAGGTGCTAAACGTAGTGGGTTCGTGCCTGACTGCAAGCAACTTTTTTTTAACCCAATCTTCTTTCCAACAGAAACAGGAACAATAACAACTTTTGTATTGTTACTTGGCACATATCTATGGACGGTTTTGGCAATGTGTTGCGATTTTGAGGGTAAACGACATTTATGCTTTTCGTTGTAACAAATATTTAACTGTTTGAAAAGAGGTGGGGAAGAGCATCCTTTTAAGGAAACCAGTAAACACACAGGACGCGCTGCCACTGTCGGATTCGTATTAAAAGGGTAGCGGGTTCGACTCGGCCCAGAGGCAAATATTTTTGTGCTCCTTGGCAATGCGTACACTACTGCCCCAGGATTGAACGGCAACATGATATAGGTTATTTCGTATTTATTACACCAGCAAGGCACGTCATTATTTAAAACATTTGTAGCTTCTCTTTTCAGGCTAGCAGTATTGGTCGACGTATGACCGAACTCTAGAACACCAAGGATCAAACATCGTGCGCGTAAAGCGAAGGGTATTAACAAAGTAATACATTCCTATACAGCACTATAACCTATGAGTCTTGCAGCCCCCCCCCCTTTTCCAAGAGGGCTCACGGTTCTTTCGTGAATACGTGCCTGGCGAGCACGGGGCCTGAGCTAATGCAGTATTTCTTCCTTCTTTCCTCCGTGGACTGTATTTCCTTTCCCTTCCCCTCCTTTCCTGTTCTTACTCATGCCTTCAGGAGAGTAAAGCCTCTTTTGGACTGAGGGTTAAAAATCAGTACGCGGCAAAATTGATTATATTATATGGAAAGGTAATCTGCACAATGCACTAACCGAAGTCAGTCCCGGATCTGAGGGGAAAGGGTTGGGGGGGGGGGGAGCAAATCGGGGCACTTTTCCACACAGAGATGCACCAAATTGTCTCTTTGGACGCCGAGCAGGGGGGGGGGGGGGCAGGTGGTCGCTATTATCAAGCTTTGGCCCCGGTTCGGAAATATTGTAGATCCTGCATTGAAAGAAGTGAACCCCCAGTCATCTGAAGAAGTAGCCGCCACTGTGTAAACATGTGAGGACTGTTACTCCATTACTTGTTGGGGGAGGAGGGGGCGGAATTCCATCAGCGCACTAACCATACGACAACCTATTTTTGAAGTCTTACACATCACTCATTTTTACCGATCGTGTGTATAAACCGTCGCAAAGCAAAACAAAGAATACAAAGCAAGGTGATTTGCGAGAACTGCCACGTCAACTGTGCGCAGAAGTAGCATCGCACTATTTACGTGTGCACAGTGGTGCCAACATACAACAGGATGTATTACATTGCGTGACGTACATACTATTTTTTTCACTTACCCAATATGTAACATCACAAATGCCCTTTGTACTCTTGGCGCCCAGCACTGCATTGACTAACATGAACCAGCAGGTAAGTCCAGTGTGCGTACTGAAGGCAACAACCGAGCAAGGTGGCGCAGTGGTAACACACTGGACTCATATTTGGGAGGACTATGATTCAAATGTAACTTCTGCTATCCATATTTTGCTTTTCCGTATTTTACAGAATGTTCAGATGTTTGTAAAGCTATGGAACCAAACTGGAGTGGTCATTGGTCCCTAGACTTACAAACTACTTAACTTATGCTAAGGACAACATGCACACACACACACACACACACACACACACACACACACACAGAGAGAGAGAGAGACACCGATGCGCGAGGGAGGACTCGAACATCCGCTGCGGAGCAGCCACGCATTCTGCAGCCAAGTTCCTTAGAATGCGCAGTCATTCCCACGCAGCCCGTGTTTACACTAAATAACTCCAGGCGAAAGCTGGGAAGGTACCTACGAAAGGCAACGGCCAATTTCATTCCTCATCATTAAACCGTCGGCACACGGACGTGTGTCTGAACCTGTGTGGTCAACGTGCCGATGGCAACGTCTGACTTCAACGCTCGGAGACGACGCGACTTGTGCATACGAGACGTAAGCCTCAACGAGCTACACGCGACCACAGCGCGGTCCAGCGACAGTTGTCGGCGGCATCATGTTCTGGAATCACACTGTTTACGAAATCAAAAGAATAGAATTCCTGCTTTTCCTCTATTAAATCGCTTATTTCCGCGCTTGTGCATTTGCTCGTTGTGTTCTGTGATGTAGGCCTACATAAGTAACAACAAAATGTCTATGAACATAAGACTCTTAAAAAGTTGCATGTTATGTCAATAAGTGCAGAGAGTTATAAACATTTCATGACAAACTGTGCGATATAAAGTTACAAAAGGCCTTCACATATGGCGAACATTATTGCAACAGTCTCGCTTTTAGTAAGACTTAAAGGTCATTCTTCCACGGTCAATGTTCCTACTCAGTGGAATAATGTTAAGAACGTGTAAATTGCAACAAGTGAAACAATAAATTGCGTATTTTACTCTAAGTAAGGTGCAAACTGTCATGTTAATAAAACGAATGTAACAAATTCACTACTCAGAGGATGCGCACTTATGATTACATAGTATCGAATATTATACAGTATACTTCTATGAAATTTATAGGAGAGACTTAACGTCTATCAGAAAACCAGAACAAAAGAAATTTGCTGTCGAGGAACCTTGAAGCAGCACCACTGAACATCATCCATTTCGCAGTCCATAACTTTGCTGTCCACTCCCATGAACCACAGACATTGCCGAGGTGGGGTGGCTTGCGTGCCTCAACGATATAGATAGCCGTACCATAGGTGCAACCACAGCGGAGGGGTATCTGTGGAGAGGCCAGACAAACGTGTGGTTCCTGAAGAGGGGCAGCAGCCTTTTCAGTAGTTACAGGGGCAACAGTCTGGATGATTGACTGAGCTGGCCTTGTAACATCAGCTAATGTGGCTTTGCCACACAGCTACTGCGAACGGCTGAAAGCAAGGGGAAACTACAGCCGTTACTTTTCCCGAGGACATGCAGCTCTACTGTATGAACATATGATGATGGCATCCTTTCGGGTAAAATATTCCGGAGGTAAAATAGTCACCCATTCGGATCTCCGGGCGGGGACTTCTCAGGAGGATGTGATCATCAGGAAAGACAATACTGGCATTCTACGGGTCGGAGCGTGGAATGTTAGATCCCTTAATCGAGTAGGAAAATTAGAAAATTTAAAAAGGGAAATGGATAGGTTGAAGTTAGATATAGTGGGGATTAGTGAAGTTCGGTGGCAGGATGAACAGGATTTCTGGTCAGGTGAGTACAGGATTATCAATACAAAATCAATTGGGGGTATCACAGGAGTAGGATTGATAATGAATAAGAAAATAGGAATGCGGGTAAACTACTATGACCAGCACAGTGATCGCATTATCATTGTCAAGATAGATACGAAGCCAACACCGACAACAGTAGTACAGGTTTATATGCCAACTAGTTCTGCCGATGATGAGGAGATCGAAGAAATATATGAGGAGCTAAAGGAAATTATTCAGACAATTAAGGGAGAGGAAAACTTAATTGTGATGGGAGACTGGAATTCGGTAGTAGGAAAAGGAAGAGAAGGAAAAATAGTAGGTGAATATGGTCTGGGCAAAAGGAATGAAAGAGGAAGCCGCCTGGTAGAATTTTGCACGGAACATAATTTAGTTATAACAAACACCTGGTTCAAGAATCACAAAAGAAGGTTGTATACGTGGAAGAGACCAGGAGACACCGGGAGATACCAGATAGATTTTATAATGGTAAGACATGGATTTCGGAACCAGGTTTTACAGTGTAAGACATACCCAGGGGCAGATATAGACTCTGACCATAACTTGTTGGTTATGAACTGTAGGCTGAAACTGAAGAAACTGCAAAAAGGTAGGAAAATACGGAGATGGGACCTGGATAAATTGAAGGAACCTGAAGTTCTTAAGAATTTCAGAGGGAGCCTTAGGCAACAATTGAAAGAAACAAGGGAAAATAAAACAGTAGAGGAGGAATGGGTAAAATTGAGAGATGAAATAGTGAAAGTAGCAGAGGACAAAATAGGTAGGAAGGCAAGACCTACAAAAATTCCTTGGATATCACAGGAGATACTAAATTTAATCGATGAAAGGAGAAAATATAAAAATGCAGTAAATGAAACAGGTAAAATGGAGTACAGACGACTAAGAAATGAGATTGACAGGAAGTGCAAAATGGCTAAGCAGGAGTGGCTAGAAGGCAAATGCAAGGATGTAGAAGAATGTATGAATAGGGGAAAAATAGATACAGCCAACAGGAAAATAAAAGAAACATTTGGAGATAAGAAAAACAGCTCTATGAATATCAAGGACACTGATGGAAAACCAGTTCTCAGCAAAGAAGGGAAAGCTGAAAGGTGGAAAGAGTATATAGAGGGGCTCTACAAAGGAAATGAACTTAGAGACGATGTTGTAGGAAGGAAAGAGGAAGTAGATCAAGATGAAATAGGAGATATTATACTGAGAGATGAATTTGACAGAGCCCTGAAAGACCTAAGTCCAAACAAGGCTCCTGGATTAGATGATATTCCCTCAGAGCTACTGAAGTCTCTGGGAGAACCAGCCATGACAAACCTGTTTCACCTGGTGTGTAAGATGTATGAGACAGGCGAAGTACCATCAGACTTTAAGAAAAATGTAATAATCCCCATTCCAAAGAAAGCAGGTGCAGACAGGTGTGAAAACTACAGAAACATCAGTTTAATAAGTCATGGTTGCAAAATATTAACTCGAATTATATACAGAAGGATGGAAAAACTGGTAGAAGCCGACCTCGGGGAAGATCAGTTTGGGTTCAGGAGAAATGTAGGAACACGGGAGGCAATACTCACTTTACGGCTTATCCTAGAAGATAGATTAAGAAAAGGCAAACCTACATTTCTAGCTTTTCTAGATTTGGAGAAGGCTTTTGACAATGTTGATTAGAATAAACTCTTTCAAGTTCTGAAGCAAGCAGGAGTAAAATATAGGGAGCGTAACGTTATTTACAACTTGTACAAAAACCAGACAGCGGTTGTCAGAGTTGAAGGGCATGAAAGGGATGCAGTGGTTGGGAAGGGAGTGAGACAGGGTTGTAGCCTTTCTCCAATGTTATTCAATTTGTACATTGAACATGCTTTAAGGGAACGCAAGGAGAAATTTGGTGAAGGAATAAAAGTTCAGGGGGAAGAATTAAAAACATTGCGTTTTGCTGACGACATAGTAATTCTGTCAGATACAGCAAAGGACCTGGAAGAGCAATTGAACGGAATGGACAGTGTGCTGAAAGGTGCATATAAGATGAACATTAACAAGAGCAAAACTAGGGTAATGGAGTGCAGTGTAAGAAAATCAGGTGATGCTGAAGGAATTAGATTGGGAAACGAAGCAATAAAGGAGATAGATGAATTTTGTTACTTGGGCAGTAAAATAACAAATGATGGTCGCAGTACAGAGGATATAAAATGCAGAATGGCAATGGGTAGAAAAGCGTTTTTGAAAAAGAGAAATTTGTTAACATCGAATATTGATTTAACCCTAAGGAAGTCCTTTCTGAGTGCATTTGTATGGAGTGTTGCCTTGTATGGGAGTGAGACATGGACGATAAACAGTGCGGACAGAAAGAGGATTGAGGCTTTTGAAATATGGCGCTACAGAAGAATGCTGAAGATTAGGTGGGTGGATCGCGTAACTAATGAGGAGGTACTGAATAGAATTGGGGAGAAAAGAAATTTCTGGCATACCTTGACTAAAAGAAGGGATAGATTGGTGGGACACATTCTTAGACATCAAGGAATTGTGAATTTAGCATTAGAGGGAAGTGTGTGGGGTAAAAATCGCAGAGGAAGACCAAGAGATGGATACAGTAAGCAGATTCAGACAGATGTAGGTTGCCATTCTTATGTGGAGATGAAGAGGCTTGTTCAGGATAGGGTATTATGGAGAGATGCATCAAACCAGTCTCCGGACTGAAGACCACAACAACAACAACAACAACAACTTTGCTGTCTAGACTACGGCTGATGACGAATGTGTACATCATCGATGAAGATATTAGGTATATTGTATACACTACTGGTAGATATATCGGTTGCTGACATGTAATTGCAACAAATGATGTCAAGAACAATTCGTGTTGTTAGATCTTCAATCCGCCTTGCTTTGAAATGGCAGATTACTGTAATACAGAAATTTTTTAACAACATGTAAGACGTTTCCAGTCATTTATTCCAAGAAATAGTACCTATAATGACCGGGTTTCGCTACATTCTCAATTTACTCAGTTACTTTTACTGGGTTTGATATGTCATACATCCACAAGACCTAAGTTATACACATAAAACCCATGAAATACGACAGCCAATATGGCGACTTCATCTCTATATCGAAAAGAGCTGCCCCCCTTCCCAGCTACCCACGTGGTGTGACGTCGGTGGCGATCTCCGACCTTATTGGTGATCGTTCAGCTGCATCACCCGGGGGATGGTGTTTTCCGCTGCGAACGTTCACGCCACGCGTCTGTTCTATTGCGGCCGCTGTTTACACTGTTTTATAAATAAAATGAAGTGTTTTTACACTATCATTCCTCGTTTCGCACTTCTATCAGCTCATTTTCTATGGACATTCAAAGTATTTTTATCCCATGAGAAACGTTTTACGTCGCGGAGATAGCACGTATACGAGTTGTAATGTAGGCGGCAGTGAGCGCAGCGTTGCAATGCGCATGCTCGGCTACGGTTCAAATTCCATTCTGAACCCCCTGAAAGCAGCATGTGGGCGTTCCCGTGGCAGGGGGTGGCGAGGAGAATATCTGGCATGCTTGATACTGCCCGACACGTTCGGAAAGCCTCGCCAACGTGCGGTTCGCACGTTGTGACGTCAGAATCTCGCCACGTTTGCCACACTCGTTCAGATACACGCTCCGTGTGCGGACGGCTTTACCCACAGATCCGAGCGTGAGCTCCGTCTCTAATGACCGCGTTGTCGCCAGGATACCCTGCTCTCCCTTCTACAGCAACTGGCACAGTGCTTCTCAGACAAGCGTGCACACGCGAGGACAAGGCAAGCACGCAATCATCACGTGAGGGCAAGCTGCAGGCCCTGGTCGTGAGACGAGGCGACACAATCCCCCACAGCTCGCTGCAAGCCGAGTAAAGCGGCGGGGAGCGTACGAAGGCGCAGTCTGCGCACTCGCTGTGTCGCGCCTCTGTCTTGACAGACGCCGCCTAATTGAATCCCGTTGCGAGAAGAAACTGAAAAGCCTGAAAAAGAGAGAAAGGGAAGGGGCAGGGGAAAGGGGGGTTCAGCTGAGCGCGCGAGGAGAGAATCCTGACGGAGCGGGGTCGCGGGACAACGGCGCCGACGTTCTAATGAAAAAGTTAATTCCGCAATGCGGAATTTCATTAAAATAATCTCGGCAAAGGCTGCAAGGAGAATCCTGCGCGAACGCGTCGCGAAAGAGGCGGCGCGACCGAGCCTTGGGGGGGGATGTCCCACAGCACGAGAGAGGTCGAGGGGCGACAGCCGTGGCCAACTGGGGGATTTGGTGCTGGCCAGGACAAGCGGGAAGAACTGCTGGGGATGAAGGGAGCACCAGCGGCCTCGCTCATCGTGTGAGGACTCTCCCAAATAGGTAATATGTGGCTGGCTTGCCGGCTATGGCAATACTGGGCCCAGCGCATTGCTGCTTGTACCTTGACCGCTACAGTGTTCTGGCCACTGTAAAAAACTTACCACGTTATAGTAATGAAACTATTTGGCGAAAGATTTTCACTTTAGCACTGCTTAAAAACTGATATCTTGGATTGGTAAGGGACGAACTTCCATTGCATTGTTCAAAGAAGTTTCGGGCGTGCAGCCGCATAAAGTTTACTTCTTCTAATAATTCGGCTGAGAAACGTTCAGCCATCTTCAGAGACGAGTCGAAGACTGACGCTCCAGCACACGCTTCGTTCTTATAAATGCGCGGGCCGCGCTACTGCGCATGCGGCCACAGATACAACAAGGCGCCAAAGACGTTACTCGGCGGCAAAGGAAGGACACGTATGTGTAAATTATGTCTGTGGCTGCACGGTCGATTACTGCGGAGAAATCGATGTGTTATGATCTGTGCTGTGGCGGCGATTTTGTAAATTTATTAAAGAAAGTGCCGGATTCCATTATTTATCTAATGTGGCCTTTCGTACATAGGACAGACGACACGTACAGTCCAGGAAAGATGCACGGAACACCAGAGATATACCCGTCTCTTACAACCAAATAAATCGGCAGTGGCACTGTATTGATACTGGACACTCCATGACGTACGAAAACGTCAAAATTTTAGCCTCCACTTCATCTTTCTGGGACTCAGTGGTGAAAGAAGCAATAGAAATTCGCTTGGAGACGAATTTAATTAACAGAGACAGCGGCTTCAGTTTAGATAAATCATGGAATCCGGCACTTTCTTTAATAAATTTACGAAGACGCCGCCACAGCACAGATCATAACACATCGATTTCTCCGCATTAATCGACCATGTATCCACAGACATAATTTACACATACGTGTCCTTCCTTGCCGCCGAGTAACGTCTTTGGCGCCTTGTTGTATCTGTGGCTGCATGCGCAGTAGCGCGGCCCGCGCGTTTATAAGCACGAAGCGTGTGCTGGAGCGTCAGTCTTCGACTCGTCTCTGAAGATGGCTGAACGTTTCTCAGCCGAAATATTAGAAGAAGTAAACTTTATGCGGCTGCACGCCCGAAACTTCTTTGAACAGTCATTGCGTCGCGAAAACATGAAGATGCACTTCCATTGCATTGTTCATCACAGTTACTGTGTTGCATCAATTTAAGTAGTTGTTGCACGAAATTTAAAGGAGTTCGCAGAGATGTGAATGCACTGTATAGAGTTTCTCAATTTTTTTAAGGAATTGCCGCCATTAGACTGTTACCAACTGTATTTGTAATTCACACTCATGATTTTAGATGTTAGGCCTTTTCAAATCGCACATTGGAATTTCAATAATATGATGATAGATGGCAACTCACAGTAAAGACGATCGCTGAGCCACAGGCGGCGCATGGAAAAGACAACTTGTATCATTGGCCACAAACGTTATCAGAAAAGTTCCACCATTGAAGATGGAAAGCGGAAACACAACTGGTCATACTAGTGAGTAATAAAATCCAACAGCTGTATTTTATGTTTTATTGCATTAAGCTACCAGGTTCAGTGCTGTAGTAGCACCATCTGGAGGCCCCACATACGAACTAATAGTTCCTGAATAACAATCGTGAATAAAGATGGGTGACGTCTATGATAAAGGACGAAGTAGCTGACCGCCTTTTGCAAAAGTGGATGAAATAATCAGACAGAATAGCAATCTCATCATTTCTAAGGTCTCAGCGGATTATTAAAATAATTATGAAGCGTTATAGCATCTGTTCTTTCGGAATATTTGGAAAAATAGAAGTCGGATTAAAGAAAAGTTATAATAAAAGTTTTTCACTTCGATGAGAGACACCCATTAACATAAACTCGACCCCCTCCCCCCGTGCACCAGCCTCTAAGGGGGGGGGGGGGGAGGAAGAGGGTGATTTTGAAATCTTAAATGTGAACCGCTATTTTTTATCGCTTTTCAGTGAAAAATATGTAACTTTAGGATGAAACTTTTGTTTGTTTGTTTCATAATAGATGGCGCTATAATTGGAAAAAATAAAAATGATTTCATATTATTACAATGGTAATTTCTTGAACAAACAGACGTCGGGCTCTTTCTCTAGGTTCAACACTTTCAGATTCAGCAAACGGAAATACTACGAAAAGTCTTTGAAGTAGAACATTCCTATTAGGGAATAAATCAGCATACTTTGATGAGTTTCAAAATTCATATGAGCTTAAAAGTACGAGGAAACATGGTCTACTCTCTCCGAAAACCGTCAAAACTATGGAAAAATTGCGTAGATATGTTAACAGCCCGAGTCACTGAAGTACAATAAACAATCTGATCAAAGCCTGAGACCATGGCTACAGTCTGTCCATTCCGTTGTCTGAGGTGTCACATGATAGCATTATAAAAATATCAAAAACTGTACTTCGATTTTCGTTATATGATTTGTATTTGTTTGGGATATTACCATTTTTAAACAATTTTCAACACATTTTCATTTGTGCCGATAAAAGCGCCATCTAGGATGAAACGATAAAAATGTTTCATACAAAGATTACATATTTCTTCACGGAGAATCGAAATCTGCAATAAAATGTGGAGGTTCCTATTTAAGATTTCAAAGTCACCTCCCGCCACCAGGGATGGTGTAGGGAGGTCGAGGTTTCACGTTAATGGATGTCGCTCTTGGAGGTGAAAAACTTTTATTGCAACTTTCTTTAATCCGATTTGTATTCCTAAGTATATTGAGAGTATCTTTTCTAAAATTTATTTTCATGTCATTTATGCTTGTATGTGGCAGAATGTTTGTATTCGTCGTTTTGAATATAACCACTAATCATCGTGAGTGTGTAACAGAACGTTTCATATAATCATATTCAGAGAGAAAATTATTTATACCGACAAACTCTATGGACAGGCTCCTGA
Source organism: Locusta migratoria (assembly GCA_026315105.1). NCBI lineage: Eukaryota > Metazoa > Arthropoda > Insecta > Orthoptera > Acrididae > Locusta > Locusta migratoria. The sequence goes on along the minus strand of CM048744.1, from coordinate 131,472,377 downwards.
CACTAAAACAAGAAAACATGCGTGATAAAGATGGTTCTAAACACATACCCTTGAGTACTGCAAGTGTAAATATTTCCAAAACGGTAAAAAAATCTCTTTTACAGCAAGCTCTTTGCCTTTGCTTTATGTCTTTTGGGAGGAGGTAGTATGGACCACAACAAGAAATTCAAAATAAATGAATAAATGAATACATTCCAGGTGACATGAGCTGTAAAGTTCATTCCTTAAGAACTATGAGCATTTAATTAGTAGATGAGATTTTTTCAATGATGGAGTGCTGGCATCTCTTAAGGTAAACATTTTGGAATACAAGTTCACTGCTGGCCGCGGTGGCTGAGCGGTCTGCGGCGTGCCAGTCACGGTCTGCACGGCCGCTGCGGTCGGGGGTTCGAAACCCCACTGGGACATGGATGTTTGTGCCGTCTTTAGTATAAGCTAGTTCAGAAGTAGTTTGTAAGTTTAGGGACTGATGACCCCGTAGTTAAGTCCCATAATCTCTACAAACACAAACAACAAGTTAACTGGAACTTCGTTTTTGTTTCTACGTCCATAATACGGCTGAGCCTATAAAAACCTCGACATCGATGAGGTTCTAAGCACACGTGCAATCCAAAATAAAAGAACCAGTGTCCTCAGTGTTAATTTGTTTAATCCAACACCGAAGGGACAGATGTCGAGAGAAAACAACTGGAATTTATCACCAGTTTTCAGTATTTCGTTCCCCGCCGTTTGTCGTGTATCTAATATGATACTGTACCACTTATAACTTCTGTGAAAATCTAAATGAATGTTATTCGAAAGTCTGAAAGTGAACGTAAGACCTTTTCGGTCGCTGTTTCGAACTCTAAATGTTCATCTTCAGAGCCAGATTGATGGGTAACAGCAGGAACAAGAAATGATGAATGGTGATATAATAGATGATCCTCGCCATTCAGCGTCCCCTGCTCCTGCCATGTCAATCAATATGGGTCTGGAGATGGAACATTTCAAGATCGAAACCTGTCAGCATTCAATAAATGTGTCTACGATCCACGCCGTTTTATAGTTAATTTCAGATATTTTCTTTCGCTCGTTGATTTTCTCCAAAAATGCTAAAAAAATGTAAGCGTTGTCAGTCTCATGTGCTGAGTTCAATTGTTCACTCCGTCATTTATGATCGATATAGGAATTCAGTAAACGGTATGTTTATTGTGAAAGCTGTAAGAAGTTTATACAACAGTTTGAAATAATAGTTACAAAAGCTGCTAACAGATGGCGCTGTACACAGAACAGCTCATAACAGCATACATAAGTGAAATAATCGTATGCAAACACTCTTTGCAAACAATCACATCACACTGTTTTCAAAATGTTCAATATTGGCACTACAGAGGTGGCACAAACGAAGAATGAAATTCGCCATCACATTTCGTAGTGTTTCAACCTAAATGGATTCACATGCCACAGGGATCGCCGATTCAAGCTCGTCCAGCTTGGCGGGATGCTTCGGGTAGACCATGTCTTTCACTGTGCCCCACAAGAAAAAGTCGCAGGGAGGCCAATGCATGCCTGCACCAATAAATTTGGGATATTCCAAAGCAATGAATCGATTCCCGAAGTATTTCTCAGAAAGCGAAAGACTTGTTTGGTCCGATGTGGTCGGGCTCCATCTTGCATAAATGCATAAACCATTCAGTACCTGATCGATCGTCTAACGCTTGTTGTGTGACGACAAATTGTTCCAAAATTGCAACGTAACGTGCACCAGTGACCGTTTCTCGAATGAAAAAAGGGCCAATAATGCCTTTGCTGCATACTGCAGCCAACATAGTAACTTTAGGAGAATACAGGGGTTTCGCTTCACACCAATATGGCTCTTCCGAACCCCAATATCGCCAATTATGCTTATTCACATATCCATTCAGGTGGAAGTGTACTTCATCTGTCAACCAGATGCAGCCAACATCAAATCCTTCACTATCAGTCATTATGAGCATCTGATTAGCAAAGGCAACCCTTTGTTGCACAGCTCGTACGGGTATAGCCTGGTGCGTTTGAATTTTGAATGAAAACATGTGTAGGCTCTTTCTCAGTATTTTCTGCGTGCTGGAACGCTTCAAATTAGTCTCAGATGCAATTCTACGGACGGATGACATTGGAGCCGGCCGCGGTGGCCGAGGGGGACTGAAGAGCTCCAGTCACTGTCTGCACGGCCACAACGGTCGGGGGGTTCGGATCCCCCCTCGGGCATGGATATTTGTGCTGTCCTTAGTGTTAGCTAGTTCATAAGTAGTTTGTAAGTTTAAGGACTGATGACCCCGTAGTTAAGTCCCATAAGCTCTACAAATATTTGAACATTTTGATGACATTGGAGTTCGCTGAATAATTCCAGAAACTGTGGCGACATTTTCAGGCCTAACTGCGGTTTGCTTGAAGCCAACATGTCCCACTAGATCATCAGTTACGCTGCCTGTTCGTTTAAATTTTGCGAAGAGCATACGAATGGTTTTCGCATCTGGTCCTTTTGGAACATTAAATCGTGCTTGAAAACTTGGCCTTGTTGCCGTAGGACTCTATTCTAACCTGTGGTACTCTAGCACCAGAAAAACGCGTTGTTCAATGGAGTACATGGTTATAATCTCTTCCTTCGGTACGCTAACCTCCTTTTACTTTTCAATAGCGGAACTAATCGCTGCGGGCTTCGGATCACTATTTATACTAGGCATTACGTATGGCGATTACAGTGCCATTTGTTAGCAGCTTTTGTAACTATTATTTCAAACTGCTGTATAAACGTCTTACAGATTTCACAATGAACATACCGTTTACTGCATTCCTCTATCGACCTTTGTTTTCGAGATAATTAATTCTGAAATCAGGGAGTCCTTTTCTGGACACCCTATAGCTGATGATGATTAGTAACAATTGAAATAGATAACAGCAGGAAAGTATTCCAGCGTAGCTTTCGGTAGTAGAATATAATTACGTGATAGGAAATCGTGTTTTGCTGATACGGCTTTCGAGAGAGTCAGTTCTTACCACCTTGCCGTTGTAAATGATCACCCTCCGTGACAGGGTAGTGCAAATGTTTTCATTGGCGATGGGTATAGCTTTCGGGATCACACAGGGCTGTTCTGATTACGTAAACAGGCTGTTGAGGAGCTCTAAGTAGCTATGATTACGTGTCTGCTGAAAACACTCTCACTAGCGACTAACATCAAACGTGGTTGATCAACAGTCTGGCATCACGCTATTAGTAATGGCGAGGATTAAAGAGAGAACCACTGACAAAAACAAACCAAGTTTTCGAATGTTTATGATTACAAAGATGATTCAGTGACACAGCGGAAAATTTGCTTGCGTTCCTGCAAAATACACACACACACACACACACACACACACAAACACACAAACGTGTGAGCAACACTCAAGAGTCCGAGAAGAATTCTAGTAAATCTCCACGTTGCATAAAGACTTGAATTCCAAATCTACCGAACTACTTACACTATCTGATTAACTGATTAATTTGTAAATGTACTTAATATTTGATGTGAAGTATGTAATCGCGAAAAAGTTTAGAAACGCTTCAGAGTTGTCTTTAAAGCTTATTGGAAGTCACTAAGACACTTCTTTATGTCACACTGAATAAATATAAGCTAATTTGCGCTCCATTGTATGCGAAAGCTAATATTTCTGGCATCTCATTGTTAACAACATCATACCTTCTGAACTACCAGCTATAGGCCCTAGTAAGATGTAATTTCTAGGCAGAATAAATAAGAGGAAAGAGTATATGGAATAAAATGAAATAATAATCAACACATCACGCCTGATATTGAAGATTTACTGTATGTAAACATAAACAAAAAGTAGTTTTTGTCAAATTTTATTTTGTAGATATACACAGTGGCATTTGTAGTTGCAGTTCGCGAGATGAAATTAGATTAGATTAATACTTGTTCAATAGATCATGAATACGTCACTTCATAATTATGTGGAATGCGTCAGGATAATGAAGAGTGTCTGTACAATTTTGTATTATTATTATTTTTTTTTTTTTTTAGATTTGTTGCAAATAGAGTTGCTTGCTAAAAGCTAACAAATTAAAACTTCATGGCAGGTGCTGAAGTCAGACCACATGAACAGTGAAAAAGTCGTAAATTATGATCATTATTCCTTTCATCATTTTGTGAGGGGGAGGGGTGGTGGTGTCAGCAAGAAAAAGTTTCGTAAGGGTTTGAAATTATATTTCGAATTTATTGAAAGCAGCTAAGAGTTTACAAAATGATCAAATGTTTGTCAAGCTTAAGGGACTTAACTGCGGGATCATCAGTCACTAAACTTAAAAACTACTTATGAACTACTTTATACTAAAGACGACACAAACATCCATACCTGAGGGATTATTCGAACCGTCTCGCGCATCGGAGCATAGTGCCTCAATGCGCTTGGCCACTTCGCCGCGACTAAGAGTTTACATTTTGTATTTTGGAACGGATGTCTGAATCAGTGCTTGGGAACCCGCTCAGTTAGACATGTGGTCTAACGCAGCGATTTCCGAGATGGGGAGGTGTACCGGCCGCTGTTGGAATCCGCCCGACATATTAATGAAGGGGGTCGGAGTGCCGGCCAGCAGTGTAGTTGCAGCTGAGCAGCGGAGGCGTGCGCATCGTCGGTGCAGCGCGCTCTGTACCAGTTGCCGGAGAGCTGTGAGGAAGTCCGTGCTGTGGCGGGAACGAAGCAAATTGTCGTTGCGTTGTTGTAACAACGCTGCAAAATTGTCGTGTCCTCCCGCACCACAGCATGGTGAAGAAATCGGCGCAGCAGAAGAAACCTGCAGTGAAGGGGCCGTCGGTCACGCAACTCATCGAGGCTGCAGATCACGGCAAGAAGACCGAAGAAGATCGTACACCTCCCCCGCCCTTGTACATCTCGTGCAGTGGCGCGTGGGTCGAGGTGTACGATATTATAGTCGGCTGCTGCAAGAAAGAGGTCGGCATCGAGCTGGTCAACTCGAACGCAACCATTTCGCTACAGGCAGCAACGAAGTCGGACCACAGGGCACTGAAGAGCGCTGTGGCCGCCTTCATCGTCGACGCTCCTCCCTTGCAGGCGACGTCTGAAGGGAAGCGTGCGAAGTACACCAGGGCGCTCCTGAAGGGCCTGCCATGGTGCTGCGACGAGGCAGCAGTCCGGGAAGGGCTGCGGCGAGCAGGGTTCGGTGGTGTAACTGCTAAGTTGCACAACCGGACCAACAGGACGAGGCCGCCGCTCTACGTTGTCGCCGTGCAAACGGTCGATGATGGGGGCGACGTCTTCGCCCTGCGGAAGCTCTTGGGCTTCCCAGTGACGGTGGAAGCTCTCCCCGCCGACATGGACCCTCTCCCCCAGTGCTTCAGATGCCAGGGGGTAGGCCATGTGGCCAAATACTGCCGCAACGCAGCGCGGTGCGTCAAATGCTCTGGCGAGCATGACACACGGGACTGCGTGCGCGGCAGGGAAGAGACGCCGACTTGCGCCCGTTGTGGCGGTCCTCACGTTGCCAACTGGCGAGGCTGCCCGGCTTTTTCAAGCCGGAGCCAACCCGGAGGTGGCGCGGCGGCCGCTGCGGCGGCGCCGCATGGTCGGCGGAAACGGCGGCGACGACGACGACGAGGGAACGGCGTGGCAGCCGCGCCCCCTGACCGCGACCGGTCGGAAAGCACCGCCAACGGCGGCGCGGACCGGCCGAGAGCGGAAAGGGGGCCGGCGCCATCCGCCCCAAAGAAGACGACGCGGCCCGGGGACGACCTGCGCGTTGCCGCGGAGGAGGCAACGGCGGCATTCAAAGCCGCCATGGCAGCAGAGAGGGTGGCCTTCCAGGCCCAACTTGCTGCGGAGAGGGACGAGGTCTGCCGACAAATTCGGCAGCTGCACGCCGAACTGGCGCGCGACCTCTACGACGACGACGCTGACGACGACGACGCTGAGGACGCTACAGAGCCCGCCCCTGTGGCGCAGAGCTCTGGCGCGCCCACTGCTGTGACGACCGGCGCTCCTGCGGTCTCGCAACCGCAGTCGACAGCTGCCCAGATGTGGACGCCGACGCCTGCCGAACAGCGGGCGATTGACGAGTTCAACGCCAAACTGAAGGCCTCACTGGAGGGGCAATCACTGGAGGAGTCGCTGAAGAAATCGTGCGCCACCCAGTAAGGTTGCGGCTCAGACGACCGGCGGCAGGAACCTCTCCGCGCAGTCATTTGCGCGCAGAGGTACCGTGACGAATGGACGCCACCACCGGAGAGAGGACGCAGAAACATCGCGGCTCGCTGCCGCACTCGACCAGCCGGTCGAGAGTGGCAGTGCAGCCCAACGCAGCAGGTTCTGCTGCAGCACAAACGGATTGATGTCTTTATGACGGCCTTAGCTCTGACACGGTAATCGATGCACGATACCCGCTACTAACATAACCTACCCTTGCATGAACTATCGCAGCTAGCAAGGAATCCGCTACTGCCCTTACTACCCGCACCTGACTGTCGCAGAGGTTTTTTTCCCTTGGCGCTTGCCTTGGCACTTTTTTCCCTCTGCCCTTAAAACCGCTCTTCTTTCGAAGTTTTCGACCAACACTATCTCCCGATATGGACCGTATTAATGGGTAATCTTATCCACACGTACGGAACACATCACAGTACCCGCTCCTGTGACGCCTTCATTAACTTAATAACACATGCAGAGGTGACAGTAGAACTCTTGAGTTGGTCACCATGCTAGTGCGAGCGTGGAGGGGCTCCACTCTCTTTAAAAAAAAAAAAGTGCCGGCCAGCCTGGATGTGGTTTTTAGGTGGTTTTCCACATCCTCCTAGTGAATACCGGACTGGTCCCCCAAGAACCGCTTCAGTTACACGATTTGCAAATATTTCGTAACACTTCACACATGTGACACTACACTCAAACATTTGGGGTACACATTTTCTCCTGGTTGGGGGGGGGGGGGGGGCGGCATGGATGCTGACAGGAAGGGCATCCTGCCACCCCGTAAATATTAACACGCCAAATCCGGATTTAACAAAGACAACCGTGCATATTCGGAAACGTTCTAATGGTTGTTTAGCTTATGGGACTTAACTACGGGGTCATCAGTCCATAAACTTACAAACTACTTATAAAAAAATAAAAAATAATAAAAAAAGGACGAAAAAGGACAAGCTTTCGGAACACAGTTTCTTCTTCAGGTGGCAGAGAAGGGAAGAAAAAGGGATGGGAACGGAAGGGAAAGGTAATTCACGACCTAGGTCATGAGAGGGTGGTGTTTGAGGAGTGTGGAAGTCAGAGATACTGCATATTAGTACTGAGCCAAGCCAGAGAGGATATATATAACAAAAGAGGAAAGATCAAGCAGTAAAGAGAAGAGAAGATGAGTGAACTGAATGATGCTGAGGGATGTAGGTGGGGCTGGGAGTTGTCTAAAACGTTTTTGGTTAATAGGGAAAGAATGGACACACACACACACACACACACACACACACACACACAAACAGAGAGAGAGAGAGAGAGAGAGAGGTAAGGAAGGGATAATGAATAGGTGAGCTGAGGATGGATTTAGGCCATGGGGTGGCGGGAGGAGAGGATATGTTGGAGGAGCTTAACACCCTCTGTAATAAAAAAGCTAAGCCAACAACACACAGAACAATAAACGATCAGCGTTTGCAACTACCCATAGAACAAAAAGAGGGCAATTTCGCACCTCCGTAGCTCTGAGGGACTGGAGTTAGTTGGTAGTATCCAAATGGCACGTGTGGTGTAACACGAGCCAAGGTCCCTGCGCATCGGAGCATAGCGCCTCTATGCATTCGGCCACTCCGCCGCGGCAAAGAGAAAGAGAATCTGGCTGGCCGCGATGGCCGAGGGGACTGAGGCGCTTCAGTCACGGTCTGAACGGCCACTATGGTCGGGGGTTAGAATCCCCCCTCGGGCATGGATACTTGTGCCGTCCTTAGTCTTAGCTAGTTCATAAGTCGTTTGTAAGCTAAGGGACTGATGACCCCGTAGTTAAGTCCCATAAGTTCTACAAACATTTGAACTATATATATATATATTCGCTGTGTGGACTGTTCTTACAATAAATCTCGAGTGAGTTGGAAATCTCGAAGAGACTGTCCTCAATTTTTTATTTCCGTCAGTTTATTTGCAAGAAACATTGTAGTCGCACAGCAGTCTTGGTCTCGTGTTCCGAATCCGTCTGTTATTGGTCGGGTGAGAGTGCGGAGCTATAGCAGCTCCTTCCGGAAGTGGAGGAACGCAGCGACAAGCTGGCCGCCGGCGCGTCCTCATGGACACGTGGCTGAAAGGGGTGCAGGATCCATTCCTCCCGCGGTCAGAAAAATAGGACTGAATCCTCCCGAGCTTGCAAGGGCGTGGAAAAGGACGGGACTGAATCCTCCCATAACCTGTTTAAGCAGGTAGTTGGTGGCGGCCCGAGACCAGAGTGTGTCGCCAGACCTTTATGAATATTCCAGGCAAGCAAAGCTCTCTAGCATATGTTCCATTGTATGTTCCTAAATTGTACAGTAAAGTCAGAGTGAGAATCAAGCCCAAGTTAACTGTAGAGTCAGAGAAACGTACAGTAATATCACTTTGGTTCTCACAATCTAAAGATTACGTTTTACTCGTAATTGATTAATCTGTGCAACATTTTCAGCATTTGTTATACAAGTTTATTTTATACAGCGTCGAATTATAAACAGAGGACAAGAAAGGCTAATTTTTTTTCCTAAGGAAGAAGAAATTCTGATTTCAACGGGAGGGCGGTACATGAGTGTCTTGAACTGGCTTGACTTAACGTGAGTAGAAGCAAGTTATGAACATCTGTAGTTTCTAATAAAACTTGCCTTAATAGGAAAAAAAATTCACCAAATTCGTCAGCACGAATGAGGTTGCAACTTTGGAAGAAACGGCAGGAGCAGCAGAGAACTTACGCATGAAGATGAGATATATAATGCCAAACTTCAACACTTGTTATGCAATCAACACTGACCATACCGGATGACAGTATGAATCAACGCTGAACACTTGTTGGTATACGAGGATGCGGAGACATTTTGCCAATCTTGCTATTAGCACTGCTTATTGTTTATACTATTAGAAAGAGGGAAGATTAATTTTTAGCGTCCCATCGGCGTCTGAGAACATCTTCACTGTTAAGCGATCTGCCGTGGACTGAAGTTCCAAGTAAGGACGGAAACGGCTTGGAGCTGGGGTGGGGGCTGGGGGGTGGTACCTGCAGGAGGTGCCACTCTGCTAGAATAGTTCGGGAGGATTCAGTCCTGTCCACTGTTCGCCTACCTGGCGTTGGGAGGATTCCGTCCTGCGCCCGCTGAAAGTGTGTGGCACAGTGGATTTGCGGCAGCGGGTGCTGGGGGCAGTTCTTGCGGCGGGACAAAGCTCGCCACAGCTTAATTATGTGGCAGCCGTGGGCCGGAACGCCAACTTGCTGTAATTACAGCTAACAGCGCCGCAGCTGCTGCTGCCGCCGTGCAATCAATATTTACCGCCAGTCTTCAAACACAGCCTCTGGTCGCAACAGCAAAGCTGCCGCGCCTCGCTCCTCCAGGCCTGACTGCGCCCCTGACCTCAAGGAGCAACACCGCTTGGCGATCCAAGTATAATACTGTACATACACTCAGGAGCCAAAACTGCCCAGTATCAGCTAGAGCCCTAGAGAGCAGGGCACGACGTGGCATGTTCAAAATGTTCAAATGCCTGTAAATCTATCGGACCAAACTGCGTGGTCATCAGTCCGTAGCTTACAAACTACTTAAACCTAGGTAAACTAACCTAAGGACAACACACACACCCATGCCCCAGGGAAGACTGGAACCTCCACGGCGAGCAACCGCGCGCTCCGCAGCGAGACGCTTTAGACCGCTCGGCTACTCCACCGCGGCGACGTGGCATGCTCTCCACTTATGTCTTAGGGCTCCTTTACACGCTACAACATGTCCGTGCAGATTAGATTTGCAACGACCATCTGCATCATTAAAAAGTTGCATTTATACCTTCCGACAGTTGGTACATCTTTGCTCAGTCCTGCGTTGTTCTGTCCATCTACATGGGATACTCTGCAAATCACATTTAAGTGCCTGGCAGAGGGTTCATCGAACCACCGTTATACTATTTATCTCCCATTCCATTCTCGAATAGCACTCGGGAAAAAAGAACGCCTCAATCTCTCCGTTCGAGCTAAGACTAAGGACGGCACAAATATCCATGCCCGAGCCATGCCCGAGGAGGTATTCGAACCCTCGACCGTAGTGGCCACGTAGTTAATAGATGCATACACCAAAGAGCACTTGGTGTAGAGCAAGTAGTCAGTTGGGAGAATGATTGACTTTTTTAGGCGTTTAACGACACATCTCGTTTTCAGTTTGTGGAGGTCAGGCTGACGCTAACGTATTTGTAGACGATCAGGAGAAATTTTACAGGAAACAGGCATTTTAGAGGGCCATATCTCTCCAGTTCGTAGATCCAAGGTAAAAGGAGCAACTGAATATGACAACAGGGCTGATTAGGCGAATGTTGAAGAATGGCTGATTACACTCCTGTGTGTGAAAAGAATTGTGAGCCATGTGGCTTTGATACTAAATGGAATTTTCCAGTAGAACAATTCAAGAGTCTACAATTCTTCAAATGTTCAAATGTTTGTAAATCTATCGGACCAAACTACGTGGTCATCAGTCCGTAGCTTACAAACTACTTAAACCTAGGTAAACTAACCTAAGGATAACACACACACCCATGCCCCAGGGAGGACTCGAACCTCCACAGCGAGCAACCGCGCGTTCCGCAGCGAGACGCTTTAGACCGCTCGGCTACTCCACCGCGGCTCTACAATTCTTCCACGGAATGCAACGGTAGGATTCGAAATTTTGAAACATCTCGACTGTTGCAGGGCGTTGAAAGAAATTCAACAGTGAACTTAATATTTTGTGTTTGGCCGGCTTTTCAGCCTGGATTTCTTCCTTTGGACCAACGGACGCAATAACCAATTAGGCTATCCAGACACAATTTCATTATCAACCATTATTAAAGCAATGACTGCTTTTTTTGTACTTATCTCACTATATGACAATTTGGTTACAACTGTTACATAGCTACAATGCATATAGTCCTTTCTCCCTGTGCTCTCAATCATCAAACTCCTACTCCCATCCTTTTTGGACCCTTCAAAACATTCCCCCTTTTATCTGTACAGTACACTTGTCACTTATACGCAATAAAGAGTTTGATCTCACAAATTTCAAGTTTTAATTTTTATACTCAAACAAATATACGTTAATTTTTTTCAGTTGCTTCTCTGGTATTTACATTATTGCTTTCTTATGGTTTCTATACAGAGTGATATACTTTGTATAACTATGTACTATCACTGTTGTTGTGTGGTCGTTCTTTTCTGTATTAAGTATTCTGAAGTTATCTAAAAAGCCAAAAGCCGGTTCATAACACACTAAGATATAAGCATTGTGGGACATATATACAATGTATTCATGTTTTTAGTGCCACAGAAGATGAGTTTTGTGCAACAGAAATTGGGTTAATTTTCTGCTACTGAGGGTGTTCCGCTTCATTTGCTGGTACCGCTGGTGTGTGACGTCAGTCATGATTAATCACCTCTGGGGACAGCCAGTTAATGTGGGATCTGCGATATTGTATTGGTATATTATATTGATGAGGCACTGTTACAGTAGTAATTGTGCGTACGACAGTTGTGGGAATTCAATATCTTGATGCATAATACTGACCTAGGTCGGTACTACGTATCAGATAATAGCATTACATACTCTCGGCCGATAAACAGTGATGACTGTTATCTACATTGTGTGGAATGTGTACTGATATGCAGGTCGTTAGTCAGTGCGCAACGGAACAAAATGAGAATACTTCTGACATCTTGACAAATACAAATGGCGATTGTATTGCTTATGAAAGGCATGAAAGTGTGCTACACTTGCAGTGATGTCATTTGAACAGCGGTGATGCATGTGATGCTCACGACGGGCATTTACAGTCTTTCAAGGCGGAATGGTTGTTGGAGCAACACACATCGGTTGTTCCAGCTCAGAAATCGCCAATGAATTCAATATTTCGAGAACTAAAGTATCGAGAGTGTGCCGTGAATACAAAATTTAAAACATTACCTATCAGCATGGACAGCGAAGTAATCGAGGATTATCACTCAATGAACAAGAGTAGAGTCGTTTGCGCAGAGATCTCGGTGCTACCAGAGAAGCAATACTGTGTCTAATGGCCACAGAAATCAATGAGCGAAGTACGTCGAAAGTTATTCCTGCAGCGTTCTCCGTTGCCAAAGTGCCACAACCTGGTCACTTCACTTCCATTTCCGTATTTGGCTCTCTTTCTTGATTTGTTTTGTGCCCGATTCATAAGTCTGCCCTTTTTATTTCGCACTAGATGGTACCCGGAGTGTTGTAGCCACAGAAGAAATAATTCTGCAAATAACGTTTTAAAACTGAAAGTGTTACCCTGTTTAATTACGAAGTATTATCGCGGTTAGATGAACGTAATGGCAGCACATAAAATACATTTCCTCCGCCCCCTCCCTCGCGAAGCAGAGAATACCGTGCTCACGGTTGCGGTCCTTCTAGGGAGACGCTTGACCACTATTGGTGGAGCTGATCTCTACGTAACTCGAACGCCCGATTATTCATTGTCGTGAGTGCACTAGTGCTCCACCGCTAATCTATTTTTAGTCTGGAGCAACGTCCCAGAACTAAATTAACCCTTTCAGACCTGATTTTTTTCTCTATCAAGGAAGTTGTTTTTAATACTGTAATACTCTTGAGTTAAATTTTCATTGATTTTAGAACCAAGATTTATGCAATTATATGCGCCCATTTTTATTCTACAACACTGCGTATACTGAAAAACAAGATTTTTAAAGGACTAAATTAATTAATTTTGTAGTACCAACTGCTGTACTAAATAAACTGATCGTTAAATAACTACATCGCAAAATAACAACTACTACTTTCAGTTGTACAGTGGAATACAAGTAACTCACAATTTCCGTGTTCTTTGAAGTTCGCAAACTGCTGCGCAGTGCAACACCCGCTTCTTAATATTTCTATAGTGATCTTCCGCAGGTGGCAGTAATTGTGCATGATGAAATGTTTGAACACTCAGGTGTCGTATACATGTTCTTTCCATTGAGAAAAAACACTTCTGGACCATCTTAGACATCGTAGAAGTTATGTACACATTGTAGCCAGAGGTTCCGAAAGGGTTAAATTGGTCCCAATCCCCCGGTTCCGATCAAGGTTTTCCTCGGTGTAAAGCGTATGCCGGAACTAGTAAGCCCCTCCCACTAATTACCAATTGGGATCTCCCTTTGCCCCACTATCAGCTTGTCTGATAATTGGCTGAATAGAAACGCGACTCTTTATGGGCCGATTCTCAAACAGCCCGCTCCATTCCTCGCAGTGGAGAATGAAAAGTATAAGTTTTTCTTTTAATCCCCCTACCCGTGTTCCTTTCACCAGTCTGCCACCATCTTCTCTCTCTATTCCCCCTTTCCCCTCCCCTTGTCCGTCTCGTCCCTCTCTTCCTGTCCGTCCGTCTCCTATGATGACATAGTGCACTCAAAACTGATTTAAAAAAAAAAAAAAAAATAAATAAATAAATAAATAAAGATTTTAAAATCATCGATCTTGGCTACATTCCGTTATAGGAGTTGTTGGTTCCAAAAGATATTTTGTAGGAGTAACGTCCAACATGCTATTTGAACTTTATAATCATTGGGAATAAGAACAATTCGAACCATCCAGAATGAATCTTTCACTCTGCAGCGGAGTGTGCGCTGATATGAAACTTCCTGGCAGATTAAAATTGTGTGCCGGAACCGGGACTCGAACCTGGGACCTTTGCCTTTCGCGGGCAAGCGCACTACCGACTGAGCTATCCCGACACGACTCGCAATGCCATCTCACAACTTTACTTCCGCCAGTACCTCGCCTCCTACTTTCCCAACTTCACAGAAGCTCACCTGCGAGCCATGCAAGACTAGCACTCCTGGAAGAAAGGATACGGTGGAGACATGGCTTAGCCACAGCCTAAGGGATGTTTCCAGAATGAAACTTTCACTCTGCAGCGGAGTGTGCGCTGATATGACACTTCCAGGCAGATTAAAATTGTGTGCCGGAACCGGGACTCGAACCTGGGACCTTTGCCTTTTGCGGGCAAGCGCACTACCGACTGTGCTATTCGTTTTTTTTTTTTTTTTTCGCGCTACCGACTGTGCTATCTTTTTTTTTTTTTTTTTTTTTTTTTTTCCTGAAGTCCTTTTATGGAAAAAAATGAGGCAGCAGCGGGCTTTTTTCTTTTTTTTTCTTTTAAGTTTTTTTATCCTTTTTTTTTTTTTTTGGAGCGCCTCAGTCCCCCTTTTTTTTATTATTATTTTTTCATTGTTATCTTCTCTTTTTTTTAATTATTTATATATAGATGGTTGTCTTCACTGGTCGCCTCGACCCTTTTTCAAATTTATCTTTATTGAAACAAATTAGGGGAAAAGGAAAAAGGAGAAAGAATACAATATAATCAAAACGAAGGAGCCCTTCAAGCATAAACAAAATATTATCTGTGACTTCTTTGTAATGAAATTAATGACTCCGTCGGACCTGCACATCCTCACAAGACTGGCGATCGCTGTGATTAGCCGCACGAGAATAAAAACCGCACGGCTGCGATACATCATTAGATCATCCATACACGTCTTCTCGAAATTATTTGAGGATTACCGGTGTAATGATCCATCATAAACTGGTAATAGGGAACGTAAGTCAGCTTCTCCCTGCATGGATGATCCAGCTGCGAGGGGGGTCGCGGAATGCACTCTGGAGGAAGTTCGAAAAGTGTTGCAGGTACTTCCGGTTCTTGACAACTGCGCAGTGTTGTTCATTGATGTATTGCCAGAAATCGAGAACTGATTTATCACCATTTCCAAACAGGTAGTGGACAGCGAGACCGCTAATCCATGTCACTGTGTGGGTCTTCGCTCGTGGGTGCTATTCCGACACGACTCACGATGCCGCCACACAACTTTACTTCCGCCAGTACCTCGCCTCCTACTTCTCCAACTTCACAGAATCTCTCCTGCGAACCATGCAAGACTAGCAATCCTGGAAGAAAGGATATGGTGGAGAGATGGCTTAGCCACGGCCTAAGGGATGTTTCCAGAATGAAACTTTCACTCTGCAGCGGAGTGTGCGCTGATATGAAACTTCCTGGCAGATTAAAATTGTGTGCCGGAACCGGGACTCGAACCTGGGACCTTTGCCTTTCGCGGGCAAGCCCACTACCGACTGTGCTATCCCGACACGACTCACGATGCCGCCTCACAACTTTACTTCCGCCAGTACCTCGCCTCCTACTTTCCCAACTTCACAGAATCTCTCCTGCGAACCATGCAAGACTAGCACTCCTGGAAGAAAGGATACGGTGGAGACATGGCTTAGCTACAGCCTAAGGGATGTTTCTAGAATGAAACTTTCACTCTGCAGCGGAGTGTGCGATGATATGAAACTTATCATATCAGCGCACACTCCGCTGCAGAGTGAAAGTTTCATTCTGAAAGGTTTTCATTGGTTGTAAGGCGTATGCCGGACTGGTCAGCCCCTCCCACTAATTCCCAACTGGGATTTCCATTTGCCCCACTATCAGCCTGTCTGATAATTGGCTGAATAGAACCACGACTCTTTATGGGCCACTCCTCGGAGTGGAAATCAAATGTTTGTATAGCTTATGGGACTTTACTACGGGGTCATCAGTCCCTAAACTTACAAACTACTTATGAACTAGCTAAGACTAAGGACGGCACAAATATCCACGCCCGATGGGGGATTCGAACCCCCGACCGTAGTGGCCGTGCAGACCGTGACTGGAGCGCCTCAGTCCCCTCGGCCACCGCGGCCGGCCTCGGAGTGGAGAATGAAAAGAACAAGTTTTTGTTTTAAGCCCCTCCCTGTGTTCATATCTTTTCATCATCTTCTCTCTCTCTCTCTCTCTCTCTCTCTCTCTCTCTCTCTCTCTTCCCCGTCTCCCCTCCCTTTGTCCGTCTCCTTCCTTCCTTCCTGTCCGTCGGTCTCCTATGATGACATAGTGCACTGAAACTGGTTGTCAAAAAATAAAGGACTTAAAAACCGCGATTTTGCCTACATTCAGTTGTTAGGAGTTGTTGATTCAAAAAGATATTTTGTAAGAGTAGTGTCCAACATGCTATTTGAACTTTATAATCATTGAGAATAAGAACAATTCGAACCATATTTTTTAGATAGGAAACTAGCATTATGGACTTCTATAGATGAAGCATGTATCTATATTCCTGCAGGGGCTTCCATCGACATGCCACTGTGTTACTGCACTCCTCCAGGTAAAAAGGACGACACGGGTTTAGAAGGTAAAGCGTGATACACGTTACCTCAGTGTAGTTAGCAACTAGACGACACGCACTAATGAAATTTGCTCCAGTTTCGTATGTGGACTGAATTTAGCCGGAGTCACGGCGACGCTGTGGGGAAATACCGTGACGTCACGCGGCGGTGTAGCGAAGCTGCCGGCAGAAGCGGCCTCAATAAATTGGACGCGCGACGCACACGTGGACTGCACAAAAGCGGGGATTCTGCAGCTGCGGACGGAGAGGCGTTCTTTGGCGCGGCGCGGCGGCTGCTGCGGGTTCAAAGGCAGCAGCAGCAGCGGCAGCGGCAGGCACTCTTTGCCTTTGATGTTGTCTGGCGAGCCACGGCTGCAGGACTGTCGCCGTCACCACTCGGCAAAAGGTAACAGCGGTGGCGGACCAGCCGCTCCCTACACTACCTGCTCCAGAAAACTGCGCGCTGCCCTGAAAAACGTAAACCTCTCCCTCCAGCCAGTGCTGTGCTCCACAGCCAGCTCATTGGCACACAAAACGGTACGTGGATGATACTTTTGTGACATGGAATCACGGTGATGAAGAATTATATGATTCTTTGGGGCACCTGAATAGTATTAATCCGCGGATACAATTTACAAAAATGTTCAAATGTTTGTCAAGCTTAAGGGACTTAACTACGGGGTCATCAGTCCCTAAACTTACAAACTACTTATGAACTACCTGCAACTCAGGACGGCACAAATATCCATGCCCGAGGGGGGATTCGAACCCCCGACCGTAGTGGTAGTGAAGACCGTGACTGAAGCGCCTCAGTCCCCTCGGCCACAGCGGCCGGCATACAATTTTCTATGGAGAAAGAGGAAAAAGGTGTAAGGTGGCTACTGAATGGAAATTTCCTACCTTAAATTATGGGATTATATATGGTGGCAACAACATACAGGGTGTTTCACTAAGTGTGTTCGCCTCTGTAACTTATAAAATAATAGGTGAAGGGGAATTTTAATGCGGTAGGTCAACACAAGAAATGTTACACTTTCTGTGGAGCTATGAACATAGTTTATTGTATCATTTTCCAAAGAGTTATACCACAAAGCTATAATTTTTTAAATGGAACAACAGCTTTATCTATCGTGCATTGGAATCATTGAAACCAGCTGCGTCCAAATCGATTTAAACTACATTCCTATCACTGTTAGTTTGGGAGCTACAACACTTCAAAAGTTTCAGGGGCAGATACCACAAGCGCTGCGCATAATGCAATGCGCCTTCTAAATGTGGTGCGGCCGAGTTGTAACGTCGCCGGTGTCACGGAGCGAGAAGCTTCCTCGATGCGTTGTTAGACTGCCGACTGTCGCCGCACACGGCCGTATACCCGATAGTTGGAGCCACACAAACAACCGGGGCTCAATATACCACAGTTACTAACATCGGATGACGATGGAATACACGAACAACGAGTACGTTAGCATGTTTCTGATGCTCGGCGAGTGCCGACACGATGCCACTGAAGTTTCTCGCTCAGTAATACCGGAGACGTTACAACTCGGCCGCACCACATTTAGAAGGCGCATTGCATTATGCTCAGCGCTTGTGGTATCTGCCCCTGAAACTTTGAAGGGTTGTAGCTCCCAAACTAACAGTGATAGGAATGTAGTTTAAATTGATTTGGACGCAGCTGGTTTCAACGAATCCAATGCACGATAGAAAAAAAAAAAAAAAACTATTGTTCCATTTAATATATATATATATATATATATATATATATATATATATATATATATATATATCTTTGTGATATAACTCTTTGGAAAATGATACAATAAACTATGTTCATAGCTCCGCAGAAAGTGTAACATTTCTTGTATTGACCTACCGCATTAAAATTTCCGGTCACCTATTATTTTGTAAGTTACAGATGCAAACACACTTAGTGAAACACCCTGTATATATATAAATCTTTGTTGGGTCCGCAAGGATTATCTTTTTGCGGACTGTAGGCGGGGTTTGCTGAGTGTAGCCGCGAGAGAGTCGGAGAGTAGTAGCGGAGCGTGACGGTAGCACTGGAGCTCGCGGTGGTCACAGCCCGCAGTTCTTCATGATGCTGCTAATTTTTTGGTAATTTACTTTAAATGTTTTTCACATTGCGAAAGGTCGCTCATTTCATTTTTTATTTTTTATTTTACATCACTTTCCATTCAGTAGGAACCTATACACAACCTTGATTAATTCGTGGCTCGTCACTGTAATTGTTGTAATAACGTGGATAGGGCATTAACCAAACGTAATAATAAAAAAAAGCAGTTCCTTTCACTTTTTGAAAATGTTCAAATGTTTGTAAATCTAGCGGACCAAACTGCGTGGTCATCAGTCCGTAGCTTACAAACTACTTAAACCTAGGTAAACTAACCTAAGGACAAACACACACACTTATGCCCCAGGAAGGACTCGAACCTCCACGGCGAGCAACCGCGCGCTCCACAGTGAGACGCTTTAGACCGCTCAGCTACTCCACAGAGCTCACTTTTAGACATTTTGATTTTTTATAATTAATCCTTTCCTGAGGGTAGCGCTGCATCCCTGTTTTAGAAACTGCCTCATTGCACGACTTCGCAATAATATGCACATTCTTCATTTTTATAGTTCATGATACTCGTGTCGAATTTGCTGATTGCTAATTCTCTAATTTTCTTTAATACAGATTTAATCAGTTTGATTGGTTGAATTTTGTTTGTGATTATTCTTGACGCTGTAAGTGATTGTAAGTTAATGGTAATTAAGTACATTGTAGCACATGGGTGACATAAACTATATGAAGTGAAGAATGTGAGTTGGTGTCAATCGAGCTATCACTTCCCTTTTTACAACAAATTAATATTTCTTGGACGCATTCATTATTTGTGTATGCAGACTGATTGTATAGTAATACTAAGATAGGGCCAACAAGTACAACACTGTACGACATTCTTTTATTGTTCTCGTGAATTGATTACCAGCCAACCAAGTTATTGCATCTTTTTAATCCTTCTAATATTGCAGTCAGATAGCGTAAGTTTCGACGTGCCCAAACTTGCCTTACGTGGGTCAGCATTACGTTGTGCACTAATTTTCAAGTTACTCTCCTAATAGTATTGCAGTCAGATCCATAATTTTAGTAGCCCGATACGATATTTCGTTTTTGTAGACCCCTGTTAGTACTGAAGGCAACACACGCACACACACATATTATGTAGCCCCGTTACACACACATCAACCAGTCCCGTTGCAAAGGACAGTTGAACTTTTTGAATGTATCTGTAATCAGACGGGCAGATGGAACCTTGGGGCATAAGGTATACAGAAAAGACACCCACACCGACCGTTATCTTCATAAGGATTCGAACCATCATCCTAGGAAGAAGAGAGGTGTCATTAAAACATTGGTGGATCGAGCTAACAATATCTATGAGCCTATTTATCTGAGAGATGAATTAACGCTTTGCGAACAGCTTCCAAGAAAAATGGATACATCGATAAAGAGATAGATCGAGCTCTCCATCGAAGAAGAAAAGGGACCGAAAAACAAGCTAAAACAACAACCGTCGGCCGGAAAAGTTTTTCTTCCGTTTATCCACAAAATTACGGACCGTATTGTGAAAGTTTTGGTCAGGTTTCAAGTGTAGACCGCCTTTAGACCTACCAAGAAAATTAGTGACTGCTTACTATCGGTGAAAGACGCACGACATCCCCTAGCAACGCCTGGAGTGTATAAAATTCCCTGTAGCTGTGGCATGGTGTATATGGGAACCACAATAAGAAGTGTTAATACTTGCATATTGGAACATAAAAGGAATTGTCGTCTGGGTCACACAGAAATGTCAGCTGTGGCAGAGCATGTTTTTACACGTGGTTACCATGAAATAAAATTTAGTGAAACAAGCGTGCTAACAAGGACCTCGCATTATTACACAGGCATGTACAGAGAAGCTATAGAAATACAGAAACACCACAATAATTTTAACAGGAAAGAATAAGGTTTGAAATTAGATACGATTTGGCTGTCGACATTGAACCAAAGATATGACAATCGATTATCTTCAATCGAAAGAGATGACGTTGGTCAAAGATAGCGTCATAGTCGGCAGCACGTGACAAGTGGAGGCGCCATCTATGCCCTCTATATAAGCAGGACCTCCAGCACCTATTAGGCAGTCGTCGAATCACCCTTGAAGATGTTGCCCGCAGTAGGCAACGAAATGTCGGGCGTAAGAAGTTTTATTGATGGACCACGGCAAATTAGCCCGGAAGTTTTAATTAATGAGACTGAATTTGGTCACCTAACAAACAATTATCCGGAGAGGACAAGAAGGGTCTAACCAACCCTTGGGAGTTGGGTTGTTTGATTGGCATAGGGAGACTAACTGCTAAGGTTATCAACATCTGCACGGGATACTCTGAAAATCACATTTAAGTGCCTGACAGAGGGTTCATCGAACCACCTTTATACTATTTGTCTCCCATTCCATTCTCGAATAGCGCGCAGGAAAAAAGAACACGGAATCTCTTCGTTCGAGCTCTGATTTCTCGTATTTTATTATGATCATCATTTCTACCTATGTAAGTGGGAGTCAACAATATATTTTCGCATTCGGAGGACAATCGTGGCGATTGGAGTTTCGTAAGTAGCCCACACCGCAGCGATAAGCGCCGTTGTTGTAATGATTGCCATTCCAGATCCTGTATCATTTCCATAACGCTGTCTCCCCTGTATCGTGACAATACGAAACGAGCTGCCCTTCTCTGGACTCTTTCGATGTCCTCCGTCCTGATAAGGATCCCACACTGGTCAGCAATAGTCCAAAAAAGACGGACAAGCGTAGTTCTCTTGCATCTTTTAAAGGTTCTGCCAAGAAAACGCAGTCTCTGGTTCGCTTTCCCATGACATTATCTACGTGTTCTTTCCACTGTTCTGAAGTAATAGTAATTCCTAGTCTTTTTGTGGAGTTTACAGCCTTCAATTTTCATTGATTTATCTTGTAAACAAAGTGTAACGGAACTTCTTGGCAGATTAAAATTGTGTGCCGGAACCGGGATCGAACCTGGGACCTTTGTTTCATATCAGCGCACACTCCGCTGCAGAGTCAAAGTTTCATTCTGGAAAGTGTAACGGATTTTTTTCCTACTCATGTGGACTACTTCACACTTCGCATTATATAGAGTCAATTGCCAATTTTTCACCATATTGATATCTTATTTAGATCGTTCTGCAGTTAGTTTTGATCTTCAGATGATTAGACTAGACGGTAAATGATGACGTCATCTGCAAACAACTTAAGAGAGCTACTTAGATTTTCTCCCAAATCGTTTATGTAAATAAGGTACAGCAGAGGACCAATGACACTACCTTGTGCAACGCCCGATATCACCTCTGTTTCAGTCGGTGCTCGTGAAATGTTTTACTATTAACATTGGTAGTCTAGTAAAGATAGAATAAAATTACGTCTTTATTATGCTGAATTTTTCGAGCACGCCAATGAAAGCGGAAGGTTGTTTTCGACGCACGTGTTATTACGTCACATATCCTTAACTACAAGCTGTACAACAATGTAATTTCTGACGTGTATTCAGTAATGTATCTGCGAGTGTTGCTCACAGTAATGGATAGAATTTTTTTTCTCAGCAGGAAACAACGTTGCGAATACAATACGTTACGTATGAATTATTTGAAGTTTTCTGCGTGTTATACATGCCATAGGGCGGTCAATACGGGACATAAACAGAAATAGGCGCGGTGGAGTCGTCGAGCGCTCTAAGGCGTCTTGCTGCAGAGCGCGCAGTTGCTCGCCGTCTGAGGTCCAAGTCCTCCCTCTGGAATGTGTGTGCCTGTGTGTGTGTGTTTTGTCCTTAGCGTAAGTTAGTTTAAGTAGTTTGCAAGACTAGGGACGGATAACCGCAGCAGATAAGTCCCTTAGACTTACAAACATTTGAACATTTTTGCGCAAATGAGATACGACATTCGGCAAAATATCACAAATAACGAGGTTATATTGAAGGTGTGTAACTATTACTACCTCAAATCAAGTTATACAACTGTCTGTTTATTCCAAAAAAATTTAACATGTAAATAATTTTAGATAGTAAAGGGAAGAAACCCACAGAAGATGGCACATTAAGTTCAAATGTTCAAATGTGTGTTAAGCTTATGGGACTTAACTACGGGGTCATCAGTCCTTAAACTTACAAACTACTTAGGAACTTACCTTATACTACGGACGGCACAAATATTCATGCCCGAGGGAGGATTCGAACCCCCGACCGTAGTGGCCGTGCAGACCATGACTGGAGCGCCTCGGTCCCCGCGGCCATCGCGGCCGGCGGCACATTAAGTTCCAAAACATGATTGAGAAATAAAAAAAAAAAAAAAAAAAAAAAAATAAATAAATAAATAAAAAATCAAAAAAAAAAAAAAAATAAAAAAAATAAAAAAATCCGAACAAGGTAACTTGCATAAGATTTATTTCCTGTCCAGTTTATTAGCGTGTCTGTCAGTAAAATAATTTCAGAGAAAAAAAAATGGTTCCAATTATTTTTTATCCGGCAGTAGTACAATCGCAGTGCACAAGAGCTTAGCACGCTGGTATGCTAAGACCAATTCTGCATGATAAAATAATTAAGCTGTATGTATCGATCTCACCTCGTCTTAAACATGATGGCGATCCCATTATCTCGATGATAAAATCATCAAACTCGATTCCACTATGAAAGAAAGAAGATCGATCGCTAACACGGATGGTAGCCGACTTGACGTCTACGATAAATCACTGCTGACGTTACTTATTCATCCCCACACATGAATGCCATTATTCTTTCATGGAGTTCTTTTTACTGTAGTTACAGCCTTTTCTATGGGCTTGGTATCACAGAAAGGCGAAGCGGGTAAAGAAATATGGCGATAGTGCTACGAAACAGAATCAATCATCGAGTCCTGACTCTCAAACTGGGGAAAACTTCTATGATAATAGCTTTCGCGTCGGAAAGGCAACTTTAACTTTCGACCTGTTGTGAAAAATATTCATTTTAAGAACAGTCATGTCTAAATACCACTATACTTTCTGCATTATTTATAGAAATTATAGTACCAAGAACGATATATGGACTATAATACACATAATACATATAATACACATATAATGCCATATAATGCGGCGAGACTTTCGAAATACACTGTATGGGAATGACAGTACTTATCGACTTGCAACAAACTTTAAACAAAATTTCAAACCTTTCCGAATGCGAAAATATATTGTTGACATAGGTAGAAATGATCATTAGAATAAAATACGAGAAATCAGAGCTCGAACAGAGAGATTCAGGTGTTCTTTCTTCCCGCGCGCTATTCGAGAATGAAATGGGAGATTAGTAGTGTAATGGTGGTTCGATGAACCCTCTGCCAGGCGCTAAAAATGTGATTTGCAGAGTATCCCATGTAGATGTAGATGCCTAGAAAGCAGGATACCCGGGTTCGTGTCCCGACTGGGTACACATTTTCAACATTAGCTATTCGCAGTTAATGTCATAGATTCCGTGAATGTGAAGAGACGGAAGTGTGGAGAACTGGTGTGTCAGTAGACAGTGGAGGGTGGGCGTGATCCCAGAGGGTCGGCCACGTGTGGGCAGCGCGTGCCTCCGCATGCCTGATGGGCGGCGGCGGCGGCGCTATCTGCTGTCACCGGCTAAGCCGTTAATTGCGGGCGCCAGCAGGGCCACCACTCCACCACCCGGCCCCACCCACCCCCCACCACCACCACTCTTACGTCTCCTGACACCGCCGCCTGCCACACAGGCACGACCCACTCAACCGCCACACCAGCCCGAGAACAAAGCCGCCGCCGCTTCTAGCGCTGACACGACGAGTACGTACATTTTCCGGAGTGTGGATTACAGAAATTGCGACGCTGCTACTCAGATCGGGGCAATGCAAGTACATACAATGTCAGAAAAAAGGAACGGGAGAATAATGAGGGGTCTCTCTACATCTACATGGGATACTCTGAAAATTACATTTAAGTGCCTGGCACAGGTTTCATTCAACCATATTTATACTATTTATTTCTCATTCAAGTGTTCAAATGTTTGTAGAGCTTATGAGACTTAACTACGGGGTCACCAGTCCCTAAACTTAAAAACTACTTATGAAGTAGCTAATACTAAGGACGGCACAAATATCCATGCCCGAGAGGGGATACGAACCCCCGACCGTAGAGGCCCTGCAGATCGTGACTGGAGCGCCGCAGACCGCACGGCCACTACGGCCGGCTTACGTCCCATTCCATTTCTCGAATAGTGCGCGGGAAGAAAAAACACCCGAATCTCTCCGTTCGAGCTCTGCTCAAATGTTCAAATGTTTGTTAAGCATA
This sequence comes from Locusta migratoria, assembly GCA_026315105.1. Lineage (NCBI taxonomy): Eukaryota > Metazoa > Arthropoda > Insecta > Orthoptera > Acrididae > Locusta > Locusta migratoria. Next base: position 131,447,582 of record CM048744.1, on the reverse strand, counting down.
AGGGACTTAACTACGGGGTCATCAGTCCCTAAACTTACAAACTACTTATGAACTACCTACAACTAAGGACGGCACAAATAACAATGCCCGAGGGGGGATTCGTACCCCCGACCGTAGTGACCGTGCAGACCGTGACTGAAGCGCCTCAGTCCCCTCGGCCACCGCGGCCGGCTCGAGCTCTGCTTTCGCGTATTTTATTCGGATCATGATTTCTACATATGTAAGTGGGAGTTGACAATATATTTTCGCATTCGGAGGAGAATGTTGGCGATTGGAGTTTCGTAAGTAGCCCACGTCGTAGTGATAAGCGCCGTTGGTTGTAATGATTCCCATCCCAGATCCTGTATCATTTCTGTAACGCTGTCTCCCCTGTATCGTGACAATACTAAACGAGGTGCCCTACTTTGGACTCTATCGATGTCCTCCGTCTAACCCACCGGATAAGGATCCCACACTGGGCAACAATACTCCAAAAGGGGACGGACAAGCAAAGTGTATGCAGTTTCTTTTGTAGTTCTGTTGCATGTTTTAAGGGTTCTGCCAATAAAACGCAGTCTCTGGTTCGCTTTTATCACGACATTATCTACGTGTTCTTTCCAGTTTAAGACTCAAGTAATAGTAATTCCTAGGTATTTAGTGGAGTTTACGGACTTCCCTTTTGATTGATTGATCTTGTAAACAAAGTGTAACGGATTTCTTTTCGTACTAATGTGGACCACTTCACACTTCTCATTATTTAGAGTGAATTGACAATTTTTACACCCCACTGATATCTTGCCGGCCGCGGTGGCCGAGGGGACTGAGGCGCGGCAGTCACAGTCAGCACGGCCACTACGGTCGGGGGTTCGAATCCCCCCTCGGGCATGGATATTTGTGCCGTCCTCTTTCGTAAGTAGTTCATAAGTAGTTTGTAAGTTTAGGGACTGATGACCCCGTAGTTAAGTCCCATAAGCTATACTAACATTTGAACATTTTGAACTGATATCTTATTTAGATCGTTCTGCAGTTGGTTTTGATCTTCAGATGATTTCTCTAGACGGTAAATGACGGCGTCATCTGTAAACAACCGAACCTGCTTAGATTTTCTCGCAAAATCGTTTATGTAAATACGGAACAAGAGGACCAATAATACTATCCTGTGGAACGCGCGATATCACCTCTGTTTCAGTCGATGCTTTACCATCGATCACTACAAACTGTGTCCTCTCTGACAGGAAATCCCGTATTCAGTCGCAAGTTTGGGGCGATATACCATAACCACGCAATTTGATTACAAGCCGTATCGCACCATTGATTCAGTTTCAGAACTTTTGTAATTTTTCATTGACCAAAAGTGGGACATTCAGCGTCCCTATCGTGGGTGAATCGGGACATTTCAGCAAAACCCTGAAAATCTGGACATCCCGCGAATAGCGGAGGTACTAGCCGATGCACACGCCTACACCATAGACAAGTGCATCTTCTCCGACGTGGTTTCTATTGTACTCAATCAATTCAAGATTCTGTTATAGGCGCTTTAATTTATTTGTATCCGTCAAAGTATTAGACAACTGATTGGGTTTCACTTTACTGTGCATGTCGTGATGTAAAGATACTCAGATTTTAGGACAAAGGTACGTCCTTTCCTGATGGTTTTGTCTACCATGTGGCACAGAAACGCTAAACAGCTCAGATTATGAATCAGTTCAAAATCTCACATACATAACGGAAATAAACCTTAGCTAAACGCCCCACAAAGTTTAAGTGTATTCTACGCACACTAAAATCGCCATGGTAAAGGATGCCTGGAAACAAACGATGCAGTAATACTGAAAGATCCTAAAATAACAGAATTAGAAAATATTTCCATTAATTAGGAATAGCATTCGTCAAACAATTGTTCTGACCGTTATATAAACTTGTCGTGACAGCAGCCTCATCTTCTAACGTCACATATACTTTGAAAGTTACTCCAAACTTTTTTCCTCACAATAGATGAGTCAGTTCTTTCGGATTAGGCCCATCTCCAAACATATAAATCCAATTTTACTGTGACTTTGCAGATGGTCTGACATGTTTTAAAGGTCCCTTAATTCGGAAAATGTTGGAAATACAGAAAAATACTGCGATGAGATATAGAGTAAAATATAATTTCTTATTAAACAGAAGAGATATGTTCACTTGTCCGAAAGAATGGACATCACGTCATGGTGAGGCACTTAGAATAATAACAATTATTGTTTTTTCGGAATATTTGAAAAAATACTAATGAAAATAAAAGAAAGGTTGATAAAGTTGTTCACCTCGCAGAGGCCCCACTTCATCATCCCCGGGGGAGGGAGGGACGGTGACTGGAATCTTAAGTAGGAACTCCTATTCTTTATACCAGACTTGGATTCTCCGTGAAAAAAAATGCAACTTTTATTTTAATTTTTTTTTAATTCGTGATAGATGGCGCTGTAATCGGCATAAATAAAATGGTTTGAAAATTGTTGAAAACGGTAACATCTCAAACAAATACACATGAGATTAGGTCAATCAAACTACAGTTTTTGATATTTTTGTTAATGGTATAATGTAGTACCTTCCACAATTGAATGAAGCAAAGGCTGTGATAATGCTGTCAGTCCATGGTCAGAATGTTCATTGTACGTCAATGATTAGGACTGTACATATCGCTAAACAATTGTTCAATGATTTTTAACGGTTGCACAGAAAGCTAGATATTATTTCCTCCTACTATGAGGCTCATAGAAATGTTGAAGGAGTTTTTCGAAGGTATGCTAATCTGTTCCCGGATAGGAACGTTTCTTCTTAACCGATTTTTCGCAGTATTGTCCAACTGTTTGCTGAAACTGGGCGTGTGAAACGTAGAAAATGAGTCCGATGTCTATTTGTTCCAGATATTACCGTTTTTCATCAATTTTCAATTCCTTATTATTGCCGTTGTGTTTCAAACAAAATAAAAAATTGAGTTTTCTATTTTAAAGTCATCCCCCACTCTCCCACCCCGTGAGTGGTGCAGGGAGCGCGGAGCTTAATGTTAATGGATGTCCCTCTTCAAGGTGAAAAGATTATTACTACGTTTTTAATACGATTTGTGTTTTTTCCAAATATTCCGAAAAACAATTTTAAATCCCTTACCTTGTATGATTTCTCTACTGTCGTAACTGTGCCGCGACGTGAGCTACGCCTATTAGTAAAGACTTCCCCCTTTTGCTTCTCCACCAGTGAGTCTACAGAGACCTCATCGATTGTGAAGCAGCTCTAAGAAGGAAGGAAAGGAAGCTTAGCGTTGAACATTCTGTCGTCAGCTTGGTCATTAGAGACGGAGCTTACGCTAGGAGTTTTGGGTAAGGACGGTGAAGAAAATCAGCCGTGTCCTTTGAAAGGAACCATTCCGGCATTTTTCTGGAGTGATTTAGGAAAAACCTAAATCTGGATGGCCGGAGGTGGATTTGAACCACCGTCCGCCCGAATGCGAGTCCAGTGCGTTACCACTGCGCCACATCGCTCGTTAACTCTAAGAATAAGAACCCAACAAGTTTTATTAACCAACAGAGTTGACGCTGGGATATGGGGACGGGTCGAATCATTGTGTAATCATCACCTACAAGTCTGCCGTTGAGGACCTGTCATTCGCTTATGGAAGCTTGTAAGGCCATAGTTTCGCGTGTTCTGACTATCGTATAAGCAAAAGAATTTGGCCGCTTCTTCTGTTTTACGAGTTCTGCATTACGTACCATTATTTTTTTACTAATTTCCGTTTGTTCTGTTACTGTACGTAAGGAATGAATTGATGTTCGTTAGTCTCGCTAAAACTCGAGAACGGCTAAACCGATTAATTTCAGTCTTGAAATATCCGTTTAAGTCCAGGGAAGGTTTAAACGGTGATAAAATATGGAAAAATTGTTCGGAAAAGCGGAAAATCGGGAAATACTGAAACAGCTCTTTCCAGTGAGCTATCAATACTGTTCGTCCAATTGCAATAAAATTTTGTACATTTCATGTTGAAAGCAAGAGGAAGCTTTGCAGCAAATAAAAATTTGGAAAAGTCACCCGGAAAGTAGGAACATTTAGGAAAACCGAAAGCGATTTATTTCTATGAATAAAAATCAATTGCCACATGGTTGTAAAAGCATCACTTGAGTAAATTTTTTTGAAAATCTACCGGAAAATTGGAAATTTGAGAAAAACTGAAAGTGCGTTTTTCAATGTGTTTTTGATTGAATTCAGCACTATAATAGCTTCAGTGGTTTATGTAATGATATACAGCCAAATCGGTCCATCCGTTCTTAAGTTTTAGTGAGACTAACGAACAGCAATTGATTTTTCTTTGGCAGTTCATATACCACGGTCAGCACAGCCACTACGGTCGGGGGTTCGAATCCCCCCTCGGGCATAGATATTTGTGCCGTCCTAGTTCGTAAGTAGTTCATAAGTAGTTTGTAAGTTTAGGGACTGATGACCCCGTAGTTAAGTCCCATAAGCAAAAAAAAAAAAAAAAAAAAAAAAAAAAAAAAAAAAAAAAAAAAAAAAAAAAAAAAAATGTATAAAGCGAACTTTACTCTTTCAAAGTTTATTTCTGAACGCACCCAACACAACAACCAAGTCAGTAATTTACATGTTTTAAATCTAAATTTTCCTCGCAATTTTTCGATATTTTATCACCGTTTATCTTCCCTCGACTTCACGAGTGCGACATGAACATTATCCTGGACATGTTTGCGTGATTTGCCCACTCTTTCGCCCACTATCAGGCTGATACCTAGACTGTCTGATGCAGCCTTTATAAAGCTAGTGGGTCTAAAGTACATATGATTTAAATTAATATGGTTTATATTAATAGGTAAGTGATAGGAAGTTCACCGTCATCTAGTTAATAGATATAATGCAAGAGTGAGCATTGCCAGTGTAATGATAAGCTTGAAATTCTCAAAGGTATTTACTCCTCCTTAGTACACAATTTTGATCTTGTGGTATGATTGACAAATGCTTGTTATTTCAGACTTGGCATGTGTGTGCGATAACTAATGCTTACTGGGTATGTACGGACCCTGACAGATGCCTCAATTTGTTGTTACATGCCGGAGAGTGGACTGCAATTGGGTTATCGCGAGGCGCGCCACATCGCTTTACCCCTCTCAGCACCCCTGCCCTGATCTCGGGGAAAATAGACGTTAATGGCCCGGTAGTGCCACGCGGACGTCGAGCTACTACCCAACCTGAAAACATACGCCTCGCAGTACCTGTAATTATCAGCGTGCAAAATCATGCAAACGTTGATGTAATGTTGCTACATCTACATGGGATACTCTGCAAATCACATTTAAGTGCCTGGCTGAGGGTTCATCGAACCATTCTTATACTATTTATCTCCCATTCCACTCTCGAATAGCTCGCGAGAAGAAAGAACACCTAAATCTCTCCATTCGAGCTCTGATTTCTCGTATTTTATTGGGACGATCATTTCTACCTACGTAAGTGGTAGTCAACAATACATTTTCGCATTCGGAGAAGAATGTTGACGATTGTAGTTTCGGAAGTAGCCCACGCCGCAGTGATAAGCGTCGTTGTTGTAATGATTCCCATCCCAGATCCTGTATCATTTCCGTAACGCTGTCTTTCCTGTATCGTGCGATTACAACACAAGCTGCCCTTCTTTGGAATCTTTCGATGTCCTCCGTCAAACCCACCTGATAAGGATCCCACATTGGGCACCAGTACTCCAAAAAAGGACGGAGAAGCATAGTGTATGCAGCCTTTTTAGTAGTTCTGTTGCATCTTTTAAGGCTTCTGAAAATAAAACACAGTCTTTGGTTCGCCTTTCCCATGACATTATCTACGTGTTCTTTTCAGTTTAAGTCTGAAGTAATAGTAATTCCTAGGTATTTAGTGGTGTTTACGGCCTTCACATTTGACTGATTTATCTTGTAAAAAATGTTTAACGGATTTCTTTTCGTACTCATGTGGACGACTTCACACTTCTCATTAGTTAGAGCCAATTTTTTCACCACAGTGATATCTTATTCAGATCGTTCTGCAGTTGGTTTTGATCTTCAGATGATTTTACTAGACGGTAAATGACAGCGTAATCTGCAAACAACCTAAGAGAGCTACTTAGATTTTCTCCCAAATCGTTTATGTAAATAAGGAACAGCAGAGATCCAATAGCACTACCCTGTGGAAAGCCCGATATCGCCTCTGTTTTAGTCGATGCCTCACCTGTGTCCTCTCTGACAGGAAATCCCCTAACCAATAGCAAATTTGGGTCGATTGCACAGTGGTAGAGTGCCAGACTACAAATCCAAAGGACGCGGGTTCGATCCCCGCCAGGTCCTAGGATTTTTATCTGTCACTTTCCACTTCTTTCACCTCTGGCAGTATTGCTCATATGAAAAATACCGAGTAGCACCGTGGTTCGGAACCCAGGTTAAACTGTAGGTCCCCCTATAACTGGCTGGGTAAGTCAGTTCGAAGGTCGGAGGAAGGCAACGGCATACCACCTCCAAACAAGACCATGCCTAGTAAAGCACTGTGGTGTTCAAACCAATCTTCGGATTGTTGACTGCTTTACCTTTATACCATAACCACGCAATTTAATTAAAAGCCGTTTGTGAAGTCCGGTGTCAACAGCCTTCTGGAAATCAAGAAATACGGAATAGATTTGGGTACCCTTGTCGATGGCACCGACCACTTCGTGTGAATAAAGAGCTAGTTATTTTGCATGAACGATATTTTCGAAATCCGTGTTGACCTTGGATCAATAGATCATTCTGTTCGAGATAATTGATAATATTTGAATACAGGATATGTTCCAAAACCCTGCTGCAAATTGACGTCAATGAAATAGGACTGTAGTTTAGTTTGTTCAGTATACCGTTCTCTGTCACGAACAGAAATCTCTGCACTTATACACACTAAAGTAAACCACTAAAGTCTTCATTACATACTTCTGTACTATTAATAAAAACAAGTTGTTACTTGTAATATTCAGTGTTCAAATACACATTCATCCGAACATGGGCTATGTAGTTTCGTAATATAGATAATATATGAAGACACACACCGAATAGCCAAAGAAACTGTAACACCAACCTAATATCTTATAAAGTCCAAGGAGAACGCAGAATTGCTGCAAAACGACATGGCATAGACTCGATTAATGCTTGGAGTGGTGATGAAGGGAGTCGACATCATTGTCCTGCAGGACTGTCCATAAATCCGTAATAGTGCCATGGGATGGAGAACTGTTCTGAAGATCACGTTGCAAGGTATTCCAGATCGCCCAAAAATATTCATCTCTGAAGAGTGTTCCTGGAGCAGGTGATCAACTAGGCTTCGTGTCACCTATCATAGCCATAGCTGGTCGTATCAAGAGCCCCAATATCATTCCAAATGTACGCGCCCCTCATGATTGCATAGCCTCCACCAGCTTGAAAAGTCCCCTGCTGACACAGATGGTTCATGGAGGCTGTCACCATATTCGTACACGTCCATTCGCTTGATACAAATGGAAACGAAACTGGTCAGACGAGGCAACGTGTTCCCTGTCGTTAGTGTTAGTGTTGACGGGTCCAGGCAAGGAGCAAAGCTTTGTGTCGTGCAGTCAGCAAGGGTACACCAGTGATGCATGCTGACACTTGTTTACGACCGAGGATTGAAACCTGCAGAAATTTTTGGAAGGGTTGCATTTGTATCAACAAATAATACACATCCTTGAGACAATATTGTCTCGTTATACCAAAAGTATTATATATAAGGAGAGGCATTAAATTAAAATCTTCGCAGTGGCCGGGATTCGAACCCGAGACCTCCTACTTCCTAGGTAGGCGCTTTAGACCGCCTTTTTTTTTTTTTTTTTTTTTTGAGTAGATCTTATCCTTGCGGACGCTAATCGTGCTTGTTCGTTTTGGTTCTGTGTGTTCTTTGGCGCAGCTTTTTTTATTACAGACGGCATTCAGCCCTCTGACCGGGCGCGCTGAGCCACGGCGCCCGGCAAAGACAATTTTTTTTTTTTTTCTCTCTCTAGGCGGTCACCCATCTAAGTACTAAGAAGGCCCAACGTTGCTTAACTTCGGTGATCGAACGAGAACCGGTGTACCCAACGTGGTATGGCCGTTGGCGCCGACCGCTCAGCTAACACAGCGTTGCAGCCAAAGCGACTACACGGACCTTCTGAAAGCAACGCTCTGTTAGTTGAGCTGCGCGCCCGGGCAGAGGACTGCACGCTCTCTGTAATAAAAAAGCTGAGCCAAAGAACACGTAGAACCAAAAAGAGCAAACACGATCAGAGTCCGCAAGGACAAGAACTACGCATAGAGCAAAAAAAAAAAAAAAAAAAAAAAAAAAAAAAAAAAAAAAAAAAAAAAAAAGTGGTCCAAAGTGCCAATCTAGCATTTAGGAGGTCCCGGGTTCGAATCCTAGCCACAGCACAAATTTTAATTTAATGCCTCTCCTTATATTTAATACCTTTGGTTGCATTTGTGTCACATTGAACAATTCTGTTTGGACAGTGTTTTTCAAACTTTTCGAATATGCGACCCTCTTTCAAGTAAAAATGTTCATGCGCCCCCCCCCCCCTCATCGCGAATAGCAAAAACACTATGTTATCTCAAAGAACACTAGTTTGATCTTCTTTCTTTTGCTACAGATTTCTTTTAAATAGTTGGAAGAAGTTTTTTGGGTATTTTTTAGGAATGTACCACTTTATCCCATTTTTCCATGTTTTCCAACAGAAAAATATCTTTTGCTTAACGAGTGTTTCGCATTTCAGGCAGGACTCACAATCGAATTATGCCCATTAAGGAAGGTCCCACTCTATAGCGAATTTATTAAGTAGTAGATAATATTTTGTTCGAATTTTCCAGTATTATGTATTGTCTCATGTTCTTTTACGTACCGATTGGTTTCTGAAAACAGTTTTCAGGCTTTGAGTTTTTAGGAAAAAAAGGAAGGAAACTTGGAGTTTAACGCCCCGTAGATAGCGTGGTCATTAGAGGTGTCTGAGTTTACTAATCATTAAATCAATGTATTACAAAACAATATATAGAGTGGTCCATTGATAGTGACCGGTCCAAATATCTCGCGAAATAAGCATCAAACGAAAAATCTACAAAGAACAAAGTATTCTAGCTTGAACGGGGAAAATAGATGGCGCTTTGGTTAGCCCGCTAGATGCCTCTGCCATATTTTTTTTTAAATAGATTCCCCCGTTTTATTACATATTACTCTAGTACGTAAATAAATATGAATGTTTTATTTGAAACACTTTTTTCGCTATGTGACAGATGGCGCTGTAATATTCACAAACGTATTGCTCACAATTTTAGACGAACAGTGGCTAACAGGTAAGTTTTTTAAATTAAAACAAAGAACGTAGGTACTTTTGAACTTTATTTTAGTTGTTCTGATGTGATATCTGTATCGTTGTGAAATTATCATACATAGTGAGAACACATGCTGTTACTGCGTGATTACCTGTAATTGCATGACTTCAATAAATGCTCAAAATGATGTCCTTCAACTTCAATGCATTTGGCAATACGCGTAATGAAATTCCTCTCAATAACGTGTAGTTAGCCTTCAGTAATATTCTCACATGCATTGACAATGCGCTGACACATGTTTTCAGGCGTTATCGGTGAATCACGATAGCAAATATCCTTCCATTTTCCCCACAGAAAGAAATCCGGGGATGTAAGATCCGGTGAACGTGCGGGCCATGGTATGGTGCTTCTACGACCAATCCACCTGTCATTAAATATTCCATTTAAGACCTCTTCAACTGCACGCGAGACATGTGCCGGACATCGATCATGTTGAAAGTACATCACCATTCTGTATGGCAGTGAAACATCTTGTAGTAAAATCAATAGAACATTACGTAAGAAATCAGCATACATTGCACCATTTAGATTGCCATTGCTAAAATGGGGCCATTTATCCTTCGTTCCATAATGCCGCACCATACATTAATCGCCGGGCGCGGTGGCCGAGAGGACTGAGGCGCGTCAGTCACGGTCTGCACGGCCGCTACGGTCGGGGGTTCGAATCCCCCCTCGGACATGGATATTTGTGCCGTCCTTAGTGTTAGCTAGTTCATAAGTCTTTTGTAAGTTTAGGGACTGATGACCCCATAGTTAAGTCCCATAAGCTATACAAACATTTGAACATTTGAAAACATTAACCCGGCAAGGTCGCCGATGTTGCACTTGTCGCAGCCATCGTGGATTTCCCGTTGCCCAGTAGTGCACATTATGCCGATTTAAGTTACCTCTGTTTATGAATGACGCTTCGTCAGTAAACAGGACGCGTGAAAAAAATCTGTTATAGTCCCGTAATTTGTTTTGTGCCGAGTTGCAAAATTGTACACGACGTTCAAAGTCTTCGCCATGCAAATCCTGGTGCATAGAAATACGGTACGGGCGAAATTTATGTTGGTGTAGAATTCCCAGCACCGACATTTTTGAGATTCCCGATTTTCGCTAAATTTATCTGCTACTGATGTGCGGATTAGTCGAAACTGCAGCTAAAACACTTACTTGGGCATCATCATTTGTAGCGTTACCATACGTCCTCTTTTTCCCGGACACGTCCTCTTTCTGAGGCAAGAAAATGTGTACGGCCGGAATTTATAAAATTCAACAAAGTATCCTCTTTTTTTGGGTTCCGAGAAAGAAAACCTATTTTTGGGTCATTGACGACAACGGGTTCGTTGGCATTGTAGTTTCAAACTGTTCGCAACTATCCCGCGCGTACACAGAGCAAAATTGCCGATCCAATTTCGCTCTCCGCGTGGGTCTGACAGTTGCAAACGATTCGGAACTTTTCTGCGAAGGAACCCGGTTGTCTATCCTGTATTCAGCCAGTGTATTCTGCATTATGTTCTTTGGTGTTGCTTTTGATATACTTTGTGGTTTAGGTTAAAGCTGTGCTCAAGACCGCAGGTAGCTTTTTGTTCAAAATAAATTACGAACTTAAATACAAATACAAAACCTAACCATAATGCCAACACAGAGCGTGCGGGTTTGTTTAACACAGTGGACAAAAGAATAGATTTAAAATAAAAATATAAAAGCTATTGCATGTGTACAGTATAATTTCAAAGATTTGAATTGCCTGAGCTTTTATCCGTATTTGTTGAAAAACAAACAGCTTTTGAGAGAGATTTCGTCATTCTTCAAATATAGTTGGTTCAAAAGTGAAAAATACAAGAATGAGGCAATTGAGTGTAGTGATGATGAATAAACTATCAAGGTTCATAATATTTTTTCTGCAGTAACCACACAAGGTTACTGTTTTAGTTTGAAGTAGTTTTACGTCGTTAATTAATAAAGTTGTAAATTACATTATGATAACAATAAAGCGTCCTCTTTTTTATACGATGTGTCCTCTTTTTTGATGATTAACATGTGGTAACCCTAATCATTTGTTGCAGGTCGTGGTTGACATTTCACTTGTGGCTGAACACTGCCAGTTTCTTTAAATAAGGTAACTATCCTACGAAAGGTCCGGACACTTGGATGATGTCTATCAACTTATAGCATAGGCCCGTTGGGCATTATGATCACAATAGCATATCGACCTTTTCTGCAATTGGTAAACGACCCATTTTAACACAAGTAATGTATCACGAAGCAAATAATGTCCGCACTGGCGAAATGTTACGCGGTACCACGTACTTATACGTTTGTGATTATTACAGCGACATCTATCACAAAGCGTTATTGGTACCCTACTCTTCCTCGTGTTTATAAACGATTTAGGAGATAATCTGAATAGCACCCTTAGACTGTTCGCGGATGATGCTGTCGTTTATCGGTTAGTGAAGTCAACAGAGGATCAAAAGCAACTGCAAAGCGATTTAGACAAAATTTCTACTTGGTGCGAAAATTGGCAATTGACACTAAATAAAGAAAAGTGTGAAGTAATACACATGACCACTAAAAGAAATCCGCTGAACTTCAATTACGCGATAAATCAGTCAAACCTTAAGGTCGTAAATTCTACCAAATACCTAGGAGTTACAATTACGAACAACTTTGACTGGAGAGAACACACAGAAAATATTGTGGGGAAGGCGAACCAAAGGTTACGTTTCATTGGCAGAACGCTTAGACGATGCACCAGCTCCACCAAAGAGACTGCCTACATCACACTTGTGCGTCCTCTCTTGGAGTACTGTTGCCCCTTGTGGGACCCTCACCAGGTGGGACTGACGGAAGATATTGAGAAGGTTCAGAGAAGGGCAGCTCGTTTTGTTTTATCACGTTACGGGGGGGAAAGCGTCACGGAAATGTTGCACGAATTGGGGTGGAAATCATTAAAAGAAAGACGTTATTCATTGCGGCGTGATCTGTTTGCGAAGTTTCAATCACCGACTTTTAGTTCTGAATGTGAAAATATTTTGCTAGCACCCACCTACTTAGGGAGACATGACCATCCCAATAAAATAAGAGAAATCAGATCGAAAACGGAACGATTTAGGTGTTCTTTCTTCCCGCGCGCTATTAGAGAATGGAACGGTAGAGAAAAGTTATGAAGGTGGTTAATGAACCCTCTGCCAGGCACTTAAATGTGATTTGCAGAGTATCTATGTAGATGTAGATGTAGATGTAGATGTAGATGAAAGCGAAAAAAGTGTTCCAAATAAAACATTCATATTTTTTCGTTTTAGACAAATATGTAACAAAAATGGAGGTACCTATTTAAAAAAAAAAATGCCGTTGGTATTCGCCTGACGTATGGCAGCACCATGTAGCGGGACAACCATAGCGCCATCTGTTTTCCCCCCATCAAGCCAGAAAAGTTTTGTTACTTGTAGTTTTTTCGTTTGATACTTATTTCGTGAGATAGTTGGCCCGGTCAGTATCAATGGTCCACCCTTTATAATATGTAATGATGAAGAATACTTAGAAAATTATCTCGACAGTTAGAAAAATAAATCCCCCCCCCCCCCCAGTATTGAAAAGTACGCTGCGTTCTGACACACTGGAGCTGGTGGTTGTGTTGGGCGACGTTTCCCGTATTCGGCGGAGAGCAGGTGGGTGGAACGCCGCGGTGACCAGGACACGAGCCCCCAGCCCGGCAGGCAGAGCGCGTGCTGCTAATGGGCTAACAGCCCCCCCTCCCCTCCCCCGCTAACCCGTTTAGCGGCGGCCCTAATGAACGACTGCCGGCGATAGCGGCAGCCCGCCACCAAGCCACCAGCCACCAGCTACCAGCCGCTCTTAAGCGGTACACACTCCCCACAGAATTTGCCCTCCACACGGTACTCACACTCGAAGAAACTGCGGCAGAGCCTATATCCCTGTCAGGCCCTGCACGCACAATTGTGCGGGTCTCGATTTGCTCGCTTTATTTCTCTGTGATTCGCGCTAGGAAGTTCGGGCCTGCCATGGATGAAGGGCAACAGGAGAATTGTGTTTTTCTCGACTTCAAAAAGGCGTTCGACGCGGTGCCACACTGCATACTGTTAACGAAGATACGAACTTATGGAATAGGTTCACAGATTTGTGACTGGCTGGAAGACTTCCTAAATAATAGAACGCAGTACGTTGTTCTCGACGGCGAGTGTTCATCAGAGTCGAGTGTATCGTCAGGCGTGCCCCAGGGGAGTGTGATAGGACCGCTGTTATTTTCTATCTATATAGTAACTTGTAATTTGGAGCTGTTTGCTGATAATGCTGTGGTGTATGGGAGGATGTGGTCTTTAAATGGCTGTAATAGCATACACGATGACTTAGACAAAATTTCTAGTTGGTGTGAAGAGTGGCAGCTAGCTGAATGTAGAAAAATGGAAGGTGATGCGCATGAGTAGGAAAACAATCCCATCATGTTCGAATACAGCATTAGTAGTGAGCTTCTTGATGTCGCGTCGTTCAAATATCTAGGCGTAACATTGCAAAGCGATATGAAATGGAACGAACATGTAAGGACAGTTGTAAGGCGGACAGCCGACTTCGGTTTATTGGGAGAATGTTAGGAAGATGTAATTCATCTGTAAAGGAGACCTCGTATAAAACGCCTTTACGACCACGTCTTGAGTATTGCTCAATTGTTTGGGACCCGCAGCAGAGCAGTTTAAAGGAAGACATAGAAGCGGTTCAGAGGCGACCTGCTAGGATTGTTACTAGTAGGTTCGACCAATGCGCGAGTGTCACGGAAATGCTCCGGCAGCTCAATTGGGGATCGTTGGAGGAAAGACGTCGTTCTTTTCGTGAATTTCTGTTGAGGAAATTTAGAAGGCCAAAGTTTGAAGCTGAGTGTAGTACGATGTTGCTGCCGTCTACTTACATTTCTCGTAGTGATCAAAGAGACGATCGTACGAAGACATATAGGCATTCTTTTTTTCCTCGTTCTGTTTGAGAGTGGAATAGGAAAGCAAATACCTAGTAGTGGTACAGTGTACCCTCCGCCACGCACCTTACGGTGGAATGCGGAGTATGTTTGTAGATGTAGATGTAGGTCACACAATCGCGGATGGCTGTGGTAACGTGCGCAACGCGATTTAGTTCCATGTTCCTACACTGGGTTCCACCAGCAGTCGGCGAACTTCCAGTACACTTGCAATGGCGGCAAGAAAGCGCACGTTCAAAGGTTCGTCTATATTGTTGTTAAGTAGATTTGGTTTCGTTCATTTTAATGACATAGATCTACTGTAGATGGATAATTTTACGTAAATGTCTCTTAAATTCTCCATATTTAAAATTATTGGAGGTATAATCTGAAACATTAGCACATGCACAATTGTGCTTGTTGGGTCTAATGTCAGATGTTTATGATAAAGACTTGTTAACAAGGTTAAATAGTTCTGTCTTTTCGGTAAGCATGCTGCTGGAATCCTCTATCAACGCACAAAAGGTCTAAATTTTTTTTTTTCGAGATTTGATAATAACCACCCTTTGTCTTCATAGTGGGCCGGCCGCGGTGGCCGAGGGGACTGAGGCGCTCCAGTCACGGTCTGCACGGCCATTGCGGTCGGGGGTTCGAATCCCCCTAGGGCATGGATATTTGTGCCGTCCTTAGTATTAGCTAGTTCATAAGTAGTTTATAAGTTTAGGGACTGATGACCTCGTAGTTAAGTCCCATAAGCTCTACAAACATTTGATTTTCTTCATAGTGCATGACTTTCAAACTATCATTTATGGAGCCCAACGAATGTCGTTCAATTTTTAGGTGTTTTGTTACTGTAGATGAGCCATTCTGTCTATTACTGTGCTGTTAAAAGACAGAACAGTCTAAAAACCATTACTGGGCACATTTTAGCAACCTCCTCCTCGAGACACTGATGTATGTGCATGTATTAAATATCTACTTCTTGCTTTTAACTTCACTGAAAAATTTAGAGCGTAGTTCCGTTACAGAACCATTAATTCAGTGACTGAGTTTATGGATAAATGTTAGGTATATTGTCTAGATTATCTTTGGCCGCCAATGATAGCGGTTGAGCATATGGACAATCTTTGAAGTTGGATCAACTGTCCGTTAGTGCACAAGTTGCTGCCATCTGAGAAACATGTGGTACTGTGCAGAGTTTTATTTTTGACAATGTACATACACAGCTACTGTGTTTAACGATGCTTCCTAGCAGCGGATAAGTTTTATGGTAGTTAGGAGGTTAGTTTCATTCGAATATTTGTGGTACAATCGTTTGTATATAGTTCCCTTATTATTCTACGTTTCCTTGTTTTACAGAACTTGATAATGAGATAATGTCGTCCCGAAACATGTCGTGTTGGCATATGTATTTTATTATTAACAACTGGTGCGTGAATTACAGTTGTGTGATGGCGTCAAAACAGATGATAACGAAACATCATCGACATGTCTTTCAGAGCCGAAGACACCCTCGTTTACCCATGCTAATTGCACGATACAAAGTTGTACTCCTCGCCTGAACCCGCCAGCATCAATATTGGACTGTTGATGACTGGAAACCTGTTTCCTGTCTGACTACTCTCGTTTCGTTTCCAATCGTATCGATCAGATAGGCGTGTTCGGGAATGGAGAGAATGTCATGAATCCGTGGACCCTGCATGTCAGCAGGGAACTACTGAAGCTGGTGGAGGCTCTGTAATGATGTGGGGTACGTGCAGCTTGAAGTGATATGGAAAGTCTGATACATCTAGAAACGAATGTGACACGTCACATGTACGTATGCATGCCCGCTGATCACCTGGGTCCAATCCTGTCCATTGTGCACTCTTACAGACTTGGGCAATTCCGGCAGGACAGTGTGATACCCAACACGCACAGAAATTCTACGGAGTAGCTCCAGGGACACGTAGCGATGGCTACGAAACTCCGAAGACGTGAACATTTTTTGAACATATGTGGGCTGTCTTGCAACGAGCTGTTCAGAAGAGATCTTCATCCCTTCGTACTGTTACGGATGTATGGACAGCACTGCAGGCTGCAAGGTGTCAGTTGCCTCCAGATCTACTTCAGACATTAGTCGACTACAAGCCGCGTCGTGCTGAAGCACTTTTGTGTGCTCGCGGTGTTTGTTTGTTTGTTGTTGTTGTTTTTTTTTTTTTTTTTTTTTTTTTTTTTTTTTTTTTTTTTTTTACGATATTAGACAGGTGTACCAGTTTCTTTGGCCCTGTACCTACTCTGTACGTTTCTAGTACAGGGTAATTAAAAAAAAGAGAACAGATTTGAAACATTTCTTTCCATGTTTATGAAATATTCCGTCGGTGCTTGGAGGAACAAAGACATATTAAAAACTTAAATACGTAGTATTTTTGCTCCAAAATATTATTTATTTTCTTGTCATTAGCAGCTTTCGGCTTCTTAAGCCATCGTCAGATAACTTCATACTAAACAGATAGTCCACAGTAACACCGAGGTTACAGATACAAAGATAGTTTTTCAAAGATATGTGCCGTCTCTAATGGCCAAGCTGTCGACGGGACGTTAAACCCTAAGCATCCATCCATCCAAAGATATGTGAACTACAAATTAATTATGTATATGAATCGATACTACGTAAGAAACGTACTCCTACAAAACAAATGGATTGTAAATGAACATATCTTGGGCTACAATGGTATTAAAATATTAAAACTGTGTAATTGTACAAGAAAGAATTGTCAGCAGGTGATGGAAGAAAAAAAAAATTTTGTTTTAATATTTTAATACCATTGTAGCCAAAGATATGTTCATTTAAAATCTATTTGTTTTGTAGGTGTACGTTTGTTATGTAGCATCGATTCATAGACATAATTAATTTGCAGTTCACATATCATTGAAAAACCATCTTTGTATATGTATCCTCAGTGTTACGTGTGGACTATCTGTTTAGTATGAAGTTATCTAACGATGGCCTAAGAAGCCGAAAGCTGCTAATAACAAGCAAATAAATATTATTCTGGAGGAAAAATACTCCGTATTTAAGTTTTCAATTTATTTCTATGCTACGATGTGCTAGGTCGTTTTCCGTCGGGAGTTCGAATCCCCCCTCGAGCATGGATGTTTGTGCTGTCTTTAGTATAAGGTAGTTCATAAGTAGTTTGTAAGTTTAGGGACTGATGACCCCGCAATTAAGTCCCATAAGCTTTAGAGGCATTTGAACACTATTTTGAACATTTATTTCTTCTAAACTACAAAAGATAGAAACATGATTCCAACGTTAATGGATCAAGAAAAGATTGCAATTTAAACAGCCCGAGTAGAAGTAGCAATCATGTCAGCATTGGCTCTGTTGTTTGTTGTTGGTCGTCTGTAGTGAAATGACGGTGATGTCACAGGAGAAGTCACTTCGTATGCTACAATTGGCAAAACTAGAGTCCGTTTTTGCAGTTCAGGGAGCATTTCGCCGTCAATTTAATAAACAACCGCCGCGCCATAAACAAAATTACTATTGGCATCGGAAATTCGTAGAAGATGGTTGCATCTGCAAAGGGAAAAGCCGGCCGCGGTGGCCGAGGTGACTGAGGCGCTCCAGTCACGGTCAGCACGGCCACTACGGTCGGGGGTTCGAATCCCCCCTCGGGCATGGATATTTGTGCCGTCCTAGTTCGTAAGTAGTTCATAAGTAGTTTGTAAGTTTAGGGACTGATGACCCCGTAGTTAAGTCCCATAAGCTTAACAAACATTTGAACATTTTTTTGCAAAGGGAAAAGCATTGGACGTCCACGCAGACCGAACGAGAATGTCGAGCGTATTCGTACAATTTACTAAAGGAGCCCAATGATATCCACATCAGGAGCAAGCAAAGAACTAAATATTCCTCAACCAACGGTATGGCGAGTTCTAAAACATCGTATGCACATGAAATCATACAAACTGCAGTTATTGCAAGCATTGCATCCTGACGACCACAACGAAAGGTACGAATTTTGCATTAGCATGTTAGATGATATGGAAGGAGACAATTTTGCTCAACGATTAATTATTTCCGCCGAATACACTTTTCATCTTTCTGGTAAAGTTAACCGCCATAACGTTACACTTTGGACAAATGAAAATCCTACGGCAGGTATTCAACATGAAAGAGATTCACCAAAGATGAACGTCTTCTGGTCGATATCTGTAACCAAAGTTTAAGGGCCTTTCTTCTTCATGCAGAATACTGTGACAGGATTAACGTATCGAGACATGCTTCAAAACTGGTTACTTCGCCAACTTGAACACGGTTCAAATGACTTCATCTTCATGCTAGATGGTGCCGCGTCTTATTTCTATAAACACGCTCGACGTTACTTCAAATGTTCAAATGTTTGTTAAGCTTAAGAGACTTAACTACGGGGTCATCAGTCCCTAAACTTACAAACTACTTATGAACTACCTACAACTAAGGACGGCACAAATATCCATGCCAGAGGGGGAATTCGAAACCCCACCGTAGTGGTCGTGCAGACCGTGACTGAAGCGCCTCAGTCCCCTCAGCCACCGCGGCCGGCGACGTTACTTCAGTAACACCATTCCAGGGCGTTGGATTGGAAGAGGAGGAGCAGAAGATCAACTTCATCGCCGGTGTCCTCCCAGGTCTCCGGATCTCATTTCGTGTGACTTTTATCTATGGGGTTACGTAAAAGACCGTTCGAATTCAAATGTTTGTAAATCTATCGGACCAAACAGGCTGGTCATCAGTCCGTAGCTTACGAACTACTTAAACTATGGTAAACTGACCTAAAGACAACACACACACTCAGGCCCAAGGGAGGACTCGAACCCCCGACGGCGAGCACCCGCGGGCTACGTAGCGAGGCACCTTAGACCGCTCGACCACTCCACCGCGGCTAAGAGACCGTGACACTCTTGAAAGTCTTCGAAATGGAATTATTAAAGTTGTGAATTCGGTAACTAGAAACCAGCTGGCAGGAAATGAACCACCGTTTTGACATTTGCCGTGTAACACACGGTGATCATTAAACTTCCTGGCAGATTAAAATTGTGTGCCGGAACAGGGACTCGAACCTGGGAAGTAGGAGGCGAGGTACTGGCTGAAGTAAAGTTTGACGCGGCATCGTGAGTCGTGTGGGGATAGCTCATACGGTAGAGCGTTTGCCAGCGAAAGGCAAAGGTCCTAGATCGAGTCCCGGTTCCGGCACACAATTTTAATCTGCCACGGAGTTTCATATCTGCGCACACTCCGCTGCAGAGTGAAATTCAAATCGAATGTTTTTATAGCTTATTGAACTTAACTACGGCGTCATCAGTCCCTAAACTTGCAAACTATTTACAAACTAGCTAATACTAAGGACGGCACAAATATCCATGCCCGAGGGGGTATTCGAACCCCCGACCGTAGTGGCCATGCAGACCGTAACTGGAGCGCCTCAGTCCCATCGGCCACCGCGGCATGCAGAGTGAAATTTCCATTCTGGAAACCATCCCTTAGGCTGTGGCTACGCCATGTCTCCACCATATCCTTTCTTCCAGGAGTGCTAGTCTTGCATGGTTCGCAGGAGAGTTTCTGTGAAGATTGGAGACTAGGAGGCGAGGTACTGGCGGAAGTAAAGTTGTGAGGCGCCATTGTGAGTCGTGTCGGGCTAGCTCAGTCGGTAGAGCGCCTGCCCGCGAAAGGCAAACGTCCCACGTTCGAGTCCCGGTTCCGGCACACAATTTTAATCTTCCACGAAGTTTCATATCTACGCACACTCCGCTGCATAGTGAATGTTTCATTCTGGACAAGGTGATCATATTGAATGTATACCATAATTACTAATAATAAGTTTCAAACTTTTTTGTCTCCATTATTGTTGAAATCATATTTCTATCTATTGAAGTTTGGAACAAATAAATGTTTGAAAACTGTTGTTTCTTTTTGAATAACCCTGTATGTATAGTTACCATCTCAGTGGCGGCTGCTGAGAATCACTGTGTGAGCTTACTCTTTGTGCAGCTGCTGGCAGACACGGAATGAACACAGTGAGATGCCAGCCTCCTCCTGTATGGACGGTTTCCCGCTACAGGCGCTGTGGCGGTGCGTGACGCACGCCGGACCAGCATTGCCGCGCGCAAGCGAGTGCTTGGACCGCGGCGTGGCCGTAAATTAATCAGAGTGTGGCGGCCCATTCTGGCTCCGTTAGCACCTCGCGTTACCCGCCGGTCGATACACAGCCGCCGCCGCCACTGCTGCTCTTAAAGTGGAGGACGCACCTGCTGCCGACGCCGCCGCCAACAAGTGAAAACTCCGTCGCCATGGCAGCCGGGCTGATCTTCTAGTCAAGCGGCGCTCCCATTACCGCTAGTAACCTAAGGCCGGTAGTTTTTTAGCAAATCCAAATACTTTCAACTTTGTCTACCTCGGCTTCTCTTACCCTCTACTGCCGAACCCATGAGTCTCTTGGGTAACTTTACTTCTCCCATGCGTCTAATACGTCTCCACCATTTCAGCTGTTGTCGACTCGCATTCGGAAGGATGGTGCGGCCATACAGATTTAGGTAAAGGTAAAGGTCCAAGCTTCGAGTCTCAGTTCCGACACACAATTTTAATCTGCCAGGAAGTTTCGTTTTGAACACAGTTCCACAAAACAAGTTGTGGACAAGTCAGATCAATAATGGTGTAAACTGACGGTTTATTTTCGTTAAAAGAAATGCAACCAGCTGCTTTTATTGGTGGTTTTTTATTATTCCAAAACTAGTTTTCGAGCCACTGCAGGCTCATCTTCAGTCGATGCATTACAGCAACATATATTATCTTACGCTATGTGTAGCTTACGCTGAAATAATTTTTCATAGTCAGCTAAACTCTGGCTCCGTAGAAATATATATATATATCTCAGATTAGTTTTTAACGCCCCGTCGACAGCGTGGTCATCAGAGACGGAGCTTATGCTCGGGTTGTTTGGGTAACGACGTGATAGGAAATCGGCCGTGCCCTTTGAAAGTAACCATCCCGGCATTTGCCTCGAGTGATTTAGGGAAATCACGGAAAACCTAAATCTGGATGTCCGCACCATCCTCCCGAATGCGAGTCGACGAGAACAGCTGAGATGGTGGGGTCATATTAGACGCATGGGAGAAGTAATGTTACCTAATAGACTCATGGGTTCGGCAGTAGAGAGTAAGAGAAGTCGAGGTAGACGAAGGTGGAAGTATTTGGATGTGGTCAGGAATGATTTTGAAGTAACAGGCTTAATATCAGACGAGGCATCAGTGTTAGCATTGGGAATGGGGGTTCGTGGAGGACTTTTACTAGGGAGACTATGGTCACGTCTGTACACTGAAAGGCATAATCAGTCTCTAGTTATGATGATGATCAGGGACTCCTTCGCTGGATACCGTGTATGGAACACCAGTGGAATGGCGCCACCTTAAGGGAAACCACTTTTTTTACACCATTGAAAGTGTCTTTTTCGTAGAGAATAATACTACAGATTCGCCAGCTAATACTAATTTATTATAAGTTTTTCAGACATGTGTTTTGTTAAGTTTTATTGTTAAAAATATATTCTGAAAATATACGCAGTGGTGCCATTGCGCTGGGTTCTGGGGTAATTACGCCATACATTTGATAACCAAGGATAAACCTACACAGTGAGTGGGTAGTTGTAATTGAGAGTTACAACCGTTGTAATTTATACTCATCACTCTTCTGATTTAGACATTTAGAAAGCTTCAAGTACTTCTCGATATAAAATTGGAATAAAAATACATTTTATAGTTAAGGCTTGATTAAGACACCGTAAAAGTCAGAAATACCTGTATAGTTTTTGGCACTTCATACCTACTCTACATTCTGCAAGTGCCCATTTCGCAAAACGTATGCATCTGTATTAGACTTCATTTTGCCTAAATTCTCCACCATGGCGTCATTGCCCCAGTTGAAAAATATGGCTAAGAATGCCAATTCAAAGCCAAAGATTTTGCGAAACAATTAGGTTAGAGACACGAAGTCGGAGCTAAATATCTACAGATTACGTTAATACGAGTATTAAGAAGCACTGACAGCATATAGAGGTACTTATTTCAATAAAATGCAGGCTCGACAATTAGATCCAAAACGTCGAAACTAACAATTTCTTTCACACGATTAATACCTGTCGCCGTGGTGGAGTAGCCGAGCGGCCTAAAGCGTCTCGCTGCGGAGCGCGCGGTTGCTCGCCGTGGAGGTTCGAGTCCTCCCTGGGGCATGTGTGTGTGTGTGTTTGTCCTTAGGTTAGTTTACCTAGGTTTAAGTAGTTTGTAAGCTACGGACTGATGACCACTTAGTTTGGTCCGATAGATTTACAAACATAATACCTGTCAACAATCACGCGCCGGCCGCGGTGGCCGAGGATACTGCGGCGCGTCAGTCACGTTCTGCACGGCCACTACGGTCGGGGGTTCGAATCCCCCATCGAGCATGGATATTTGTGTCGTCCTAGTTCGTAAGTAGTTCATAAGTAGTTTGTAAGTTTAGGGATGATGGCCCCGTAGTTAAGTCCCATAGACTATACAAACATTTGAACAATCACGGACGACGTTCACAGGAATTAGTTCCGCGGTACGTAACGGAGATAGAACACTGGCAAGCGTACTCGTACTGCAAACCGTTGGTCATAGAACTGGGGTGCGCGGCGCGATTACCCAGGATGGCGCCGTTACCCTGGTCTCCCCTAAGTTTCGAACCGTGATTTTTTCGAAGCCGCAGAAGACTTGCCGATGTTGATAACATGCCGTTAAAGATTCTTGACAAGCGAGCTACGGAAGCCGTGTGTATTCGACGCCCTCGCACGAGATTGTGAACACCGGGAAACAATAATAGCTGGCGCGCCACCCGGCCAGGCACCGGCAGCTCCTCATTCTGGACAGAAACGGCGGCGCCGGAAAGTTTTACCGCTTCCTCGGCCCGTGAGTCTGTCCCCACTGCTGCCAATTCTTCTCCCTTCCAGCGGGGACGACGACCTTCGCTGCTGAACGCCCCTTCGCCGAGCCGCACTGCATCTATGTCCATGTCCGATGTGTCACTCCTGCCATCGAAGCGCTATACGCTGAGAGGTTGTGGCCCTACTTCAGAATTATTTTCTCCATTTCACTTCGACACTATTGTCTCGATTTATTCCGGAAGGATATCAATAGTATTATCTTGTTTATATTCAATATCTTTCATTTGTCTTGTAATTATCGCCGGCCGCGGTGGCCGAGGAGACTGAGGCGCTCCAGTCACGGTCTGCACGGCCACTACGGTCGGGGGTTCGAATCCCCCCTCGGGCATGGATATTTGTGCCGTCTTTAGTCTTAGGTAGTTCATAAGTAGTTTGTAAGCTTAGGGACTGATGACCCCGTAGTTAAGTCCCATAAGTTCTACGAACATTTGAACATTTTTTCTTATAATTATCAGATGTTCAGATGTTTGTATAGTCTATGGGACTTAACTACGGGGTCATCGGTCCCTAAACTTACAAACTACTTATGAACTACTTACGAACTAGGACGGCACAAATATCCATGCCCGAGGGGGGATTCGAACCCCCGACCGTAGTGGCCGTGCAGACCGTGACTGGAGCGCCTCCGTCTCCTCGGCCACCGCGGCCGTCTGTAATTATCACAGGATAGGAGTTTGGGAGGTAAATTTCTGTTCACTGGGAGTTTGAATCTGTTTTTGATTTTTGTAAGTATCGCCTATGGGATAATTGTCTTCCGAGGCGGAAGGCGCTGCCGACACCAGCAGCCAGCACTTTTGTGGTTCCGCGAGGGGGCGGAGATTGCTGGCGGCAAGTTCTCTGAAGTAGCTTCCAAGGCATTCTGCCGACACCGGCTGGAGGGCGAGCGCTGGCCGCCACCACCCGTGGTGAAACCACTCCGTCTGCAGATGGACATATATATTTGGGCTGGGCACGTCTGTGGCTGCCCTGAGGCTTGCATGTCGCCACTGCATACAGTTACCGACAGTCTGCAGTAAATTCACTTTAGATATTTTTTCTAGTTTTTTTTTCATTTAATAAATAAAAAGCTAGTGGCGACCTTTGAATTTGATTTCAGAAGTAGGTTATAAGCAAAATGATTGCATCAATTTACGGCCGGCCGCGGTGGCCGAGGTGACTGAGGCGCTCCAGTCACGGTCAGCACGGCCACTACGGTCGGGGGTTGGAATCCCCCCTCGGGCATGGATATTTGTGGCGTCCTAGTTCGTAAGTAGTTCATAAGTAGTTTGTAAGTTTAGGGACTGATGACCCCGTAGTTAAGTCCCATAAGCTCTACAAACATTTGAACATTTTTTTAATCAATTTACGAAAGTAATTTTACAGATGACATTTAAGTATTATTATGAGTTTTCACTCATCTCACTGGTTATGGTCAATCTTTTATATAAGATTTAAAAACCACGTTCTTTCAACGCCCCCAAATTAAAAAGCGCGCGAATCGCATAACGTTTCCCCGCCTCTCTTGCTAAGTAAACAGTACGAAGGTCATAGGCCTTCAGGTTCCTTGGATACTGGTACATTTCGTCCTGAGAGACATCCAATGTGATTTCACCTTACCCTGGACGGCAAATATTTTGATCGTCTCTGTCAAGTCTTTATCAATCGTCATTTTTACATAGATAAAAGATTCCTTTTCACGATTTTTAGTCGATATGAACTCCGAAACCACACCCAACTGATCTTAATTAATTTTGTACAGAGTGCACAATACTGTACAAACACCCAGGGAGGACTCGAACCTCCACGGCGAGCAACCGCGCGCTCCGCAGCGATGTGCTTTAGACCGCTCGGCTACTCCACCGCGGCCATCGCTTCTCGGCATTGCGACAAAGATGCAACGGCAGTGGCGGATCTCAACCACATCATACTGGCATGCACCAAATACACGGCCGCACAAAGTGTATTCTACCAAACGCTGGTTGCGAGGCGTTATCCCCTCCCCACAAGTGTCACTGTCCTCCTTCATGCATTCGACAAGTTTAAGTACAGTTTACTGAAGGACTACCTCAAAGTCACCGGCATACAACTCTAATTTTAGAGCTGGCGAGTTTAACTTGTACATGCACAGCGTGAAACTGCATAAGTAATTTTATATTATATTTTAACTTTCATTTGTCTTTGCACCTCTCATATGGGCCTATGCTGTTTGCACTTTTCGTTGTATTACATATGTCACTCGTACTATTAAATATGTATTGTTTTATGTTTTGTACATATGATTTTTCTACTTTTATTCTAAGGCTGTATGATGTGAGATACTTATTAATATTGTGAATCTCAATTCTATTGCAATGCTGTCACTGTAATAACCGCTGGCTGTATGGTCGCTGTAACCAAAAGCCATAATAAAGAATTTAAAGAAAGTGCAGAAACATTTGAAAATTTCGACTTTTGTCACCTGAGTGTAGACCAAGGAAGGAAGGAAGCTTAGGGTTTTACGTCCCGTCGACAGCGTGGTCATTAGAGACGGGGCAATCGCTCGGAATTTCGGGGAAGTATGGAAGAGGAATCGGCCGTGCTCTTTGCCAGGAACCATTCCGGCATTTGCCTGAAGTGATTTAGGGAAAATCACGGAAAACCTAAATCTGGATGGCCGGAGGTGGATTTGAACCACCATCCTTCCGAATGCGAGTCCAGTGTGTTACCACTGCGCCACCTCGCTCGGTTGTAGACCAAGGAGCGTAGTTTCTGCAGGTAGAGAGGCAAACAGCGGAGTGGAAGAACCAACATCGCTTCCACGCCGTCGGCTGGGGTAATAAAATGGCGGCGGTGGCTACGCAAACAAGGAGGCGTCGTGGTCTGGGAGGTTGTCGGTGGAGGGGTGGTGGCTCAGGCTTATTTACGATCGCAGCGCAGAAGAGCGGAGCGCAGCCGCACCCACTGAAATATACATTAGCGTCGCATTCATCACCACTTATCGCGCTCGTCACGACGTGCCGTCCCGAGGATAGAGCCCGCTGAATGGCTGCCCGACTCCGCGCGCGAGCGGCAGGTGTCGGTGGCTGGGGCGGCAGTCGGGCCCGATGGCGATAGATGGATGGGGGCGGCAGGGGGAGAAAAAAAAACCGGAAAAGTTCCGGCGCCGAGAATTGTGCGCCAAGTTTCGCCAGTTATTCGTCGTGGCTGCCGGCTTTCCCCCCCCCCCTCCCCCCTGCCGTGCGAGCCATTGGCTGCGCGACCCCGGGAAATATCGCCCGTGTGCGGGGGTGTAGCGGGGGCGGAAGGACCTGAGACCAGAGGCGCAGGGCGGACCGCGTTCTGGGAAGTCCTACCCGCGTCCAGGGGGTTGGCTGCGCAATTGCGTAGTGCCAAAACTCCGGGGCCAGCCGAGTGTAGCGCCGGGGAGTGTCGGCGAATGAGGCCGGAGCCGGCCGGTTCGCGGAAGATCGGCTGCGTCTCGCCGCTGCAAGACTGCGCGCAGGCGTTTGCCGTCCACTGTGTAGCGCTGGTGGCGTTGTGATAATTTTCAAACGGTGGAGGTGGGCAGGGTAACATCCATGTCCCAGTCTCATCCGAATGATAGACGTTACATGACGTCTGCTAAGCGTCATCGATGAAAACCATGGTCGTGAGGAGACATTTGTATAGTTTCTAAATCTATCGGACCAAACTGCGTACCGAGTGAGATGGCGCAGTGGTAACGCACTGGACTCGTATTCAGGAGGACGGTGGTTCAAATCCACCTCCGGCCATCCAGATCAAGGTTTTCCGTGATTTTCCTAAATCACTCCAGGCAAATGCCGGGATGGTTCCTTTCAAAGGGCACGGCCGATTTCCTTCCCCATCCTTACCCAAATCTCAGAGCGTGAGCTCCGTCTCTAATGACTAAGCTGTCGACGGGACGTTAAACCCTAAGCTTCCTACCTTCCTACCAAACGGCGTGGTCATAAATCCGTAGCTTACAAACTACTTAAATCAATAATGAAAGGAGCAGCATTAGTTCAAATGTTCAAATGTTTGTAAAGTCTATGGGACTTAACTACGGGGTCATCAGTCCCTAAACTTACAAACTACTTATGAACTACTTACGAACTAGGACGTCACAAATATCCATGCCCGAGGGGGGATTCGAACCCCCGACCGTAGTGGCCGTGCGGACCGTGACTGGAGCGCCTTAGTCCCCTCGGCCACCGCGGCCGGCGCAGCATTAGTCGTGGTTGTTCCTGCGGCTTTTCTCGCACTTCGCAGTCTGTATTAAAATCTACTATATACTACGTTGCTTGCAGCGGCCATTTTGAGCAACAGGTGAATTGTATTTCACTGTAATGTTTTTAAAGTAAACGCCTTTTGCTACTGGGAATGGAGGGTTTTATTTTTATATTTATGTCACCAATACGCGTTTCGCCTTTGTTTCAAGGCATCATCAGTGGGTGTCCTGAAATATTTACATGTTTCTGTTTACACATAAAGGTTAGGTTTCTTACATATACACAAAACATTTCATTTCTGATTTAAAACAGTTCGTTGTATGCTATAAAATGGTGTACTTAAAGCACTTGCTACTCTACGTCAGTCTCTTACTGGCAACCAGGTTGAAAGGCTTACACTGTTTTCTGGCTCCACGGTCACCAGCTGCCATTCTGTGTCCACTGGTGTTTATTTTGTAGTGTTGCCAACCTTAGCTTATTTGAATTTCAACTGTTTCATTGAAAGTGTTTTGAAGGTACCTTTGTGTGTGTGTGTGTGTGTGTGTGAGAGAGAGAGAGAGAGAGAGAGTGTTTGTGTATATGTGTGATGAGAGGGGGGGGCTTGTGATTATGATAGACACAAATCCCAACACATAATCACAAGCCCTCCCCCCACCACACACACACACACACACACACACACACACACACACACACACACACATATATATATATATATATATATATATATATATATATATATATATATATATATAATTACAAACACACTCACTCACACACACACACACACACACTCACACACACACACACAAAGGTACCTTCAAAACACTTTCAATGAAACAGTTGAAATTCAAATAAGCTAAGGTTGGCGACACTACAATGCAAACAACAGTGGACACAGTATGGCAGCAGGTGACACTGGAACCAAAAAACTGCAATGTGTTTCAGAAAACAGTGTAAACCTTTCGACCTGGTTGCCAGAAAGAGACTGACGTAGAGTAGCAAGTGCTATAAGTACACCATTTTATAGCAAACAACGAACTGTTTTAAATCAGAAATGAAATGTTTTGCTCATATGTAAGAAACCTAACCTTTATGTGTAAACAGAAACATGTCAATATTTCAGGACACCCACTGATGATGCCTTGAGACAAATGCGAAACGCGTATGGCTGACTTATAAATATAAAAATAAAACCCTTTATTCGCAGTAGCAAAAGGCGTTTACTTTAAAAACTTACATCGAAAATCTAATATATAAAGCACAGAGTCCGCACAGTCTAACATATACAGTCGCGACACTCACTGCTGTGAAAGTTGTTTCCAGCTGGGAGTTGCAACGACACTAGCGCTCCTAGCGGTGGGCAAGCCGCCGAAAGAGTGATGTTTGTTTATAATTATTTGTGTACGTAATTAACGAAATAGTTAATATAATTTTTGTGTTACAAGCATTAGTAATATACCATGAGACATACATATTCCGGAAATTAATGTAAAAACAGTCAAACTTAACTGATTCAGTGGTATAACGAAGAACTTCGTCATAAACCAATACTTACGAATATGTGTATATTTGCAGCTTATTCCGCTGAAAGTAAGTAGAATATAAACATAATCTATATATATATAAAAGTGAATATATATTCGGTGTACGTATATCACGTCTGAACCGCAAGACATAAAGAGCTAAAAATTTGTACACTTACTAATGTCTACCCGCGGAGGGCTTTAGGTACAGTTTTATGGCGACCGGATACCTATTTATCTCTCTCTCTCTCTCTCTCTCTCTCTCTCTCTCTCTCTCTCTGTAATGTGAATGTCTGTTCGTTGTATGCTTATCATGTCCGAACGACAAGACGCAGAGACTTAAATATTTGTACCTGAGGAAGTTTTAGGCACGGTTTTACAGCGATTTGATAGATATTTTTAATTTGAAGAATATAACGCGAAATGCGGAACAATAATTACTCTTTGAAAATCATATTTACTCTTTGAAAATGGTTTTATTGGTTGCATTGTTGCTAGAGGGTTGATAATGATAAAAGGGTGGAGTGTATTGGGGCGGAAAGCTATGCGTGTATATAAAATTCTACGTCTCTGTGTGTGTTCATATTTCGCTCTGCAGCAAAAACTACAGAACGCAAACGAATGGTCTATGTGTAATTGTTGTCCGAAGTCTCCCGTTGTACACCATAGCAGTTCCATGCTGATAGCTATAAGAGGGTGGAAGATATGGTGGTTGAAAGTCGTCAAATTATAAAAAAAAAAAAAATAGGACTGAAGGCCAGCGATGACGTTTGCGACTCTACAGCAAGGAGGTTACATACAGTGAAACGTTATGCCACAGACCATACCTTCGATCTATGCGTGCTACAATGTATTCAGCTCTTTCTCTGTAAGGATAAGCATACGAATAAGGAAATACAAGAATAAATAAAGTAGTAAAAACGAAATTTATTTTAATACATCTTTTTTAAAAAATCGATTTGACGTTTCGCGCATTACATCAAGTGATTTCTAAAGATGGTATTGTATTTCATTTCATCCTTCAAAACCAGTCTCATAGCACACTACTGAAAGATAGCTTATCTATCATAAACAACCAACACGCGATGGGAGCCACGGGTTTAAGCTAGTAGAAACATAAATTTCTATTATGGTCTGTTCTTACTATGACAAAGAGTTTTTTGACACGTATCATTGTGGTATGGGGTCTAATGATTCGCACATTTTTAGGCTTCACTCGTCTTTATTATAAGCGCATATTCTTTTGAGTGTGATTACTTTAGCTTAAGAAGATGATGTCTTGAAGATTCTTGCCGTTTGTGGTTCAGCTGTAGCAACAATGATGGAATTGGGTTCTTCTTTGTTGAATACAATTTGATTGCTTTTTCAGTTTTCTTGTTACGTTTGTGATGTTTCCCTTCAGCTACAGTTGTGGTGGCGGATTCGGTACGTTAAATATTGTAGTTATTGCATTCTACATTCGTTTGCTACGTTCCACCCTCACTGATTTCACTGGAATTGGAATGGAGAAACGTTAACGTTCTTGAGAAGAAAAAACACGTCTTTCTGCCAAAGGACTGGTATTCGATGTTTCCTGGCCACTTTTCTATTTTTAATAGTAAATTAAATTATTCAGTAAAACCCTGTAGGTCACAAGATAACAGTAAATAAACTGTGCCGAAATGTACCATTTCCTATCTTGTCAGGGATCTTAGGAAACCTAAGAAAGACAAAGGTGGAGCTATTTTTATTACCCATTTTATGATACTAGATACGTTCCCTAATGTAAACAATGCGTTAAAATCAATATAAACGATACTATTCGCACTCGTTCAATATCGTATTGAGAAATGTAGCTTGCCGACCGCTTGGAGCGCTGCTGTCGCAGTGTTTAACAAAATTCTGCGGGAGTGTCGCGACTGTATAAGTTAGACTGTGGTGTCTGTATGTTTGCGTGTGCCTGTTGTATACAAATCTACGGTACTGTTTCAGTCTATCTGAAATTTTGTAGACGTAAGCTTGAATCCGTGAGGCCGGTCACCGTAAGTGTAAGAATCACATATGGTACATAGTTCACGAGATGTCATCATAAACAATGAAATACGCGAAAACTACTGCATTTAGCGACAATTCTGCTCATTTTCTCCCAAACTACCAAACCGATTTCGACCAAATTTGGTGCACATATTCCTTACCGTGAGGAAACAATGCTGTCTGGGTAAGAACCACATACAACACACGGTTAAGAAGATACAATATCAAAAACAATATAGTTTTAAGAAACTGCCACATAATGCCACGAGACTTTATTCACACACAGTATGAGAATGACAGTATTTAGCGACTTGTAACAAACTTTAAACATAATTTCAAACCTTTATTAAACTTTTTCTCGCTGACAACCTTAGCAAAATGATAAAAGGAAGCAAAGTTTCTCGCTTACTACTTTTCCGCTGTTTATGGAGTTGAACTACGGTATTTGGTATGAGGTTGCAATTCATAATTTCTACACTACTAATAGTAGCCGTAGGATATTTTACAGACAGTATACACTCATATAGTTGAGTGTACCTTCTAAATTGTATCACAGTACGACACGTAGTTCATGAGACATGAGCATATAAACAGTAACGTTCATGGAAAACCGCCCCATGATGGACCATGTTTTAATCTATTACTTCTTTGACATAATGCGAAAGGATAGTCGAAAACACTGTAATTAATATTTATTTATATATCACACAAGATATCTTTCGGCATTAAATGCCATCGTCAGGTGTTTGGTATTTAGAGGTTGAAGGTGCTTCAACTGACTATTTATTAGGAGATGTTTTACATTTGATTTTCGAATTGTAGCCAGTTACAGCATCTGAGGTATTGACAGCTGCTGTAACTGGCTACAATTCGGAAGTCAAAAGTAAAACATCTCCTAATAAATAGTCAGTTGAAGCACTTACAATCTTTAAATACCAAACACCTGACGATGGCATTTAATGCTGAAAGATATCTTGTGTGATATATAAATAAATATTAATTACAGTGTTTTCGACTATCCTTTCGCATTATGTCAATATACGACATTTCTAATACTGTGGGCCCGAGATATAACAAGTTATACTTCTTTACTCCTAATTGGATTCCTGAGAGATTTTACTGACATACAGCCCTTACACAAATGAATATATACCTGAAAAATGGCAGGAATAAATAAATAAATACCCGGGCAACGCCGGGTTTTCAGCTAGTTTTCTATATTAAAGAGCATATGAAAGAGCAGTTGACGGGGATGGACAGTGTGTTGAAGGGTACATACAGGATGAACATTAACAAGAGTAAAACAAGGGTAATGGAATGCAGTCTTCGAAATCAGGCGATGCTGAAGGAATTAGGTTAGGTAACGAAACAATGAAGGTGGCAGATGAGTGTTGTTACTCGGGCAGCTGAATAACACACGATGGTCGCAGTACAGAGGATATAAAATGAAGAATAGTAACAGGGAGAAACGCGTTTTTGAAAAAGAGAAATTTGTTAACATCGGGTATTAATTTAAGCGTAAGGAAGACCTTTCTCAAGGCATTTGTGTGGAGTGTTGCCTTGTATAGGAGTAAAACATGGACGATAAACAGTGCGGACAGGAAAAGGATGGGGGCTTTTGATATATGGTGTTACAGAAGAATGCTGAATATTAGGTGGGTGGATCGCGTAACTAATGAGGAGGTACTGATCAGAATTGGAGAGAAAAGGAATTTCTGGCATACCTTGACTCTAAGAAAGGCTCGGTTGGTAGGACACATTCTTAGACATCAAGGAATTATGAATGTAGCATTGGAGGGAAGTATGTGGGGTAAAAGTCGCAGAGGGTGACAAGAGATGAATACAGTAAACAGTTTCAAATGGATGTAGGGTGCCATTATTATGAGGGGATGAAAAAGCTTGCTCAGGATAGAGTAGGGTGGAGAACTGCGTCAAACCAGTTTGCGGAAGACAACAACTACAACAACACATTAAAATTGCCTCGTTTCCTATTGTCGACGTTTCCGAAGAAAACTTTACAAATCTTTAGTAAAAGTAATAGGATAACCGTAAGAGTTAACGGCATCTTAAGGGGATTCACATTAAACATCATGTGTGTATCCTACTTAATACTGCAATATTGGTTGTAACTTATTGTGGCATGCCACATAAGTCAAGATTGTTTCCTATGGATTTGGGTAAGTCCCTGTAATAACAATCAGTTCAATTTAATATAATTACATGGATAAGATACACCTTTCGTACCAGTAATCGGAAGTGCAAAATGTGCCGAGAACTTATTATTGACACCCAGTCGACTATTAATTGCCAACGGGACTTACATTTTTATAATAACAATAATTTAACAATTTACTGCTGCGTAATATGTATTTTGACACGAAGGTCCCGTTTCGCCTTTAACTGGCATTATCAAGTGACGTATATGTCTAGATGGTCTGACATACATAGGACATTTAAGGCGTCTGTATTATTGACAAAATTTGCTGGTTATTTTAATCCTAATTTGATATTTTAACAGTTCATCACGATAAAATAATGACAATATTTTTAGAATTTTTTCGATGTAATTTGATAATATTCTCATATTGTAATCACCACTTATCGCGGTGGACAGTGATCGGCAACACTTTCTACGCAAACCACCCATTATTTTGCACGACAATGCGCTGGCGCATACAGCGCAACCTGTGGTTGCTCTGTTCGTTCGATGGGATTGGGAGGTACTGTACCACCCTTGGATCGGTTTGTAGGGTATATCAGTCAGGAAAACGTTTCGTAAAAGTTTCAAATAAAATGTAAAGGTTGTTGAAAGTAGCTAAGTGTTATCATTTTAGAGTAATGGATGAACAAAATTGGAAAATATGAGTGGCGTCACCTTCAGAACACACACACAATTTCTAGTTGTACGAGCTTTGCCTAAAAAGTAATGCACTGCATTTTTACCGAGATGATCGTGACGTCCTTCCAGAAGGATGGTGTGCAGTTTTTTTAAGTATTTAAAGCAATTTGTTCCCTTTTCGCACAAAACTCCTTTTACAACAATGGTCTGTCACTTAAATGACGATCGTTGATATGCATATACGTACAATCAGTGTTTTAGGACGTTGTTCTACGTTATTCAAAATTGTGGATGGGGCTTCAGAAGCAACGTATCAGTTAACTGTAATGATTTTGATTATGTAGGTATTTATATAGCAAATTTATTTTTATTATTCAGAAATACATGGATGGCTTTACGTCTACAATGCCATATATGTTATACAACACTAGTATTTTGATTTTACCTCGTTCCAAAAGGACGGCCTATTATGTATAGAATAAGTGTAAAATCTGTGTAAAAGCAATGTTTCAGCATTTGAACGACCTATTAGTGATGTAATAAAGTATCTTTTCGAACAGGAGTAATCGCAAAAAATAAAAAAATAAAAAAAAAAAAAAAAATAAAATAAAAAAAAAAAAATTATAAAAAATGTAATATATCTGGGTTAACAATTACTTATTGTTTATGATGAGAATGCCACACACAAAATAATGATATGGCATCTGCACATTCTATTTTTCCACGTAATCTCCGTGTCGTACTATGTCATTCATCCGGCGAGAAACAAGGACTTGTATGCCCTGTCTGTACCAATCCTTGTTCTAGGCGTGGAGCCATTTCTCCCCTGCTCCAACTCTACACAACATTGTACCTCTTAATGAGTAGAATATGTGGCGTTATTTAGAAAGTTTAGGCTCGTTCGATAAGCGAATCAGACAGGTAGAGGTATTTTCTCAACAACACCCTGTATGCCAAGAGATATCGAGCTAGCCAAGATTCCGTTCCGGAGAGATCGCGAACATTCTTTTTCTATTGTCTTGTCACTAACTTACGCAGCATATTACGACAGTGGATATATCTGCACTACACAGATGTATAACGCAAGACAATCAGACAATTAGAAGTAAGCTTAACCTGCCTTGTCAACACTTGCCACTGTTTTCATCTATTTATAGGAAAAGCGACGTCTGTAACAATTAATATCGCTATAGTCCTCCCATAATGGCTGACTTATTACATCCGAAATGATATGAGCGTTACCATGACGTTTGTCATCATTTATACTAGTGTTTTTCAACCTTTAGCTATTTGCGTCCCCTTTACAAGTAAATATATTCTGCCGACCCTACTCGAAATAAAAGTATTCTGGAAACCTACCATTATTCACTACGTTATCTCAAAGTATACAATTTTAATCTTATTTGTGGTTCAACTCTCTTTTAAATTGTACGAAGTTTTTTTGTGTCGGAATGGGAGACATTATCCTATTTTTACATAATTTTTCGCGTTTCAGGCAAGACTCAGAAGCGAATTGTGCTCATTAATAAAGGTACCAATGCACAGAAAGTTTTGAACTTTTCATAATTAATTATTGTATCAAGTTGTTTTATCTATCGATTGGTTCCCGAAAAGTTTTCAGCATTTGCGCTTATTTGTCATTAACACACTGTATTATAAAGCAGTCTATCGTCTATTCAATCCATAATGAAAGTTACACAAGGAGCTGTGTAATTTTAACATGAAATAAATTTCACCTAGGCGTACGTTTGTGTTTTATTATTTTATGGTGCAACTATTTTCTCCTATGACTACGACCCCCCGAACAAGACTATGCGACTACCCTGGGGGATAGTGACTCGCAGGTTGAAAAACACTGTTTTATGCGATCAATCTGTCCCAGATATTGGGCAAAGGAGATTTTCCTCGTCTAGGTAGGAGGCATCCGTAGTGTTCAAGTATTTTCGACAGAGTCAATGACGATACAGTTACGTTATTTCTTTTAGCTTTGATGAAGTGAATATGACTGCAGCCCCATGCAGATAGAGGCGAATAACACGCTTAAACTGATGGATGTTTTTAAACAATCCTGTTCATGAGTATTTGATGTTAAATTATTGCGACAAATACAACCTTTACTTTAGTTTTGTTTCAGAGTTGTGATGTTGGCGGTTATTTTTTTATTCCAACTCTGTCAAATACTTGTTCTTAGAAGAAGTATGTCCTTTATTCCACTAGATATACTTGAATGAAAAGAAACTGTTTAAATAGTACGATGAACATCACCTAAGGTTGCCAGATGATAGGGATTTGTCTGGTCTCTCCCGACATTTCAAACGATTCCAGGCACTAGACAAAATTCTCTCTCTCTCTCTCTCTCTCTCTCTCTGTGTGTGTGTGTGTGTGTGTGTGTGTGTGTGTTTGTGTGCACGCATGCGTGCGTGTTCATTTATTCAAGGTCCAGTTAATAATCAGACTGAAATTTGATGCAAATTGTTGGTGTTTTAAATCGTTTAAAAATACTACTGTTGTTGTTGTTGTGGTCTTCAGTCAGCAGACTGGTTAGATAATAATAATAATTTCGTGTGGCTCATGCAGCTCAGGTTCTAAATTGATGGACTCTGTAAAATTCAGCACCAAATAAAGTGGCATCATAGAAATCTTACATCTTATAAAATAGGTTGTGTGTGTGTGTGTGTGTGTGTGTGTGTGTGTGTGTGTGTGTATTCCACATCTCTTAAACTACTGCACAGATTTCAACCAAACTTGGTACACATGATCCTCACTATCAGGCAACAATCGCTGTCGTGGTAAGAATCACCTACGACACATACGTAAGGAGATATGACGTCATAAACATGACAGTCGTGAAAAACGGCCGCATCATGCGATAATATTCTACATCTGCTCCTAAACTAATGGACCGATTTCAACCAAATTTGGTACACGTATTACTTGTGAGAGATACCAATTGCTGTAGGAGTACGAACCACATACTATGTATGGTTCAGCAGATATAATATCATAAACAATAAGAGTTGCAAGAAACTGCCACTGAATGCGACGAGACTTTATGAATACACTATATGAGAATGAGAGTGCTTAGCGACTTGCAACAAACTTTAAACATAATTTTAAAACTTTATTAAACTTTTTCTCGCTGCCAACCATAGTAAAATGATGAAAGGAAAAAGTTTCTCGCTTACTACTCTTCCGCTGTCCAATAAGCAAAACTATGGCATTCGGTATGACGTTACAATTTATAATTGCTACACTACAAATTGTACTCGCAGGAAATTTTGCAGACGGTATACACACTTAAAGGTAAATGTAATTTCGAAATTGTATTACAGTACAACACGTAAATCATGTGATATGAGGACGTAAAGAGTAACGTTCATGGAAAACCGCCCCATCAAGCATCACGTTTTAATCTATTACTTTTTTACTACTAATCGTATTCCCAACAGATTTTACCGACGTACAGCAAATAAATATATTCCTGCAAAATTATACAATTGTACAACGCATCTGTAGGAATAATAAATATGTATATGTAGGCCTGTCGCTGTTCGCTTCAATAACTGCACGAATTTTCACGCGGTTTTCACAGGAAACATATGCGAATATAGGTTCACGATGTAGGCATGATTTCATCAAAACAGAATTTAAAAATAAATAAATAAAATAAAATAAAAATAAAAGAGAGAGAGAGAGAGAGAGAGAGAGAGAGAGAGAGAGAGTGAGATCGTAATTTTAAGTGTTTCCAGTGGACGCCGTATCTGTATGTTCATCTATTAGAAACCACTTATCTCCAAGACTACTTCACGAATTCGCATGGGTTTTCATAGGTAGCTTCAGCCTACTTAGTTTCATAAAAATCGGATCACTGTAAAAGAATATCATAATTTAACGTATTTTAACTACAAACGTCATGTCTCTCTGTCTCTTTCATCACGTTAATCTCCGAAACTAATAGTCGAATTTTCAGAAGTTTTCACAGGTAACGTGAGGGTGTCGTGCGGTTATATAAACGCTTCATTTCACAAAATCGGATCAGAAAAAGTAAGATATCACAATTTAAACATTTTTCTGAAAGTAATCCCATGTGTCTATTTGTAGAGAGTAATCTCCAAAAGTATTACACGAACATTCGTGGGGCTTCGAACGTAATTTTAGAATGGCTTGAAGCGTAACGTAGGCTTCTTTTCATCAAAATCGAATCAGGTAAAGAAAAGATATCGTACTTCGAAGTTTTATGGGCGCACTATCCTTCTAAGCATGGTGTAGTACGGCAAATATCTAGACGTACTAAACGAACATTTATAGGCTATCACAAAAAAGTTGATAATAGCCTGAGGCAACATATAGGCTTCATTTCATCAAAGGCAAATCAGGAAAATAAAAGATATTGAAATGGGAGATTGGTTTTCAAATTATAAGTCGTCTCTCCAGTGACTGACATGTCTGTTATCGTCCGTCTTGGCTCTGTCATACTGTACACTGATTTACCATATTAGAAAAGATATCGTACTAGAACTAGACTAGACCTCTTCATCAGCTCCATAAAGAGCGCATATACCTGGCAAAATTTTTTGCCGCAACTGTTCCAGGTACACTTTTCCAGTGGAAAAGTAACAAACGTTTCCAACAAGAGGGCCAACGAAGCAGGACTTGTTGCTGTAAGCGCTGTTCCACATCTTCCTTTGTGAATATCATAAATCGTTCCACGCGATTCAAACTCGTCAATAACGCGTTTAATTGTTTAGACGAGTTGGGGGTTCTGTTTAAAACTCCCGCTACACTGACGTTGCGCTTCAACGGCATTACCCAACTTCTAAAAGCACTTCACAAAACATTTTCGTTTCTCGAATGTCAAACGTACTCCAGCATCGTGTTTTCTCAATACTGAAAAGTACTAACGACTGTTGAACCAAAGAGCATGCTATAACATATTCGTATCTCAAATCAAATGACAATATCGATATCTCGATAGAGACTGACAAATAAAGTAAAAATTTTTCTGTGCGGACTCTGTACTATACAATAATTTAAAACGAAATTATATCAAGATATTATCAAATTATTCTATAAACAAAAAGAAGAAAGTAACCAAATTTATTTAAAAAGTTTCTTAGGGCAATATGGATTAGCGTTATTTTCAAGAAATGACTGGCTACTAATCAATTAATGGCAACTACGTACACAGTAATCACACAACTAACAAACAACCCATTTACGTGTTCCGTAAAGAAACAAAATTTTGAGTGACCTACAGGTACTGGCCAGCTATACGATACTATTTTTTGTCTTTTTTTCCCCTCAAGATCTCCGTGTTTATTTTCTTGTTTGGAATTGTTTACTATACTTTAACTTTTCGTTTTACTGCATCGTTTAGAGAATCATCGTTCTATCATTACTTACTAATTAGTAAATCAGTCGAAGATCGTGTTAATCATTTCTACAAATGATAAAAGTTTTGGGCCTGTTAATAGACCATCTTCAAATCGGGAAATAGTTACAAAATTTTCCAGCTTATGTGGTGAAATCAGATAATTATGCGACAAACTAAGAGTGAAATTAGCTTTCGATCCAATGGACTCGCAGCGTAGAAAATTTCTCTTAGAGATATTGTATAAATATACAAAATTTCTGCTACTTTATATGGTGTTTTATTGTTTTGCTATGGATCCATTTCAGCTTAAGGGCCATCTTGGACTGATTTACTAGTTAAATTTATTTATGTAGTTGTACAAACCATAATTAATATTGTACAATTAAATACTTATTACTACGTCCTAGGATGTTAATAACTTTTATAAATACAAATATTCCGATACAAAACATGAATTGTAACAAATAATAATAAAAAAAGCTTTGGCGTGTGCAATCAATTGTACTAATAGTTTTATCTATTAAATTAATATAAAGAAGTATGATATTAGTTTGTAGCTGTTGAGGTACTTACTGGGGCATAGGTGACAAGCAGAATTCCGCGCGAAACCGAACTTACCTAGAAAAGACAGAAACGTAAAAATTAATTTTGATCATAACTGACTTTATGGGAAATTCTTTGAGAAACTGTGCTGATAAATCGTTTCATCATCACATATATTATATTTCACATCTTCATATAACAGTAACATTGTGGTAAAACACACACACACACAAAATACATGGTGCGCTATACTAATTTTTTCTGTGGTTTCGTTGCAGAAAACAACAGAGTTTCATCATTTGAAAATTAATTAAGAAATATATTTCAAAATGGAGGCTTGAACTAAAATTATCATTATATTGGTAATTATTGTTTTTGTCGTCTATTGCAACTGAAATAACCATTAATTTTGTTTGTCATACGCGTTTCATCTTTATTATATGCAAGTATCATCAGTAGCCAGAAATATACATACATTTATTTATACATTTTTCTATACATTACTATGCATGGAATTTAGAGGCAGTTCTGGCACTTTCTATTTCCCTAATGTGTAGTAGTATATAAATATTACGCAATTACAATTTTTGTAGGGGAGACCGGGGCACATTTTCCATAGGGGCAAGTTTTCCAAATCCGTTTATTTTCGAAACAAACCGCTAGATGTTACCACCGGCGATACCGTAGGAAGTAGCAACAAAGCACGCTTCATTTACGAAAGTTTCAGTGTTGTACCAGCAGTCACAACGTCGGCAGGGCTGTTTTCGTCATTTTTGCAAATGTGAGTAAACTTTCGCGTTTTTATTGAAACTTAAAATAAACATTCTAGCGTTAAACGTATTATTTTGACATTGCACACACTAAAAGTGGGTTTCTTTCTTCACGTAACTGTGCATTTGTTTTGTAAATAGCTTACATTGTTACTCATGGACGTAGTGTTATAGTTCCGAATATGGCGACGGGGCACGTTTTCCGAGTGCATATGGGGCACATATTCCTTATTGCTTTGAGTCTTACGCCAAGTCTAAGGGAAATGAAAAGTGTGTACAGTGCACGAAGTGCTCGCATGGAGACTGTAGGAAAGGGAATGTTCCTATTTTTGTTTGCTTACATTGTGATTCAGACAATCAGTATAAGTATTGTTAAAAATGTCTGTATTTGTAAAATATTTAAGTCATATATTTTGTAAAACCATTGAATAGCATTTGTTTTTATTTAATATGGCTATTTTTACTATCCTCTTTTGTAATGTATTGTAAATTCATGATAAAATACGTATTCAGTGAAATCAAGATAATTATTTCTGTTTTAACATTGAAACTATAATTGGAATATTTGCCCCTGTACATTTTAAGTAAGCTGGAAAACTTGCCCCGCATACGGGGCAAATTTTCCAACGCAACATGGTCAGACAAAACCATTTGCTACCAAAAATGATATTTACAATTTTCAAAAATATCTATACAAGACTGTAAATAAAGGTGTAGGAAATATAATGATCCGCTGTTTACCGCATAATCGATAAAAATAAGAAGTACAAAAATAAAAATGTAAAATGGTAGAAAACATGCCCCGGTCTCGCCTAGTTATTGGTCTACATGTGTGCCACTGCATTTCCCAGGTTCTTCCTATTACTCATTTTTCCCACTCAAAATTTTGTTAGGAAATGAAGGTGTTTGTTTTAATGCTATGCTTTCCGTCTGTCCCTAACTTCTGTATATCTTATCAACTGTTGAGTGTGTGTGATATCAGTGACCTTGTTCATTTTTTATCCAATAACAGATAAACAAAATAGTAAGAAGCTGAGTCGTTGGTTTATAAAGGATGAAAAATAACTTCATAGATAAAAAGTAAATACATTATTTTAGTGTTTGTCTTTCGAAATCGAAATCCTTTTTCCTACTCAGCTGATACCACGCACAGCTTTTTTTCACTTACGTTACCCAAGAAAATCTAACAAATAGGTAGCAGAAAGTAACTTAAAATTGCAGTACCTACGTGGCATGTGTCGGCCAGATGGGTAAGAAAGAAATATCAAATTTTTTGA
This sequence comes from Locusta migratoria, assembly GCA_026315105.1. Taxonomy (NCBI): domain Eukaryota; kingdom Metazoa; phylum Arthropoda; class Insecta; order Orthoptera; family Acrididae; genus Locusta; species Locusta migratoria. The sequence continues at coordinate 131,405,753 of CM048744.1, read as the reverse complement.
ATACTCTTATCTTACAATAAATTTATGGAAATGATTAAATGTTACGCAAAAAATTAAATAGTAAATAAAGAAGATAAACTCGAAACATGACCGAATAATAATGAAATGCCGTACTTGAGAAAATTATATTTTCTGCCGTTGATAAAAACTACGAAGAATTAGCAGATTTGTCTTTATGGCGCCTGTAAAACGATGTATTACACATAATGGAATTTTCTGCACGTTGTTACAAAAATTATAAAATGCCTGTAACATGTGAGTTACTAGTGATGGATGCTAGTTGAAAGTTCAAAAAGTGTCCGATTCACAATGACAATGGGCGAGCGCAGTCAACAAAACGGACGATAGATCGAGAGCTTGAACTGAAACAGAACGACCGGAACGGTTTGATTGAGAAGCGTCGCTGAAAATTCGTTTCCACAGTAGCGCGGACATTTTCATCGGTCCATACACCAGAGTTTCGATTGTTGATTCCGTTGCAGATAAAGCTGATTCATCGCTCACCATAAACGTGGAGTTAATCGATCATTGGCAATGGTCCAGTTATAAAATTTTTGCCGGGCGGCATCTCTTTTGATGCAGCTCTTGTACATTCTCCCCTTACTCGTGCACGGTGCATTAAACTCCTGTTTGTGGAATACCAAGTTGGGCAGCAGTCACTTCCGTCTAGAGATGGGAACACTGCTTCATTTCACTAGTTCACTGAACATTCCTTTTTCGGAGCCCTTCCTTCCTAATGCCTGCCTTCGAGCTGGAACGGAAAGGGTCATGCGGCAGTTCCCGGAACTGGAAGTCACCGCAACAGTTCCGGACCGTGACCGACTAGAAGCAACTACGTGAACGACGATCTGTCATTTCTCGTATGTAGTTCCTCGGTCCTTCGGTTCACTTTTGTGAACCGTTCATTTGCGAACGACTAATCTCTAGAATGAAAACTTTCAGTCTGCAGGAGAGTGTGCGCTGATATGAAAGTCCTTGGCAGATTAAAATTCTGTGTCGGGACCAGGACTCAAACATGGGACCTTTGCCTTTCGCTGGCAAGCGTTCTACCACTGAGCTATCCCGACACGACTCACGGTCCTTCCTCACAATTATATTTCTGCCAGTACCTCGCCTCCTACTTTCCAAACTTCACAGAAGCTCTCCTGCGAACCATGCAAGACTAACACTCCTGGAAGAAAGGATATGGTGGAGACATGGCTTAGCCACACCCTAAGGGATGTTTCCAGAATGAATCTTTCACTCTGCAGCGGAGTGTGCGCTGATATGAAACTTCGTGGCAAATTAAAATTGTGTTCCGGAACCGGGACTCGAAACTGGGACCTTTGCCTTTCGCGGGCAAGCGCTGTACACTGAGCTATCCCGACACGACTCACGATGTCTCCCCACAACTTTACTTCCGCCAGTACCTCGCCTCCTACTTTGCAAACTTCACAGAAGTTCTCCTGCGAAGCTAACAAGACTAGCACTCCTGGAAAAAAGGATATGGTGGAGACAATGGTAAAAAATGTATTTGTTATTGCTGTTTAGGGGATGGGTGGAGCTCGCCTAAAGCGTTCGCACACGATACCGTTAGCTGCGTCAATGGCTGGTATCAGCGTCTTCGCTGAAACCGAAACTAAATATTGTCTTGATCGACTACTGCCGGTCGCACATTTTTCCTGCGTCTTGATGAAGTCAAGAACGACCTATAAATGCTAGACTGACTGTAATTTGGCGTGGTACCTCAGTCTCGGACTAACCCACTGCGTTCCCACTCAAAAATGCGCTCGCAACCGTTAACTAATGCTGTTCAAACGTTTGTAAATCTATCGGACCAAACTGCGTGGTCATCAGTCCGTAGCTTACAAACTACTTAAACATAGGTAAACTAACCTAAGGACAAACACACACACCCATACCCCAGGGAGGACTCGAACCTCCACGGCGAGCAACCGCGCGCTCCGCAGCGTGACGCTTTAGACCGCTCGGCTACTCCAGCGCGGCTAATGCTGTCTGTCCGTGTTCACACCGGATATGAAGAATCTCGGCCAACACTGTGAACAGCGCGCAATCTTTGTTACTCTCCACTGGAGCTCCACTAAGATTCGCTCCACGACAGAGGTGCTCGGTACAGTGCAATACTGCCACAGCCGCGGTGGAGTAGCCGAGCGGTCTAAAGCGTTTCGCTGTGGAGCGCGCGGTTGCTCGCCGTGGAGGTTCGAGTCCTCCCTGGGGCATGGGTGTGTGTGTGTGTTGTCCTTAGGTTAGTTTACATAGGTTTAAGTAGTTTGTAAGCTACGGACTGATGACCACGCAGTTTGGTCTGATAGAATTACAAACATTTGAACTTTTGAATACTGCCACAGCCTAAGTAACTTCTCTACTTTCGCCAGTTTTTCCGGTCGCTGAAATTTATTACTATCGCCCCAGAGCACAGACATCTTCATGTCAACAACACGTGTGCACGGTTGTCTTTTGCAGGTTGGCAAAGCTCACGTGGCTCAATTGGCCGCAGCCGTCCCTAGCCGGGTATTTCCCCCATCCACGGCTGCCACCCGCTCGAGCCCACAGAACTGCCAGCGGCGGTGGCTTGACGACGCCTCAGGGGGCTGTCGGGACGCGTGCGACCTCCCTCCCCCCTCTCTGAGCACCACCCTGTCTCGGTGTGACGGCACCAGGAATAGGTCGGGCAGCGGCGTCGCTATGACAGCGCGCTAGGAGCGAGGCACCCGGCGTGCGGCAGCTGTTTCACGTCGCCGCAACGCGGGAAACGCCGCCTGACGCCCACGCGAATTGCCACGTCGGCGACCGCACGCGAGGGGGCTGTAGGCGGCTGGGTTACGCCGCAGACCAATATATACAGACGAGAAACCTCCGTAAGGGCCCGGTCCCATGCTCAGGGGTGCGGGGCGGGGTTTTCTGCAGTTCCGTAAGGTGTCCCATGATGGCGCTGCGGTCAGAAGCAGCCCTTTAAACTGGCCAGAGCAGGCGGCAGGTAGCGGCTGCCCCCACCACCACCTCCCCTCAAACGCCAGAAAGCCGGACACAGCCGTGGCCTTGTGGCAGGCGGCATGAGCTCTCCCCTCAGCCTCCCCTCCACGCTACCGCCAGAAGCGCCTCTAGTGTGGTCTACCGGTACTAAGCCGGGGAACCGCCTGACACCTGCTAGCATCTTACGGAACTACGAGGGGAGCGTAGGACAGTGGTTTAGGGGTGGCTGCTTCTCTGTATATGTTACTCTGTGGTTACGCCCTGACGGCCGCGGTTTTGCCATGACTGCCGTCCGAGGTTTACCATTCGCGGTACTGAAGAAACACTCTCAGCAAGTGCGTCCGGCCGCGGTGGCCGAGGAGACTGAGGCGCTCCAGTCACGGTTTGCACGGCCACTACGGTCGTGGGTTCCAATCCCCCCTCGGTCATGGATATATATGCCGTCCTAGTATGTAAGTAGTTCATAAGTAGTTTGTAAGTTTAGGGACTGATGACCCCATAGACTATACAAACATTTGAAACAAACATAGCAAGTGCGTCGGGCTAATTTGGTCCACACGCAGATGGAGTACAAAGGCAAAATAAAAAAAATTAAAAATAATGATAAAAAAGTCGCACTGACGTGTTTTACGGCCAACTTTAGATTTGTAGTTTTATAAGTTTTTGCAAACATTTTGGACCAAAATAATAATCTAAATAATAAAAAAATTAATTAATAGGACTGTCTGAAACCCTTTTAGGAAAAAATAAAATTAGGTAGTGGCAGGTTGCGAAACACTGACCTTCAGTGTCACAGTCCAATGCCTTGCCTACACTATGGCTAACAGTTAGGAGGCGTGTTCTTAAATCTCATACTATTGATGGCCGTTGTTAACTGATGCTAATGTGGCTATTTTGTAGATTATCATTTTTCGTACGAAGAACGACGTTTTTTTTTTATTAATTCTGCAGTGCGCCATTGCTTAGAAATGACAACGTGTAAGTTACAATGAGAAAATCATCAAATACGCAACGCAAGATGGCGTATGTCAGAGAGGGTTCCAGGCGAGGAATGTCACGTGACATCTGCGAACAGCTGGTTTTCGTTAATTCAATGGAGGGTGTCAAAACTCCGTTATTTTTGCAAATATCTCTCAAACGATACGAGATATGATAAAAACATAAGGGAGCAAACTTGTAGAGAATATTCAGTTATTCAATTTTCGTGTCAGTTGCTGTTTTTTCATTTAAATTTCGGGCTGTCAAAAGACGATCGCAAAGGCCCTATTTTAGTGTTACTACCGTAACCCAAAGTGGGGGGAAAAATGAACACTGAGGTGACAAAAGTCGTGTGATAACTACAACGCGAAAAAATATAGTATTAAAAATTGTAAATATTTGGATTTCATAAATTAGATTCTTCTACACTACTGGCCATTAAAATTGCTACACCAAGAAGAAATGTAGATGATAAACGGGTATTCATTGGACAAATACGTTATACTACAACTAACATGTGATTTCGTTTTCCACGCCATTTGGGAGCATAGATCCTGAGAAATCAGTACACAGAACAACCACCTCTGGCCGTAATAACGGCCTTGATACGCCTGGGCATTGAGTCAAACAAAGCATGGATGGCGTGTACAGGTACAGATGCACGTGCAGCTTCAACACGATACCATAATTCATCAAGAGTAGTGACTGGCGTATTGTGACGACCCAGTTGCTCGCCCACCATTGACCAGACGTTTACAGTTGGTGAGAGATCTGGAGAACGTGCTGGCGAGGGCAGCAGAAGAACATTTTCCGTATCCAGAAAGGTCCGTACTGGACATACAACATGCGGTCGTTCATTATCCTGCTGAAATGTAGGGTTTCGCAAGGATCGAATGAAGGGAAGAGCCACGGGACGTAACACATCTGAATTGTAACGGCTACTGTTCAAAGTGCCGTCGATGGGAACAAGAGGTGACCGAGACGTGTAACCAATGGCACCCCATACCATCACGCCGGGTGATACGCCAGTAAGGCGATGACGAATACATACTTCCAATGTGCGCTCACCGCGATGTCGCCAAAAACGGATGCGACCATCATGATGTTGTAAACAGAACCTGGATTCATCCAAAAAATAACGTTATGCCATTCGTGCACCGACGTTGATCTTTGGCTACACCATGGCAGGCGCTCCTCTCAGTGATGCAGCGTCAAGGGTAACCGCAGCCATAGACTCCCAGCTGATAGTCCATGATGTTGCAAACGTCGTCGAACTGTTCGTGCAGATGGTTGTTGTCTTGCAAACTTCCCCATCTGTTGACTCAGGGATTGAGACGTGGCCGCACGATCCGTTAAAGCCTTGCGGATAAGATGCCTGTCATCTCGACTGCTAGTGATACGTTCCCTATTGTCCTCCTGAACCCACAGATTCCATTTTCTGCTAACAATCATTGGATCGCGACCAACGCGAGCAGCAATGTCGCGACACGATAAACAGCAATCGCGATAGGCTAGAATCCCACCTTTACCAAAGTCGGAAACGTGATTGTACGCATATCTCCTTCTTACATCACAACAACGTTCTACCAGGCAACCTCGGTCAACTGCTGTTTGTGTATGAAAAATCGGTTCGAAACTTTCCTCATGTCAGCACATTGTAGGTGTCGCCACCAGCGCCAATCTTGTGTGAATGCTCTGAGAAGCTAATCATTTGAATATAACAGCATCTTCTTCCTGTCGGTTAAATTTCGCGTCAGTAGCACGTCTTAGTCATGATGTAGCGATTTTAATGGTCAGGAGTGCATTACGGGAATTCAGTGAATATTAAAATTAGCGATAAGACAAAGCCGAAGCGGGGTTACTAACAGAGAACCAGATATCTCCACAAAGTAAGTTCGTTTGGTTATACAAAACAGACGTGTACAAATACAGAAAAAAATCAACGAATATTAAACTACTGCCGGCCGCGGTGGCCGAGGAGACTGATGCGCTCCAGTCACGGTCTGCACGGCCCCTACGGTCGGGGGTTCGAATCCGCCTCGGGCATGGATATTTGTGCCGTCCTAGTTCGTAAGTAGTTCATAAGTAGTTTGTAAGTTTAGGGACTGATGACCCCGTAGTTAAGTCCCATAGACTATACAAACATTTGAACATTTGTTAAACTACTTTTCTACATCGTTACCGAAATTTTGTAGTCACTTGTCATAGCGTTGCACAAGTATTTTGTATGCGTTCTTCATAGATGGTAACCGCCTATGTATTCAACCATGTGGTAACATGTTCTCTCAGCTCGTCATCATCGTGGAAGTGTTGACCACCAAGGTCAGATTTTAGGTGTAAGAAGAGAAGAAAATCACTAGGAGTTCGGTCTGGAGTGTACGGAGGATCATCAAACACGTCCCAATGAAATTCCTGTAGGAGTTGTTTGGTCACATTCGCCGCGTGAGGTCGGGAATTATCGTGAACAAGAAAAAAAAAGCACCTTTTAACAATATACCTCGCTGATTGGCCTATGAATTTCCTATGGTTTAACTTTATTTGGATGTACGAAACGAGTCACAGATCAGATTTCACATGTGGCGGCATTTTCAATTACGACTGACATTATAAACAAGCACTGCAAAGCACACGTCGGTAGCAGCGAACTGAAAATGGCGTACGTCTTCTCCTTTGCCGCGGTAGAACAGCCGCGCGCACTAAAGCGCCTTGCTGCAGTGTGTGCGGTCGTTCCAGTACTCTCTCAGGCTTTGATGTATGTGTTGTCCTTAGCATAAGTTACTCTAAGTTAGGTTAAGTAGTTTGTAAGCCTAGGGACTGATGACCAAAGTACTTAACTCTCTTAGATTTACAAACATTTGCATTTTGTCTCCTTGAGTGAGAGTTGCTGCCGCGCATGCACGCAACTGCGATCGTAAAGCCGCCGCGGAAAGGAACAGAAACGGATCTTTGTGGACGATCCTCCTCGTAATATCGACTTTTCCAGATAGTCATGTATAACATATATAAACAATTTCACCCGTGGCATTAACCCCACATTAACAGCTTTTTCAACGCCTTGAAAAATGTTCAACCTAGTAGTGGGCCCTTTAGGGGTGGCGGGGGGGGGGGGGAATCTAAAAATTCGTCTGTTATATTCAGCTTGTCATGGATGTCCCGAATGAAAAATAGCTAGCCGCGCAGTAACCGATATAAAAATGTTCAAATGTTTGAAAATCTATCGGAACAAACTGCATGGTCATCAGTCCGTAGCTTACAAGCTACTTAAACTAAGGTAAACTAAACTAAAGAGAAAACACACACACACCCATGCCCCAGGGAGGACTCGAACCTCCGCAGCGAGGCGCCTTATACCGCTCGGCTACTCCACCGCGGCTATCCGATATATCTGTACTCTCATCGACAGCTAAACAATAATGTATAAACTGAGGTGCCGTAACACCCATTTCTTCTTGCACATCTGCAGCCGTGACCTGAATACGTCGCCTAACAGTTTTCGCAGACAGACTCAATTATTGAATGTCTTCTACTCCATGTGGACCCATTTCTTCAGCAGCCATCATAATCACTTGTTTCGCAGTTATCCTTAGTAAATGGACTTTCTTTTCTGTATGTAGAGCTGTCCTGTAGCTCAGACGCCTCATCTTCTCCTTCATGTTTCCCATACTCATCTCATTTGCGCCGCACAGGAAATAATGACGCTTTAAAAACATTAACTATGGGGGGGCGATGAGGGGTATAGAACCCCCCCCCTCCCAGAACCCGAAAAGAAAAAGAAACAAAAGGGAAAAAAAAAAGAAAGAAAGAAGTCGTATAACAGCAATCTGGTAAAGGTAAAGATTAGAAACTTAGAGTGTTTTACCATAAGCTTTTACTGAATCGGAGTGAATTAGTTTCTTCAACGGGAGTGGTAGATGGTAGTCAGTCTGGAAACTGACTAAAATTTTGCTCGTCAAGCAGGTCTACCCCCCCCCTCCCCCAAAGCCAAGTGCTAGTTACGACACTGCCTCTAACTCCATTCTAACAGCTCCGTTTATGTAGGCAACATTGCGAACACAGCTCTCGTCTGACGTCACACGGTTTGCTCTTCCTGCTCACACGTCACACCGCCTGAAGTTATCTTCCTCTGCTCCTGAAGCATACTAGCGGACTTTGATGGAGACTACTAACTGACGGCCGACTGCGGGTGACTATACAGAGCTTTCCAAACAGGGTGTCGGGACACCCTGGGGTGTCTTCTAGTAGTATCAAGGGTGTCGCGAGACTAACAAATTTAGACTCTAAACAAAAAAACTTGTCATAAAAATAACACAAAATATCCTTCTCTTCATATTACTCTGAAGACTCGCCTGCAGCTAATCATCCTTCTCTTCATTCAGTGCACCACAGATCACGTATTAAAGTAATGATCGGTGCACATTGTAATTAATGTGCTCAGCCGCTAGGCGGCAGCTCTGATTCAGCAGCAGTAGTCACTCAGGGTTCGCTCAAGCAGCTGCCAGTTGTCAGATACCAGCAAACTGCGCATGCGCAGAGCTGCTGCTGATACTCGATAACAGCTCTTTCCATGCGCAGTTTTCCTGGAACTGACAGCTGCTTGAACGAATCTTCACTGTAGTCTGCTTTCCTTCCCAAAAAGTTGCACCTGAGCGTTTCGTAATGGATTTATCAAAGCCACGCCACCCCCGGTAGCGTTTCTTACAATTAAATGTGAATCAATGACACAGTTGCTGTAAAAGCTGTCACAGATTGTAAAAGCAGTCACAATTGTCCAGTGACTAAAGCTATTCAGTAGTGATGTTTAGTATGGAGTATGGACGGGTGATTAACGGAGAGTAGTATTTTAAATGCAGTGATCGTTGGTTCGAACCCTGGTATGCGTTTATATTTTTTCTCTCAGTTTCCAGTATGTAACAGATTCTGGGACCAGAAATGACATTCATATTCTCACTTGTCGCAAATATTTATCCATTTGTTCCGAATATGTCGGGACTTCCGAGGTCGTGGTGAAGCAAAAACCTAACAATAGAACTTAAATAATAATTCATTACTTGTCATAAATACAGCATCTTTATTTCTAAAAATGTGATAATATTGAACTGAAAGGGAACAGCCACTGAGCTGTCTAAATCAGAAATCCGAGCAGCTAATTTCCAGATGCCGTTTTTAATCGACCCAGCAAAACCGTATCTGTCTCTGACATGTACACACCACAGCGAAAAACAGGTTTCCGAAATTCAGATTTCGTGTTTGGGAAGTTGGGTCGCATGTAGAAGAAGCAATTATTACTCTGTGAATTAGGCATTGTTGTCTGCGGTGTTACTCTGTTGTACATCTCCGTAGTTCCCAATGTTTCCTTTTCTTGCGATAAGTGTACGTAATTGCTGCAGTCAGGATCAACATTCAACATGTCAATGCGTACGAGGATTTCAGTTCGTTTACAAACTACATTTAAGCGATACTTTATTTGCGACCCGGCCGGCCGCGGTGGCCGAGGGGACTGAGGCGCTCCAGTCACGGCCTGCACGGCCACTACGGTCGGGGGTTCGAATCCACCCTCGGGCATGGATATTTGTGCCGTCCTAGTTCGTAAGTAGTTCATAAGTAGTTTGTAAGTTTAGGGACTGATGACCCCGTAGTTAAGTACCATAGACTATACCAACATTTGAACATTTGATTTATTTGCGAACCCCCCCCCCCCCCCCCCCGCTAGAACCATCTAAATTAGTGAAAGGGTGTCGCGCAAAACTGTAAGCTATAAAAGGGTGTCGCCATGAGGGAAAGTGTGGAAAGTCTTCGCCTCCAGTGTGGCACCTGTCGACGGCTTTCGCTGGTTCTGCGATTACAGTTAGAGGTGGGGGTGGACGCGTGGTTGCGGGTGTGTGTGTGTGTGTGTGTGTGTGTGTGTGTAAGGGGGGAGGGAGATGGGGGTGGGAAGCTCGCGGCTGCGCAGAATAGAGCAGAGACACAAGGGAACGCACGGGCGGCGGGTTTTACTCACTGCGGGGCTGCGAAAAATTACGGCCTTCCAAATGGAGAGAATAAATCTGAGCGGGAATTGTCGCCAGCTGGTGTCGGGGATTTGCAGCGGGCCAGCGCCGGCGCTTGAGGGGGGGGGGGGGGGGAAGGGAGGGGGGAGGCGGGGGAGGGTTCGCTACCCAGCCACACTGCCTGACACAAGTGAGAGTGTTCGCTCTCTTACGTACCGTACACACTCTACGCCATCGCTCTATATAAAACTAGCTGAAACCCGGCGTTGCCCGGGTATTTGTTTATTTATTCCTGCCTTCAGTTAGTACTTCTCGTGTCCCTTCTCTATCCGTCCATCTCCTTTTTTTTTCTAAAATCATGGATGATTGACTGAGCTGGCCTTGTAACATCAGCTAATGTGGCTTTACCACACAGTTACTGCGAAAGGCTGAAAGCAAGGGGAAACTACAGCCGTTACTTTTCCCGAGGACATGCAGCTCAACTGTATGAAGATATGATGATGGCAAATATTCCGGAGGTAAAATAGTCCCCCATTCGGATCTCCGGGCGGGGACTACTCAGGAGCATGTGATCATCAGGAGAGACTTTATAGTAAGCAGATTCAGACAGATATAGGTTGCCGTTCTTATGTGGAGATGAAGAGGGTTGCTCAGGATAAGGTATTGTGGAGAGCTGCATCAAACCAGTCTCCGGACTGAAGACCACAACAACAATAACATTTATCGGAAAATTTAAAAGAAATAATGCTGTCTTGTTCAAAATGTTCGTACAACTTATGGGACTTAACTGCGGGGTCATCAGTCCCTAATCTTACAAACTACTTATGAACTAGCTAAGACTACAGACGGCACAAATATCCATGCCCGAGGGGGAATTCGAACCCCCGACCGTAGAGGCCGTGCTGACCGTGACTGGAGCGCCTCAGTCACCTCGGCCACCGCGGCCGGCAATGCTGTCTTGCATAATGTACAAAATTATAAGTGCAGTATCAAAATAAAGAGAGATAGTATTCAAAATACCAATGACCTATAAAATTCATACAATCTCATGTTTATTGCATTATATGATGTACAATTTAATAATTTTTCAAGAATATATTCATTCGTATAAGCACTGTATGTCTGTAAAATCTCTTGGGAATACAATTAGTACTAAAGAAGTTATACATTAAAACTTGGTGCGTACTGGAACAATTTTCCATGAACGTTACTGTTTACGTGCTCATATCTCATGAACTATGTGTGGTAATGTGATACAATTTAGAAGCTACATTCAACTATATATGTGTATACTGTCTGTAAAATTTCCTGTCGCTACAATTTGTAGTGTTCAAATTATGAATTGTAACGTCATACCGAGAGCCGTAGATTTACTCCATAAACAGCGGAAAAGTAGTAAGCGAGAAACTTTTTTCCGTTCATCATTTTACTATGGTTGCCAGAAAGAAAAAGTTTAATAAAGGTTTGAAATTATGTTTAAAGTTTGTTGCAAGGCGCGTAGTACGGTCATTCTCGTACAATGTATTTCGAAAGTCTGGCCGCATTATATGGCACATTTTTGCGATTTCTATTGGTTATGACGTAATATCTTTTGAACCATGTGCCGTATGTGATTCTTAACCATGCAGCAATTGTTACCTCACAGTAAGGAATGTGTGTACCAAATTTGGTTGAAATCGGTCCAGTGGTTTACGAGAAAATGAGCAGCATTGTCGAAAAATGCAGCAGTTTTTCGCGCATCTCATTGTTTATGACGTCATATCTCGTGAACTATGTATCGTATGTGATTCTTACACTTACGGCGACCGTCCTCGTGGATTGTAGCTTACGTATACGAAATTTCATTAAGATTGGAACAAAACTGTAGATATGTATGCAACACGTACAAACATATGGACACTCTGATTTATATATTAGATGACTAACAAACTTGGCAATGCTTCGCAACTGGGGATATCCTTCCTACATTCCTTTCCTCAATCTCTCTGCCCACAACATATTTATAAAAATAAAGTTATAACAAAAAGTTAGTTTGGTTTTCAAAAAAGCTTTTCAACAGAAAGTGCTATATATACACCTTCACTGATGAAATATTAAATGCTTTGAATAACCGGATATCACCAGTTGGGATATTTTGTGATCTCTCAAAGGCATTTTGTGTAAATCATGGGATTCTTCTAGGTAAGCTTAACTATTGTGGTATGAGTGGGACAGTGCACAAATGGTTTAAATAACTACTGAAAGACTGCAGAAAGTGGAAATAACCAGTTCACATGATATAGAAGAAACAATTTTTCTAACTGGGGAGATATAAAAAATGGGGTCCCACAAGGTTCATGGGCCTCCATGAACGCAACATCTATTTTAACCTATTTTAAATTTCAATGTAATCAAGTTTTATCAGTGGACAACGTACAGGTTTTATCAGTCATTTGCTTCGTGTAGTGTATTGTTACGTTTGGAATAAGGCATACGGTTTGAATATGGACGAACAAGTCCGAAACTAGTGACCAACTTCTAAATAGTGCAACTGTGACAAAAAAAGAAACATAAATGGTTTTCAAACTAAATACTGTTTGGAAAGCCAGACTATTAAACACTTCATCAGTCATCCGCGTCTCTCGGCTGGTTAATCTGCACTGACAAGCGCCAGTGGGACAGATCACGTCAAAGGCCAGAGTCGGCCAGCGACTTCCGAAGAAGACGCTACATCCACGGAAAGGCGGATATGTGCGGGAGTGCCGCAGGGGTCGGTCATCGGCCCCCTGCTGTACTCCCTGTACACTGCTGATGCTCCGCGAGTCGCAAGCGTCGAATTGGCACTATACGCCGACGACACGGCGCTTTTCACCCACAGTATGAACGCGCTCACAATGCGACGCCGGCTCCAAGTCGGCTGCGACGCCCTGGGTGCATGGGCCACTAAGTGGCGGTTGAAATTCAACGCCGCGAAAAGCCAGGCAGTCGTCTTTACTAGACGTAAACTGCCCGATGCGCTACCGCCGATCGAGATCCTGGGGACTCCCATCCCCTGGTGTACAACGGCGAAATACCTAGGGGTAACCTTAGACCAAAGGCTCACCTGGAAAGATCACGTCAGTGATGTAAGACAGAGGGCCACAGGACGGTTACGCGTTATTTACCCACTGCTCAACCCGCAGTCGCCGCTACCGTCGCAACACGGGATCACGCTGTACCTGTCACTGGTCCGTCCAGTGCTCGAGTACGCGTCCCCAGTCTTTGGAAACGCCGCTGACGTCCACATCCAGCTGCTGCAGACTATCCAGAACCGCGCTCTGAAGACTGTCCTGCATCTTCCGACGCGCTATCCGACCAACCTGCTTCACGAAGAAGCCGGCATTCTACCGCTCCGAGAGAGATTCCGCGACACAGCCAGGACCTTCTACGAGGAAGACGGAGCAGTTCCACAACCGGCTCACCCGGCAATTGGGGACACACACGAAACGTGTCCATAAAAAATATTTTTGTAAGAAAATGTCTAATGTTGTGACTCCTGTTTTGTGTCGAGTAACTTGCTTGCAAGAAAATGTATAATATCGCTTCTACTGTGTGTATCGATATGTCTACTTAACTCTGTTAAGTTTCATCTTTGGCAAAGATCATGTATTGCATAGCATTGTAGCTCGCGCAGAGAGAGAGAGTGGGACTTGTGGTTCAGCTCGCTTAGAGAGCAGTTGAGTTGTGTGTATGGCTCCGATGTAGAGCAGAGGCTGCTGTGCCAGCAAGTTGATTTGATTGTATTTGGAATATATATTGTATTTTTATTACTATCACCGCTGGAATGAAGGTAATTGCATTTGATGCCATTAGGAAAAAGTTGTATTATGTAGGTAATGTAATGGTGATTATTAATAATAAGTAACAAAGTTGACCTTTCTTTCTTTTCTGTTCCACTTACGTAGTTGGAAGATTAACCTACTTCCTTCATTTGCTAATTAGTTATTAGTGGATTTAAAGTGCAGCATTGATTTTGGTAATCTTGTTAAACAGATTTCGTTCTTTGTGCTATAGTAAATCAAAAATGTTCAAAAGTTTGTTAAGCTTATGGGACTTAACAACGGGGTCATCAGTCCCTAAACTTACAAACTACTTAGGAACTACTTACGAACTAGGACGGCACAAATATCCATGCCCGAGGGGGGATTCGAACCCCCGACCGTAATGGCCGTGCTGACCGTGACTAGAGCGCCTCAGTCACCTCGGCCACCGCGGTCGGCTATAAGTAAATGATTGTTATGCAACACTGCAGTCAATTAATTAGGATACTCAATTTCGATAATCAGGTACTGATCTGCATAAAATTCCCGCAGTCAAGCATTAAGAAAGTGGTTTGTGGTTTTTTTATTATCTTTCACGCAGTCAAATATTTTGAGTATAGTCAGTGTCTGTTTCATATGGTGACTTGCCACAGTTGTTTTGCTAAAAGAACCGTTGCGCACATAATCAGTTTAATGCAATCCAGAATGAAACTTCACTCTGCAGAGGAGTGTGCGCTGATATGAAACTTCCTGGCAGATTAAAATTGTGTGCCGGAACCGGGACTCGAACCTGGGACCTTTGCCTGGGACCTTTGAGGCGGCATCGTGAGTCGTGTCGGGATAGCACAGTCGGTAGTGCGCTTGCCCGCGAAAGGCAAAGGTCCCAGGTTCGAGTCCCGGTTCCGGCACAGAATTTTAATCTGCCAGGAAGTTTCAGTCTAATGCAATGTTTCTTATTTAACAATATATACATCAATATCAGGCCCATAATTAAACCAAATTGCTGTGTTAATGAACAATCTGCTGTCTGAATAAACGACAGGTTCAACATCATACAACACACACACACAGCTTTTAAACACTTCAGGCTGACAACCCGCTGGCCTGACCTGCTGCGAGATTAACAAACATCTCGTAGCAAACCAGGAATATATATATATATATATATATATATATATATATATATATATATATATATATATATATATAAACATAACGTCAGTAAATTGACAGTCTAAGTCCGCGCATACAGATAGGTTCTAATACTTTTTCCTATGTTTCAGGTACAGGAGGAATAGCAGCAAATGCTTAGCCTGCACAACTATCGGACCAAGGTCGAGGTCCGTCAAGAAAGTGAAGCGTGAAGCTGTGGCGGTGCTAAACGAAATCTGGGCGTCGGAGAACTCGTCTTTGCGAGGCCCCTTTCATTTTTTCATTAATGAAGAAAATGTTAAATGAGCTAAATTATACATCAATAATCATTATACTAAAATTCTATTAGTATAATAACCGAGTATAATTGCAATGACAAAAATTACAATAAACAAACAAATTAGAGGAGCTTTCCACCTTTTCGTCTCACTGAATTTTTTAAGACCACATCTTAATACTAGCCGCTATTTCGGCTTCATTTGATAGTACTGAGAACGCAGATAGTCTCTCTTGGATCATTGTGCTTTTCAAGTTAGTCTTAATCAATTTTAACTTTGTGAAGCTTCACTCGGCCAAAGCTGTACTGACTGGAACTGAGCATGGTACTGATTGTTATATAAACATTTGGATATACTTCTTCCAAATCTTTTTTTTAATGTACTGAAGATATTGTTTCGTAAGTATTTAAGCCGGCCGCGGTGGCCCAGGTGACTGAGGCGCTGCAGTCACGGTCAGCACGGCCACTACGGTCGGGGGTTCGAATCCCTCCTCGGGCATGGATATTTGTGCCGTCCTAGTACGTAAGTAGTTTGTAAGTTTAGTTTCGTTAAGTCACATAAGCTTTACAAACAACACAAATAAATAGGGACAACTAAATAGCTGCCGGCCGGGAATGACCGAGCGCACTCAGGCATCATACCACGGTGAGCGAGATCGCTCTCGCCGGGGGTCAAATCCCACCCTTGGGTACGAATGTTGTGTTCGTCAATTGGTAAAGCTAGTGTAAATTAGATGTAAGTCGTCGCTACATAACCTAGCAGTTGGAAAGCGCCGATAAACATCAAACATTTTTTTTAAAAAGAGACAAAAATCTAAAATTTTAACAATGTTTTGAGAGGCCCCCACAGGCGCGAGGCCGTCGGCGGTGGCCGACGTTGCCGACGCCCAGTCACAGAATAAGGAGTATACAGACAGGAAACTCCCGCTGCAGTCTGTCGTCCAAAATTTAGTGCGCATGCGCGGAATCGGCCATCTTGAAAAGCAGTAAACTTGTGGTCACTCCCTACTCTGTGGCGTGGTAATGTGCCGTCTTTGTTTGTTAATTGTGTATTTTAACAGCCTGAATCGCATAAAGGTAAAAAAGTATTTGGTACAGTGCAGTGCAGTGAAAAGAAAGAACTGTGTGTCAGTAGTTGGAGCTGTTCCGTTTTTATTATGAGCAGCAATAAAAGAAAAGGCGGCCGATGGTGGTCAGCACCTAATAGCCGCAATAATTCGAATACAAATAAGGATATAAGCTTCTTCACCTTCCCAAAAAATGCTGAGCAGTAAGTGAACGTCGCTATATGTGTAGTGAAAGTTAAATGTTATCAGTTTCGAATGAGAGCAATGTGTGCACAATTATTAAAAGTAGCCTTGCTTCTTCTCTTGAGGATAACTCTCGCTGTTGCAGTTGTTGCAGTTCAACAGCATCGAAATGTTGAAGTAGATTTATATTTTATAAGTTTAACGATGCAGGGAATAATATAAAATGAATGACAAAGAATAGTGCGTAAGTGAGCAGGTAAAATTTTACTTGCGGCATTGGAGGTGTAGTGTGCTAATGTTGGCAACGAATGCTCTTCTGATACTCAAACAAATAGATTAAAGGGAATAATTAATTTATGCTGTTCCTGCTCTGTAACTTTAGCATCAGCATCAGATTCTTCAAGCTAAATTCCTGAAAGAAAACAATAGAATGTTCATAAATACGTACACCTGAAAGATCAAAAGGACTGACGTGCTTCAGGATGAATAAAGCAAGCATAGTGGGGCTCTGCAGGTTCCTCTATATTCCCTTCTCCGATCAGTAAGTTAGTGATACTCCTAAAGCAAATACAACTTTTATATATGCCTAGACGTCATTAGTTCTGTGTAATCACGTTGTACTGCTAAGTGTGACTCAATATTTTGTGCGAATTTATTCGTGTCAAATAAAACCTGGCAGTTGTAAAGACAGTTTCTTGTTTATAACTAATTTTCCAAACATAACTCCGCGTTATTTGGGATTTTTCTGGAGATAAGCACCAAATAAAACGATCATCGATTCCACCGTACATTTTCGTAGTTGTATTATAATTTAGGCCTTTTTTTTCGTTGGATTACAATTAGGTGCAAGAAGAGGGCGCAAAATAGATGAGAGCATAATGAAAAGCCGTTTACTTTCGTAAAAGTCGGTGAGATTAGCTGCAGTTCGTAAAAAGTCCATTTCCAGCCAAAGTACTAAGTGGCTATAGTTTCGTGTTTACTGCTTTTCAATATGGCGTCGAGCGCAACGCTTGGTAACATAGAGATCAAAGGCGCTGCCCCCAGCTTTCCCTTCTGTATGCTTCCTATTCTGTGGCCCAGCGCCGCCACTGGCGTGAAGCGACTTCCGAACTGAGACGGGCGGCTGCAGACAGCACTGGCGCCAGCGCAGTGGAGCGGCAGTGGCAGGTGGCGCCAGCAGCGTTAATGGTGGGTGACGACACGTGCGCTATAATTAAGGGGAGGCCGAGGAGAGACAAATAAACGGCAAAAAGGCCGACTGGAGGCTCCAGCGGGCGCGCCGGCTGGAAGCCTGGAGCAGGCTGGAGCGACCAGCGAGCCAGTCCTGCTAATGAGCGCCACCCTGCGACCCAGGCTGCGCTAATGGCGCCACCAAATGGTCAAGCGATAGCCCGCCACCGCCGCGCCACGCTCCATGCACCGGGCACTGATTACGGCGCACCTCGCTGCTGTCACCAGCCTTTCTGCTAGGGATGAAACGGAAGTAGTTATTTCGCCCCAAATTTGCGACTGGGTAGGGGATTTCCCGTCAGACAGGACACAATTCGTAGTAATCGATGGTAAGGCATCGATTAAAACAGAGGAGATATCGGGCGTTCCACAGGGTACTGTTATTGGTCCTCTGCTGTTCTTTATTGGCCCTGATTACGGCGCACCTCGCTGCTGTCAACAAAAATTCTGCTAGGGATGTAACGGGAGTGGTTATATCGCCCCAAAATTTGAGATTGGATAGGGGATTTCCTGTCAGAGTGGACACAGTTTGTAGTAATCGATGGTAAAGCATCGACTATAACAGAGGTGATAACGGGCGTTCCACAGGGTACTGTTATTGGTCCTCTGCTGTTCCTTATTGGCCCTGATTACGGCGCACCTCGCCGCTGTCACCAAGCTTTTTGCTAGGGATGTAACAGAAGTGGTTATATCGCTCCAAATTTGCGATTGTATAGGGGAGTTCCTCTCAGACACGACACAGTTTGTAGTAATCGATGGTAAGGCATCGACTAAAACAGAGGTGATATCGGGCGTTCCACGGGGTACTGTTATTGGTCCTCTGCTGTTCCTTATTGGCCCTGATTACGGCGCACCTCGCTGCTGTCACCAATCTTTCTGCTAGGGATCAAACGGAAGTGGATATATCGCCACAAATTTGCGATTGTATAGGGGATTTCCTCTCAGAGAGGACACAGTTCGTAGTAATCGATGGTAAAGCATCGACTAAAACAGAGGTGATATCGGGCGTTCCACAGGGTACTGTTATTGGTCCTCTGCTGTTCCTTATTGGCCCTGATTACGGCGCACCTCGCCGCTGTCACCAGCCTTTCTGCTAGGGATGTAACGGAAGTGGATATATCGCCCCAAATTTGCGATTGTATAGGGGAGTTCCTCTCAGAGACGACACAGTTTGTAGTAATCGATGGTAAGGCATCGACTAAAACAGAGGTGATATCGGGCGTTCCCCAGGGTACTGTTATTGGTCCTCTGCTGGTCCTTATTGGCCCTGATTTCGGCGCACCTCGCTGCTGTCACCTACCTTTCTGCTAGGGACGTAACGAAAGTGATTATACCGCCACAAACATGGAACTGGGTAGGGTATTTCCTCTCAGAGAGGACACAATAGTAATCGATGGTAAGGCATCGACTAAAACAGAGGTGGTATCGGGCGTTCCACAGGGTACTGTTATTGGTCCTCTGCTGTTCCTTATTGGCCCAGATTACGGCACACCTCGCTGCTGTCACCAGCCTTTCTGCTAGGGGTGTAACGGAAGTGGTTATATCGCCCCAAATTTACGACTGAGTAGGGTATTTCTGTCAAAGAGGTCACAGTTCGTAGTAATCGATGATAAAGCATCGACTAAAACAGAGGTGATATCGGGCGTTCCATAGGGTACTGTTATTGGTCCTCTGCTGTTCCTTATTGGCCCTGACTACGGCGCACCTCACCGCTGTCACCAGCCTTTCTGCTAGGGATGTAACGGAAGTGGTTATATCGCCCCAAATTTACGACTGGATAGGGGATTCCCTCTCAGAGAGGACACAGTAGTAATAGATGGCAAAGCATCGACTAAAACAGAAGTGGTATCGGACGTTCCACAGGGTACTGTTATTAATCCTCTGCTGTTCCTTATTGGCCCTGATTACGGCGCACCTCGCTGCTGTCACCAACCTTTCTGCTAGGGATGTAATGGATGTGGTTATATCGCCCCAAATTTGCGACTGGAGAGGATATTTCCTCTCAGAGAGGACACAGTTCATAGTAATCGATGGTAAGGCATCGACTAAAACAGAGGTGATATCGGGCGTTCCACAGGGTACAGTTATTGGTCCTCTGCTGTTCCTTATTGGCGCTGATTACGGCGCACCTCGCTGCTGTCACCAGCCTTTCGCTAGGGGTGTAACGGAAGTGGTTATATCGCCCCAAATTTACGACTGAGTAGGGGATTTCTGTCAAAGAGGACACAGTTCGCAGTAATCGATGGTAAGGCATCGACTAAAACAGAGGTGATATCGGGCGTTCCATAGGGTACTGTTATTGGTCCTCTGCTGTTCCTTATTGGCCCTGATTACGGCGCACCTCGCTGCTGTCACCAATCTTTCTGCTAGGGATCAAACGGAAGTGGATATAACGCCACAAATTTGCGATTGTATAGGGGATTTCCTCTCAGAGAGGACACAGTTTGTAGTAATCGATGGTAAGGCATCGACTAAAACAGAGGTGATATCGGGCGTTCCCCAGGGTACTGTTATTGGTCCTCTGCTGCTCCTTATTGGCCCTGATTTCGGCGCACCTCGCTGCTGTCACCTACCTTTCTGCTAGGGACGTAACGAAAGTGATTATACCGCCACAAACATGGAACTGGGTAGGGTATTTCCTCTCAGAGAGGACACAATAGTAATCGATGGTAAGGCATCGACTAAAACAGAGGTGGTATCGGGCGTTCCACAGGGTACTGTTATTGGTCCTCTGCTGTTCCTTATTGGCCCAGATTACGGCACACCTCGCTGCTGTCACCAGCCTTTCTGCTAGGGGTGTAACGGAAGTGGTTATATCGCCCCAAATTTACGACTGAGTAGGGTATTTCTGTCAAAGAGGTCACAGTTCGTAGTAATCGATGATAAAGCATCGACTAAAACAGAGGTGATATCGGGCGTTCCATAGGGTACTGTTATTGGTCCTCTGCTGTTCCTTATTGGCCCTGACTACGGCGCACCTCACCGCTGTCACCAACCTTTCTGCTAGGGATGTAACCGAAGTGGTTATATCGCCCCACATTTGCGACTGGGTAGGGGATTTCCTGTCAGAGAGGACACAGTTAGTAGTAATCGATGGTAAGGCATTGACTGAAACAGAGGTGATATCAGGCGTTCCACAGGGTAGTGTTACAGGTCCTCTGTTGTTCCTTATTGGCCCTGATTACGGCGCATCTCGCTGCTGTCACCAACCTTTCTGCTAGGGATGTAACGGAAGTGGTTATATCGCCCCAAATTTGCGATTGGATAGGGAATTTCCTGTCAGAGAGGACACAGTTTGTAGTAATCGATGGTAAGGCATCGACTAAAACAGAGGTGATATCGGGCGTTCCACAGGGTACCGTTATTGGTCCTCTGCTGTTCCTTATTCGCCCTGATTACGGCGCATCTTGCTGCTGTCACCAACCTTTCTGCTACGGATGTAACCGAAGTGGTTATATCGCCCTCAATTTGCGACTGGATAGGGGATTTCCTGTCAGAGAGGACACAGTTTGTAGTAATCGAGGTAAAGCATCGACTAAAACAGAGGTGATATCAGGCGTTCCACAGGGTACTGTTATTGGTCCTCTGCTGTTCCGTTTTGGCCCTGATTATGGCGCACCTCGCTGCTGTCACCAACCTTTCTGCTAGGGATGTAACGGAAGTGGTTATATCGCCCCAAATTTACGACTGGATCGGTGATTTCCTCTCAGAGCGGACACAGTTTGTGGTAATCGATGGTAAGGCATCGACTAAAACAGAGGTGGTATCGCGTGTTCCACAGGGTACTGTTATTAATCCTCTGCTGTTCCTTATTGGCCCTGATTACGGCGCACCTCGCTGCTGTCACCAACCTTTCTGCTAGGGATGTAATGGATGTGGTTATATCGCCCCAAATTTGCGACTGGAGAGGATATTTCCTCTCAGAGAGGACACAGTTCATAGTAATCGATGGTAAGGCATCGACTAAAACAGAGGTGATATCGGGCGTTCCACAGGGTACAGTTATTGGTCCTCTGCTGTTCCTTATTGGCGCTGATTACGGCGCACCTCGCTGCTGTCACCAGCCTTTCGCTAGGGGTGTAACGGAAGTGGTTATATCGCCCCAAATTTACGACTGAGTAGGGGATTTCTGTCAAAGAGGACACAGTTCGCAGTAATCGATGGTAAGGCATCGACTAAAACAGAGGTGATATCGGGCGTTCCATAGGGTACTGTTATTGGTCCTCTGCTGGTCCTTATTGGCCCTGATTTCGGCGCACCTCGCTGCTGTCACCTACCTTTCTGCTAGGGACGTAACGAAAGTGATTATACCGCCACAAACATGGAACTGGGTAGGGGATTTCCTCTCAGAGAGGACACAATAGTAATCGATGGTAAGGCATCGACTAAAACAGAGGTGGTATCGGGCGTTCCACAGGGTACTGTTATTGGTCCTCTGCTGTTCCTTATTGGCCCAGATTACGGCACACCTCGCTGCTGTCACCAGCCTCTCTGCTAGGGGTGTAACGGAAGTGGTTATATCGCCCCAAATTTACGACTGAGTAGGGGATTTCTGTCAAAGAGGTCACAGTTCGTAGTAATCGATGATAAAGCATCGACTAAAACAGAGGTGATATCGGGCGTTCAATAGGGTACTGTTATTGGTCCTCTGCTGTTCCTTATTGGCCCTGACTACGACGCACCTCACCGCTGTCACCAACCTTTCTGCTAGGGATGTAACCGAAGTGGTTATATCGCCCCACATTTGCGACTGGGTAGGGGATTTCCTGTCAGAGAGGACACAGTTCGTAGTAATCGATGGTAAGGCATTGACTGAAACAGAGGTGATATCAGGAGTTCCACAGGGTAGTGTTACAGGTCCTCTGTTGTTCCTTATTGGCCCTGATTACGGCGCATCTCGCTGCTGTCACCAACCTTTCTGCTAGGGATGTAACGGAAGTGGTTATATCGCCCCAAATTTACGACTGGATAGGGGATATCCTCTCATAGAGGACACACTTCGTAGTAATCGATGGTAAGGGATCGACTATAACAGAGGTGATATCGGGCGTTCCACAGGGTACTGTTATTGGTCCTCTGCTGTTCCGTATTGGCCCTGATTATGGCGCACCTCGCTGCTGTCACCAACCTTTCTGCTAGGGATGTAACGGAAGTGGTTATATCGCCCCAAATTTACGACTGGATCGGTGATTTCCTCTCAGAGCGGACACAGTTCGTAGTAATCGATGGTAAGGGATCGACTATAACAGAGGTGATATCGGGCGTTCCACAGGGTACTGTTATTGGTCCTCTGCTGTTCCGTATTGGCGCCGATTACGGCGCACCTCGCTGCTGTCACCAGCCTTTCGCTAGGGGTGTAACGGAAGTGGTTATATCGCCCCAAATTTACGACTGAGTAGGGGATTTCTGTCAAAAGGACACAGTTCGCAGTAATCGATGATAAAGCATCGATTAAAACAGAGGTGATATCGGGCGTTCCACAGGGTACAGTTATTGGTCCTCTCCTGTTCCTTATTGGTCCTGATTACGGCGCACCTCGCTGCTGTCACCAACCTTTCTGCTAGGAATGTGACGCAAGTGGTTATATCGCCCCAAATTTGCGATTGGATAGGGAATTTCCTGTCAGAGACGACACAGTTTGTAGTAATCGATGGTAAGGCATCGACTAAAACAGAGGTGATATCGGGCGTTCCCCAGGGTACTGTTATTGGTCCTCTGCTGGTCCTTATTGGCCCTGATTTCGGCGCACCTCGCTGCTGTCACCTACCTTTCTGCTAGGGACGTAACGAAAGTGATTATACCGCCACAAACATGGAACTGGGTAGGGGATTTCCTCTCAGAGAGGACACAATAGTAATCGATGGTAAGGCATCGACTAAAACAGAGGTGGTATCGGGCGTTCCACAGGGTACTGTTATTGGTCCTCTGCTGTTCCTTATTGGCCCAGATTACGGCACACCTCGCTGCTGTCACCAGCCTTTCTGCTAGGGGTGTAACGGAAGTGGTTATATCGCCCCAAATTTACGACTGAGTAGGGGATTTCTGTCAAAGAGGTCACAGTTCGTAGTAATCGATGATAAAGCATCGACTAAAACAGAGGTGATATCGGGCGTTCCATAGGGTACTGTTATTGGTCCTCTGCTGTTCCTTATTGGCCCTGACTACGGCGCACCTCACCGCTGTCACCAACCTTTCTGCTAGGGATGTAACCGAAGTGGTTATATCGCCCCACATTTGCGACTGGGTAGGGGATTTCCTGTCAGAGAGGACACAGTTCGTAGTAATCGATGGTAAGGCATTGACTGAAACAGAGGTGATATCAGGCGTTCCACAGGGTAGTGTTACAGGTCCTCTGTTGTTCCTTATTGGCCCTGATTACGGCGCATCTCGCTGCTGTCACCAACCTTTCTGCTAGGGATGTAACGGAAGTGGTTATATCGCCCCAAATTTACGACTGGATCGGTGATTTCCTCTCAGAGCGGGCACAGTTTGTGGTAATCGATGGTAAGGCATCGACTAAAACAGAGGTGGTATCGGGCGTTCCACAGGGTACTGTTATTGGTCCTCTGCTATTCCTTATTGGCACTGATTACGGCGCACCTCGCTGCTGTCACCTACCTTTCTGCTAGGGATGTAACGGAAGTGGTTATATCGCCCCAAATTTACGACTGGATAGGGGATTCCCTCTCAGAGAGGACACAGTAGTAATAGATGGCAAAGCATCGACTAAAACAGAAGTGGTATCGGGCGTTCCACAGGGTACTGTTATTAATCCTCTGCTGTTCCTTATTGGCCCTGATTACGGCGCACCTCGCTGCTGTCACCAACCTTTCTGCTAGGGATGTAACGGATGTGGTTATATCGCCCCAAATTTGCGACTGGAGAGGATATTTCCTCTCAGAGAGGACGCAGTTCATAGTAATCGATGGTAAGGCATCGACTAAAACAGAGGTGATATCGGGCGTTCCACAGGGTACTGTTATTGGTCCTCTGCTGTTCCTTATTGGCGCTGATAACGGCGCACCTCGCTGCTGTCACCAGCCTTTCGCTAGGGGTGTAACGGAAGTGGTTATATCGCCTCAAATTTACGACTGAGTAGGGGATTTCTGTCAAAGAGGACACAGTTTGTAGTAATCGATGGTAAAGCATCGACTAAAACAGAGGTGGTTCGTGCGTTCCATAGGGTAGTGTTTTTGGTCCTCTGCTGTTCCTTATTTACTTAAACGATTTAGCGGAAAAGCTAAGTAGCTCTCTTAGGTTGTTTGCAGATGACGCCGTCATTTACCGTCTAGTAAAATCATCTGAAGATCAACGATCAACGATCTGAATAAGATATCAGTATGGTGTAAAAATTGGAAATTGGCTCTAAATAATGAGAAGTGTGAAGTACGAAATCAAATCCGTTATACTTTGTTTACAAGATAAATCAATCAAAAGTGAAGGCCTTAATCTCCAGAAAATACCTAGGAATTACAATTACTTCAGACTTAAATTGGAAAGAACACGTAGATAATGTCGTGGGAAAGGCGAATCAGAGACTGTGTTTTATTGGCAGAACTCTTAAAAGATGCAACAGAACTACTAAAGAAACTACATACACTACGCTTGTCCTTTTATGGAGTATTGCTGCCCAGTGTGGAATCTTTATCAGATGGGTTTGACGGAGGACATCAAAATAGTCCAGAGAAGGGCAGCTCGTTTCGTATTGTCACGATACAGCGGAGACAGCGTTACGGAAATGATAAACGATCTGGGATGGAAATCATTACAACGACGGCGCGTATCGCTGCGGCGTGGGCTACTTACGAAACTACAATCGTCAACATTCTCCTCCGAATGTGAAAATATATTGTTGGCTCCCACTTACATAGGTAGAAATGATCATCAGAATAAAATACGAAAAATCAGAGCCCGAACGGAGAGATTCAGGTGTTCATTCTACCCGCGCGCTATTCAAGAATGGAATGGGAGATAAAATAGTATAACGGTGGTTCGATGAACCCTCTGCCAGGCATTTGCAGAGTATCCCATGTAGATATAGATGTAGATATCAATACGGAATTCGAAAAGCGGAGTTAAAATTAAAATTGGTGAACCGGAACCGGAATGGGAACCAAAGAACGGAGCTTGAGGCAGAAGAGAGCTATGTTAATCCGTCGCTGTCACCACCCTGTCTACTAGGGATGTATCGGAAGTCGTTATATCGGAACGGAATTCGGAAGCGGAGTTTTTAAATTTTATTTTATAGGAACCGGAACTGGAGGCAGAAGAGAGCTATGTTAAACTGTCGCTGTGTTGTTGCCTGTACGCATTAATGATAATTTCTACATTTAATAAATTAAGGATTTAGTTAAAATTTCTATCATAGAAATTGGATAAGGAAATCTGATTAAATACTTTTGAAAAGGGTGGATGAAATTAATACATGAAATGATTGAATAGATGATATGGCGGAATACAGATTGGGGTTGAGACAACACACAAAAATAACGTCACAGAGAAAACTTACGGAAAGTATCCTTTGTAGCTTATTTCTGCAAATGTTGATCACAGCAGCTGAAACTGTTCAGCTGTTGAATGGCTTAGATAAACTTTATGATACTTTCCGCAGTAAAATAACGTTCAGACTGTTCGCTTCTTAAGTCATCGTTCACGGACCGTGTAGTAAAATTTGATTACGCAAATAGAAAAAAAAAAATCTATAGGTCTTTGCGAAACTGTTTATACGATGGCAGGTTTTTTTTAAAAGGTAAATGATTTAAGGTAATGATTTAAAGTAACTGATAGGGATTTAATCAAGGCAACCAACGAAGCGAAAGTAGTGGCGTCTGAACATCATGTTACTACAGAATATGGAGGATCTGAAAATCTCAAAGAAAATGAATAATTAAGGAAGGATGGGACATTATGAAATGAAAACAGGATGGAGACATGGCTCTTAACAAAAGAGGGTGTATTTTAAAGTAAAATTTAACAGCACTCACACTTACATCACAAAGCAGTCTGCGTACATGCCAACGGTTAATAAACTCAAACAAGAGAGTGAATGGTCGCGGTTCCGTACTCTCGACACGGTGGAAGAAACGAAAGATGAGCGAAAAAACCTTTCCACAGATAAAATATTCCGAGAAGGAGGGAACACGGCGACAAGTGTCCCTGATTGATTAAAAAATATTAAATTAATTATGTATCGTTACAGCTGTCACCAACCTTTCTACTAAGTATGTAACGGAAGTGGTTATATCGGAACCGAATGCGGAGGTGTAGTTTTTAAAATTTGTTTTATAGGAACCTGAACTGGAATTGGAACTGAAATCGGAACTGGATGCAGAAGAGAGCTATGTAAAGCTGTCGCTGTCACAACCATTACTGCTAGGGATGTAACGGAACCGAAATCGGAACTGGAGGCAGAAGAGACCGCCGGCCGCTGTGGCCTAGGTGACTGAGGCGCTGCAGTCACGGTCAGCACGGCCACTACGGTCGGGGGTTCGAATCCCCCCTCGGGCATGGATATTTGTGCCGTCCTAGTTCGTAAGTAGTTCATAAGTAGTTTGTAAGTTTAGGGACTGATGACCCCGTAGTTAAGTCCCATAAGCTTAACAAACATTTGAACATTTTTTGAGCAGAAGAGACCTATGTTGAACTTTTCAGGGTAGGTTTAATAAAATAAAACTGCGCACGTTTTTAATCAGTTATGTACTTATTATTAGTTCAAAAAGTAATACAGAGAGGTTTATACCGGTCCTCTTCAACTCGAGCAGTCGGTGCTTACGCGCCCCGTTGCCGCACCGTGGCCTCTCGCGTTCTCTTAGATGAAATGAATATCCGTTCTAAATCTTATCAAATAAGGCACTGTTAATCTATCTTGCGATTGCTTATTATGAACACAAAAGTTTCGGACTTGTGTGTGCCATTTATTTGCTAATTGGGAAGATTCTGGCAAAGCATAATTTTCAAGTTGCCACCCTACCGTAAATATCAAAGCACCATCACTACGAAAATAAACATTCCGTTACACA
The DNA here is from genome assembly GCA_026315105.1 of Locusta migratoria. Classification (NCBI taxonomy): domain Eukaryota; kingdom Metazoa; phylum Arthropoda; class Insecta; order Orthoptera; family Acrididae; genus Locusta; species Locusta migratoria. Next base: position 131,378,108 of record CM048744.1, on the reverse strand, counting down.
CGAGGGAATTGTCAGACCAGACAGAAGAGACTGATTACTAAATTAAATGCACAGTTGCCACAATATGAGGAGTTAAGTATTGTTTATTATAAAAGAAAAACAAAAATATACCTTTTTTAACTGTACTTATTACGCATCTTGAGGCCCTTCGCGTCGAAGGTTCGAGTCCTCCATCGGGCACGCATGTGTGTGTTGTCTTTAGTATAAGTTAGTTCTTTGTATGTCTAGGAACAGATGACGACGGGAGTTTTGTCCTGTAGGATTACAAACATTTGAACATTTGGATCGCTGACATCGATCAAGAAAGACATCACGGGTTATTTACATGGCTTCAACAAATCGTTGCAGGGTAAAGATAAAACGGTACTATGTAGGGTCGTACTGTAAGTTTCAATTTGCAGGGTTTGTTTTCTAAAGGCAGCTTGAAGAAAGAAATCTGGAAAATTTTCCCTCTCAAAATCCTTTAAATTAAGTAGTTATGTCCACACCAGGGAGTACGCGAAAGAGTTAGATTCACGGCATAAAAAATTGAAGGTAGGTTTGAATAAATAAAATAACTAAGCCTGCATATAAAAGTTTATGATGTCTTTTTCGGTGCACCCAGAGTATGTCCCAGTATGTCTCCAAATTGAACTGAGAAAACTATAGTGCGATTCAGTTTTGACAGACCGTCACTTTCATCACAACAGTGACTTCAATTCGTTTTCATAAAAGCGTTAATGAACAAGAATTCGCGAGGATTCATACCCTTTGTCTTAAAATGCGTTGCAATGTTCTGAACAACGTTCATTTGCGAACATTGTTTTCAGTTATGAATATTAACAAAACAAAAACAAGCTCGAGTTTAATGCTTCGTTACACGCTTTTATTTCGAATAGAAACTACTAAAATGATTGTGCTTAATATGAAAAAATTAGTAGCTTCAAATCGATCAACAAAGAAAGTTGAAAATTTATGCAAAATAAGGAGTGCGACAAAACTATTCCTTCTCTATATACACAAAAATTGGCATTATTATTAATCGTTGTAATAATTTACAAACAATACGACTCTCGCCATGCTTCGACAAGACATTCCTGTCCTAACAGTGGCATTCAGCGCTGTGTCCGCCTCGCTTGCCGGCCGCGGTGGCCGAGGGACTGAGGCGCTCCAGTCACGGTCTGCGCGGCCGCTGCGGTCGGGGGTTTGAATCCCCTCCCCCTCTCGGGTATGGATATTTGTGCCGTACTTAGTATTAGCTAGTTCATAAGTAGATTGTAAGTTTAGGGACTGATGACCCCGTAGTTAAGTCCCATAAGCTATACAAACATTTTAATTCCGCCTCGCTCACATCACGTGACCCACAACACCGACTGCTGCAGCACCGGTGTATGGCCGGTGCCCGCCGGTGCTCTCCAAGCATCTGAGTTGGAGAGGTCTGGTTTATACTGTATACCTGGGAGTTGTAAATAAAAACAAAAGTCTTAATGAAGTGAGTCCGAAAAATTAAATTATAGCCGCGGTGGAATAGCCGAGCGGTCTAAGGCGCTTCGCTGCGGAGCGCGCGGCTGCTCGCCGTCGGAGGTTCGAGTCCTCCCTGGGGCATGGTGTGTGTGTGTGTGTGTGTGTGTGTGTGTGTGTGTGTGTGTAGGACAGTTTACCTAGGTTTAAGTAGTTTGTAGGCTACGGACTGATGACCACGCAGTTTGGTCCGATAGATTAACAAACATTATTGTATTATTAAATTATATTTTACAAACAAAGGCTTCGCAACTTTTTCTCCGTTCAGTCTACTCCTCAATGGGTCATAGATTAGACCAGCAGCACTAAAAAGTTGTTCGCTGGCTACTGAGCTTGGTGGAGAAGTCAAATATTAGCGGACAATAGAGTACAGGGGTTGAAATCTTGTATTCAATTTCGACCATAACAAAGGATCGTCACTGATTGGAATACGTTTTTCTCTATCGCACTCATCAAGTAAATTCTTCAATAGGAAAAAAACTGAACAAAACAGCATGCATGTTGGATGTCATCAGACACGTGTGCTTAATGAATACTAGAACGCTGTAGTCAGTATATTGGGTAAAGCGAGAGTAGTAACATCTGTGCAATAGACAAACTACGTGAGTGGCAACGGTTTCGGAAGTTGGACATGTGCAGCAGCACTGCATGTGTGCAGTATTTCTGGCTGGCCCTGGTATAAACCAGTGCATTCTGACAAATAATGGAATTCCAGCGTTAGTCCTAGGCGTCATTACTGACGAAACAATAGTCTGAAAATTTAATTGAGACTGTTTTTGACAAGAAAATGGATGCACAGGAGACTGCGGCCGTCGCCGCCGGTGCTACTGTACATCAACCTCCGATATAACTTCCGTTTAAAATTTATCGGAACCGAAATCGGAATCGAAGGGGAAAAATGAATCGGAATTTCCCAACTTTCGGAATCGGAACTGAACCTCTGTAACATCCCTACTTTCAGCCTCGTCTTCACGCTGTTAATTATTTTTCTCTCTACTCGACTGTTTCTTTTCTCACCACCAAACTTGTGTAGCAGAATCTACAAAATAATCGCAAAGTAGTCGCAGATACACTGAGAAACCAAAGAAATTTAGGTAAGTGTACGGAAACACATAGACACGTAAACACTTACAGGACGACGCTGCAGTCGGCAACACCTATATAAGACAAGTGTCTTGCGCAGGCGTTAGATCGGTTGCTACTATTACAGTGGCAAGTTATCACCATTTAAGTGAGTTTGAACGTGGTGTCATAGTCGGCGCACGAGAGATGGGACACATCTCCGAGGTAAAAGCGAGATGGGGATTTTTCCGTACGATTTTTACACGAGTGCACCGATAATATTGAGAATTCTATAAGCTCGCTGCAGTGGTCGAGCGGTCTGCGGCGCACCAGTCACAGTCTGCACAGCCGCTACGGTCGGGGGTTTGAATCCTCCCTCGGGTATGGATGTTTGTGTCGTCGTTAGTATAAGGTAGTTCATAATTAGTTTGTAAGCTCAGGGACTGATGACCCCGCACTTACGTCCCTTAAGCTGAACATCTGAACATTTGAGAATCCGATAAAACAAATCTTTGACATCACTGAGGCCGGAGAAAAATCCTGCAGGGACTGAAGCAACGACGAATGAAGTGAATCGTTCAACGCGACAGAAGTGCAACACTTCCGCAATTTGTTGCGGAGATCAGTGCTGGACGATCGACAAGTGTTAAGCGTGCGAACCATTCAACGAAGTATCATCGATGTGGCTTGCCCACTCGTGTACCCTTTCTAAGCTTTACGCCTCTCCTGGTTCCGTCAAAACCGACATTTGACTGTTGATGACTGGAAACATGTTGCTTCGTCCGACAAGTCTCGTTTCCAGTTATGTGGAGCAGATGAGCATATACAGATATGGAGACAACCTCATAAAGCCATTGACTCTGCACTTCAGCAGGGGACTGTTCAAGTTGGTGGAGGCTGTGTAATGGTGTTGAGCGTGTGCAGTTGGAGTGATGCGGACCTCTGATGCGTCTAGATACTACTCTGACAGGTGAAAAATACGTACGGATCCCGGCTGATCAACTACATCCATTCACAACCATTGTGCGTTCTGACGGACTTTTGCAATTCCAGCATGACAATGCGACATCCCACAAATTTAGAATTGTTACATTGTGGAACCAGAAACACACTTCACATTTTAAACACTTCTATTGGACGCATGAACATTATTCAGTAAATCTGCGATGTCTTGCCCACACAGAGGCATACTGACAATTTTTCTTTCCGCGAACCATGCGTGACTGGAATACGAGGGAGAACCAATAGTGATAATCAAGGTACCGTCCGCCACATACCGTCGGGTGGCTTGCGGAGTATGGATGTAGATGTAGATTGAGATCGTTATTTCACTGTTGCGTTTAACCGGTACTGTATGCCTCAACGTTATATCAGTGAGGCCCTGGATGTCTGCTGAGCTAAAGCAGTCAATGTGGCTTCCATATATTGCCACAGTTGATCACTTGTAGCAATGGATCCTATATCAGCCTAGTCGTCTCACAATCACTGACCAGTAAGTGAGAGTCTGGGAGAACTGTGAAGCCAATGCAGGAATGCAATCCAATGGCCAAAGAAGTGTCTATTGGTAAACTCAGAATGTTTGCTAGGACAACAGACCCTAGCACTTCTTATTAATTGTCGCTTGGGCCTTGGAGACCTTACGCATTCTCTACATACCTATTCCAGTCCTTCCTGCTCCTTGCTTTTGCAGTTCATTCTTCATTTCTCAGGCCTATGGTCACTGCATCATCTTTAACGTCATCCTGTCATCTAGTACGTGGCCTTCCTCTCTTCCGTCTTCCCTCCATGGATTCAGATGTGTAATATCGCGCTCTTACTGTAGTAGTGGTGGTATTGCAGGTGACAAATGTGGATGTGACGATAAAGCTGGTAATATATAGTTGTGGTGTAATTGTAGTTGGTGCAGGTTGTAGTGGTAGTGGTGGTCATGGAGGGGATATTGATGTTGGTGGTATTGAAGTTAATATTGATGGCAATGTTTATGCTGATGTTGTTGTAGTTTCAGTTGGTTACAGCAAGTGTTGCTGGTGGTTATGACTCTACTGAAAATTGTGGTGATGATAGATATTCTTGATAGTTGTAATGGTGGTGGTGGTGGTGGTGGTTGTAATTTTGGTAGTTGTCATAGTGATGACAATGGTGATGGTGGTGATATTGGGGACAATAGTGGTAGGGATTGTGTGGTGTTATTGTTGGTTGTAATTATTTATTGGTGGTTGTCTTTCTGGTGTTTGTGTTGGTAGTAATGTTGGTAGTGCAATTGTTCTTGGTGGTTATATTGTAGTGGGGATTTTGGTGGTGGTGGGGGTTGCGGTGTGGTAGTGGTATTGATGATGGTAGTATTGGTTGTAGTATTGATGATGGTTGTGATGTAGTTTTAGTTTTTGTTGATGCTGGTGGTACTACTGGTTGTGTAATTATTTGTTGTGGTTTTAAATGTAGTGACAACAGCGGTGGCTGTAATGGTGATGATATGATTATTGTTAAGATTACCTGACATAGTCGGGTCTGGAGCGATCTAATCATTTTATAGTTTTCAAAATGCCAAACCAAGATCGCACACTAACAATTTATTAAATGACGACCGGTTTCGGTGCACTGTGTCACCACCATCTGGTCACATATATGTTATAAACTGGTAATCTTGTTAAAAACATTGGGTATAAAATAAAAAGTGCAACATTTGACTAAGTGCAATGTTGCACTTGTTATTCTATACCCAATTTTTTTAACAATATGATCAGTTTATATCATATATGTGACCAGATGATGGTGACACAGTGCACTGAAACCGGTCGTCATTTAATAGATTGTTAGTGTGCGATCTTGGCTTGTCATTTTGAAAACTATAAAATGATTATTGGTAGTTATAGTTGTGATGGGGGTAATAATGGGCCTAGTGCAGTAATTGTTGTTGGTGGTTATTGTGATGATGGCAGCAATGATGGTGACTGTTTGTTGTTGCTGTTGTGGTGATGGTGCTGATGGTGGTGGGGGAGGTGTTGTTATTGGTGTCTGTAGTCATGTTAGTAGTGACAATGATGGTGATGGCACTAATAGTGGTGCTCTTGGTGATGATGGTCTTGGTGATGACTGTCTTAGTGATGATGAAGGTGGTGGTGGTGGTGGTGGTGGTGGTGATGATGATGGTCATGGTGCTGATGAAGGTGGTGGTGGTGATGATCATGGTGCTGTTGCCAGTGCTGGTGATGGCGATGATGGTGGTGATGATCATGCTGCTGTTGCCAGTGCTAGTGATGGTGATGGTGGTGGTGATGATCACAGTGCTGTTTCCAGTGCTGGTAATGGTGATGGTGGTGGTGATGATCATGGTGCTGTTGCCAGTGCTGTTGATGGTGATGATGGTGGTGATGATCATGGTGCTGTTGCCATTGTTGGTCATGGTGATGGTGATGATCATGGTGCTGTTGCCACTCCTAGTGATGGTGATGGTAATGGTAGTAGGTGATGATCATGGTGCTGTTTCCGGTGCTGGTGATATGGTGATGGTGGTGGTTTTGCCAGTGCTGGTGAGGGTGATGGTGGTGGTGATTATCATGGTGCTGTTGCGAGTGCTGCTGATGGTCATGGTGGTGGTGGTGGTGGTGGTGATGATCATGGTGCTGTTGCCAGTGCTGGTGATGGTGATAGTGATGATGGTGCTGGTGATGATGATGATGATGATGATGATGATGACAACGACGATGGTGATGGTGGTGATACAGTTCTTGTTGCTGGCAATGGTACTGGATCTTATGGTGGTGATGCTTGAGCTGATGGTGGCAGTAGTGGATGAGAGTAAATTGTAGCGGTTCTGACAGTCTCCGATAAGCAACAGGAACGTACATATCAATGTGGTGGCTGAACACCGTACACGTTAACGTGGTGTCTGGACAACGGCGGGCAGAGTAGAAGTGGAAGTGTTGCACGCAGCACACACAGGTGAGGGCCGGCGGCGCGTGTCCTTGAGCCGGGCAGGCCGGCCGCTAGTCGGCGCCACTCGGAGACAATCCGACATGCGATCCCGGCGAGAAAAGCCAGGCCCGAGAATAGCCCGGGCGGCGGCGGCGGTGGAGGCTGGCGCGCCGCCACCTGGCAGGCGGGCCGGCCCCATCGCGCGGCGCGCTTTCTCCACCGCCACAGCGCTATGACGGCCGCCGCGTCACCACTCATCTGTCGCCGCTCCACTCACCGTCAGCCGCCGCGGCATACCGTCTGACGCAGCCGCAGGCGCAGGCGCCGGCCGACGTTCCCCAGTGGCGGCGCGGAACGTCAGCTTCGTTAGCGCGCAGTCGCAGCCACCACAGATTTGGCCCGTCTCCTCGTGGCTGACGTAATTGAAAAATTAAAGTTGGGTTTCTTCCGTTCCGCGTCGACGTTGCCGTACTTTCGGCTGTGACTGGCACTGTGGAACAAGCTTGATGGGAATGTGGCTGTCAGCCCAAAACAGTTCCAAGAACTGCAATACTTACATGAAAATAACTGTGGCATCAACTTGGTTCCAAAGTGTCCCCATCAGTGACGTTGAATGTGTACATTCCATCAACAGCACTGATCCCTAGATCAGTGTCTTTAACCTGTTTGAGCCCGCGATCCTCTTTCCGAGGAAAAATGTCCGGCAACCCCCTACCCTCAGGCCCGTAACAGAACTATGTCAGTGAGACTGAACAGTTCAAATTTCTAGGTGTTCAGATAGACAGTAAGATGTCGTGGAAAGCCTTGAACATGTACGTAAGTTCCCATTGCCTACTGACACTGTCAGAACCACTACAACAATTTACTCTCATCCACAACTGCCACTATCAGCTCAACCATCACCACCATAAGAGCCAGTACCATTGCCACCCACAAAAACTGTACCATCACCAGCACCACCATCATCATCACCAGCACCATCGTCACTATCTCCATCACTAGCAACAACACCACCATCATCATCACCACCTTCATCAGCACCATGACCATCATCATCACCAATACCACCACCACCACCACCACCACCACCACCTCCACCACCTTCATCATCACCGAGGCCATCATCTTCAAGCTTGTTCCAAAACTAAATTCTGCTATATTTACCATTACAACAATATCTGCAATAAGTGATTTTTCAACACGAAAAGTAGTCTATTACGCTTACTTTCACTCACTTATGACGTACGGCATTATTTTTTGGGGTAACTCGCCAGATGCAAAAAGGATATTTCCGGCTCAGAAACGGGCGGTTCGAGCAATATATGGTGTAAGTTCACGAACGTCATGTCGTCCCCTTTTCAGTAGTCTGGGGATTTTGACACTGGCGTCACAATAGTTTTTTCTTTAATGTCGCTTGTTGTTAAAAATATCAGTTTATTTCCACGAGTTAGTAGTTTTCACTCGGTGAAAACTAGACAGAAGTCGAATCTACATTTCCATCAGACCACCTTGACACTTGTGCAGAAAGATGTACAGCATCCATTTTCAATAAGCTGCCACAAGAATTAAAGAATCTTAGCACTAACCCATACGCATTCAAATCTAAACTGAAGAGTTACATCATGGCTCACTCCTTTTATTCTGTCGAGGAACTCCTAAACAATTAAGCTAATTCATTTCTTTTTCTTTATTGATTCTTTTCACTTTGTCTTAAGATTGACGTGTGCATAGGATTACTTAAAAATTTTCTATTACCATTCTTGTGTTAAGCTTCATGTACTGACTTGTTCCATGACCATAGAGACTCACTCCTCAATTAGGTCCTGTGAAACAGAAAACCATATTATTATTATAATGATTGGAAACAAAGCATCTTATATTCCTTTTCAACTCCCAGGGGGGATCACGGTTCTTTCGTGAGTACGTGTGTGACGAGCACGGGTCCCCGAGTTAATGCAGTCTTTCTTCCGTCTTTCCTTCCTGGACTGCATTTCTTTTTCCTTCTCCACCTTTCCTATCCTCACTCCTTCCCCTCCCCACCGGGTAACTGATGACTTACGTACGCAGTTTAGTCCCCATGTCTCAAATCACCAACCAACTAACCTTCGCCGCGGCGGAGCGGCCGAGCGCATTGAGGCGCTAAGCTACGATGCGCGAGGCCGTTCCCCGTCTGGGGTTCGAATCCCCCCTCGGGCTTGGATGTTTGTGACGTCTTTAGTATAAGCTAGTTCATAAGTAAATGTAAATGTAGGCTACCGCGGCTGTTGTCACTATCAATAAAATTCTTCCGGGTATGAGACCGCGTCGTCATTTTATAAACTCTGCCGACGTTTCGGCCACTGTTGCAGGCGGCCTTCATCAGGGTCTGTGTCTGAGCTATTAGGACCCAATAATAAAATGTTATTGTTATTAGTTGATTGAAAATAATATGCATCGAAAATTCGTTACCAGCTACAAACTACTAAGTTCCAATAGTAAAAAGTTATTGTTAAGTATTTATTTGAAACATAATATTACTTAATGATTGTTTTCCTGACATAACAATATTTGAACATGTGACATTCATACATGATTGCGACCATTGTAAATAACTGTAGCAGTACTGCACGAACGCTGTTAAGTCGCTTAATTAACAAGTCATCATGAGGTGGAAGAATGTCTTCATTGGCTCGCCTTTCGGTCGGCCCATCGTAAGAAATGAAAAGAGCCATAGGTACATCTTATACCTGTAACACTTATAATGTGAAAGGGACACCCGTAACATGCGTCAACAAAGCCTGTTTTTCACCTATGCCGCGGTGGAGTAGCCGAGCGGTCTAAAGCTCCTCGCTGCGGAGCGCGCGGTTGCTCACCGTCGGAGGTTAGAGTCCTCCCTAGGGCATGGGTGTGTGTGTGTGTTGTCCTTAGGTTAGTTTACCTTAGTTTAAGTAGTTTGTAAGCTACGGACATGACCGCGCAGTTTGGTCCGATATATTTACAAACATTTCAACATTTTTTCAACCTACCGATGACTTGTTAATTCAGCGACTTTCACGTAACCCTGTCACTTCCGTGTAGCACTTTTGCTATCGTAGCTGATCGTCACGAAACGTAGATTTGCTATCGAACAAGCTCTTACTGCAACCTTCTGCGAAGACGACACTCTGAGCAAGGCTTTGCGATCCGCAGGGGGACGCAACCCACGCCGGCCGCGGTGGCCGAGGTGACTGAGGCGCTACAGTCACGGTCAGCAAGGCCACTACGGTCGGGGGTTCGAATCCCCCCTCGGGCATGGATATTTGTGCCGTCCTAGTTCGTAAGTAGTTGATAAGTAGTTTGTAAGTTTAGGGACTGATGACCCCGTAGTTAAGTCCCATAAGCTTAACAAACATTTGAACATTTTGAACGCAACCCACAGGTTGAGAAACACTACCCTACATTAGCCATCGACGTCACTGAACCTGCGCAACGATGTAAACAACCACGTCTGAGTAGCACCGGTGCGTAAGACGGCCCACCTGTTTCAGTTATAACACCAGGAAAGAAGTACGCCCCTTGTGTTGACTATAGGCCTAGTTCTACCAGGCACACTAGATCAATTCCGATGTTTGATCATATCCTCATTGTTAAAAATGTTCAAATGTTGGTAAATCTATCGGACCAAACTGCGTGGTCATCAGTCCGTAGCTTACAAATTACTTAAACTAAGGAAAACTAACCTAAGGACAACACACATACCCATGCCCCAGGGAGGACTCGAACCTCCGACGGCGAGCAACCGCGCGCTCCGCAGCGAGGCGCCACAGACCGCTCAGCTACTCCACTACAGCCCGCATTGTTATTTTGGGTGTGGACGGACTCTTATTAAGGAAGTTTCCTGACCTCTCTGAGTGAACCACAGCGGTGTTGAGATAAAAGTTTTCTGGGTCTGGTACCGCGTCATGATGTAGGCTATTACTTATTTAACCAACGTTTCGGCCAACGTTACAGTGGCCTTCATCTGGGTAACTGGTGTGAGCTGGTTGTTACTACACTTATATTACTTTCATTTAGACATTACGTCACAATTTTTTTTTTTTAAAAATAAGCGATGTTATTGGTGAATGTATTGCGGAAGAGTGGAACTTTATTTTTGATAGGATGCTGAGGTGGAAGATGAAGACAACAAAACAGCTGAGCTCAACAAACTAGAAACAACATTTCTGGCAAATGGCTACAAGCATAGAGTGATCCACACCGCCATGGACACAAATAAAAGAAACATCAGTAGGCAGGAAGTCAACAAAAAGCAGCCAGCAGCACGCTTACCTTATGTAAAAAACGTCACAGATCGCATTGCCAAACATCTTCGCCGTGTAGGAATCCAGCCTTTCTTCTACAGCAGTCGCAAGGTCAAGGATGCTCTTGGTTCCACAAAGGACAACATAGACGCACTACATGCATCAGGAGTATACAAGGTGGAATGCGAGTGTGGGGAAGTGTACATAGGTGAGACAGGGAGGGCAGTGGCAACACGCATACGCGAACATGAACGCTACATTCGATTAGGCCAACACAACAAATCTGCAGTAGCCGAACACCAGCAAGATTGCAGCAGGAAGATAAAATTTAACGATGCCAGAATACTCGCCAAGCAACCAGGGATGGTCAAACGCAAGATAAGGGAAGCCATCGAAATTGTTAAACACCCCAATAACATGAATAGAGAAGATGGACTCAGGCTTGCCCCCTCTTGGCTACCGGCCATCACAGCGTAATAGGCCGCACTGACATCACAACACGCGAGCGTCACCAGTAAGCTACTGCCGCCGCGCGGCCCACGGCCAGCAGGAGAGATACGGAAGCCCTCACCCCATTCGCCGATGAACACCAACCTGTCTCGCTATGCAAGAAGCAATAGGCAACGGCTAACCCCCACCCCTTCCACCTCAGCATCCTATCAAAAATAAAGTTCCACTCTTCCGCAATACATTCACCAATAACATCGCTTATTTTAAAAAAAAATTATGACGTAATGTCTAAATGAAAGTAATATAAGTGTAGTAACAACCAGCTCACACCAGTTACCCAGATGAAGGCCACTGTAACGTTGGCCGAAACGTTGGTTAAATAAGTAATAGCCTACATCATGACGCGGTACCATACCCAGAAAACTTTTATGCCATCTGACTCTGGCCGCGGAAGCCTACGTAATTACACAGCGGTGTTGTTCGGACGTGGAGGAAGTAAAGAGATACAACTGTCGATGACTTGCGTCCTTGCGGCCACCCAAAGACTACCACAGCAGCTGGTCATCGTTTTAGACTAGGAGGAACCCTGAGAGGAATGCCACCATGCCGAACAATATTCATCAGTCTGGATGTGCAGCTCTTGTTATATCCGCTTTTATAGTAAAAAAATGCTAGATATGAGATCCGACTGATATGCAAGAACATTATTTTTACTTTTTACTTAAACGAGTTTCAGCACTTATATGCCATCATCATTTTTTTCCCTATTTACTTCTCGCTTGGTCATACATTTCGTGTAGCACCTAGCGTTGTCATGATTTGTTTTGGAGCATCGTTTCTCTTCTGCATTTCTATGGACATCACACAAACACTACACATATTTCCCAATCTTTTTTCTTTCACCATCACTTCATTTTGGCCGAAGTATGAAATGACGGTAAAGAGGAAGTAAGTGTATTGCTTGTGTGTTGTTTACAGAAATACAGAAGGCATGTCTTTGTACTAAAGAGGTGGTTTGGGGATACGTATTTTAAACTTCTGTTATATGCAGGGTGAATCTAAATTCGCCCACTCGGGCTTCGCAGCGCGATTCCTCACATGCTAGCAATAAGAAAATGTCTGTCACAAAAATTTCGTCCTGCGCATATTTCCGGCAGTAAATGGACGTCGAAGATTGAGATGGGTGTGTGTCCCATACGTCAGTGTGTTGCAGAATTACACTACTACACCAACAAACTTCAAGGGGATGTGGGGGGTGTTTTGAGGAACAAAGTGAGCATAGAAACCCATGCACGGAAACGTCATCCAATGACGATACAGAGCGTCGAAGTTGCTAGCGGCAGGAGCTTGTGCATGTAACATGGACTCTCCGAAGCGTCGTTGAATGGCGAGTGCGGGCGTGGGTTTCCGTGCCCACTTTGTTCCTCAAGACACCTCCCACATCCCCTAGAAGTTTGTTGATGTAGTAGTGTAATTCTGAAACACGCTGACGTATGCGACACAAGCCCATCTCAATCTTCGACGTCCATTTACTGCCGGAAATATGCGCAGGACGACATTTTGTAAGAGACATTTTTCATTGCTGGCATGCGAGGAATCGCACTGCGAAGCCCGAGGGCGCGAATTTAGATTCACCCTGCATATACCTATTTTCAGAAGAAATTTTTAACGAAACTTTGCCTTCGAAAACAACGAGAAAAGTCCAAACACGTAAGTCTTAAATGAAGTGCTAAGTGTGGTGAAGACCTTTATATTATTTTCAAGTCACTGGAGGAAAGGCTAAGAGATTTCCGTGGAACACCATTGACAAAGTGTAGAGAACCGGCATTTTAAACTAACTGTAGAGTGATTCTTCTGCCGCAAACGAACATTTCGCGTACGATAAGAGAAAACATTACTCGTACGGGTACCTGGAGAGAGTTTTGTGTCTCTTGATCAATTTGCAAATCGTACACCGCGGTGGAGTATCCGAGCGGTCTAAGGCGCCTCGCTGCGGAGTGCGAGGTTGCTCGCCGTCAGAGGTTCGAGTCCTCCATGGGGCATGGGTGTGTGTTGTCCTTAGGTTAGTTTACCTTAGTTTAAGTAGTTTGTAAGCTACGGACTGATGACTACGCAGTTTGGTCCGATAGATTTACAAACATTTGGAAATTTATTTATTTATTTATTTATTTTGGGTAAATTGTACTTGAAACGGAATGACTAGTAGAGCAACAGCAAGTTCAGGGCACTCGTGCGATGTTTTAGAACGAGTCTGAAGAAAGACCAACAACACAGTAAGAGGTGCAAACCTCTCTGGTGAGGTCGCATTTATTAAACTGATGACATGTAAACAATCTAGTATTCTGGTCGTATCGGTAAATTGACGTAGTCGATGGCACCAAAATGCGGGAGATCTCAAGATGGTATTTTTGTATTTTGCGTATAGCGAAGAAACGCTACTTTCTCTTTTTACATTACAAGAGTGTAAACAACGTTTGTAAAGAGAATTAAGCTCCAATCTGCGTGTTGTGAAAAGTAAAGGAGCTATTTGCTTGTAATAAAATGTTCAAATGTTTGTATAGCTTATAGGACTTAACTACGGGGTCATCAGTCTCTAAACTTACAAACTAGCTAACACTAAGGACGGCACAAATATCCATGCCCGAGGGGGGATTCGAACCCCCGACCGTAGTGGCCGTGCAGACCGTGACTGACGCGCCGCAGTCCCCTCGGCCACCGCCGCCGGCTGCTTGTAATATATTTTATGCCTGATGTTCGAATGTTTGTAATTCTATCGGACTCAACTGCTTGGTCATTAGTCCGTAGCTTAACTACTTAAACTAAGGTAAACTAACTTAAGGACAACACAAACACCCATGCCGAGGGAGGACTCGAACCCACGATGGCGAACGGCCGAGCGCACCGTAACACGGCGCCCCAGCGCGCACGGCTAATCCGCCGCGGCTTTAAGCCTGAAGACTTCTTTTTTGGTCCGATGACCTTCTCAGCTAGAAACTCTTCCTGCAGTAGGTGTGATATTTCGTACTCTCTTACACTGTCCATCAGGATGCAGCGGAAAAAGTATCACACGCCTTACTGAAATAAGCAACACGATAACATGATGCCAACGTGAGTGAAGATGTCTGCTGTCGTTTGGGTCTTGTATTGAAGAGGGGGAGCTGCAATCCAGAAAATCATTGTTTTACGAACCCAAGTTTATTTCTACAGAGGAAATTTTCTGTTACCATAAGTGTTACAGTACACGCGAGCACAAAACATCTTTCAATATGGTGCAAAGGACCGATGTCAGAGATATAGGCTAGTGGTATTGTGCGTCTATTCGACAATCTCTCTTGAGAATGGGAATGACCTTTGCTTTTTATAATCGCTAGGAACTGTGGTGTCGCACAAGTACAAAGTGCGCGCCACCTACTTTCGCCGCGCGCCGCCATGCACGCACGGCGCGGCGTTCTCACGACGACAGCCACGAGCGCCCTCTGCTGCAACTCCGCTCGTGGCTCCCACTGAACGACATCGTCACTTGGGACTGAGATAGCAACCAGTTAGGACCATCGGAATCAGATAGGCACCAGTGAAGACTTGGCTATCAGTTAGGCACTAGGCAGGACTCTAGCTCAACTATGTATCAACATTCTGCAGTACTATGTAAAAGTTAAGTATTGTATAAATTCTGTGCAATATATATATATATATCTCGTTCTAATTTACTCTAGTGTTTCTAGTTTCTGGTTGCTCCTCTCCGTACCTGCACCAGCGTGCTATCTTTATTCCTGTGTCGGTCTCATTCCACTCGGCCACCGACACCTACGACGAGGCTGGGACACAAAAGCGGCGACGAAGTTGGGACACAAAAGGAACACTTCGCTCCTACAGAAAATGTCGGTACACTGCTTGTTGGAGGGAGCCACTTTGATGGACATTTTAGGAATTCTGTAATTTTCTTGCCTATTCTCTTGTTTTGCAGGTCAAACGTGCAGTATTTTATGGCAATCAGATAAAAATATAATTCTTATACGAAGTGACTATCCTCAAACAAAGTCACCAATTTCCAGCTATTTCTTTGGGATTTCCCTATTTATTTAATTTTTGGTATTAAACCACCTGCGTGTTAAAGAGAGTTTTCAAAACAGTCATTTTTGTGCTTTATTGATACTAACGTAAAGCATAACATTTCTTGCAAAAGTGCTAGTCGTGCAAGATTCTCAGAACTTATTTGAAGTTTGGAAAGTAGGAGGAGAAGTACTGGTGGGGGTAAAGCTGTGAGAACGGGCCGTGAAACATACCTTGATAGCTTAGTCGGTAGAGTGCTTTCAGACGAAAGGAAAAGGTCCTAGTTTCAAACCACGGTTTCGTCACACAGTTTAAATCTGCCAGGAAGTTTCATATAAGCACACACTCCGAAACAGAGTTAAAGTTTCATTAGGTACCTGTACAACGTGTTATCTGAAAAATACGAGGCGTAATCAATTATTTCCGCAGATCTGGCTAAAGGTAGAAACTTGTGTCTTGTTTTCAAATAAGCGTGCATTCATTGTAAATGCAAGATAGATACTTTTACACTTTAGGTGCCATAGGACTCTAGCGACATTTACGTGGTGTGCCATCGTCTGAAATTCGTTACCAGACATATGGTTACAGTGTGTTGGATGGGTCAAATGAACGTTCGTGGATGAAACAATTCAGAGAATGCGTAATGCAGTGTGACAACACACCAAGGCAATTTCGGCCTCTCGCACCTGCTGATCTGATGACATGATCGAGTGAATTGAGAAAACAGTTTTGGAGGATCGCCGAAGGCTTATGGAACACATCGACTACAAGGCTGGTCTGTCCGTGGGATCTGTTCACGTATCTTAATATGAGGAGCTGAAAATGCGAAAAGAGTCCTCTAGCGGTTGTCGCGAATGCTGACGGATGACCACAAGACTTCCCACTTTCAAATTAAAATGTTTGTAAAGCTTATGGGATTTAACTGCGGGGTCATCAGTCCCTAAACGTACATACTGGTTATGAACTACCTTATACTGAAGACAGCACAAACGTCCATGACCGAGGGGGTGATTCGAACCCCCGACGGGGAACGATCTCGCGCATCGTAGCATATCTACATCTACATAGATACTATGCAAATTACATTCAAATGCCTGACAGAGGGTTTATTAACAACTTTCATAACTTTTCTCTATCGTTCCATTCTCTAATAGCGCACGGGAAGAAAGAACACCTAAATCGTTCTGTTTTCGATCTGATTGCTCTTATTTTATTGGGATGGTCATGTCTCTCTAAGTAGGTGGGTGCTAGCAAAATATTTTCACATTCAGAACTAAAAGTCGGTGATTGAAACTTCGCAAACAGATCACGCCGCAATGAATAACGTCTTTCTTTTAATGATTTCCACCCCAATTCGGGCAACATTTCAGTGACGCTCCCCCCCCCCCCCCCCCCGTAACGTGATAGAACAAAACGAGCTGCCATTCTCTGAACCTTCTCAATGTATTCCGTGAATCTCACCTGGTGAGGGTCCCACAAGGGGCAACAGTACTCCAGGAGAGGACGCACAAGTGTGATGTAGCGAGTCTCTTTGGTGGAGCTGGTGCATGTTCGAAGCGTTCTGCCGATGAAACGTAACCTTTGGTTCGCCTTCCCCACAATATTTTCTGTGTGTTCTCTCCAGTCAAAGTTGTTCGTAATTGTAACTCCTAGGTATTTGATAGAATCTACGACCTTAAGGTTTGACTGATTTATCGCGTAATTGAAGTTCAGCGGACTTCTTTTAGTGGTCATGTGTATTACTTCACACTTTTCTTCATTTAGTGTCAATTGCCAATTTTCGCACCATGCAGAAATTTTGTCTAAATCGCCTTGCAGTTGCTTTTGATCCTCTGTTGACTTCACTAACCGATAAACGACAGCATCATCTGCGAACAATCTAAGGGAGCTATTTCAGATTGTCTCCTAAATCGTTTATAAACACGAGAAAGAGTAGGGGACCTATAACGCTTCCCTGTGGAACGCCAGATATCACTTCTGTTTTACTCCATGACTTACCGTCAATTACACCTGTGTCCTTTCTGATAGGAAATCGTGAATCCAATCGCACAATTGGGGAGATATTCCGTAAGCACGCAATTTCATAAGAAGCCGCTTGTGGGGTACAGTGTCAAAGACTTCCTGAAATCCAGAAATATGGAATCGATTTGAGTGATACTTTCTGAATCCGTGTTTTGACTACTGGTTAATAGCATAACGCCTCAATACGCTCGGACGCTCCGTCGCGGGGGCGTCGCACTTAGCAAGTTATCAGGCAATGTTGAAGCCAGCTAACGGCATGAATCGACCTTTTATTTTCATCGAATGTGACAATGATGAAACACGGACGGCGTTTTTCGATCCTGAAACGAAGCGCAACTGCAAAAGTGGTCGCAAGCGGTCATAGTCATATTGTGATTGATGTGTCAAATGAATGTTCGTGGATGAAACAATTCAGAGAATGTAGAACGCAGTACAACACACAAAGGCAATCTCGGCCTCTCGCACTTGCTGATCTGACGACATGATCGAGTGAGCTGAGAAAATTGTTTTGGAGGATCGCCGAAGGATTGTGGAACACATCGCCTACAAGGCTGGTCTGTCCGTGGGATCTGTTCACATATCTTTACATGAGGAGGTGAATGTTGACGGAAGACCTCTAGGCTGCGGACGAGCAAGTTGTGAATCAATGTTGGCGACCAATAACGGCATGAATTGACTTTTTTTTTTTTTTTCATCGAATGTGACATTGGATGAAACATGGATGGCGTTTTTCGATCCTGATCAGAAGTTCAAATGTTTGCAAAGCTTAAGGGACTTAACTGCGGGGTCATCAGTCCCTAAACTTACAAACAACTTATGAACTATCTTATACTAAAGACGGCACAAAGATCCATGCTCGAAGGGGGAATTCGAATCCCCCGACGGCAGCAGACGGCCGCGCGCACCGCAACACGGCGCTCCAGTACGCGCGGCTAATCCGCCGCGGCTTTCGATCCTGAAACGAAGCGCAATTGCATAAGTGATATTCCAGTGGTCAAAGCGGAATCCTAAAGAAGCGTTCTCAACAGTCACGGCATTATATCGTCGTCGTCGTGAAAAATTTTTACAGCTGCAGGGGAATTACGTCGAAAAATGACAGAAATTTTACACTTCGTGTGTAATGTATCTGTCGCAAAAAAAAAAAAAAAAAAAAAAAAAAAAAGACGCCCTGTAGGTTTGGCTGTGATGTCGCCGGTCCTTCTCGGTGTTTCATTTTGGGCGGCTAGTAGTGTAACTCGCCGAGATCGTCGTACGGCGTGTCTGTCTTCACGCTGTCGGCACGCGGCGAGTTGTCCCGCCTCGTGACGGATGCGTGGCGAGTGGACTTCTCGCCAAGTGCGGTGGTCCCGTCCATAAAGGCGACTGCCGGAGGGCCCGCCCGCTTTAAAAGCCTCTTTCAAGAAATGAAAATGTTAGTTTGTTGATCGGGAAAGCAAACAAACAGCGGTGCGGGCGCGGTGGGGCTGCGCGCGTGCGTCATCCCCCGGAAATAACTTTAGGGTTATTAGGCTGTGTTTGTGGGCCGCGCGCGCCGACAGCCGCGGCCGCGTCCTTCGTCCAGACACTGTGTCACGCCCCCTCCCTATTTATACAGCCAGACGCCCCCGCGCTCTGCCATAACAGCCAGTACTGATTATGCCGTAGCGGCTTAACGACCACTCTCTAGTGTATACCGCGGAAGTGCTTTCCTTCAGGTGGGCACGAGGGAGAACTGCGGTTCGAGTCTCTTGCCTTCCATCGACCGAGAGAGCACAGTGGAAAAGCCCGCCTACCACTCGACGATGCGGATAACTTTGACACCAACGTGAACAGGAAAACACGAAGTTTGAAAATACTGTACCTCGAGGGAAGGAACATACTGATCACTTACTGAAACGTGGCCCCTCAGCGAAGAATGTTGGGAGCTAAAGCTTGCATTCAGCTCGTAGCGCACTGGCTGTTGTACATCTAGATCTACATGCAATACTCTGCAAATCATATTTAAGTGCCTGGCATAGTGTTCATCGAACCACCGTTATAGTATTTATTTTCCATTCCATTCTAGAACCCCCCCCCCCCCCCACCGGGCATGGATATTTGTGCCGTCCTTAGTATTAGCTAGTTCATAAGTAGTTTGTAAGCTTAGGGACTGATGACCTCATAGTTAAGTCCCATAAGTTCTACAAACAGTTAAACCATTCTCGAAAAGCGCGCGGGAAGAAAGAACACCTGAATCTCTTCGTTCGAGCTCTGGTTTCTCCTATTTTATTCTGATGATCATTTCTACCTATGTAAATGGGAGTCAACAATATATTTTCGCATTCGGAGGAGAACATTGGCGATTGGACTTTCGTAAGTAGCCCACGCCGCAGCGATAAGCGCCGTTGTTGTAATGATTCCCATCCCATATCCTGTATCATTTCCGTAACGCTGTCTCCCCTGTATCGTGACAATACGAAACGAACTGCCCTTCTCTGGACTCTTTCGATGTCCTCCGTCCTGATAAGCATCCCACACTCGTCAGCAATACTCCAAAAAAGGACGGACAAGCGTAGTGTATGCACTTTGTTTAGTAGTTCTCTTACATCTTTTAAGAGTTCTGCCAATAAAACGGAGTCTCTGGTTCGCCTTTCCCACAATATTATCTACGTGTTCTTTCCAATTTAAGTCTGAAGTAATAGTAATTCCTAGTTTTTTTTGTGGAGTTTACAGCCTTTACTTTTGATTGATTTATCTTGTAAACAAACTTAACAGATTTCTCTTCGTACTCATGTGGACGACTTCACACTTCTCATTATTTAGAGTCAATTGCCAATTTTTACACCATATTGATATCTTATTTAGATCGTTCTGCAGTTGGTTTTGATCTTCAGATGATTATACTAGACGGTAAATGATGGCGTCATCTGCAAACAACCTAAGAGAGCTACTTAGATTTTCTCCCAAATCGTTTATGTAAATAAGGAACAGCAGAGGACCAATAACACTACCCTGTGCAACGTTCGATATCACCTCTGTTTTAGTCGGTGCTCGTGAAATGTTTTACAATTAACATTGGTAGTCTAGTAATGAAATAATAAAATAAGGTCTTTATTATGCTGAATGAAAGCGGAAGGTTGTTTTCGGCGCACGTGTTATTACGTCACATATTCTTAACTACAAGCTGTACAACAATAAAATTTCTATCATGTATTCAGTTATGAATCTGCGAGGGTTGCCCACAGTAATGGACATAAATTTTTTTCCTCAGCAGAAAACAACGTGGCGAATACGATACGTTACATATGAATTATTTGAAGTTTTCTGCGTGTTATCCGTGCCATAGTGCAGTCAATGCGGGACATAAAAAGAAATAGGCGCGGTGCAGTGGTTGAGCGCCCTAAGGCGTCTTGCTGTAGAGCGCGCGGTTGCTCACCGTTGTTGTAATGATTCCCATCCTAGATCCTGTATCATTTCCGTAACGCTGTCTCCCCTGTATTGTCTCGTGACAATACAAAACGAGCTTCCCTTCTATGGACTCTCTCTATGTCCTCCGTTAAACCCATCTGATAAGGATCCCACACTGGGCAGCAATACTCCAAAAATGGACGGACAACCGTAGTGTATGCACTTTCTTTTGTAGTTCTATTGCATCTTTTAAGGGTTCTGCCAATAAAACGCAGTCTCTGGTTCGCCTTTCTCACAACATTATCTACGTGTTATTTCTAGTTTAATTATGAAGTAATAGTAATTCCTAGGTATTTTGTGGAGTTTACGGTCTTCACTTTTGAGTGATTTATCTTGTAAACAAAGTTTAACGGATTTCTTTACGTACTCATATGGACGACTTAGAACAAGCCCTGCCTCTTTATCCCAGTGCCGCCAGCTTACGGCGCATAGCTTACAGGCTTTAAAAGAAACAACATGTACGGCGTTAATGCGTCACAGATGGAACACGAAAGTATCACTTTAATGTTTGAGTAATAGATAACTGGAACTTATACCTACTAAATATTAATAATTTTAAGGGACTTATTAAGCGGGTGTAGCCTATTTTCATTGTCGTAAATGAATAACATTTGGAATTAACATTTCTCACACCACTTTCAAGGACAACATTCTTTTTTTATAAGGGATCGTCAGGGTATGTGGACTTATTTTAGAAAATAACAAAGTCGAAGGCAATAATAGATACCCCATACAAATTAACAATACATTGACGATGTCTACGATGTACAATGCCGTTACGAGGTAAGGTTGGAAGAGAGCATAATCATTCCATTGACACACGAACTCAGCCGACTTCCGCCAATCACAGAGGGGCCACGAAAAAGCGCGTGACCTGCATAGACGTGAAACATTGAAAACAGTAACAGGGAGATCTTGTATGGTATGATATGATCTACGTTTGGTGCAATTGTTCTTGCCTGCAGACCCTATCCTGAAGCAACAATCGCACAGGGCACCCTATTTAAGGCGCCTATTGCAAGAGTCGTAGTGAATTATATACATCCAGAATAAAACTTTCACTCTGCAACGGAGTGTGTGCTGACGTGAAACTACCAAGCAAATGTAAACTTTATGCAGGAACGGAGATTCAAACCTAGAACCTTTGCCTTCTGCGGGCAAGAGCTCTACTATCTGAGCTATCCCGGCACGCTTAACGGCCCCTCATCACAGCTTAAGCTCCGCCAGTAACTCGCCTTCTACTTTCCAAACTATTTCCAAAGTTCTCTTGTGAAACTTGAAGGAGTATCTCTCCTGGAAGAAAGGATATGGTGGAGACATGGATTAGCCACAAGCTAGGGGAAATTTACAGATTCATATTTGCACTTTACAGCGGAGTGTGTGCTGATATGAAACTTCCTAGCAAATTAAAACTGTGTGTCGGGATTCAGACCTCCGATCTTTGCCTTTCACGGGCAAGAATTCTACCAACTGAGCTATCCAGACACGCTTCACGGTCTGTCCTCACAGTTTTACTTTCGCCAGCGCCTCACCACCTACTTTCCAAACTTCACAGAAGTTCTTCTGAGAACCTTGCAGGATTTGCAGTCTTGGAAGAAAAGATATAGTGGATTTTTTTTTTATTTATTTATTTATTTTTGCGTTAGTCTCTCTAGAACTAAGAAATGGCTTCAGTGCTTTGAACAGTCACTTTAATACAGGGATGGTCTAGGAAAAATAGAGAAAGTCCTATGAAACAACCGGAAAATAGAAAAAAATTGACACTGGTGTTTTTGTTTGATCATCACCACTTCCTATTAAAAGCCTCACATCGATTGCAGCGCTTCTCTTGGACTCGTGACCATATCTTTTGGTTCCTGGACTGCTGGGTAATCAACGCATGGGAATATGATTTCATATTTCAGTCGGTAAGAGCTGACTGTAAAGTTCGAAAGTGACGCATACTTCACGAGGTCTCTCTCCTAAGTTGTGAAACAAAGCAATTTGAAAGATAGAGCCGAGCAGGAATGGCATTATGTTTATATCAAGGACAAAAAGCACACACAATATATATAAGAAAAAGTGTAATTGAATGTAGTCTAATAAAACCAGGTACTGCTGAGGAATTAGAATAGGTATCGGGACAACAAAAATAGTAGATGAGTTTCGTTACTTGGGAAGCAAAATAATTTCTAATGGCCGAAGTGAAGTAGATACAAGATGTCAAATGACTACGGACAGAAATCACTCCTAGAGACGCCAAATTTGTTAACATTCAAAATTAATGTTAGAAAGTCCTTTGTGAAAGCATTTGTTTGAAGTCTAGCGATCCGAGGTAGGACTGGAACCTCCGACGGTGGCAACCGCGCGCTCTGCTGCATGGCGTTCTATGCCTGCCAAGATTGGTCATAACACAAGAAAACTATTTGTCTTATTTGGCGTTTACACGGTGAGTTTTATAATATTCTTAATGTTATTTATGTGATTAAATGACAAATTTGTGTCGGTATAAGATATTTATCAACTATTGAACTATTCCTATTAGGATTTTGGCTCCTACCAGCAAAAATCTGCTCGAAGAATCACATAAATAACACAAAACACATTCTGAAACACAGTGTGCAGCGTGGATGTATTACTAAACTCAGCACAACGCTACTCAAGACAATAGTTTGCGTGTGTGATGAATACTCTTGGCAGGCAACGCACAGGCCTTGTTAATCTAGGTGGAGTTGCCTTAGAGCGCTCGGCCACTCCACCGCGGACCGAGCGAGGGTGGCACATTGGTTATTCACTGGACTTGCATTCGGAAGGACAATGGTTTAGATCCATCTCTAGCCATCTATTTTTTAGGTTTCCATACTGTTCTTAGATCACTGTAGGTATTCAGGATGTTCCTTTGAAAGGGAACGGACGATTTGCTTTCCCATAGGTACCCAAAATATCCGATCGTATGCTCTCTAATGACCACGCTGTCGACGGGATGTTAAACCCTTAGCTTCCATCTTTTTTTTTAATTTAATTTAATTTAATTTTTTTTTCATTTTGAAATCGACTTCGTAGGGTAACACATACCCCCCTACACACACACACACACACACACACACACATGCCCGAGGGAGGACTCTAACCTCCGATGATGAGCAACCGCATGCTCCGCAACAAGGATCTTTAGAGCGCTCGGCCACTCCACCGCGGTCCAAGGGAAGGTGGCACAGTGGTTATACACGGTACACGCGTTCGGGAGGACAATGGTTCAAATCTATTTCGAGCCATCCAAAAGTAGTTTTTCCTTTATCTTCCTTAATCACTCCAGGTATTTGGGATGTCCCTTTGAAAGGACACGGCCGATTGCCTTTCCCATCCGTACCCAATAAATCCGATCGTTAGCTCCGTCTGTAATGGCCACACCAAACTATTAGCTTCCGTCACTTTTATTTTCTTTTTCAATTCTTTGGACAACAAATACCACCCCCTCCCCTTTCACCATATACAGGCATGCCGAAGGGTGGACTCCAACCACCGACAGTGAGCAACCATGCGCCCCACAGTAAAGGCGCCTTATAGCGCTCGGCCACTACCGCTATACGAGCCGAGGTGGAGCAGTGGTTATACACGTGACTCGGTTTTGGGAGAACAATGGTTCAAATCCATCTCCGTCCATCTGGATTTAGGTTTTCCGTAATTTCCCTAAATCACTGCGGTATTCGGGATGTTTTTTTGAAAGGGCACGGCCCATTTCCTTTCTCATCTGTACCCATAAAAATCCGATCGTAAGCTCCGTCCCTAATAACCATGCTGTCGACTGGACGTTAAACACTCAGCTTCTGTCATTATTTTCTTTTTGAGTTCGAATTCATAGGGCAACATGTAGCCACTCACCCACCCACCCACCCACACACACACACACACACACACACACACACACACACACACACACACACACGAGGGAGGACTCGAACCTCCGACGAAGAGCATGGCACCTTGTAGCACTCGGCCACTCCACCGTGACCCGAACGGAGGTGGCCCATTGGTTATATACTGGACTCATATTCGGAGTTCAAGGTTCAAATCCTTCTCTGGATATCTAGGTTTAGATTTTCCGTAATTTCCCTAAATCACTCCAGGTATTTGGGATGTTCCTTTGAAAGGGCACGGCTGATTTTCTTTCCCATCCGTACCAAAAAAATCCGATCATCAGCTCCGTCTGTAATGAACATGCTGTCAATGGGACATTAAACCATTATCTTCCTTCGCTATTTTTATTCTTTTAAAATTCGTAGCACAACAGATACTGCCCCCTACCCACACACACATGACACACCCATGCCCAAGGGAGGACTGAAACCACCGACAGTGAGCAACCGCGCGCTCCACAGTAAAGGCGCCTTAAAGCGTCGGCCACTACCGCTATGGCAGCGGAGGTGGAGCAGTGGCTATATACGTGACTCCGTTTTGGAAGGATAGTGGTTCAAATCCATCTCCGGCCTTCTGGTTTAAGGTTGCCCATAATTTTCATAAATCACTCCAGGTATTCGGGATGTAGCTTTGAAATGGCACGGCCGATCTCCTTTCCTATCGTACCCAAAAAATCCATCGTAAGTGCTGTCCCTAATAACCATGCTGTCGACGGGAGTTAAACACATAGCTTCCGCCACTTGTTTTTCTTTTTTAATTCTAATTAGTAGGACAACACGTTCACACACACACACACACACACACACACACACACACTCACACACGAGGGAGGACTCGAACCTCCGACGGTGAGAAACCACGCGCTCCACAGCATGGAGCCTTAGAACGCTCGGCCTCTCCACCGTGGCCCGAACGGGGGTCACCCATTAGTTATACACTGGACTCACATTCGGAGGAAAAAAGTTTAAATGGACTTAACTACGGGGACATCAGTCCCTAAACTTACAAACTACTGATGAAGTATCTAACACTAAGGAGGCATAAATATCCTTTCCCGAGGGGGGGATTCGAACCCCTGACCATAGTGGTCGTGCAGACCGTGACTGGCGCGCCTCAGTCCCCTCGGCCATGGTTCAAATCCATCTCCGGCCACCCAGATTTAGTTTTTCCGTACTTCCCCTAAATCACTCCAGGTATTCGGGATGTTCCTTTGAAAAGGCAAGGCCTATTTCCTTTCCCACCCGTACCTAAAAATCCGATCGTGAGCTCCGTCTGTAATGACCACGATGTCAACAGGACGTTAAACCCGAGCTTCCTTGTTTTTTATTTCTTTCTTTTTTTTTTTTTTTTTTTTTTTTTTCGTAGGAGAGAAAGAGAGAGCGTCTAGGAAGAGGAAGAGAGGGAGAGTGAGTGAGAGAGAGAGAAAGGGACAAAGCGAAACAAATTACAACGGGCGTTGCACACTCCCCGAAAAGGCACGACTCATTTTCTTTGTCCCCTTAAACGCCGAGAATATCTTTAGTTTTATTCGCCGCCAGCGAGGCACAAAGTGGGGAAGGAAGGCAGGCGGCAGCGGTGAAAGGGCCGCGGCGCGTGGGGCCCTGATTCAGGCGGAGGGAGCCGGGCGCACCTTTGAGCGCGGCAGACGAGCCCGCGCCGGCTCAAATTAGTGGGCCTGCCGGGCCTTTGAGGCGCCGCCTTTGCCTTTGCAGTTTAGAGTATCGTTAGACAATTCCGCGCGTCCGCGTCTCGTTACCGCCGGCGGACGCGCCTCTGCAGCCAGTGGGACGGACCCGCCTGCCGCGGAATGAAGACATTAATTCGGCGCGCTAATTCAGCTGTGGCTGCGGCTGCGGCGGCGGCAGCTGCGAGCGCCTTCATTAAGCGACGGCACCAGCTGCGTCCCCGACGAGCCCCAGCCGGCTGCGCCACTGTGTGTCTCTCCCGTCTGCGCAGAAAGGCGCACTCCTTTCTAGGCGCTTCCTGATTAAGCGAGCGACTTTTCCCGCTTTTCTAACGCGAGCTGAGCCGTATACCGTTAGGCGACTCCCAGTAGCATTGATTAACATAGTTGTGTAACGTGACTTCGTTGGTGCGTGAGAGGGATCGTGCCGTAAATGAGTTTCTTAGCTTCTCATTCAACGAACAGAGGATACCGTTCCCCAAAGACGTTCAATGAACACAGTAAGAGGATATGGTCTATCAGACGAATTGCGTGATTGGATTGAGGAGTTCCTAGGTAACAGAATGCAGTTGTGTCCACAACGAGCCCCAGTCCACTGCGGCACTGCGTGTCTCCCCCGTGTGCGCAGAAAGGCACGCTCCTTTCTGGGCGCTTCCTGATTAAGTGAGCGACTTTTCCCGCATTTCTAACGCGAGCTGAGCCGTATACCGTAGCGGGACTCGCAGTAGCATTGATTAAAATGGTGGTGTGTAACGTGACTTCGTCGGTACGTGAGAGAGAGCATGCCATAAATAAGTTTCTTAGCTTCTCATTCAGCGAACAGAAGATATAGTTCCCCACAGACGTTTAATGAACAAAGTAAGACAATATGCTCTATTAGACCAATTATGTGATTGGAATTGAGGAGTGCAACATGTCAAATATCAAAATATTGACAAAGCACCCCTACACTGTGGTGCATATCATTGTACTTTATACAAAATATTTATGTATGACATGCAATGTATATGAAATAGTATTTTATGTAATCATGTAATTTTTTTGTATATACCATGTTTAATGTAAAAAAGCACAATTGCCTCACAGGCAAAGATCATAGGTAATAGATAATCTATTGTACATGTAATATCTCTATACATGATTTCCCGCCTAATAGTCAATATTGTGCTTCACTTAAGTCAGTGCTGAGCTTGATTCTGAAGTGCCTTTAATGTAAACCTTGAGAAGGATGGATTCTGTCATTTTATTGTTGACATGTAAATTTTATTTGCGTGACACATTAATATGGATGTATACCAATGTGCTATATTAGAAATTGTTGTTACAGCAGTGATGTAAAAAAATACGACAGTTATGTAATTATGTCATTGTATATAGATAAGATTTTTTGCTATATATAATGCAGCTCATACTGTAAAACAAAACAAAACAAAAAAAAAAAAAAACAAAAAAAAAAAAAAAAAAAACCTCGCTGTATTGGGTCTGAAGATAGCGTCTAGCACGCTGAAACCGGTCATATAATTAAAAGAAGAAAGCGATCGTGACTGGAAACCTTTTATTAAACATTTCTAGATCACCCCAACAAAGCGTTCCATATATAATTAAAAAAAAATAAAAAAATTAAAAAAAGTCGGTTAGAACTGCCGGTGGCAGAGACAAACCAGGATTTTGTGTCACAGCGTTGTCTCCAAATTTCGTAGAAAAAACTGCATTTTGTTACAGTTCCAGTGTACCAAGTACGATTATAGATAATGTTGAG
Organism: Locusta migratoria; assembly: GCA_026315105.1. Taxonomy (NCBI): domain Eukaryota; kingdom Metazoa; phylum Arthropoda; class Insecta; order Orthoptera; family Acrididae; genus Locusta; species Locusta migratoria. Next base: position 131,350,084 of record CM048744.1, on the reverse strand, counting down.
ACTGAATGCACAACCTCTCAATGTCTCTCTCTCCCAGTCTTTTGACCCACTTTACGTTACGGTAGTAACACTAAAAATGGGCCTTTGCGATCGTCTTTTGACAGCTCGAAATTTAAATGATAATAATGGCTTACCTATTCATCTGACAAGAAAACTGAATAACCGAATTTGTAGAGGTGATAATTCTCTACAACTTTGCTCTCTTATGGTTTTTTTTTATATATCTCATAGCGTTTCAAAGATATTTGCAAAAATAACGATGATTTTGGGATGTATGCCTGTCTGTCTATCCGTCTGTCTGTCCGTAATGTGTTCCCTGTTGTTAAGACCAACCGTTCAACCGAGCAGCACCAAATTTTACAGATATGATTGTAGGCCACCAAAGACCAGAACCCCCCTTTTTTTATTCCTTTTTTTTTAATTTTTCGGACAAAAAATACATTAGAAATACAAAAAAAAGCAGTTGTAATATAATTGTAATTGCAAACGAACCGTTCATCTAACACGAAAATTGAATAACCTCATTGGTAGAGGAGAAAATTCTCTACAACTTAGCTCCCTTATGTTTTTTCAATATCTCGTATCGTTTGAGACATATTTGCAAAAATAACGGAGATTTGACACCCTCCATTGAATTAACGAAAACCAGCCGTTCGGAGATGTCACGTGACATTCCTCGCGTATTTCATGATTTTCTTATTGTAACTTACACGTTGTCATTTCAAAGGAACGGCACACTGAGGAATTAACACACACACATCGTTCTTCGTACGATAAATGATAATCTAATGTCTACAAATGCCATATTCACATCAGTTAACAACGGCCATGAATAGTATGAGATTAAAGGACTCATTTTTTTTATTGATACCGTAGCGAAGTGGGCAAGGCATTTGCCTATGACGCTGAAGGTCGGTGATTCGGAACCCGCCACTACCTAAATTTCTTTTTTCCTAAAAGGGATTATTTTGGTCCAAAATGTTTGCAAAAACTTATAAGACTACAGATATAAAGTGGGCCGTAAAACACGCCAGTGCGATTTCTTTCGAAGAAGGGGAATCAAGTGCAACTCCGCAGTAGTCAGTGGCGGCTGGTGATAATGTGCTAATGTGCTGCAGCACACTGTAAATGTACCACCCAAATTATGCCATTTTTCTTCGAAAGCAAGCGAGAAATCGCTGTAAAATTACATCCTTTCTCTTGGAATGCGATCCAGATATCACAATACAATTGTACCAATTCCCGTCCAATATGTATTACAATGCTAGTAATAAGGATGAAAACGCATTTTGGAGCGATCTCGCCACGATTGCTGGAAACCAGCTCCGTGCGCTAAAGTGGGATTCAGCCACGCTGGTACGTGCGCAGAGAGGCGGCGCAGTCGTCTTTTCGCTACTGCGCATGCGCAGACGTGACGTCAGGCCTGGCGACTAGTGTGTGCTGAGACCAACTGCAGCACCAGATCAATATCTCTCTTCGCGCTGCGTGTAACGGTTGCAGAAGAATAGTATATGACGAATATTGCGGCATACAGAGTCAAATAGCGCGGTGGCTCAGGCGTCTTGCGTGTTGTCTCTCAAACCTACTTGTGTGAGGCTCGTATTCAAATACCTCTGAGTAAAAATTTTTAATTTCTGTAAATAAAACTTCAATCACAAACAACATTAGTAATGTTTAGCCAACATTCGAGTGAAACTGCGCTTTTCAGCAAAGCAGTTTCATTGGTCACTTGTGTAGAACACAGATGACGTGGTGGGGATATAGCTAAGCTCAGTTATTTCCATTGTGAGTCACGCTTTTTATTTTAGTATATTTTGTTTCCTGTTTAGTTTTGTAATATTGTAGCACACTGGTCAAATTTTGTACGAGCCGCCACTGGCAGTAGTGCGGTGGGCTGCAACAAAACAACACATCCCCACCCTCCACCACATAAGATTCGCCATCAGAGGCCCGTTAGGACGCAGTTTTAGTTTCCTTTTATGCTCTTAGCCAGGAAAGATGAACTGGTGGAAACGCCCTTACATTCGGAAGCGGTGTCACCTTGCCCACGGCCTCGACTGTTCTTTTCCGAGCCGCGTGCTCTCCAGCCCTGCTAATTACCGGCAGGTGCGCTGTTGTTGCGACCGCCTGTATAAATAGACCACCCAGCGGCCGCGAGGGATCGAGGAATCCGCCGCCTCCACCTACACCTCCACCTCCGAGGACAGCGCGCCACTCAGCGACAAAACACTGTGCTCACCAGCTGCAACGCAGCCTATGTCACAATGATCTACTGACCCAAGGTCAACACGGATGTAGAAAATATCTTTCATTCGAAACACAACCAGCTCTCTACTCACACGAAGTGATTTTTTTTTAAAATTGTGGTTTTAGGGCGCACATCTGCTGAGGTCATTAGCGCTCAACACTGCCCAAAGTAAAATCGCACTGGGGTTAAAACTTAAATGGCTTTTGCCATATTTGCACGATGAATAAAAAGGAAAACTCTGTCAGCAGAATGCGGATCATCAGCTAAAATATCAGACATTTCGAATGGTAAACAAAGATCATGGCGTAGACGAATAAAAAAAGGGCATTGCACTAAAAGGTGGTACACAGTAAAAGGTTCATCACACTGCTCACATAAGGGAGCAGGATCACCACGAAGTAAATACTGGTGGCTATAACGGCAGTGGCTAATACGAAGCCGGGCCAGGATAATTTCCTCTCGACGAGAGGGTCGAGATGACGTTGACCAGGGGAGTGTGATAGGACCAGGGGAGTGTGATAGGACCGCTATTATTTTCTATCTATATAAATGATTTGATGGACAGAGTAAGTTGTAGTTTGCGGCTGTTTGCTGATGATGCTGTGGTGTATGGGAGGGTGTCGTCTGTAACTGACTGTAATAGCATACAGGTTGACTTTGACAAAATTTCTAGTTGGTGCGAAGAATGGCAGCTAGCTCTCAATGTAGAAAAATGTAAGGTGATGCGCATGAGTAGAAAAAACAATCCTATAATGTTCGAATACAGCATTAGTAGTGAGCTTCTTGATGCTGTCGCGTCGTTCAAATATCTAGGGGTAACATTGCAGAGCGATATGAAATGGAACGAGCATGTAAGGACAGTTGTGAGTAAGGCAGACAGCCGACTTCGGTTTATTGAGAGAATTTTGGGAAGATGTATTTAACCTGTAAAGGAGACCGCGTATAAAACGCTTGTACGACCACGTCTTGAGTATTGCTCAAGTATTTGGGACCCGCAGCAGATCGGTTTGAAGGAAGACATAGAGGCGGTTCAGAGGCGAGCAGCTAGATTTGTTACCGATAGGTTCGACCAATGCGCGAGTGTCACGGAAATGCTCCGGCAACTCAATTGGGGATCGCTGGAAGAAAGACGAAGTTCTTTTCGTGAATTTCTGTTAAGTAAATTTAGAGGGCCGGAATTTGAAGCTGAGCGTAGTACGATCTTGTTGCCGCCTACTTACATTTCGCGTAAAGATCACAAAGACAAGATAAGAGAAATTAGGGCTCGTACGGAGGCATATAGGCATTCTTTTTTTCCTCGTTCAATTTGAGAGTGGAATAGGAAAGGAAATGCCTAGTAGTGGTACAGTGTAGCCTCCGCCACGCACCTTACGGTGAATTGCGGAGTATGTATGTAGATGTAGACCAACGATCAGGCACAGGTTTAATGGCCATCAATTTGTTCCGTGAAAGGGATAACCAATGTAAAAACCAACGGGAGATGATACGCCGGCAGACGCCAGCGCTTAGGTCATCAGAGCTAGTAGGAAAGGTAGACAGCCGAGGGAGGAGAATTGCCTCCTTGGCAGCCGTATCCGCAGACTCATTCCCCAACACTCCCACGTGGCCAGGGACCCACAGAAACGTCACAGTAGTTCCGATGGCTGAAAGAGAGGTAAGGCAATTGCGGATGCTTTGTACCAGGGAATAGACAGGATATAGCGTGCGAAGGCTCAAAAGAGCACTCAGAGAGTCCGAGAAAATGACACTCTTATTGAGCGAGTTTCGCCGGACGTATTGGGTGGCTTCATATAACGCATACAGCTCAACTGTTAAAAATGGAACTCCACTCAGGGAGACGATATTTAAACGAGGCGTTGCCAAGTACAAAGGCACACCCAACACCCTGGTCTGTCTTTGAGCCATCAGTGTAGATGAACAAATTGTCATAAAATTTGAACCGGAGTGCGAGAAATTCTCTCCGATAAACAAAACTAGGTGTGGAGTCCTTTGCAAGAGAATGAAAGTCCAAGTTAACACGGACTTAAGTGATGAGTGCTATCGACAAGGGTTCAAAAATTTATTCCGTATTTCTTGATTTCCAGAAGGTTTTTGACACCGTACCTCACAAACGGCTTTTAATCAAATTGCGTGGTTGTGGTACATTGATCCAAATTTGAGACTGCATAAGGGATTTCTTGTCAGGGAGGACACATCTTGTAGTAATTGATGCTAAGGCATCGACTAACACAGAGATGATATCGGATGTTCCACAGACTGGTGTTATTAGTCATCTGCAGTTCCTTATTTACATAAACGATTTGGGAGAGAATCTAAGTAGCTCTCTTAGGTTGTTTGCAGATGACGTCGTCATTTACCGTCTAGTAAAATCATCTGAAGATCAAAACCAACCGCAGAACGATCTAAATAAGATATAACTAAGCTGTAAAATTGGAAAATGTCTCTAAATAATAAGAAGTATGAAGTCTCCAATACTCTGAGATTGTCAGCTATCGGTCGATCATTTTTTTAAAAAAATATTTATTAGCAGATCATGATTTCGGCCAGTAACTGGTCATTATCAATGCATGTGTTTAACTGAAGATGTTATTGATATGGATAACTCACACCACGTCAGGTATGACAACTGGACACTTATACCGTTTCAAATCTACACAAGCACCAGATTGTGTAGATTTGAAACGGTAAAAATGTCTAGTTGTCATACTTGACGTGGTGTGAGTTATCCATATTAATAACTTCTTCAGTTAAATACACGCATTGATAGTGGCCAGTTACCGGCCGAAATCAAGATTTGCTAATAAGGATTTAAAAAAAAAAAAGATTGACTGATAGCTGAAAATCTCAGAGTATTGGAAACATATCACAGTCGTGGTAACCTGATGAAGTATGAAGTCGTTCACATGATTACGAAAAGAAATCCGTTAAACTTTGTTTACAAGATAAGTCAAGCAAAAGTGAAGGTCGTAAACACCATTAAATACCTAGGAATTACTATTACTTCAGACATAAACTGGAAAGAACACGTAGATAGCCGGCCGCGGTGGCCGAGGTGACTGAGGCGCTCTAGTCACGGTCAGCACGGCCATTACGGTCGGGGGTGCGAATCCCCTCTCGGGCATGGATATTTGTGCCGTCCTAGTTCGTACGTAGTTCATAAGTAGTTTGTAAGTTTAGGGACTGATGACCCCGTAGTTAAGTACCATAAGCTTAACAAACATTTGAACAATTTGAACACGTAGATAATGTCGTGGGAAAGACGAACCAGAGACTTCGTTTTATTGGCTGTACCCTTAAAAGATGCAACAGAACTACTAAAGAGACTGCATACATTACGCTTGTCCGTCCTTTTTTGGAGTACTGCTGCCCAGTGTGGGATCCTTATCAGGTGCGTGTGACGGAGGACATCGAAATAGTCCAAGGAAGGACAGCTCGTTTTGTATTGTCTCGATACGGAGGAGACAGCGTTACGGAATGATCGAGCGCTCTAAAGCGCCTTGCTATGAAACGTGGGGTAGTTCCCCGTCGGAGGTTCGAGTACTTCCTAGTGCATGGGTGCGTGTGTTTTTATCTTATAAGTAGTTTTTAGGCCTAGTGACTGATAACCTGACTAGTTAACTCCTATTGATTTACAAACGTTTTTGAACATATTTTGGGAGGAGGTACCACCGTGAATCTGTGCGACAAATTCTTGTCCAGAAGTTAGGGAAGAGGAAAACGTGTTGTCATTTTGTGCCTCAACACTTACGGGACGATCAGAAGCAGGCATTTAGAGGCGTCACAGTATTTTGTCGAAAGCGGGAATATAACACCCAATTTCTTGAACCGTAGTGTCACTGAAGATCGAACCTGGTGTCTCCGGTACGACCCTGAAACGAAACGGCAAAACTTTTTGACTGATTCTTTCGTCGGTCCATGGCGGAACATCATCATACTGAATTCAAAATTACAATTTTGAGTTTGTTCAGACTCTGAAGACGGTCATATAAGCCGAAAACCGAATTAAAATAAACTTGTGGGACATATTCAAAATTGTCATTTTTAATTATTTAGAAACGGCAAAACATGGAATGGCGTTCTCCGATCTCACCTGGTCGGAAGAAGCTCAGAGCCGAAAAATCACGCTCATCACCTATTTCGATAGTCAAAGCCTGATCCACAAGTAATTTCTACCTGAGGGAACGAGGTTAAACGCTGAAAAGTACGTTGGCGTTGTAACCAATTTCATGCAACGACATCAGTAAGCACAAGGTTCCTCTTTGTTTGTTCACGACAACGCTCGCCCACACACAGCCAATATTGTGAAACAGTTCCTGGAAAAAAGGAGGTGGTGCAACTTGGACATCCACCTTACACGCCGGATTTCAGTTCACCAGACTTCTTCCTATTCTCTTGACTCAAATTCGATTCTGAAAGGAAAGAGATTTGCCGTTATTCCTGACATCCTACGAAACGTGACGATGCTTCTGAACACGATCCCAAAGAAAGACTTCGTGCAATGTTTCCAGGACAGTAAGGTAATGTAGTTCACAGATCATTTACGTTAATATACACTATTGGCCTTTAAAATTGCCACACCAAGAAGAAATGCAGATGATAAATTGGTATTCGTTGGACAAATATATTATACATATGATTATACTTTCACGCAATTTGGGGGCATAGATCCTGAGAAATCAGTACCCATAACAACCACTTCTGACTTAATAACGACCTTGATACGCCTGTGCATTGAGTCATACAAAGCCTGGATGGCGTGTACAGGTACAGATGTCCACGCAGCTCCAACACGATACCATAGTTCATCAAGAGTAGTGACTGACGTATTGTGACGAGCCAGTTGCTTGGCCACCATTGACCAGACGTATTCAGTTGGTGAGAGATCTGGAGAATGTGGTGCCCAGGGCAGCAGTCGAACATTTTCCGTATCCAGAAAGGCCCGTACAGATCCTGCAACATCTGGTCGTGCATTATTCTGCTGAAATGTAAGGTTCGCGGGGATCGGACGAATGGTCGTAACACATCTCAAATGTAACGGCCACTGTTCAAAGTGCCGTAGATGCGAACAAACGGTGACTGAGTCGTGTAACCAATGGCACCCCATACCATCACGCCGGGTGATACACCAGTATGGCGATGACGAATACACGCTTCCAATGTGCATTTACCGCGAGGTCGTCAAACACAGATGCGGCCATCACGATGCTGTAAACAGAACCTGGCTTCAGAATGAAACTTTCACTCTGCAGCGGAGTGTGCGCTGATATGAAACTTCCTGGCAGATTGAAATTGTGTCCGGAACCGGGAAGTTTGGAAAGTAGGAGGCGAGGTACTGGTGGAAGTAAAGTTGTGAGTCGTGAGTCGTGAGTCGTGTCGGGATAGCACAGTCGGTAGTGCTCTTGCCCGCGAAAGGCAAAGGTCCCAGGTTCGAGTGCCGGTTCCGGCACACAATTTTAATCTGCCAGGAAGTTTCAGAACCTGGCTTCATCCGAAAAAATGACGTTTTGCCATTCGTTCACTCAGGTTTGTAGTTGCGTACACCAGCGCATGTGCTCCTTTCTGTGATGCAGCGTCAAGGATAACCGCAGCCATGATCTCCGAGCTGATACTCCATGCTGCTGCAAACGTCGTCGAACTGTTAGTGAAGATGGTAGTTGTCTTGCTAACGTCCCCATCTGTTGAATCAGGGATCGAGTCGTGGATGCACGACCCTTTACAGCCATGCGGATAAGATGCCTGTCATCTCGACTGCTGGTAACACAAGACCGTCGTGATCTAGCACGGCGTTCCGTATTGCCCTCCTGAACCCACAGATTCCACATTCTGCTAACAATCATTGGATCGCGACCAACGTGAGCTGCAATGTCGCGATACAATATACCGCAGTCGCAAAAGGTTACAATCCGACTTTTAAAAAAGTCGGAAACGTGATGGTACGCATTTCTCCCCCTTACACGAGGCATCACAACAATATTTCGCCAGTCAACTGCTCTTTGTGTATGAAGAATCTGTTGGAAACTTTCCACATGTCAGCACGTTGTAGGTGTCGCCAGCGGAGCCAACCTTGTGTGAATGCTCTGAAAAGCTAATCATTAGCATAGCACAGCATCTTCTTCCTGTAGGTTAAATTTCGGGTCTGTAGCACGTTATCTTCATGGTGTAGCAATTGTAACGGCCAGAAGTGAAATAATTTCGTGTGGTTCATTGGCTTGGTGCAAGACTTTCAATTGGAACCCACTTCGGGAATTGACTTACGTGTCCCTAACCTTCCCTAGTTATAGAACCGGGGAAAGGGGACCTACAGCTTTACGTGGAATCCGAACCACGTGTCGTTTCTGGCGACTCCTCACATCGTTGAGAGGTGAAGGATGGATTAAAAGGCAGGACATTTGCCACACTTTGTCACACCTGCTTCGAAGGGTCGGGTGCCCCTGTCCCCTCCTCCTCCTCCTCCCCTCCCCTCTTCACCCCCTACTGCCCGGTCAGAGAATTACGTGGACGGAGTCCTAACATATGCACACTGGTGGCTTCCGCATTTTGACAAATCAAATGTTCAAATGTTTGTAAAGCTTATGGGACTTTACTACGAGGTCATCAGTCCCTAAACTTACAAAAGACTTATGAACTAGCTAACACTAAGGACGGCACAAATATCCATGCCCGAGGGGGGATTCGAACCCCCGACCGTAGTGGCCGTGCAGACCGTGACTGAAGCGCCTCTGTCTCCTCGGACACCGCGGCTGGCCCGCATTTTGACAATCACTATGGAAGTTATTACAACATCCTGCACTTTATTAACTAATGTTTCGTCGCAAGAGAGTAAATTTATGAAGTGTATCGTTTTTCTTTCCTCTCTATTTTTAATGAAGCTGTAGCAATTAATATGTGTACAAGTGCTGTGATCAGCTTGAATGATCAGCGAACATTCGAATTATCTTTATATCGTTCCTTCCGTGTTCCTTCCGTAGCGATGGACTGTTTCTATCGCAATTAATAAATGTGGAAGAAAACTACCGTACAGACGAAGGGAGAATGATTGGATCCATATTTGTGGTTGGAAGAACTAATTATACACTGTCATAGACGACGGATGCCACGGTGGAGCAGCCGAGCTGTCTAAAGCACCTCGCTGCGGAGCGCACGGTTGCTCAGCGTCGGAGTTCTAGTCCTCCCTGGGGCATGGGTGTGTGTGTTTTCCTTAGGTTAGTTTACCTTAGATTAGGTAGTTTGTAAGCTACGGACTTATGACCACGCAGTTTGGTCCTATAGATTTACAAACTGTTAACATTTTTGAGACGACGGCATTGCTTTCGTTTCCAAATAGTTATAACATTTCGATTTCGGGAGATTGAAAAGGAGTTGTACATGTCGTCGAGATGCCGAAGAAAAAAGATCTCTTCCGTATTGGCTGTATCGAGTAAGATCGGAGATGGAGGTTTGGAAGCAAACAGCAGAAGTACGGGAAAGGGCGTCCCTTGCCTGAGGGGCCGCTAATCCAACTACCTGGCGGAGGGTCAGGTGTGGCAAATGTCCGGCGTGGCAAAAGTCCTGCGTGGCAAGTGTACGTCATTCGAGTTCCTTACCCCAAGACCACCGGGTCCGACTATCTACGTCACTGTGACATGACTATTCACTATTCACATATATACTCTGCAAATCACATTTAAGTGCTGGCAGAGGGTTTATTAACCACTTTCATAACTTTTCTCTACCGTTCCAATCTCTAATAGCGTGCGGGAAGAAAGAACACCGAAATCGTTCCGTTTTCGATCTGATTTCACTTATTTTATTGGGATGGTCTTGGTGGGTGGGTGCTAGCAAAATATTTTCACATTCAGAAGTAAAAGTCGGTGATTGAAACTTCGCAAACAGAAGTCTTTCTTTTAATGATTACCACCCCAATTCGTGCAACATTTCCGTGACGCTCCCCCCCCCCCCCCGTAACGTGATAAAACAAAATGAACTGCCCTTCTCTGAACCTCCTCAAAATCTTCCGTCAGTCCCACCTGCTAAGGGAGCTATTCAGATTGTCTCCTAAATCGTTTATAAACACAAGGAAGAGAAGGAAGAGTAGGGGACCCATTACGCTTCCCTGTGGAACGGCAGATATCACTTCTGTTTTACTCGATGACTTACCGTCAATTACAAGGAACTGTCACCTGTCTGATAGGAAATAGTGAATCCAATCGCACAAGGTCGTACCTTATGTAGGCATTACTACTGCCAGATGTTTGTGTTTATTTAGTGTCAATTGCCAATTTTCGCACCCTGTAGAAATTTTGTCTAAATAGCTTTGCAGTTTCTTTTGATCTTCTGTTGACTAACCGATAATCTACAGCATCATCCGCGAACAGTCTAAGGGAGCTATTCAGATTGTCTCCTATATCATAAACACAAGGAAGAGGACGGGAGTTATAACACTTTCCTGGGGAACGCCAGATATCACTTCTGCCGTACTCGATGACTTACAACGAACTGTGTCCTTCCTGGTAGGAAATTGTGAATCCAATCGCACAAGGTCGTACCTTATGTAGGCATTACTACTGCTAGTTGTATGTGTGCATATCGCTATTGCATGACCTTATTCACTCCACAGTACTATCGTAGGAACGGTGTAAGTAATGTGCAGAAGTATGTCCCACCTCGGCTGTTGCGGTGAACGCCTGCGAGGTACGCGCCAGCGTTGCTTCCCGAACCTTAACGGTGCCCGTAAATCTCCAGCCACAATAGTCTTTCAGCGCCGGCTTACGAATAATGTGCAGTAAAAAAGTTTGAACAACGGCCGCGGGGCCTAAGCTAGTTTCGCCCCCCACTCCCCTCCCCTCCCCACGCCCCTCCCCTCCCCACGCCCCTCCCCTCCACCCATCCTTCCCCCTCCCGTGCTGCCCCCTTGCTACTTCTTCGCTTTCGCTGACTTGTGTTTTTCTCTCTCTCTGGGCGAGAGGTTTCCGACTGAATAATGAAACGCGTTTACGTGGGAGTGAAACTCGGAGGCCGCCCGCACTTGCCGGCGGTCTGGTAAACGACGAAAACAAAAGCAATAAGAAGCGGCGAGCTGGCAGCTGCTGCTAGCGGAGCCACTGCTGTCACTGAGTTAAATCAGGACGGGCGGCGTGCGTGCCTCAGCGAACGCACACGCACACACAACACGCACTCACTGTGTGGGCGGGCGCGCTAGCTCGTCTCTACCTGCGGGCCGCTAGCCTAGGTTCCACACAGTCGCCATTCCTAGATTTATGCAGCGCTTTTCGCCAGTCATGCTTCTTGCTACCGTCCTTTGGAAGTGCTACCAACAATAGCACCTGGCACCGAACAACTTGGACGACCTCGGATGCGGTCGGCGCAGACGGTTTCAAAGCTTCAAAGGGGACGCGGGAAAAAATGGGGACATAATGAAGCGCGACCGGATAAAATCTTTTGTCAGAATTATTGCGCGTTGCGCACGGAGTTTCTAAAGAGGCAGGTTTAAGCACAGGACGGATCGCGAATTCAGATACGCGGTTTAGTGGCCTTTATTTATGTAAGCGTGTAAAAGAAAAGGAGAGTGTACAAGGGGCACAGTGTAATCACGTCGGGGCGAAGAACTCCTGCCAAAACTAACACAAAACAAAATTGCCGGCCGCGGTGGCCGAGGGGACTAAGGCGCTCCAGTCACGGTCTGCACCGCCACTACGGTCGGGGGTTCGAATCCCCCCTCGGGCATGGGTATTTGTGCCGTCCTAGTTCGTAAGTAGTTTATAAGTTTAGGGACTGATGACCCCGTAGTTAAGTTCAAATGTTTGAAGAGTCTATGGGACTTAACTACGGGGTCATCAGTCCCTAAACTTACAAACTACTTATGAACTACTTACAACTAAGGACGGCACAAATATCCATGCCCGAGGGGGGATTCGAACCCTCGACCGTAGTGGCCGTGCGGACCGTGACTGGAGCGCCTCAATCCCCTCGGCCACCGCGGCCGGCCGTAGTTAAGTCCTATAGACTATACAAACAAACAAAACGAAACAAAATTATTCTTTGCTTCAACGAGCAACATTCCGTGGTTGTTAAAGGTAGGGACAGCTTCCTGAAAAAGGTTAGATGTTGAAATACAATGTCGGATAGTGTCGGTTCATGTGGGTTTTTCTAGAAAATTAGAAGGAAGTTTTGTATCCCATCCTCGTCGCCACTTTTGTGTCATATCCTCGTCACCACTTTTGTGTCTCGCTTCCGCCGGTTGTCTTAGGTGACGGTAGCCGAGTGGAGAAGACCGACACAGGAATAAAGGATGCACGCGTGTGCAGGTAACGGAGGTGACCAGCCAGTGGGACAGCAGAAACTAGAAACACTAGAGTAAATTAGAACGATATAAATATTTCGTGGAGTCTTGGTAATACTTAACTTTTACATAGTTCTTGACTGCTGAATGCTGATACATAGACTCGATAGAGGCCTGCCTACTGTTGATTCCAAGTGCCTATCCGATAGCCAAGTCTTAACTCGTGCCTATCTGATTTCCAAGTCTTGAATGGTTCCTATCTCATTCCCAAGTGAACGATGCAGTCCAGTAGTGGCCACGAGCGGAGTTGCAGCAGAGGGCGCTCGTGGCTGACATCGTAAGAACTCCGCGCCGTGCGTGCATGGCGGTGCGCGGCGTAAGTACGCGGCGCGCACTTCATATTTTTGCGACACTACAGGAAGATGCATTTAGAGAATGGCGGCTCGTTTTGTATTATTGGGGTACAGGAGAGAGAGTGTCGCGGTAATGATACACGAGTCGGGGTGGAAATCTTTAAAATAAAGGCGATATTTGTTGCGGCGAGATCTAGTTGCGTAATTCATTATACAGTAGAGTCTTGATTATCCGATCTTCGCTTATCCGACCTTCCGTGTTATCCGACCCTCTCGCCGCGCCGGGACTGTACGCAGCAGCCGTGCGCCAGCTGACAATTCAGTGACTGTACATGTTTGTTTTGGCGCACATCATTATCTTTCTATATATATATTATGGGACTTAACTACGGGGTCATCAGTCCCTAAACTTACAAACTACTTATGAATTAACTAATACTAAGGACGGCACAAATATCCATGCCCGAGGGGGGATTCGAATCCCCGACCGTAGTGGTCGTTCAGACCGTGACTGGAGCGCCTCAGTCCCCTCGGCCACCGCGGGCGACCACGTCATTATCACTCAGTTCATTGTAGCCGTCTGCCATTCCTCACTCCTCTGTGCTATCCTAGATCTGTAGTGGAGTGGATGTGTTGCGTTTTGTTTGTAATAATTTGTGGTGATTGCTTCAACACGGAAAAACGTGGTGGTTTCAATGGAAGAAAAAGAATAGACAATGGTGAAACATTATTAAAAGTGGCATAAGATTATAACGTCGGGAAAACAAGAGTTAAGAGACTGGAAGAGGAACCGCAATATCAATTAGAAGTGGTGTTCTCAGTGAGCAACCTCGATTGTTTTGGAAAACTGGAAAACCATGAAAAATGTGATTATCAAAAACCAAGTGAAGCTTTGTTCCTATTTTTTGCTCAAGTTAGAGATAAAGGTGTATCCACGTCGGGATCTATTTTGCTGGAAAAAGCCGTAAAGTTTCGTAACGAACTAAACGAAAGTGAACCTGATATCTTATCACTTCTCTTTGTGCGCCGTCTAATGTGTATTTGAACTTAATATTTAGTTTTTGTTCACGTATTTAATAAATTTTCTATGTTCAAATAAAGTTTTCGAATATTTTATGGTTTTTGTATTATTTTCCGTGTTATCCGACTTTCCCGCTTATCCGACCTTACCGCGGCCTGTTTAGGTCCGATAATGGAGCTGTATCAACTTTCTCTTCAGAATGTGAACATGTTAACACCCACCTACATAGGGAGACATGACCATCATAAGACCATTGTTAAGACCATAAGAAGAAACTTCGAGAACAGTTCAAGAACAAATGGGACACTGAGTGGCAAAGAACAAAATACGGAGGAAGCACTAAACCGTATTTTCCTACGATCCGACAACGTTTAATGATTAAACTATCAATACCTCCGAATTTTACAACTATGTTAACAGGTCATGGGAAATTGAAAGCCTATCAGCGGTTCAAAATAATTGAAGACGGAACGTGCATAAGTAACAGAGCTGTTCTAACTATTGACCACGTGCTATTTGACTGCTGCAATTTATTGAATGAGAGGAACCATCTCAGGAAAAAAAAATAGCTGCCAAAGTAGGAGGATGGCCCGTCAGTATACATGACTTGCTACATAAATTCACTACAGACTTACAATTTTTGTAATTCAGTAAGATTTCCTAATGTATAAAATTGTTTGTTTCTTTGTAAACCCTGCCATCTTAAGTACCGTACTTGTGATTGCAAAAATACCTGATGTAACCGCCTTAATCTAACCATCAAACATCTAATATTACTATGTAATGGGGCTTGTCAAAAAGTAAATAAAAAATTACCATCTTAATAAAATAAGAAAATCACACCGAAAATAAAATATTTAGGTGTTCCTTCTTCCCGCGAGATATTAGAGAGTGGAACTACAGTGAAATATCATAAAAGTGGTTCGATGAACATCTATCATGCACTTCAGATGTGATGTGCACAGTATCCATGTAGATGTAGATAATAAAATTCCAAACAGAAAAAACAGAGTAGCAAAATAATTGCTATGCCAAATACTACCTCTGTCAAAATAGGCATTCACCCTTGGAATAATTCCCAGCATGCTGAAAATTTGCATGAACTTTTGGGACACTATTATAATGAAATTGTGCCTTTCAACTGACTACCTGTAAGCACTGACCAGTTGTTTAATGCTGTGTTTTCCTAAAAAGTTGTGCTCTAGCTTCGCAGTCATATGTAATGCAGAACGCACATGTTTCTTTATCTTCTGTGTTAAATGTCGGAGATCATCAACGCCTTTTAGCGGAAGTTTTTTCAAACCCAGAACAGACACGAAAAACAGTACTTTTTGTAAATTCACAACCACAAATGTTCAAATGTTTGTAGAGCTTATGGGACTTAACTACGGGGTCATCAGTCACTAAACTTACACACTACTTATGAACTAGCTACAACTAAGGACGGCACAAATATCCATGCCCCAGGGGGGATTCGAACCCCCGACCGTAGTGGCCGTGCAGACCGTGACTGAAGTGTCGCAATCCCCTCGGCCACCGCGGCCGGCTCACAACCACATGCCCAATGTAATTTCCCATAAATGTCTGCTTTGAAAGTTCATACAATTTCTTTACTTTTGTTATTAGTTTTATTTATTTATTTATTTTTTAACTAAATTGATATCTGGAGTTGGTCTCCCTAGGTCGTTGATACAAAGCTTCTCTTCACTGCACTGTATTATCACACTTAACTACAAAAATGACAACTCACGTTTTCAAACTCACAACTGTGTATCGAACACTTAAGCCGTTACGCGCGACCAGATGAAAAATCTGGCCACAGTTTTGTTAACTTCACTGACACAAATAACAGAACACTCTTGTCTGTCGTTGCTAACTAGATTCGTCTTATTATCGAAGTGTAAGAAACTTAATTGCTAGCAGAGAACAATGACAGCAAATGACATTATAACGTTACAAAAGAGTGTAGAGTGTAGTTTAAGTAGTTTGTGAGCCTAGGGACTAATAACCGGAGTTGTTATGTCTCGTAGATTTACAAACATTTGATATTGAAAAAAATCGCATTTTATATGCAGTTACATAGACGGACAAAGACTACCATTCATACTCATAAAACAATTACGGGAATCATGACCACACAAAAGAGGATTATAAATAGTTTTGTAATGAAGTGGGTTTATGATGAATAAGCGCAAAGCGTGAAAACTTTCATAAAAAAACAAATTGATAGGTAAAAGAGCATAATAGACTAAATAATTCTGAAAAATTCTAGCAAAATAAATTTTTGTCGGAAATCTTGTAAAAAGAGGATAACGTGCTGTATTCCGAAAAAAGAACTTTGTCCAACAATGTAAAAGAATGCGGTAGTAAAAGAAAGACGATCAAAATTGTTTCCTTTGAGATAACACAGTTATGTTACGATTCCTGAGAAAGGGGGGAGGGCAGTATATTATTACTTGGAAGGGGGTCGCATGTTCGAAAAGTTTGGCAAACATGGCAAACACTGCCTTAATATGTGGAAATACAGGGTTCATTTAGGAAGTAAGTACCTCCATACCAATGAATTCCAATTACATTAAAAATTTTAGTTTTATGACTTTGTAAACACAAATGGTCGAATTTCGACCACATGCAATACAAGTATGAAATATATGACAGTGGTGAAAGGCCTAAGGACTTTCTGATACCAGTAAAAAAAAAAAAAAAAAAAAAAACAGGACAATTAGCCTCAATTTATATGCAGCCGAACTGATGTTAAGAATAATTAGTAAGAGACTTGAAAGAGTAATGGAGGAGAGTCTCGGCAAGGAGCAGTTTGGCTTTAGACGGAATACGGGCACCAGGGATGCAATAGGGATACTACGAATCTTGTGAGAAAGGTTTATTGAAGAACAATGTCGTTTGGGACTACCAAGAGACTATATTGAGGGAAAAAGAGAGTGGACTGGGAAAGCAGAAGACTTATGAAGTCATTATATCTAAATCAAAAAGCCTCAGTTAATGTGAGAGGAGAAAGTACAAACTGGTTCGGACTAGGAAAAGGAGTAAGACAAGGGTACTGTCTATTACCTACTCTTTTAATCTCTACGTAGAAAACATGACTGACCAATGCTCATTTGATGACAAAGGATTAGAAATTGGAGGAAGTAGAGTAGGGTGTTTAAGATTTGCTGATGACGTGGTCCTTCTGGCAACAGGAGAAACAGAAGTTAACTGAACACCATTGAAGCTAACGGAAGGATTATGGAATGAAAATTATCACAAAGAAAACAAAAGTTTTGGCAGTTGGAGAAAATAAATAATTAAAACTTATGCTGAACGGAGATATATTGGAGCAGGTGCAAAATTTGAATTATCTTGCAAGCAGGATAGACACCGAATGGAAGTTCAGTACAGAAATTAAAACAAGGATAGCAATAGCAAAAGAGACATTTGTAAGAAAAGGAGAATTTTCTGAAGCATTCTGGACAGACAACTGAGGGAAAGACACATAAAATGTTTTGTATGGATTGTTTTTCTGTATGGTGCTGAAGCATGGACTTAGGGAAGAAAAAAAACACGAGAAAGACTGGAGGCTTTTGAGATGTGGTCATGGCGGAGGATGGAAAGAATAAGTTGGATAGACAGAGTAAAAATGGTGGGAGAGAGAAGACAGTTACGACATGTAATAAAAAGAATAAAAAGAAGTTGGATTGGGCATAAATTAAGAAAGAATGACGGGCTGATAAAAAGAGTTTTAGACGTTTATTCAGAATGGAAAAGGAAGCGAGGAAGGAGGAGATTTGAGAAACTGGATGATTTGATGGAAGGTACAACATGCAGCAGCCTTAATCATTTCAGTCCCACATCATGAAATCACCTTTGGAAAAATTACAACTCATTGTTTTCTGCATTAATACAGAGCACTAAACATAAAAATACGTGTTTTGAAATTTTTGATCGAACGATTGATTTTTTATGTCATGTATTTCATGCACAATACAGGCGTTTGTATCGAGATATTTTACTACTTGGACGTTATTTTCTTGTTTATCAACACTGCCAGATCAATAATGCTAGCTTAATCTTCGACACAGCACCAAAGACAAGACAATTCATTGCTGGAATAAAATAAAAAGAACCACACTCACAGCCACGTACAGACGGCAACGCAACACAACCTCCAAGATGGACAGCTTAATGCCTCAGAAGTGACTACACGCCGTACCAAGCGGCAAAATATAGTACTAGAAGCATTTTGTTCATAAAGAAAAATGCAACTGTAAGTACTGATGCACAAAATACGCTATAAAACAACTTTTAATACATTGTTGTACAGAAACAACATTGGGAATGAAATGGTTAAGAAGGACGCTATAGATCGTAGGAAATGGAGAGGAAAAGGACTTGCTAATACAGCAGAAAACTGATGATGATGCAATACGAGTCAAAATCGTTTCTGCATTGTTGATGTCTAGCTTTTCAGAGCTGCAACTGATTTCGCCCAGCCGTGTTGCGAGAATATCTGAGTAGCCTGATATCAAACCAGGACATCTGACCTAATGGTCGAAATTCAGTTAGCAGTCGATCCGAAGGGAAGTTTTTCGGCTCTTTTCATTGGTGAAGTCCGTTTTTTCCAAAATTTGAGGTAAATGTGATAAATCATACGTTAAATTTGACTATTCACATAAAAAACGGACACCTACATAAGAGCTTGATATCAAATTCGGACACTTGTTCAATGAAGCAGTGTGCACCAATGGGAACACAGTATATGATCACATGACCTCAAAAATCAGACATGTCGACAGCATATGCCAGGTACTAAGACCTATTAGCCCGTACTTATAGTGTTATTACTAATAACCAACTTAAATCGAGTGAAATGGAACGTAATATGTCACAACCGTCCGAAGGAAAAGCTAGGAAGCGGTTGAGACAACCTGAAAAGTGGAAAATATACACCGAAAAGAAACAAAGGTAAGACTAGCTTGTAAACTACACAGTTATATTGTACGGTGTGTTGTACGAAATTATCACTTGTTGGAAAGAAGTTCGATGTCAGAAATAACGTAAGGATGTTTAAGGAAAAATCTGGCGACAGTTTCAACAGACCTTATGCTAATAATTTTAGAGATTTAGTGCCGTAACATTTCATTTTGTATATAAAATTAAAAATAATATTATGATTATTGTAGTTCTTCTTTTTTCCAATATGTAATAGAGATCAGAATTTAATATTTTCCACTTTATGTCGATATTCCTATAATTTCCCAGGTTATACACCTGTAAAAGATTCTCATTAGCAGTGAGCGAATCTCTGCGTATCAAAACGGATATCTGAAAGCGTGTTTATATCAAAAGCGGACATCTACACGTTTTGGTTTCAAAGACGGACATCTGTATTTTCAAACACAATTTGAAGGTGCTTGAGTAATCAAATTGATATTAGCCACTTCCACGTATAAAATCCTCGAGTATTAAAACTGATAATGCTCAAATCAGTTCATAAATATTTTAGCTCTATGTTTGGCAATGAAAAAATCGCACTGACGTGTTTTACGGCCCACTTTAGATTTGTAGTTTTATAAGTTTTTGCAAACATTTTGGACCAAAATAATAATCTAAATAATAATAAATTAATTAATAAGAGTCTCTGAAACCCATTTAGGAAAAAATATAGGCAGTGGCGGGTTTCGAACCAGCGACATTTCACGTCACAGTACAGCACCTTGCCCACTACGCTACGGCTATAAACCAAAACAGGAGTTCTTTCATCTCATACTATTGATGGCCGTTGTTAACTGATGTTAATATGGAATTGGTAGACATTAGATTATCATTTATCGTACGAAGAACGATGTGATTTTCTTAAATCCTCAGTGCATCGTTGCTTTGAAATGACAACGTGTAAGTTACAATAAGAAAATCATCAAATACGCGAGGGATGTCACGTGACATCTTCGAACGGCTGGTTTTCGTTAATTCAATAGAGGGTGTCAAATCTGCAAATATGTCGCAAACGATACGAGATATGAAAAACAAAAAAACAAAAAAAAAAAAAAAAAAAAAAAAAAAAAAAAAAAAAACAAAAAAACAAAAAAAAAAAAAAAAACAACTTAAGGGAGCTAAGTTGTAGAGAATTTACTCCTCTACCAATTAGGATATTAAATTTTCGTGTCAGATGAACGGTTCGTTTGCAATTAAAATTATATTACAAACGGCTGTTTTTGGTATTACTAACGTAATTTTTGTCCGAAAATATTGAAAAAGGGAGGTTCTGGTCTATGGCGGCCTACAATTATGTCTGTAAAATTTGGTGCTAATCGGTTGAACGGTTCGGCTGAAAAAGTGGGAACATCTTACGGACAGACAGACATCCCAAAGTCGCCGTTATTTTTGCAAATATGTCTCAAACGATACGAAATATGAAAAAAACATAAGGGACCTCTACCGATTAGGATATTCAATATTCTTGTCAGACGAACAGTTCGTTTGCAATTACAATTATATTACAAACGGCTGTTTCTGGTATTACTACTGTATTTTTTGTCCGAAAATATTGAAAAAGGGAGGTTCTGGTCTATGGCGACCTAAAATCATGTCTGTAAAATTTGGTGCCGATCGATTGAACGGTTCGTCTTAAAAACAGGGAACACGTTACGGGCAGACGGACAGACAGACAGCACCCCAAAATCGCCATATTTTTGCAAATATCTTTGAAATGCTACGAGATATGGGGAAAAAAAACATAAGAGAGCAAAGTTGTAGAGAATTTTCTCCTCTACAAATTCGCTTATTCAATTTTCGTGTCAGATGAATAGTTAAGCCGTTATTTTCATTTAAATTTCGAGCTGTCAAAAGACAATCGCAAGGCCCACTTTTAGTGTTACTACCGTAACCTAAAGTGTGCCAAAATGACGTTTAACTCAGTTTCTGGCAAACGACATATGGCAGTCTTTGATAATAGGCTACTCAATTCTACTGCGCTGCCTTTGCGACACCATCAGTCCATCCACGCCCTAACTTTCAGTAGGTAAAGTAGTCTACGGTGACGCAAGTTGCGGGCTTGTGCAACGCTCCAGTCTCGACAGCACAAGGCTAGCCGGAGCGTCGGAATAGAACCGTTAGCGTGTCACCGGTCTTCGGCGCACGGCAAAAGCCCAGAAGCCGACAACGGTCTAATTCTGCTGCCGCCAGAGTAATAGCAGAAAGCGGCAGTAGGAGGAGGAGGAGGAGGAGGTGGCAGAAGGGCAGCCGCGGATACAATGGGGACTTTCGGGAAGCCTGCCAGAATTCTCTGCGCTGGCGCCGTCGCGCTTGAGGGATCCCCAGTTGCTCTGGTGGCCCGCGCGCGATTCTCGCCCTCTTCGCCTCCTCCTCCCCCCCTACCACTTTCCCCTCCCCCCATCCCTTCCTGCCATCTCCATCCCCCCCTACTCCCTCCACCGGTAGCGTAGGCGCCGTCGTCATAGGCAGGATGTATCGAAGACGCTCCGGCGTCTGCGACGAGATTTGCCCATTTCCTGGAGGCTGGCGAGAGATGGCACCCACCCCTCCAGCGGTAGCGCTCCCGTCATCAGATAAACAGCCGAGCAGCGCTCTGTGTGTGTGTGAGTGTGTGTGTGTGTGTGTGTGTCAGAGTCGCCGGCGCCAGCCGCCGACGTCACGGCATGTTTTCGCCACAACTCGTCCGATTTCGGGCTGTAAACAAGACCATAAAAAAAGAAGAGCGAGAGAGAGAGAGACAGAGAGCGCCTCGGCGTGACCTTGGCGGCGGGTCATCCCAGGGTTACAGCTCCGCGGGGACCGCGCGCGATGCTCGCTTGTTTGCTGCGCGCTGGCCGGAAATCGGGCTCCGGCGCAGCCGCCAGAGGGCACTTGGTCGCCCCGTATAACGCCGCCGTCAGCGCAAGTGGCTCGTTCTGCCGGCGGGGCGCATTTAACTAACTGCCGCTATCGGCGGTGCGCGTACCGAGTGACGTGCCCCGTGGGGGTAATGGGCCAAGTCTGCAGTACTCTTTAAAGTGCGCGTCAGAGGTGCACGGTATTAACCCTCCGTGGCACACGTGGGAGCGTGGAACAACGTCTAATCGGACCGCACTCTCATTTTTGGCGCTGATGACGTGTAATCGGATTGGTCCGGCGTCAAGCCACATACATATTCCAAATTACAAGCTTCATGAAGGGGAAACGTGGCTTCTAAAAAGGAAGAAAACACATAAAATGCATTCAGTTACTTCAGAAAACCAACAATGCAAGACAATCGTTACAAATTATCTTAGAAGATACGTTAAGCAAAGGGAAAACCTATGTTTTTAGCGTCTGTGGATCTGAAGAGGGATTTTGACATAGTTGACTAGAATACACTCTTTCAAATTAGGAAGGTAGCAAGTTTTGTGTCTCGTTTCCGCCGGTTGTCGTGGGTATCGGTGGCCGAGTAGAGAGAGACCGACACAGGAAAATAGGATGCACGCGTGTGCATGTACGGAGGTGACCAGCCAGGGGGACAGCAAAAACTGGAAACACTAAGCTAGATTAGTATAAGAGATATATTTCAAGAAAAATTACAGTACTTGGAGAGCTGTAGACTAGTAGAATGTTGATACATAGTTTACATAGAGGCCTGCCTACTGATGATTCCTAGTGCCTATCCGATAGCCAAGTCTTAACTGGTGCCTATCTGATTCCCAAGTGGCCGATGCAGCAGTCGTGGCCACGAGCGGAATTGCAGCAGGGGGCGCTCGTGGCTGACGTCGTAAGAACGCCGCACCGAGCGTGCATGGCGGCGCGCGGCGAAAGTACGTGACGCGCACTTCATACTTGTGCGACACCACAGCAGGGGCAAAAAATAGGGAGCGAAGAGTCATACTGAACTTGTACAAAAACAAGACAGCAATTATTAGAGTCGAAGGGCATGAAAGGGGCCCAGTAGTTGGGAAGGAAGTAAGACAGGGTTGTAGCCTTTCCCCAGTATTTTTCAATCTGTACTTTGAGCAACCTGTGAAGGAATGGAAGGAGAAATTTGGAGCGGGAATTAAGGTCCAGGGAGAGGGAATAAAAACCTTGAGGTTTGATGATGACATACTAATTGTGTCAGAGACAACAAAGCACCTGGAATGCAATTAACTAGAATGGACATTGTCTTAAAAGGATATAAGATGAACAATAACAAGAGTAAAACCAGGGTAATGGTATGTACTGTCAGAAAATCAAGCAATGCTGAAGGAATTAGGTAAAGAGACGATTAAAGTGGTAGATGAGTTATGTTATTTGGGTATCAAGATAGCTTCTGCTTGCCGAAATAAAGAAGTTATAAAATGTAGAAGGGCTATGGGAAGAAAAGCGTTTGTGAAGATCGAAATTTGTTGACATCCAATATTAGTTAAAATTTTAGGAAGTCCTTTCTGAAAGCATTTATCTGGAGTGTAGCATTGTTTGGGAGTGAAACGTGGACGATAAGGAGTTCAGACAAAAGGTGAAAGAATCTTTCGAAATGTGGTTTCTACAGACGAATGATGAAGATTAGATGGGTAGATCGCGTAACTAATTGAGAAGGTGCTCAACGGAATTGGGGAGAAAAGGAATTTTTGGCATATCTTGACTTAAAAAAGGAGTTTCTGGCATATCACGACTAAGAGAAGAGATAGATTGGTGGGACATATTCTGATACATCAAAGTATAGTCAACTTAGCATTAGAACGAAGTGTGTGGGGTAAAAATCATAGAGGGAAACCGAGGGACGAATACAGTAAGCAGATTCAAAAAGATGTAGGTTGCCGAACTTATTCTCAGGCGAAAAGACTTGCACAGGACAGGATTGCGTGGAGAGCTGCACCAAACCAGTCTGCGGACTGAAGACTACAACAACAATAATTGGGTTCACTTTTTTATGACAAGGCAAAGAAGCTAAAGTTTGTAATCTTAAATAATTTGCTAGCACCAGAATCCTTGGAGAGGCACACAGCGCCCAGTGATACTGGTTCTTTCAGTTGTGTGAAGTACAGCTTTCTTAATAATATATTCACTCACGAATCATTAAAAAAAGTAGATGGCAGTATTTGCCTGCTCGGGCAGCCAATTTTTGCATCGGGAAGGTGTCTAACCACGTTCCTTATCGGGGTTCTGGTTGCAGAATCTCTAGAACTCAAAATCCGTGCAAATCCTCTCTGCATCCTTACACGCAACGACGTCTCTGTCTTCATGCTCGTTGTTTAAATTTGGCTGTTGCAAGAGGTGTACAGTTTCTTCAGGATCAACGACGAGCTCATCAGATACTATTAAAGTTTCAAAAAATTTTGCTATTCACGTAACTGTCTATACCTTCAAAATCATCAAGTGGCTTTTCTCCCTCTTGTCTTTTCCATTCTGCTAGGATTTGCTCCTCACCGACGAACCAAGGACCTACCTAATAGCCTGGCTTTTTCTCAGCTAAAGGAAACACAAAAGAACAAAGTGTTCCATTCAAGTTGGGAAAAATACTTCCTTTCCAGAATATCACTATGGACGCAAACAACAGTTCCTTATTCCCTATCTTATTGATTACGTAGACAACGAAACCTTACATAGTTACAAGTTTTGGAAATTTAAGAAAAAAGATTCCAGATGTATCTATTTTGTTTTTTTTTACACGTACGCCCACGTGGGGTTTGTACGTACCCCAATCAGGGTTTTCTATAAAGGCTGGAGAAATATAAGGGTTACTCACCCCCTTGGTAGTTGCAGTTTTGTCTACGTCTCCAGCATTTCTGAGAAGGAGGCTATTCGAGGGGTTATGGTAGGCTATGTGGCCACCGGAGAGGAGAAAAAACTGCGCCTGGTGTTCACAAGTACCCCACTTCGGCAACCGAGGGTTAAAATTTCATTTCATTTTCATTATGCTCGCTACGAGTCGTAACTTACGAACAGCAATAAAAACTTTTGAATTATCTGCGAATGACATAAACACTATTCTCCTGGACTTGCGAGCACATGATTCCAAAAACTTGGACCTCTGAACTGTCGTAAGAGGTAAACAAACTTACCCATAGCTCAAATGTTCAGATGTTTGTAAGCCTATTGGACCAAACTCATATAGTCATCAGTCCCTAGATTTACAAACTGCTTAAATTAACCTACACTTAAAAAACCTACACTTAAACCCCCCCCTCACACACACACACACATATACACAATGCCCGAGGGAGGACTCGAACCACCGGTGGGAACAGCGCCTAGCCCGTAGCACGATGCCTTTTGACCACGCGGCCTTCCGTATTTTACCGAGAGCACACTCATTTCCTTGAGTGTGGGTGAGGCAGCAAAATTTCTATCCCCATTCAGTACGCAGTGTAGGAACAATACAGGGCGTTCCCCGATGGCACGAAGATAAACATTGGCTGATGATACACGGTTTGCTGTCGTATATCACGTAGAACTTCAATCAAGAGAAGTTGCAAGGGGAAAAACACGAGGACCTTGAATATTTTTCACGTTACAGGTAGTGTTCATGAATTGCCCCATACTGGTCGCCCTAACACAACGACTGTGACAGGCAACTGGTATTTGCGCCCAGAGTAACCCCGTGATAGTAACTGACATTGTCAGAGACAGGGGATGGTAAGTGTCAAACCAGACGGTATGAAATAGACCCCCCCCCCCCCAACAACTCTATTTTAGAGGTCCGTGGAGAGGCTCGGCCATCACTGAAACAGAGGTTATCAGTCGCTGGATTTACTAGCTACTTGAACCATCGCTAAGGAAAATGCACACACACTTATGTCCGAGGGAGGACTCGAACCTCCTACGGGAATGGCCGCCCAGTCCGTATCATGACGGCTCAGACCACGCGGCCATTTCACGCAGCTATGGTTTGTTTAATTGAGTAAGTTTCCTGACAGAATGTGTTCAATCAGCCTACTGTCAACTCCAATGCATTTTGCTGCTCTTGTAGAGAGGTGTTGTGTTGTCGATTTGAGTTCTGTTATGTTGCAGAACTGAACTCCGATCGGCAACGCAACACCTGTCTACAAGAGCTGCAAAATGCAATGAAGTCGACTGTGGGCTGTTTGAACATCTTCTGTAAGGAAACTTACACAACTAAACTAACCATAACACAACAATATCTTAATTTACTGTCACCTGCATTTTTCTTGCTCCTAGTTGTTTCCATTGGATTACCCAGAAACCGTTAAGAAAATGGCATATGTTAATTAGAAGTTTTTTTGTTCAGAATCACCGGTAGTACGTCCAATACATATGACGTCATAAATGTTGAGCTGCCGAGAAAAGAATATGAAATGTTCATCGTGTGGGGCAGGAGGCGATTGGCAAAGGGGAAGGAGGAGGAAATCAGCTAAGAAAAGAATGGATAAAACACACAACCGGGCAACGCACGGGCCTACAAGAGTTGAAATTTATAATTTAAGACTAGATGACCCGTCGAACTTCGTATCACTTACCTCTTATTATAAACCATATTAATTTAAATCATATGTATTTTAGACCCAGTAGCTTTATAAAGGCATCATCAGATAGTCTAAGTATTGGCTCGATAGTGGGCGGAAAGAGTGGGCAAATCACGTACACATGTCCAGGATAATGTTCATGTCACATTCCTGGAAGGTCAGAGAAGGTTTAAAAGGTGATAAAATATGGAAGAATCGCGAGGAAAATTTAGATTTAAAACTTGTAAAATAATGACTTGGATGTTGTGTTGGGTGCGTGGAGAAATGTACTTTGAAGAAGTAAAGTACGCTTTACACCATCTGAACCCGTATATGAACTAACAAAGATAAAAATGAATTGCTGCTCGTTAGTCTCACTAAAAATCGAGAATGGCTGAACAGATATCGCTATAAGTATATCATTACATAAACTACTGAATCTATTGTGATGAAGTCTGGTGTGAAGATAGCTTGAGGCTTGAAGTACCAAATAAGATACTTTAGAAAGTGTGTACTTAAAGATATTTTTTATTTAAGTATACAACGCGAAACATCGAACAATAATTACTCTATGGAAAAGCTATTTACTCTTTGACTACTTAACCATTTTTCAGAAGTTGTAATTAACTTTTAAAAATGCATTGTCCCTTTTGTAAAAAATGGATAGAACGGCAAAACAACAGAAGCACCTGTCAGTTTCCCACAAATTTTCCTATTTTCTGGCTAACTATTCCATACTTTTACTTCACTCAAACTTTCCTCTCGCTTTGAACTTTGAGTGTGCAAAATTTTATCGCAGTCAGATGAATGGTATTGATATTTCATAGAAAAATGTCTTTATTTTTTCTAAATTTTCCACTTTTCCGGGAAACTTATCCCAATTTTTATTTTATAAGAACGTTACTCTTGCACAAAAAAAAAAAAAATAAATAAAAAAATAAAATAAAAAATAAAATAAAATAAAATAATGGAACAGCCCCTCTCCGTCGTGCGAATAATAAGTTATAGTGCTGGATTCAATCATAAACACATTGAAGAACTAACTTTCAGTTTTTCTCAAATTTTCCAGTTTTCCGGTAGATTTTACAAAAAAATTTATTTCATACAAACCTTGTCCTGTAAAGCCGTACTCAAGTGATGCTCTTACAACCATGCGACAATTGATATTTATTCATAAAAAAAAATCGCTTTCGGTTTTTCAAATCAAATGTTCAGGTCCAATACCTTTATAAAGGCATAATCAGATAGTCTAAGTATCGGTGAACGTCAAATGTGCAAAATTTTATAGCAATCGTACGACTGATATTGATATCCCAAAGGAAATATCTCTTTCAGTTTTCCACAAATTTTTCCTATTTTCTGGCTAGCTATTCCAAACTCTTACTTCAGTCTAACCTTCCTCTCGCTTTGAACGTCGAATGTGCAAAAGTTTATCGCAATCAGCTGAATGGTATTGACATTTCCTAGAAAAATCTCCTTATATTTTATCTCAATTTTCCAATTTTCCGGGAAACTTTCCCAAATTTTTAATCCATAAGAACGTTACTCTTGTTTTGAACGTCGAATATACAAAATTTTATCTCAATCAGACGAATGACATTGATATCCCGTTGAAAAAGGCTCTTCCAGTTTCTCGCGAATTTTCAAATTTTTTGGGTAACTTACTAAATTTTTAGTTCATAACAATGTTCATCTTTCCTTGAACGTCAAATGATCAAAATGTTATCGCAATCGGGTGAACGGTTCTCAAATTAGTGTTCAGTACATTTATAAACACATTGAAAAAGGAACTTGTTTCGAATTTTGCAAAAATCAAATGTTCAAATGTTTGTATAGCTTATGGGACTTAACTACGGGGTCATCAGTCCCTAAACCTACAAACTACTTATGAATTAACTAATACTAAGGACGGCACAAATATCCATGCCCGATGGGGGACTCGAACCCCCGACCGTAGTGGCCGTGCAGACTGTGACTGGAGCGCCTCAGTCTCCTAGGCCACCGCGGCCGGCTCGAATTTTGCAACTTTCCTTTTTAACTAGCCCCTTTTTTTTTTTTTTTTTTTTTTTTTTTTTTTTTTTTTTTTTTTTTTTTTTTACAAAAAACTTTTCTAAGATCATAATGAACAAAGAGAAAAAAAGTTACTCCTCACCGTCATGCGAATAGTCAGTTATAGTGCTGAATTCAATCAGAAACACATTGAAAAACGGACTTTCAGTTTTTCTCAAATTTTCCATTTTTCTGATAGATTTTCCAAAAAATTTATTTCATACAATCCTTGTCCTGTCAAGCCGTGGGGGAGACCGGGGCACGTTTTCCACCATTTTACATTTTTATTTTTGTACTTCTTATTTTTATCGATTTTGCGGTAAACAGTGAATCATTATATTTCCTACACCTTCATTTACTGTCTTGTACAGATATTTTTGAAAATAGTAAATATCATTCTTGGTAGCAAATGGTTTTGTCTGACTGTGTTGCGTAGGAAAATTTGCCCCGTATGCGGGGCAAGTTTTCCAGCTTACTTAAAATATACAGGGGCAAATATTCCAATTATACTTTCCATCTTAAAACAGAGATAATTATCTTGATATCACTGAATACGTATTTTTATCATGAATTTACAATACATTACAAAAGAGGATAGTAAAAATACCCACATTAAATAAAAACAAATGCTATTTAATGGTTTTACAAAATATGTGACTTAAATATTTTACAAATACAGACATTTTTAACAATACTTATACTGATTGTCTGAATCACGATGTAAGCAAACAAAAAATGGAACATTCCCTTTCGTACAGTCTCCATGCGCTCATTTCGTGCACTGTACACACTTTTCACTCGCTTTAGACTTGGCGTAAGACTCAAAGCAATAAGGAATATGTGCCCCATATGCACTCGGAAAACGTGCCCCGTCGCCATATTCGGAACTATAACACTACGTCCATGAGTAACAGTGTAAGCTATTTACAAAACAAATGCAGAGTTACGTGAAGAAAGAAACCCACTTTTAGTGTGTGCAATGTCAAAATAATAAGTCTAACGCTAGAATGTTTATTTTAAGTTTCAATAAAAACGCGAAAGTTTACTCACATTAGCAAAAATGAAGAAAACAGCCCTGCCGACGTTGTGACTGCTGGTACAACACTGAAACTTTCGTAAATGAAGCTTGCTTTGTTGGTACTTCCTACAGTATCGCCGGTGGTAACATTTAGCGGTTTGTTTCGAAAATAAACGGATTTGGAAAACTTGCCCCTATGGAAAATGTGCCCCGGTCTCCCCTACTCAAGTGATGCCTATACAACCATGTGGCAATTTATTTTCATTCACAGAAAAAAAATCGCATTAAATTTTTCCTAAATTTTCCTACTTTCTGGGCGACTTTTCCAAATTTTTATTTGATGCTAACCTTCCTCTTTTGTTTTCAACGTGAAATTTACAAAATTTTATCGCAGTTAGACGAACGGTTTTGATAGCTCACTGGAAAAAAGCTGTTTTAGTTTTTCCAGATTTCCATATTTTGTCACCGTTTAAACCCTCCCTGGACTTACACGAATATTTCAAGACTAAAATTAGCCAAATCGGTTCAGCCGTTCTCGAGTTTTAGCGAGACTAACGAACAGCAATTCATTATATATATTTAACCGCTACTGAGTGGGGGTGAAAAGGCGACCGGTAGGAAAAGTAGTTTTTATCAATAGTTTTGTACAAATCTGTTCTATATCTACTACAAAGAACATCCGAGCGGCAGCCAGCTTCGCGTTCGAATCAATGGAGTCCCTGTGGACTGTTGTGAAGACGGCGGAGGAGTGAAACAATGGACTGAGAACAAGAGGCACGAAATCCACAGCAGCCTTTGTTTTCTCAGGAATCAAGACGAATACGGCGTCCTGATACAGTCGGTCGTTCCCTCATATTCATCCCGGAATGACGTATTTACAAGTACGTCATTCCACGGCTGTGCCAGCTATAGAGATGTTTAACAATACGCGACGCGTCATATGCCATTCTACTGCGGAAAACAACTGAAGTTTATAAATCAGTGACCATAAGTTTATTTTACGAAATTAACTGTCGCCGATGTTTATTTATTTCGAAGTAATTTTTTTCGAGTTTTTAAACCGTGTGCTGTGCGACAATTATTTATTCTGTGGATTAACGTTTTCTGTTCGATTGGGTTTTGATTGAGGCCCGAAGCAGGGGAAAATTTTATTGCAGTCGTATGCGAAACCTAGGGAGCCAGTTACGACTGTTATTCCAGTAACTTAATTTTCACACGGTGTTTGTATTTAGGCCACTTACTTAGCCGAGACTAACTGGGAAAATGAAAGTATGTTTAGGTTCGGTATTCCAGTTATGAAAATAACATTTAGAAAAAACCGTTATCTTTTATTAAAGGGAAGCGCCACAATATAACCATTTTCACGTAACACATTTCACTTTATGGTTTAGTTTGTCAAATTTCAACAATTTTGAGGTGTAAATACTCTGGAACTCATTACTGTATGCATTTTCTGTTTATGTCAGAGGATAAGCTGTTTATGGTTTGAGCACTTATGACTATACTACTTGGATGTTGAACTTCGACTGTCTGACCGTGCCAGGCAGAAATGGTCATATTTCGTTTCTTCCAGAATTAAACTATGGCTCTTATGAAGTGTCACTATAATTCATAACGGAAATAAATATCAATTCGGCTTCCATACGATTCTATTACATCACATACTCTCGTAAAGTTCTCAACAAATCTAAAATAAGACATTGTCTTTCACGTAAAAAATAATGGAAATTTAACATACAACATGGCTGACAATGCGAAACAATGTACAAACATATGAATGTGCTGACAGGCTGTGGTTCTATACTCAGATACCTGGGTTGTGCATCCATTGTGTACTGATATCACTGGGTGTGAGTAAAGCGTAGCGCAGATGTAAAAAATATCAAACGTAAACAATTATTACCTAATTATATTCACTGATTGTTCCGTTGGTTCTTGACAGAATATTTGATAGATTATGAATGAAATACACAAGATAACTGTGAGATATTCTAAAAACTTGTAATGTTTATCTGATGATGGCGTAACAACGAAAACCGGTTTGTGGACAAATAAATTTGCAGAATATCTTACAGGTAGTTTGTGTATTTCATTCATAATTACCTAATTTCGTCTATCAAGTTTTTTTGGTTTTGTTTTACTTTTTATAGTCAAATAGAAACTTGAATCTTCTAAGTAAAAGTGAATGGCGGCGCCTTAGATCGCTCGGTTACTCCACCACGGCATATATATATATATAGGGCGAATCACCCAACACTTGCACCGCAAATATTGCGGAAACGGAAAGTGCGATTGATATGCGATTTTCACAGAATGTATTGGTACTCAAATGTTTGTAAATCTATCGGACGAAACTGCGTGGTCATCAGTCCGTAGCTTACACTCCGCAGCGAGGCGCTTTAGACCGCTCGGCTACTACACTGCGGCGATTGGTACTCAAGGACTCGTATTGTTAGCCAATAAACAGTTTGTAAAAATAAGTAGAAAGTGTATTGTTTAGGCAAACATACAATTTTTCAAATGTAACAATGGTTGTTTCTATCATGAACTGGAATTTTTGACACCAGCTGTGTACAAAACATTGTTAATGACATTTTTATCAAATTTAGTTTGTCAGCTACAACCATGTAAAGTTTTGGGGGATTACGCTACGACAGCTTAGCTGACTGGCTGGTGGTCATGAGACAGTGGGCTTTGCCCCAGGGGCTAGCCACTCAGCCAGTCACCTACGCTATCGCAGCATCCGCCCCCCAAACTATAAACGGTTGTAGCTGCGAAACTAAACGTGATAAAAATGTCATTCAAAATTCTTTGTACACAACTGGTGTCAAAAATTCCAGTGCATGATAGAAACAACCATTGTTACATTTAAAAAAACTGGGTGTTTGCATAAAAAAATACACTTTCTAGCCGGCCGCGGTGGCCGAGGGGACTGAGGCGCTCCAGTCACGGTCTGCACGGCCACTACGGTCGGGGGTTCGAATCCCCCCTCGGGCATGGATATTTGTGCCGTCCTAGTTCGTAAGTAGTTCATAAGTAGTTTGTAAGTTTAGGGACTGATGACCCCGTAGTTAAGTCCCATAAGAAACTTCCTGGCAGATTAAAATTGTGTGCCGGAACCGGGACTCGAACCTGGGACCTTTGCCTTTCGCGGGCAAGCGCTCTACCGACTGAGCTACCCCGACACGACTCACGATGCCGCCTCACAATTTTACTTCCGCCAGTACCTCGCCTCCTACTTTCCAAACTTCACAGAAGCTCTCTTGCGAACCATGCAAGACTAGCACTCCTGGAAGAAAGGATATGGTTCGAGCATATTCACCCCTTCCTGAACCAAAGTTAGATTTAACCTTGAATAGTGAATATCATCCTTTCTCCTAGTGTTGTAGCTATGCACACTGCTATTACTTTTGAATTGGGTCGGATTGTTAGTAACAAATTTCTTGAGTGAATATGTATTGTGAAGCTACAGTGAAGATCCCTAGATCCCTAAATAAATATCTGCAGGATGCTCTTGGGTGAGATCCAGCAATTATTCTGATTATACGCTTTTGTGCAATGAATACTTTTTTACTCAATGTTGAATTGCCCAAGAATATGATCCCATATGAAATCGGTGAATGAAAATAGGCATAGTAAGCTAATTTACTGAGATGTGGATCACCAAATTTTGCAATGGCCCTGATAGCATAAGTAGCTGAAATAAAGCGTTTCAATAGATCTTCAATATCTTTCTTCCAATTCAGTCCCTCATCAATGAAAATACCTAAAAATTTTGAATATTCTACCTTAGCTATAGATTTATGTTCAAAGTCTAAATTTATTAATGGTGTCATGCCACTTACTGTATGAAACTGTATATACTGTGATTTATCCAAGTTTAATTAGAGTCAATTTGTAGAGAACTTTCTGAAAGATATCATTTACAATTTCATAAGTTAATTCATGTTTGTCAGGTGTGATAGCTACAGTTCTATCGACAGCAAAAAGAACTAGCTTAGCATCTTCGTGAATGTAGAATGGCAGGTCATTAATATATATTAAGAACAGCAAGGGACCCAAGACCGAACCTTGTGGGAGTCCATTTTTGATAACTCCCCAGTTAGAAGCATTAATTGTTTCATCTATATCATTTGAACTGCTTATCTCAACTTTCTGAGCTGTTCTGGTTAAGTATAATTTAAACTATTTGTGCACTGTTAGCCGTTCTGTATTAACATATATTACCGATTCTATTGTTACAAGTATCCTGCCAGTTTGACCAAGTTTAAAGCAAATAAATAACACCAGGTAAGTTTTTGCTATTCAATATCAATATCTGTTACTGCTTAGTTGACAACCATCTCTAGCAACATTACACCGTCGCTAGACTTTAATAAAACGACTAATAATACAATACCATTAGTCACTTTCTACCCAATGTTAAAGATAACCCTCCAGCCTTGGAAAAGGAGTATACAAGATTACTTGCAACTGTGGCAAATTCTACATTGGACAGTCAGGCAGAGCAATTTGTACTAGACTAAAGGAACACCACAGAAGTTGGAAACTTACGCAAGGAAATTCTACATTTGCAGACCACCGCCTAAAAGAAGGCCACAGTTATAATGTAACACATGAAGTCCTACATCATCTACAAAAAGGAAGGAAAATGAACTTCTTTGAAATAATAGAAATTAACAGACATATGTACACTTCCCCAAAACTGGTACTGAATGATCAGGCACAATTTCCGTACTCACCACTTCTGTCTGCAGAACCTAATCATAACCCTGTGCAGACAATGTAAACTACCATCTCCTACTCACTTGTCTCATACTTCTAGTACTGTTCCATAGGCATGTTATAAGGGAACTGTTTGGCTGCTTACCAGATATAAATTGTAATGCTTATTTTACTAGTTATCAAATTCTTGTGTAAACACAACTGTTTTGGCTGCTTATGTGATATAAACTGTAATGTCTTATTTTACTAGTAACCATATTTTAATTTAACCAGTTAAAAAAATTAACATATATTTACAGATGTTTCTTTCAACTTTTTCACATGCTTCCATTTTCAAGACATTGGATCTGTTTAAGATAAGATACGTTTTGATCAACATTTTTCAGCCAATTTCTATTGTTTCAACTTTATATTTCATAGGATAACGTCATAATCAATTATTTTATAACACTAGTCTCCTTTCGGTAGTTATGTGGAAAAGTAGTTTAAGAGATGTAGAATTTTGTGCAATAAAATGTCTTCTGTATCTGTGTACAATTTCATTTTATTACCAAACGGAACTTACTTTCTGGACGCGCCTCGTATATCTAGCAAGTTAAGATCTTTGAAACTTAAATTCGTAATGTTTACCAGACAATGGCGTAACAGCCGAAAACCGGTTCGTAATCCAATAAATTTGCAGAATATCTCACAGTTATCTTGTGTATTTCATTCATAATGTATCAAATATTCTGCCAACAACCGACGGAACAGTCAGTGAATATAATAAGCGCATATGACAAAGGTTGCTGTCGTTTCAAAGGTGCTGTTACTCGATAAATATCCAATAGTTCTCGACGTATTCCACCCAGAGAGAGAGAGAGAGAGAGAGAGAGAGAGAGAGAGAGAGAAAGATGACATCTGATTAATTTCGCTTCTAATTGCCGACAGTTGTGAGTCCCTTCGTTATTTATACTAGAGTTATAATGCTTTCCATGGAAAACTTGCTTCATAAGCGCCGTACGCGTTCGTTACACACCCCGGCGCCGATTCGTTTCATCCGGTCTCAATATGTGCAATTAAGAAGCGGGTACCGACTGGAGAGGGAACAATACTGGAATATTGGAGAACTGCGAGCGGACTTGGCGCGCTGTCCAATCAGAAATTACCAGCAGCCGGGTCGGGGCTGAGGCGGTGTACTTCTTCACCGACGGTAGACCCTCTCTGATGTGGGTGAGCGCAATCTATTGAAAGTTTGCCCTCTGTCTAATTATGGAACACAAAGTTAATAATCAATCAGGGGGGCTTATCTCCAGTGCGCACGCCCTACATAAATGGCTACATCAAACAAGCGCCAGAGGGGAATAATGTAAGTAAATTGAGTCTAAAGGAAATTTAATATCAAACATTCTCCGAAGTTTCGCAGAGTCTGCATAGAAAGTTGCTTCCCGCTCCTGCAGACAACTTTCTTTATATATCCCGTCGTCGGGCGCAGTTGGGGCGACATCTTCCCTCCAGGCAAATTAACACAAGTCTCATTTAAAGCGCGCATTCTCTTTCGCAGACGTGTTGTGACACTTCATCTCGACCATCCAGCTGTGTAGACTACCTCGCATTTTCTTTCTTTTTTTACCGGTAGGTTAAAGGCAATTAATAAGAAGAGACATCTAAGGGCCTTATGTCTTCCAGTAATGGAATTCTGTTGAATAGCGGAGTTGTATATACCGGGTGATCAAAAAGTCAGTATAAATTTGAAAACTTAATAAATCACGGAATAATGTAAATAGAGAGGTAAAAATTGACACACATGCTTGGAATGACATGGGGTTTTATTAGAAAAAAAAAAAAAAAAACAACGGGGGGGGGGGGTTCAAAAATGTCTGACAGATGTCGCTTCATCTGACCAGAAAAGCAATAATTGGCATAACAAATTAAGACAAAGCAAAGACGATGTTCTTTACAGGAAATCTAATATGTAAAGCAGAGTGTCCGTAAATTTGTACGTGTTGCATACAAATCTACAGTTTTGTTTCAATCTTTATGAAATTTTGTACACGTAAGCTTCAATCCACGAGGACGGTCGCCGAAAGTGTAAGAATCACATACGATATATAGTTCACGAGATATGACGTTATAAATAATTATAATGTGTCTAAAACTGCTGCATTTAGCGACAATGCTGCTCAATTTCTCCTAAACCACTGGACCGATTTCAACCAAATTTCGTACACATATTCCTTACGTGAGATAACAATTGCTGTACGAGTACGAACTACATACGACACATGGTTCAGGAGATATAACGTCGTAAACAATAGGAATCGCAGAAAATTGCCACATAATGCGGCGAGACTTTATAAATACGCTATATGAGAATAAGAGTACTTAAGGACTTGCAACAAACTTTAAACATAATTTCAGACCTTTATTAAACTTTTTCTCGCTGACACCCATAGCAAAATGATGAAAGGAAAAAAGTTTCTCGTTTACTACTTTTCCGCTGTTTATGAAGTAAACTACAGCATTCGGTATGACGTTACAATTTATAATTTGTACACTACAAATTGTAGCTGCAGGAAATTTTACAGACAGTATACATACATATAGTTGACTGTACGATCTAAATTGCATCACAGTACGGCACCTAATTCATGAGATATGAGCACATAAATAATAACGTTCATGGAAAATGCCCCATCACGCACCAAGTTTTAATGTATTACTTCTTTACTACTAATTGTATTCCCAAAAGATTTTACATACAGCCCTTATACAAATGAATATACACCCGAAAAATGCCCGGAATAAATAAATAAATACCCGGGCAACGCCGGGTTTTCAGTTAGTGCTCAATATGTTCACCATAATTCCTCAACAATAGCTGTAGTCGAGGAATAATGTTGTGAACAGCACTGTAAAGCATTTCCGGAGTTTTGGTGAGGCATTGGCGTCGGATGTTGTCTTTGAGCATCACTAAACATGTCGGTTTATCGCGATACACTTGCGACTTCAGGAAACCCCAAAGCCAATAATCGCAACGGACTGAGGTCTGGGGACCTGGGAGGCCAAGCATGACGAAAGTGGCGGCTGAGCACACTATTATCACCAAACGACGCGCGCAAGAGTTCTTTCATGCGTCTAGCAATATGGGGTGGAGAGCCATCTTGTATAAAAATCGTTCGTTCCAGCAGGTGTTTATCAGCCAGGCTGGGGATGATGCGATTCTGTAACATATCGGCGTACCTCTCACCACCCGTCATGGTAGCAGTCACCGACGTTTTGCTGTCCAGCGCCATCTGTTGGACTTTTTTTTTTTTTTATTTTTTTATTTTTTTTTTTTTTAAATATAGCCCCATGTCATTCCAAGCATGTGTGTTAATTTTTACCCCTCTATCTACATTATTCCGTGATTTATTAAGTTTTCAAGTTTATACAGATTAAAAGCTACGACTCCGTTGCAAACAAAGAAAGAACTTCTGTTTCACACGCGGAAGAACCCTGTGCGGTTTGTAATTACGTGTCACACAACGACAGAAATCTGTATCAGATTCTGTATGCTGAAAACCCGGCGTTGCCTGGGTATTTATTTATTTTTTCAGTCCTTGAGTTACTACTTCTCCTATCCCTTCTCTCTCTGTCCAACTCCTTTTTTTCTAAAAAAACATGCTATATTTATCAGAGAATGTATAAAAAGGTAATGCTGTTTTCCAAACAAAGAAATATAGTAGTAAAAAAATACAAATGACATATTAAATTCGTACGATCACATATTTATTGAGTTTTATGTTTTACAATTGTATAATTTTTCTGCTATACATTCATATTTGTATAAGTGCTATATGTCTGTAAAATCTGGGGCGCTTATCCATGAATGTTACTGGTTATGTGCTCATGTCTCATTAAATACACGTCGTACTTTGATATAATTTCGAGGGCACAATCAGCAATATGTGTGTCTACTGTCTGTAAAGTTTCCTGCGGCTTCAATTTGTAGTGTAGAAATTATAAATTGTAACGTCATATTCTATACCGTAGTTTTAGTCCATGAACAAAGGAAAAGTAGTAAGCGAGACAGTGTTTTCCTTTCATAATTTTGTTGTGGGTGTCAGCGAAAAAAATAAAATAAATAAATGTTTCAGATTATTTCATATTGTTGCAAGTCGCTAAGTACTCTAATTCTCATACACCGTACGAATAAAGTCTCGTAGCATTATGTGGCATTTTTTGCGATTCCTATTGTTTATGATGTCATATTTCCTGAACCATGTGTCGTATGTGATTGTTTACCCTGCATCAACTGTTACCTCACGGTAAGGAATATGTGTATCAAATTTGGTTGAAAGCGGTCCAGTGATTTAGCAGATGTCCAACATTGTCGCGTGATGTACGACTTTTCTCGCATTTCATTTTTTATGACTTCATATGGCGACCGTTCACATGGATGTTTACATGTACAAAATTTAATGAAATTGGAACAAATCTGTATGCAATATGTCACACAAGCTAATATACAGACGCACGGACACTCTGCATATATATATATATATATATATATATATATATATATATATATATATATATATATATATTTCTTAGCATCCCAATATGCTGAGAAAGTTATGTGTTACCTTCTGTGGGCTTTTGCTATTAATTTCTGGAATTTTTTACAAATTACAGTTTTTTGGTTGTGCAGACATTTGGTAAAATTGTTTATATTTGAAAATTACGATGAATATATTACGTCAACATTTATTTACATACCTACATTAAGTTATTAGCAGGCTTAATACATTTGGCGTCATTTTCAAAAGGAGACAATTTGTCCAAAGGTCTATACAGTAAAAAACTGTAACATGTGAACAATTTCAGAAATTAAAAACAAAACCCCCCAGAAGATGGTGCATAAATGCCGAACCATGTTTGGATGGTAAGAATAAAGCAAGGAAGGTGTCTTGCATAACGCGGAATTTCTCTCTGTTTATTACAGCAAGCACGAATATAAGAAAATCCGCACCATCGCAAAATCTGGGGATCGTACCTTGTGCTTACCAATCAGATGCTGTATCCACTAATCTACCTGGACACGGTACATATCGTAGGTGCAAGCACAGTCTCAGCCAGACACATATTCTGATCTACACTACTTTGTCCGCAAGAACAGACACAGTAAACACATCTGTGTATAATTAATGCTAAGAGATCGCTACATTTCAGTGTGATACCATGAAGGTGCTCGGGATAAAGATGAGCAGTTGTCCTCTGAAAACAACTGCAGGCAACTGGAAGGACCTTCTGGCCATGACGAGAGGCTACTTACAATACAACAAAGGACGTGAACAGGACTTGGCGCAGAAAGTACACTTCGTCAACACCAGAATCCTCTCGAAACTATGGTACGTTGGACAGATAATACCTGTGGTAGACAGTGTTTCCAGGAAAATTATGTCGGCAATAGGTTGGTATATTTGGAGGGGAGATATATTCAAGGTGGGGATCAATGTCGTTACCCTTCCACCAGAAAAAGGAGGCCTTGGTCTCAACGATGTTTCATCTAAATGCAAGGCACTTCTGATAAGGCGCATTATTCAGCTGTGCCACAAATATCCGGATAGTGCGCTAAGTATGGCCATAAGGATATATAAGCCTCAGAGTATACAAGTACCAATTCACCTTGGCGACACGCATTACAAGGTGAACCACATTAGGATGTTTCTATTAGAAATTAGCTACCTCCGAATGAAATCGAGTGCCCCTCTACATGAACTTACCACCGCTCAACTGTACCGCCGTATGAACGACAGTGGAAGGGTGAACCGAATGGAATTAAAATACCCCGATAAGGATTGGACTGTTATATGGAAAAACATCAACAACAAAGTGCTCGATACGTATATAAGATCAACCTGGTACAAAATAGTGAATGAGACGATACCAACAAGAGAGAAACTTCACAAAATACATTTGTCCGTCACTGACGAATGCAGGGAGTGCCATCTCATCGACACCTTGCAACACAGATTTGTCTGTGGAGAAAATAAACATATATGGGAATGGTGCAGGAAAATCCTGGCTTCAATTTGCAGAACAGCACCGCAACACATCTCTCTCATGTCGGTACTGAAACCTGACGGCAATTACTACACAATCAGCAAGAAAAACACGTGGACCTGGTTAGTAGGGCATACACTATACTACATAACCAGTGCACAAGACAAGGCCTCATACTCAGGCTATAGAGTGTACCTCGCCACAAGAGCCCAACTCTTGGAGAAGGGTGCTAACTACAGGAAAAGATTTGCAAATTACATCACGGCACTACAAATAACGAGGATCTGAAGGAAAAAAGAACAAACAGGAAAAAAAGAAGACACGAACAAAGGACAAAGAAAGACGAATGTGGAAATAAAGGGACGTGTGGCATCCAGTATTCAAGGTTTGCCACCGTTTATCTATTACTGTTATTTAGATCATTTTTCTTCAATTCCTTAAGAAGATGGTTTATTTCACCTTGGCTAACCTCGACGTAGAGGGGTTGAGTTACCTTTCTTTTATATTTTCCTTTTTATTTTCAAAAGACTTTCATCTCCAGTACTTAGGGAAAGACAAAGGAACTTCATATCCCTGCAAATCGCCAGGACATGCGCGACCTTCGGTGACTGACCGCACTCAGGGCTAAGAGACGACAAGTTGAGAGAACGCACGATGAAAATGGGTAACCGGGAAAATGAGACCAGGTATACTGCTTGGGGAAACATAATAAAGCACATGTCGAGAAGACGAGCCTTGAGTGCTGTCGATATGCTGAGGTTGAAGTATGGAGAAAATAAAAAGAACACACACTATATCAGTGACTTAAGGTACTGCGGGACAACGTTTCCAAGTTTCTTTCCCGAAGAAATTGTAAGTTTCCTTTGTTAATGTCAGTTTCTATGCAATGACTTCACTGACGGAAAAAGATTATGCACCTTCTTTTGTAGAGAGCTACGATATTATTTTATATAGAGGAAATAAATTATTTTAAAGGCGAAGAAGCCGGGCCGAGAAGGCAAAATTTGGCGAGCGTAAGGATGGGTTGAAGGGGAGGAAGGAGACCGAAAAAAAAAAGAAAAGAAAAAGAAAAAAAAGTGTGAATGCATATTAAACTCCATCTCTTTACGGAAATCGGCTAACCGTGGGCGCAAGTAAACGAGAATAATGGGCAAGGTACACGGGCAGCAGTGTAGACCTTTCAGGTTCTGCACGCGCAATTGCGCGGGTCTGGTTTTTCTCGCTGTATCTCTCTGTGATGCACGCTAGAAATGTTTTCAAACGTTTGTATAGCTTATGGGACTTAACTACTGGGTCATCAGTCCCTAAACTTACAAACTACTTACGAACTAGCTAATACTGAGGACGGCACAAATATCCATGCCCGAGGGGGGATTCGAACCTCCGACCGTAGTGGCCGCGCAGACCGTGACTGACACGCCTCAGTCCCCTCGGCCACCGCGGCCGGCGATTCACTCTAGGAAGTTGGGGCTAGCATCACGCAATCGTGGATGGACTGTGATAACGTGCGCAACGTTTTTTAGTTCCATGTTTTTACACTGGGTGGTACCAGCAATCGGCAAACTTCCAGTGCACTAACAATGGCGGCAAGAAACCGCACAATCGAAGGTATGTCCATATAAATTTCGTTTCGTTCTTTTTAATAACATAGATCTACTGTAGATAGTTCATTTTATGTAAATATCTCTGAAATTATTCATTTAAAAAATTATTGGACGTATAATCTGAAACATTCGCACAGGCACAATTGTGCGTGTTGAGTGTAATGTCACATTTTTCTGATGCAGACTTGTTGACAAGGTGTGGATATCCTTATTTGTTTTGACATGTGCAGCTATCATATCTGACAGCCAATTGATTCTATATGATCCTGTGATGTTTTAAGTAATTTCTTTCAAAATATCACCCAAACTGGTGATTATCACGTACCGAAATATAAAAGTTTCTGGTGGAATTTCAGCTCCTCTGATTCTGCAATCGCTGCTTTAGTCAATTCGTCAGATGTAGAGGATTTAACCAGTGATGACGATATCATCGATTCCACTTGGCTCCCAACTGCACAGAAGAATGTTGAAAACTTGTGGGAAAGTTCGTCTGGATCGTCCTCTTAAGGTGAAGATTTTGGAGAATCAAGTGCAATGAAAATGATGGACATGACATGTGTGAATTCATGAACTCAGTACAGGCATGACAGCAAAGCTAACGAATTACGACGAAGAAACGTACATGATCTTCTTGAATTCCAGATGGCTATGGGGAATACCTGGTCTCACCACCAAATTGAATGCCATTCATTGACGAAGAGCTTAATGAAGAAGACGTACATACAGCTCGAAAGGAACGGTTCACCTAGCACAGTCGAGCGACTGGACAAATTTGATAACTGGCCTGTTGTTGATGACTTAAAATGTGCAAGATGTTGTCGGAGAAGCGGTTGCAACTGGCGTTCATGAACAAGATGTGAAAAATGTAATGTGTACTTGTTTTTGTCAAAAGATGCAAACTATTTTCGCTTGTATAATGTGAAGAAATGAGTATGAATGCATATAACTCTCAAATTGTGCGTATCATCAAAAATCGCAGTGAAGGCCCAAACCACAAAATTGTGTGGGTACAAAATATCAGAAAATATTTGAAAGCAGATTTATTTTATTTTCTGTAATGAATTGCGGTATGTATTTTGTATCTTAACGGTCCCCTCTCTATATTAATGTCACATCACTTAGGTGTAGGCTAGCTCATGTATCATATCCTCAAACCCTCTTTCCCCTAATGCGTGATTACATTACGAAACGTGCTACCCTTCTTTGTTATCTTCTCGATGTTCTCTGCCAATCCTTCTCCGTAGGGATCCGATACTGCTCAGCGATATTCCAGCTGAGGACGAACAAGCATTATGTAGGCTGTCTGTTCAGCGGTGCCAACAAAGCGCAGTCTTTGGTTCGACTCTCGTAGCATCGTTGTGGTTACCGTGTCTCTCTGGACAGCAACTGTATCTAATTCAGCTGTTGATGAGCGTGTTTATCACCGTTGCTCGTCCAGATACACTCTGCTTGTGGTCCACGTGGCCAGGTGCTGAATGTCAGGGTCGGGAACGAAAGTGCGGTGGAACTGTGGCCCAGACAATGGATGCTTGTTGCAATGGCGTCAGAGGCACGCCAACCTGCATAGCGTCGGAGGGCGCCCTTTCGCAAGAGCGGTCCACGGACGGACTTTCCTCAGCGCTA
Organism: Locusta migratoria; assembly: GCA_026315105.1. NCBI lineage: Eukaryota > Metazoa > Arthropoda > Insecta > Orthoptera > Acrididae > Locusta > Locusta migratoria. The sequence goes on along the minus strand of CM048744.1, from coordinate 131,306,754 downwards.
CACGCCACATCAATCATGTCGCCTGCAGCTAAAAGTGCCCACTAATGTCTTGTTGACTAAGAGCTTTGGGGGCCTAAATCACTGAGTAACGGTGTTAACACGTTACCCACACTCCGTAACTGCTACAAAGGCTACCTACGTCTACATCTATACTACGCAAGCCACCTCGGTGTGTGGCAGAGTGTGCTTTGTATATCACTATTATTTCCTCTTTTTTTTCGAGTTACAGTCTCCTTTACTTCCGGGAAAAACGAGTGCAAAAAATGTTCTAATGTTTGTATAGCTGAAGGGACTTAACTACGGGGTCATCAGTCCCTAAACTTACAAACTACTTATGAACTACTTACGAACTAGGACGGCACAAATATCCATGCCCGAGGGCGGATTCGAACCCCCGACCGTAGTGGCCGTGCAGTCCGTAACTGGAGCGCCTCAGTCCCCTCGGCCACCGCGGCCGGCAAAACGAGTGCATGTAGGCCTGCGGGTACAATAAAATATCTCTAAATTTACGCTCTTTGCTTTTTCGCGAGGAAGGCACATGAGGATGCAGTATATTGGTTGCATTTTCTAGAAACGCACGCTGTTAAATTTTTAACAGTTGTTCATACCGTGATACAGAACGTCTCTCTTGCAGCGTCTGCAACTGGAATTGGCCGATCTTCTCCGTGACACTTCCACGTTTACTGGAAAAATGGAAATGAGAGTATGGCTTTCTTGGGCGGGAGAACCCTTGCGGGTTTGTTCGGCCGCCTTAGAGTAAGTCTTTTTATTTGACGCCGCGTGGGCGACTTACGTGTCAATGATGTTGAGACGATGATGATTAGGACAACACACAACACCCAGTCCCCTGCCGGGAATCGAACCCGTGCCTCCAGCATGGTAGTCAGCGACGCTATCGCTGAGCTACGGAGGCGGACCACGCTTACTGAAGGAACATGTAACGGAACGTGTTGCTCTTTACATCTTTGTCTCCTCTGTCAATGTGGTTCGGTACGAGCAATATATATATGTCATCTAGGGATGAATATATCGCAGGGAAAAACCTTTCTATAAATAAATAAATATTTAAAAACTGGCCCTGGCGTGTTTATGACCCACTTCAGATTTTCCTTTAGTTTTATGAGTTTTGCAAATACTTTCGACAAACAACTAACACAAAATTAGACATATAAAACTCTAAAATGTCTTCCACTCCATCAGGCCGTCTGGTACAGCAACCAATAAAATATAACTTCTAATAAAACACACACTTGGTTGTAATGGTTTATTTTGTTTAATGCGGTTCGCCTTTTTGGGGCATCATCATAATCTGGAAAAATAACTTCAGGGAAACTTTACAGGGCTAGTCTTATAATGAACAGTGATAATAAAAAAATAGATTACTACTGACTTTAGACTAGGCCTGTAAAGTTTCCCCTAACTTATTTTTCCAGACCCTGATGATGTCCCAAAAATGCGAAACGCGTTAAATTAAATTAAACTTTGCAACCATGGCTGTGTTTTATTACGCTTTATATAAAAATGTTACATGTTTTATTTTTATATATTTAATTTTGTACTACCTTATCAATTATTTTCTATGTATTTAATGTTATATAATTTGTATTTTTATTATTTTTGTCCGAAATATTTGCAAAAATCGTAGAACAACAGAAAAAGTTAAAGTGGGTGTAAAAATGTTAGTGAGGTTTCTTTAATTCACAATAATGATTGCTGCCTTTATTATTTTAAATGGTAATGCTACTTCATGTGTACACGAAAGCTAAGGTGCATGATAGGAGTAGACTACCCATGAAATAGATTTTACTTTTCTCAAAGATATTAAATTTAATCATAGACATTGATTTATATTCAGATAAAAATTTTCTCTGGTCATTCATTTATTATTCCATACTGTTACTTTTCTGTTGTGTCTCACCGATGCAGCGTTGCAGTAAATTTTCCTTTTCTGCTTAGTTAGCCGGCCGCAGCGTCCGAGCGGTCTGCGGCGTGACAGTCACGGTCTGCACGGCCGCTGCGGTCGGGGTTTCGAATGCCCCCTCGGGCATGGATGTTTCTGCCGTCTTTTAGTGTAAGCTAGTTGATGAGTAGTTTGTACGTTTAGGGACTGATGACCCCGTAAAGTCCCAAAGCTCTACAAACATTTGAACATTTGATTTTCTGTTCAGTTATGCAATTTGAGATCAGTTTTGTCAAAGCACACACGAGGAGATTTGTAGATGTCACGCAATTCTTTCTCGGGTATCTAGCCTATAATATTACAGTGGGTACTACCAGTTTCAGTCCCTCTAACCACAAGAACACTACAAATTGAGTAGCTCTATTTTCAATTGTTATATCTTATTTGCCGACTTCATTTTTGTAAAAATATGCAACCAGTTGCTTTTATGTACTTTATTTTTTAGCTTTTATTCGTGCGTAACTAGTTTTCGAACCACTGAAGACTCATCATCAGTGGAGATGTTACAGCATCATTGTACATGCTTGCATCAAATGTAGATAGACACTGTGATGGTGGTTCTGGCAAAATGATGTACTTTAGTAATTGGCAACGAAAACGAAAAGGAGCGGAAAGTTAGGTTGTTAAGTTTTATGTTCTTACTGTGTTTTAATTCTTGGTAAATGCGTTCCCATATTGTACCTTAAGTACTGACAGTATTCGCACATCACAGTATGCTATTACGCTTGGCGTTACGATTTTCCACTTAATGAAAACATTGGATGTGATTACAAACAGAATGGCCGCGGCGGATTACCCGTGTGTACTGGAGCGCCGTGCTGCGGCGCGCGCGGCTGTTCACCGTCGGAGGTTCGAGTCTCTCCTAGGGCATGAGTGTTTGTGTTGTACTTAGGTTAGTTTACCTTAGTTTAAGTAGTTTGTAAGCTACGGAATAATGATCATGTAGCTTAGTCCGATAGATTTACAAACATTTGAACATTTCAACAAATAGAATGGCTCCGTTACATGCCACAGTTTGTAATATAATGATCTTTGGCTTGAAACGTACGGAATATAGGATGAAAATTTATGGGATATAAATTATGTATTACATATTACACTGAATTTTCCTAGTACGCTGTTAACTGGCAGTAAAATTATGACAGGTTAGCAAATATGTAAAAATAAAGGTTGAAACACGGGAATATTTACATAGTAGTCAGACAAAGATTTCGTAACATCTAGAGTCTACATGACAGGGTTGGCTGGTTGGTTTGTGGGACAGTGGAAATAAATTGATAAAGTTATCAATCCCCCAGGGAGGAGGGAAAGTGGGATAGCAAAGAACGGTAAGGGAAAGCAAATGCAGTCGATAGAAAAAAGGAGGAAGAAAGGACAAGACAGGTCTTTAATTCGAAATGTTAAATTGAGTAGTGAAGAGAACAACTTGAATCTCTGTGACTTAAGCGAGTACATTTCACTGTTATATCCTTCCTTGTAACATATAGTTATTTGCTCGACGACTTTCATTTGTGGGGGCCACATTCATATACAATGTTTGAAGGCCATTTGACTGTCATCCCTTTTAATTCACTGTTATTAGTTCGGTTAGGTAACTTATTTTCATGTGTTGAAAAAAAAAAAAAAAGATTAAAACTGTTTCATTAGAAGGGCAGAGTGCCACTTGCCGCAAGAAAAATACGGCTGTAACATCTCCACTTACGATGAACCTGCAGTGACTTGAAAACTAGTTACGGACAAAAAACATCCGTAAAAGTAGCTGGTCGGATATTTTTTATCGAAATAAATTGCTAGTTTACACCACAGTTATAGTTCGTATTCCAAGATGGATATTTTAATGAAAAAAAAAAATCGCACTGACGTGTTTTACGACCCACTTTAGATTTTTAGTTTTATAACTTTTTGCAAACATTTTGCACAACAATAATAATATAAATAATAAAAAATTATAGTTATATGATTACGACATGTCTATGCACCCAACACGTAACCCTTTTAGGAATAAAGGAGGAAAAAATTTCTTGGCAGTGGCGGGTTCCGAACCACGGACCGTGTGCCTTACAATCCAACGCGCCGCCCACTACACTACCGAGGACAGTCACGAATATGGTCCATTATTTTTGTGCTGTTGATGGCAGTTGTTAACTGATGCTAATAATGCATTTATCGTACGGAAAACGACGTGTTTTTGTTAATTCTTCAGTGCGCCGCTACTTTGAAATAATAATATGTAAGTTATAATAAGAAAATCATCAAATACGCAACGCAGGATGGCGTATGCCTGAGAAAGTTCTGGGCGTGGAATGTCACGTGACGTCTAAGAACGGCTAGTATTCGTATAATCAATGGACGGTGTCAAATCGCCCTTATTTTTGCAAATATCTCTCAAACGATACGAGATATGAAAAAAATATAAGAGAGCAAAGTTGTAGAGAATTTTCCCCTCTAAAAATTTTCGTGTCAGATGAACGGTTCGTTTGCAATTATAATTATATTACAAACGGCTTTTTTTTGTATTACTACCGTACTTTTTGTACGAAAAATTTGAAAAAGGGCGGTTGTGGTCTCCGGCGGCCTACAATTATGTCTGTAAAATTTGGTGCTGATCGGGTGAACGGTTCGTCTTAAAAACAGGGAACACGTTACGGACAGACAGACAGACAGACATACATCCCAAAATCGCCGTTATTTTTGTAAATATCTCTGAAACGATACGTGACATGAAAAAAAAGAAGAACATAAGAGAGCAAAGTTGTAGAGAATAGCCTCCTGTACAAATTCGGTTATTCAATTTTACTATCAGATGAATGTTTAAGCCGTTATTTTCATTTAAATTTCGAACTGTCAAAAGACGATCGCAAAGGCCGACTTTTAGTGTTACTACCGTAACCTGAAGTGGGCCAATACAATAGAGAGATATATTCTGCTTAATACTTTTCTCGTTATTACATCATTAACTGATATTTACTCTTAATTGACTTTAAGAGCAAATTGACATTCAGTGTAGCAAAGTGAAGCGTTTGTGATACGTCTTCAGTGTGCTGTTGCCTTAAAATAGAGCACTTTCATGATTTGAACTTTAGCATGTCGCCTGCAAAGTTGCCTAAGATATTCGTACAGCGAAGACCAACAGCGTGAACGTACTACTCCTTGTGACAGGAGTCCGTCTACTGTGGCGAGTGTGCAGGTGCTTGAGATGGGAGGGGTTGGCACGACTGCGCAGAGTGATCCGCGCGCAGGGGGCGGAGCTGCACGTGGCCGCGCCGGCGCCGCCCCCTCCCCCGCCCCCGACACACATCAATCAAGGCCGCCCCGCCCCGCCCCTCCCCTCCCCCTGGCCCATCTTTCTATCTAGCTATCTATCTATCCAGCGGCTTCATACGCGTCCCTCGAGAAATTCGTGCCGCCAGCGCGCCGAGGAAAGCAGCTGTCAGGTCCGTACTGTGTCAAGTCTTTTGAGGAAAAAAAGAGAGAACAGTTGAGCCGCCGCAACCGTTCAGAGGCGCTAGACCTCACTCAGCGATGGGCATTTACTGCGGAAAGAAACAGCTCAAGGTCTTGCAGGGAAATAAGTCGGCGGGTGCCTATGGGACCCTAATTTCACATATATAATGGTGATTGGGGAAAGAGGGTTGCGGATATGATACATGAGCTAGCCTACACCTAATTGATGTGACATTAATATAGAGGACCTTTAAGATACAAATACATACAGATATTTTGTACCTACACAATTATATGGATTGGGCCTTCACTGCGATTTTTGATGATACACAATCTTCCAGTAATATGCCTTCATACTCATTTCTTCACATTATACCAGCGAAAACAGCTTCCATCTATTGACAAACACAAGTACACGTTACATTTTTCACATCTTCTCCATGTACGCCCGTTGCAACCGCTTCTCCGACAACATCTTGCACATTTTAAGTCATCAAAAACAGGCCAATGATCAAATTTGTCCAATCGCTTGTCTGTGCAAGGTGAATGGTTCCTTTCGAGCTGTATTTACGACTTCTTCATCTTAATCATGCTCTTCGTCAATGGACAGCATTCCATTTGGTGGTGAGACCAGGTATTCCCCATAGCCATCTGGAATTCAAGAAGATCATGTATGTTTTTTCGTCGCAATTCGTTAGCTTTACTGTCATGCCTGCACTGAAGCCATAGATTCACATAAGCCATGTCCATCATTTTCATTGCATTTTGAAGCAAAATCTTCACCTGAAGTGGACGATCCAGACGATTGCGAACGCGACAATGTTGGACATCGCCTGCTAAACCACTGGAGAGATTTCAACCAAATTTGATACACATATTCCTTACCATGAGGTAACAGTTGATGTAGAGCTAAGAATCACATACGATACATGGTTAAGGAAATATGACATCATAAACAATAGGAATCGCAAAAAAATGTTACATAATTCTACGAGACTTTATTCGTAAGGTGTGTGAGAATGAGAGTACTTAGCGACATGCAACAAACTTCAAAAATAATCTGAAACCTTTATTACATTTTTTTCGCTGACAACCACAACAAAATGATGAAAGGAAAGAGTTGTTTCGCTTACTACTTTTCCGTTGTTCATGGACTAAAACTACGGTATCGGATATTGTAGCAGCAGGAAATTTTACAGACAGTATATACGCATATTGCTGATTGTGCCCTCGAAATTGTATCACACTAGGACACGTATTTGATGAGATATGAGCACAGAAACAGTAACATTATGGAAAACCGACCCTGATTTTACAGACATACAGCACTTATACAATAGAATATATACCTGAAAAATTATAGATATGAGATCGTACAAATTTATATGTCATTTGTATTTTGACTACTATCTTTCTTTGGATACTGCACTTATAATTTTGTACATTACGCAGAACAGCCTTATTTTTATATATCCTCTGATAAATATAGCATGTTTTTACAAAAAAGAAGTTGGACAGAGAGAGAAGGGATAGCAGAAGTACTGATTCAAGGATTGAATAAATAAATGATTTCGTGTATCATTGTTGGTCGTTAGAACCAGCTGGAATCGTGTTCGGCCCGCCTGGTGCATCTACATCTACATCTATATGGGATACTCTGCAAATCACATTTAAGTGCCTGGCAGAGGGTTCACCGAACCACCATTATACTATTTATCTTCCATTGCATTCTAGCTTAGTGCACGGGAAGAAAGAACACCTGAATCCCTCCGTTCGAGCTCTGATTTCTCGTATTTTATTCTGATGATCATTTCTACCTATGTAAGTGGGAGTCAGTAATATATTTTCGCATTCGGAGGAGAATGTTGGCGATTGGAGTTTCGTAAGTAGCCGCAGCGATAAGCGTCGTTGTAATGATTCCCAGTTCGTGTATAATTTTCGTAACGCTGTCTCTTGCGTATCGTGACAATACGAAAAGAGCTGCCCTTCTTTGGACTCTTTCGATGTCCTCCGTCAAATCCACCTGATAAGGATCCCACAATCCCACACTGGGCAGCAATACTCCCAAAACGGACGGACAAGCGTAGTGTATGCAGTTTCTTTAGTAGTTATGTTGCATCTTTTAAGGGTTCTACCAATAAAACGCTGTCTCTGATTCGCCTATCCCACGACATTATCTACATGGTCTTTCCAGTTTAAGTCTGAAGTAATAGTAATTCCCACGTATTTTGTAAAGTTTACAGCCTTCACTTTTGATTGATTTATCTTGTAAACAAAGCTTAACGGATTACTTTTCGTACTCATGTGGACGACTTCAGACTTCTCATTATTTAGAGTCAATTGCCAATTTTTACACCATAGTGATATCTTATTCATATCGTTCTGCAGTTGGTTTTGATCTTCAGATGATTTTACTACACGTTAAATAACGGCGTCATCTTGAAACAACCTAAGAGAACTGCTCAGATTTTCTTCTAAATCGTTTATGTAGATAAGGAACAGCAGAGGACCAATAACACTACCCAGTGGAACGCCCAATATCACCTCTGTTTTAGTCGATGCTTTACCATCAGTTACTACAAACTGTGTCCTCTCTGACAGGAAATCCCCTATGCAGTCACAAATTTGGTACGATATACCATAACCACGCAATTTGATTAAAAGCCGTTTGTGAGGTACGATGTCAAAAGCCTTCTGGAAAATCAAGAAATACGGAATCGATTTGCGAACCCTTGTCGATAGCACTCATCACTTCGTGTGAATAATGTTTCGCATTAACTATATTTTGTAAGTCCGTGTTGACCTTGGACCAATAGATGATTCTGTTCGAAATAATTCATAACATTTGAATACAGGATATGTTTCAAATCCCCGCTGCAAATTGATGTCAATGAAATAAGCCTGTTGTTTAGTGGGCTACTCCTACTGCCTTTCTTGAATATAGGTGTGACCTGTGCAACTTTCCAATCTTTTGGTACATATCCTTCTTTGAGAGAGCGGTTGTATATGGCTGTTAAGTAAGGAGCTATCGCTTCAGCATAATCATATAGAAATCTAATGGGTATACAGTTCGGAGCAGAATCTATTTCAGTGACACCACATTGGCGACTTGCGCGTCGATGATGAAATGGTGATGGGGACGATACAACACCAAGTCCCTCAGGGGAGAAAATCTCCAACTCGACCGGGAATGGAAGCCGGGTCCCGTGCGTGGCAATCTAGCACTCTGTCCACTGGAGTACGGAGGTGGATTATATATATTTGTAACTTGAGATTCATCTGACTATTGCCGCTGTCCTGAAGATGGCAGAGATATCTTTAGAACAGCAAAAGTCAGACGATATCACATATTGCGAGCATGTCTACATCTACATCTACATAGATACTCTGCAAATCACATTTAAGTGCCTGGCAGAGGGTTCATTAACCACTTTCGTAACCTTTCTCTACCGTACCATTCTCTAACAGCGCGCGGGAAGAAAGAACATATAAATCGTTCCGTTTTCGATCTGATTTCTCTAATTTTATTGGAATGGTCATGCCTCCCCAAGTAGGTGGGTGCTAGCAAAATATTTTCACATTCAGAAGTAAAAGTCGGTGATTGAAACTTCGCAAACAGGTAACGCCGCAATGAATAACGTCTTTCTTTTAATGATTTCCACCCCAATTCGTGCAACATTTCCGTGACGTTTTCCCGCCTAACGTGATAAAACAAAACGAGCTGCCCTTCTCTGAACCTTTTCAATATCTTCCGTCAGTCCCACCTGGTGAGGGTCCCACAATGGGCAACAGTACTCCAAGAGAGGACACTAACCGATAAACGACAACATCATCCGCGAACAATCTGAGAGCTATTCAGATTGCCTCCTAATTCGTTTATAAACACAAGGAAGAGTAGGGGATCTATAACGCTTCCCTGGGGAACGCCAGATATCACTTCTATTTCACGCGATGTCTTACCGTCAATTACAACGAACTGTGTGCTTTCTGATAGGAAATCGTGAATCCAATCGCACAATTGGGGATATATTCCATAAGCACGCAATTTCATTACAAGCCGCTTGTGGGGTACAGTGTCAAAAGCCTTTCAGAAATCCAGAAATATGGAATCGATTTGCGATCTCTTGTCGATGGCACTTATCACTTCATGTCACTAAAAGGCAAGCTGTGTTTCGCAAGAGCGATACTTTCTGAATCCGTCTTGACTATTGGTTAATAGGTCGTTCTCTTCGAGGTAGTTTATAATACTCGAACAAAGTATATGTTCCAAAATCCGTCTGCAAACCGACGTCAATGAGATTGGCCTGTAATTTTTGGGGATCACTCCTATTATCTTTCTTGAATATTGGAGTAACTTGGGCAACTTTCCAGAATTTGGCTACAGATCTTTCGCTGAGTGATCGTTTGTAAATTATAGCTAAGTACGGAGCTATTGCATCAGCATACTCTGAGTGGTATCTAGTTGGTATACAATCTGGACCGGAAGATTTGTTTTTGTTTAGTGACTTAAGTTATTTTACTACTAAAAAAATGTTCAAATGTTTGTATAGTCTATGGGACTTAACTACGGGGTCATCAGTCCCTAAACTTACAAACTACTTATGAACTACTTACGAACTAGGACGGCACAAATATCCATGCCCGAGGGGGGATTCGAACCCCCGACCGTAGTGGCCGTGCAGACCGTGACTGGAGCGCCTCAGTCCCCTCAGCCACCGCGGCCGGCGCTATACAAACATTTGAAAACATTTGCAGGCAGTAGGAAGGACGGGTTCCGGAAAAGGAATGTTCAGTGAACGAGTTAAATGAAGCAGTGTTTCCATCTCTAGACGGAAGTGACTGCTGCTCAACTTGGTACTTGGAATGTACAAGAGCTGCATGAAAAGAGATGCCGCCTGGCAAAAATTTTATGACTGGACCATTGCCAATGATCGATTTATTCAATAAATACCCATCTGCATTTGTTCTAGGTGTAGCAGTAATTATTATACAGGTAGCAGTAATTATTATACAGGTTCTGGCACTCTCTTTCACCTTCGCACGTCCAGGGTCGTCCGTCAGATGGAAGAGGGTTCCGAACGCCAATGCGGGTGCGCCCAGCGCTCTGTCGAATCCAGTGGCTGCTCTTGTTCAGCTTAGAGCGCAGCCTCCCTCAGCCGTTAAGTCGCTGGCCCTTTCTGGAAGACGCCTCTGGTAGCCGCAGGGTGGCCTAACGACCTGCGCCGCCACTGCCACCGCCGCCCCAGGGGGCCCGCGATCGAAGCGCGTTGTCTGGTGGCTTGTTTGGCCGCGCTGATTGGCTATCACCTGGGACAGTGTTGCGGCCATCACGCCGACTAATTACCTGTCAGCCGGCGGCGCCTGCCCCCCCCTCCTCCCCCCCCCCCCCCCCGCGGTCGGCTTGCGGTCGTGGACACTCGTTGCCGCCCCCGCCCGCTCTGACGCCTAAAAAGGTCCCCCCACGCCGCTGTGGCGCGCATCACTTTACCAATAAACTGACTCACCGCTGGCCGCTTCGAAGCCTGACTCGCCGCCTCTTCCGTTTCGGCATCGCGAGCATCCGAGTGGAATTATTACGACCACCTTACAGGCAGACGAACGTGCAGGGCATACCATTATGCCCTTGGTACTACTCACGGCTATGTTTCAAGTAAATATAAGAAAAGAACACATACGTGGTGTGAGGTTAGTAACCTCTTTGGTACGTTTTGGTCGAACGATAGTTATCGTTGGCATGCAGCGATAGCTGCTAGCAACAATGCTTAGGTTGGAATGTTTTTTGTTTGTTGGCCGGGGTGCGGCAGTCTCCCGCCAACCGCAAAGCCAGGCAGTAGCATGTTGAAAGTGCGTCCGTAACCTGCGTTTAGCGATGGCTAAAGTTTTTGCCCTTCAGTCGTATCGCATATGAGTTTCAGTTGCATATTGAAATGTTTCAGTGTGGACTTGTAGACATTCATTATAGTGGCACGCGGTTATTTAATCAGTGTATTAAAAGGAAGAGTTTTTAACATTTGTCGTTCCATAATAAAGGAGGTTAACAAAGTTTATTGTTACGGATCAACCTAGTAATTGTCCGCATCCCATACCGTCAAATCATTGGAATAATGATTAAGCAGTAAATAGATTATAACGGCAACTTCGCCCATCGAGGATTACGTGGACCCAGCTGTGACGTTACAGTGGGAATAAGACTCGCTTTCTGAAGGTTGCAAAGAAACTTACTTGCACTTTTCCGTGAAAAAAATTAGAACAACCGGAAAGACGCCGTTTCTGCATCTACATGGGATACTCTGCAAATCACATATAAGTGCCTGGCAGAGGGTTCATCGAACCACCGTTATACTATATTTATCTCCCATTCCATTATCGAATATCGCGCGGGGTGAAAGAACACTCTCTGTTTGAGTTCTGATGTCTCGTATTTTATTCTGATGATCATTTCTACTATGTAAGTGGGAGTCGACAATATATTTTTGCATTCGGAGGAGAATGTTGGCGATTGGAGTTTCGTAAGTAGCCCACGCCGCAGCGATAATCGCCGTTGTTTTAATGATTCCCATCCCAGATCTTGTATCATTTCCGTAACGCTATCTGCCCTGTAACGTGACAATACGAGACGAGTTGCGCATCTTTGGACTCTTTCGATGTCCTCCGTCAAACGCACCTGATAAGAATCCCACACTGGGCAGCAATACTCCAAAACAGGACGGACAAGCGTAGTGTATTCAGTTTCTTTAGTAGTTCTGTTGTATCTTTTAAGGTTTCTGCTAATAAAACGCAGTCATTGGTTCGACTTTCCCACGACATTTTCTACGTGTTCTTTCTAGTTAAAGTCCGAAGTAATAGTAATTCCTAGGTATTCTGTGGAGTTTACGGCCTTAACACAGTATTGATTTATCTTGTTAACAAAGTTTAACAGATTTCTTGTCGTACTGATGTGGACAACTTCACACTTCTCATTATTTAGAGTCAATTACCAATTTCTTCACCTTAGTGATATTTTATTGATATCTCTCTGCAGTAGGTTTTGATCTTAAGATGATTTTACTAGACGGTGAAAACAGCGTCATCTCCAAACAACCCAAGACAGCTACTTAGATTTTCCCCGTAAATCGTTTATGTAAATAAGGAACAACAGAGAACCAATAACACTACCCTGAGGAACGCCCGATATCATCAATGTATTAAAATGAGTCATTAATCTGTATATTTAAGTAAAGAAAACTAGCGAATCTAAGGACTTAATCTGGAACTAAATCAGCTGTTTTTGAGCCACCATTTCAAGCAGGCTAGGAAATCCGCTTGAGTCCAAAACATGGAAACACTACAGCGAAAAACGGTTTACGAAATTCGGTATCTGTTCTCGTCTTCCGGAAGTTGTGTTGCACTGTTGCATCTAAACATAATGTATGTCGCCTTAGACGCAGAGCAGGTGTGGGCGGGGGCACAGTCACTATGAAGATATGGCACTGAAAGTAATGAACCTCCAATCTTCTGAAGCACCAGCCGCCACTGGTTATACTAGATATGCTGATAAAGCGTGTATGTTTAGAGTTATCTCTTTATCTCGGCATTATGGATTTTATTAGTCAGATATTGCAGAGTGCAGAATACTTAAAGCAGAAATTTTGTAGCACTGCACTATGTAATCTAGCAGGCAGACGCTCACCTAGAAATGGCTCTCATCAGCAGAAGGCAAACACGTCCTTTTTAATTCTGTTCGCGATCTATCACGCATATTTTAGTTCGCGACGTATCACGCATATTTTAGTTCGCTACCTATCGCGCATATTTTAGTTCGCGACCGGTAGCTCTCCTTTTAGTTCGCAGCTCGGCCGCGAAGTAGATCGCTCTTTATAGTTAGTCGGCTCGTGTTGGCTTTTGCTACCGCTACTAAAACTGCAGCTGAGCTGCATCTCAGCTCCAAATAACGGCAACTGGCAAAAGAGAATCACGAGATTCTGCGCGCTCTCGCGTCTTCTCGCTGTTACCCGTCAGTCTTCGGAAAAGCAGCGGACGAACTAAGAGGCGAGGGATCTGCGAACTAGTTAGCGTAGTTCGCCTATAGGAAAGCTCTTCCGAACAAGTTCGTTCGCGAACTACACAAGACTACAAAGTATCCGATTCGATACTGAACGAGCTCGTCTACTGTTTTTAGTTCGCGACCTATTTAGTTCGCGACCTATCGCGCATATTTTAGTTCGCGACCTATCGCGCATATTTTAGTTCGCGACCGGTATCTCTCCTTTTAGTTCGCAGCTCGGCCGCAAAATAGGTCGCTCTTTTTAGTTCGTCCGCTCGTTTTGGCTTTTGCTACCGCTACGAAAACTACAGCTGAGCTGCATCTCATCTCCAAATGACGGCAACTGGCAGAAGGGAATTACGCGATTCTGCGCGCTCTCGCGTCTTCTCGCTGTTACCCGTCAGTCTTCGGAAAAGGAGCGGACGAACTAAGAGGCGAGGGATCTGCGAACTAGTTCGTGTAGTTCGCCTATGGGAAAGCTCTTCCGAACAAGTTCTTTCGCGAACTACACAAGACTACAAAGTATCAGATTCGGTACTGGACGAGCTCATCTACTGTTTTTAGGTCGCGACCTATCGCGTATATTTTAGTTCGCGACCTATCGCGCATACTTTAGTTCGCGACAGGTAGCTCGGCCGCAAAGTAGGTCGCTCTTTTTAGTTCGTCCGCTCGTTTTGGCTTTTGCTACCGCTACGAAAACTACAGCTGAGCTGCATCTCAGCTCCAATGGCAGAAGGGAATCACGTGATTCTGCGCGCTCTCGCGTCTTCTCGCTGTTACCCGTCAGTCTTCGGAAAAGCAGCGGACGAACTATGAGGCGAGGGATCTGCGAACTAGTTCGCGTAGTTCGCCTATGGGAAAGCTCTTCCGAACAAGTTCGTTCTCGAACTACACAAGACTAAAAAGTATCCGATTCGATACTGGACGAGCTCGTCTACTGTTTTTAGTTCGCGATCTATTTAGTTCGCGACCTATCGCGCATATTTTAGTTCGCGACCGGTAGCTCTCCTTTTAGTTCGCAGCTCGGCCGCGAAGTAGGTCGCTCTTTTTATTTCGACCGCTCGTTTTGGCTTTTGCTAGCGCTACTAAACCTACAACTGAGCTGCATCTCAGCTCGAAATGACGGCAACTGACAGAACGGAATCACACGATTCTGCGCGTTCTCGCGTCCTCTCGCTGTTACCCGTCAGTCTTCGGAAAAGGAGCGGACGGACTAAGAGGCGAGGGATCTGCTAACTAGTTCGCGTAGTTCGCCTGTGGGAGCGCTCTTCCGAAATAGTTCGTTCGAAAACTACACAAGACTACAGAGTATCCGATTCGATACTGGACGAGCTCGTCTACCGTTCACCTGGCAGCAGTGCAGATCTGTATGGAGTGCCTTCCGGAAGTCTGGCCATTCAGTCAAACAGAGCTTGGATGGCGTGTAAAGGTACAGATTCCCATGCAGCTTCAACACGATAACTAGTTCAAAAATGATCAAATGTCTGTAAATCTATCGAACCAAACTGCGTGGTCCAAAGTCCGTAGCTTACAAACTACTTACACCTAGGTAAACTCAGCTAAGGACAAACACACACACCCATGACCTAGGAAGGACTCGAACCTCCACGACGAGCAACCGCGCGCTCCGCAGCGAGACGCTTTAGACCGCTCGGCTACTCCACCGCGGCTCTGACTGCTTTGTCTACGCCGCTGTGGAGTTGGCGGACGAACGCAACGCGAGTGAAGCGGTTCCGGACTCGGCCAGGTGTTCCCAGGAATCTGCTTATTGCCGATGGACAAAGCCACTGCGTGCGGCGCGGCGCGAATTAATAAATTCCTTTTTGTCCGGCCGCATTGTGGGGCGCCGTCTCCATGGCGACGGCATTACGCGGAATTAACCGGCCTGGAGCGGGGCGGCCGCCTCTGGAGTCCAGCGGCGCGTGCGCTCTCCAGCGTAGCGTACTGGCTGGAGCCTAACTGGCCCTCTTCGGTTGCGCCTCGCTTCGCCTGGGCGGCCAGACACGCGCAGCCAATAGTCTCGTCACACGGACGGCTGCGACTCACAGCTGGGTGCGCTCCAGTGGAACACACCGCCCAACTGGAGCACAGCGTTTGGGGTGCCCGTTGTGCAGGCACCTGTCCATATCGCTCGACGACTGGTGCGGAACAGGGAACCCGATACCAGTAGTAGGAAGCCGTAATAACGTCTTCCAGCGTGAAAAAATTGATTTTTGACTATTTCATCTAGTTCTTGACCTAAATTACCAAAGGTCAATTACTTTCCGAATATACTCCGCATTATTATACTCTAGTGTGGCTCCGTAGCGCAGTGGTAGAGTGCCAGACTACAAATGCGAAGGACTTCGGTTCGATCCCCCGCCAGATACTAGGATTTTTATCTGTCACATTCCACTTCTTTCACCTCTGGCAGTGTTACTGATATGAAAAATACCGCCGCGGTGGAGTAGCCGAGCGGTCTAAGGCGCCTCGCTACGGAGCGCGCAGTTGCTCGCCGTCGGCGGTTCGAGTCCTCCCTAGGGCATGGGTGTGCGTGTGTTGTCCTTAGGTTAGTTTACCTTAGTTTAAGTAGTTTGTAAGCTACGGACTGATGACCACGCAGTTTCGTCCGATAGATTTACAAACATTTTTTTTTTTTTTTTTTTTTTTTTTTTTTTTTTTTTTTTTTTTTTTTTTTTTTCAAAAATACAGATTAGCACCGTGGTTCGGAACCCACATTAATCTGTAGGTCCCCCTATAACTGGCTGGGTAAACCAGTTGGAAGGTCGGAGGAAGGCAACGGCATACCGCCACAAAACAGGACCATGCCTAGTAAAGCACTGTGGTGTTCAAACCAATCTTCGGATTGTTGAATGCTTTACTTTTATTTTAATAATACACTCCTGACCATTAAAATTGCTACACCACGAAGATGACCTCATACAATCGCGAAATTTAAGCGACAGGTAGAAGATGCTGTGATATGCAAATCATTAGCTTTTCAGAGTATTCTCGCAAGGTTGGCACCGGTGGCGACACTTTGGTGCTGACGCGAGGAAAGTTTGCAACCGATTTCTCATACACAAACAGCAGTTGACCGGCGTTGCCTGGTGAAATTTTGTTGTGATGCCTCGTGTAATGAGGAGATGTGCGTACCATCACGTTTCCGAATTTCATAAAGGTCAGTTTGTAGCCTATTTCGATTGCGGTTTATCGTATCGCGACATCGCTGCTCGCGTTGGTCGCTATCCAGTGACTGTTAGCAGAATATGGAATCGCCGGGTTCAGGAGGGCAATACGAGACGCCGTGCTGGATCCCAACGGCCTCGTATCACTAGCAGACGAGATGACAGGCATCTTATCCGCATGACTGTAACGGATCGTGCAGCCACATCTCGATCCCTGAGTCAACAGATGTGGACGTTTGAAAGACAACAACCATCTGCACGAACAGTTCAACGACGTTTGCAGCAGCATGAACAATTAGATCGGAGACCATGGCTGCGGTTACCCTTGACGCTGCATCACAGACAGGAGCGCCTGCGATGGTGTACGCAACGACGAACCTGGGTGCACGAATGGCAAAACGTCATTTTTTCGGATGAATCCAGGTTCTGTTTAGAGCATCATAATGGTTGCATCCGTGTTCGGCGACATCGCGGTGAACGCACATTGGAAGGGTGTATTCGTCATCGCCGTACTGGCGTATCACCCGGCGTGATAGTATGGGTGCCATTGGTTACACGTCTCGGTCACCTCTTGTTGGTATCGACGGCAATTTGAACACTAGCCGTTACGACCAGTGGCTCTACTCTCCATTCGATCCCTGCGAAACCCTACATTTCAGCAGGGCAATGCATGACCGCAGGTCCTGTAAGGGTCTTTCTGGATACGGAAAATATTCGGCTGCTGCCCTGGCCAGCACATTCTCCAGATCTTTCACTGACTGAAAACGTCTGGTCAATGGTGGACGAGCAACTGGCTCGTCACAATACGCCAGTCACTACTCTTGATGAACAGTGGTATCGTGTTGAAGCTGTATGGGCATCTGTACTAAAGCTTAACAAGGCCGTTATTACGGCCAGAGCTGGCTGTTGTGGGTACTAGTTTCTCAGTATCTACGAACCCAAATTGCGTGAAAATGTAATCAAATGTCAGTTCTAGTATAATTTATTTGTCCAATCAATACCCGTTTATCATCTGCATTTCTTCTTGGTGTAGCAATTTTAATGGCCAGTAGTGTAATTTCGTCTGTCTCATTGGCCTGGTGCAACTCTTTCAATTGGACGCCACTTCGACGCCACTTCGGCGGCCGTAATACGGGGAAGTTTTCATTGTTTACGACGTCATATCTCCTTAACTATCGACCCTGTCGCCAAATCCTTTCTTAGCTGACGTCTTCCACCGATGAACTGCATTCCTACCAAATTTGAGCTTCGTCGGTGAAGTAGTTTTCCAGATTTCGTGTGTAGTCAGTGAGTGAGTGAGTGAGTGAGTGAGTGTCTGAAATAGACTTGCGCATATTAGTTCGCGATCGGGAGCGCTCACTTTAGTTCGCTGCTCTGCCGCGAATTAGTTCGCTCTTAGTTCGTCCACTGCTCCTAGTTCGTCCGCTGCTCCTAGTTCGTCCGCTGCTCCTAGTTCGTCCGCTGCTCCTAGTTCGTCCGCTGCTCCTAGTTCGTCCGCTGCTCCTAGTTCATCCGCGGCTCCTAGTTCGTCCGCTGCTCCTAGTTCGTCCGCTGCTCCTGGTTCGTCCGCTCTTTTTGGCTTTTGCTACCGCTAATAAAAGAGCTCTTTTCTATGCCAGCTATTTTATACAATGAATCAGTGTTGCCAAAGTATGTGCTATTACCCGTATTTTAGGGCAATTTGACATCAAATACTTGGGAAAATAAACCAGTTATTTAGACGAATGGGTGATACAATGGTATTCAACTACTTTGCATACAGAGTACTCGTTGTGCTTCATTTTTAAAATGAATTTCTTGTGGCAGTGTACTATGAAACTACAGCTGAGCTGCATCTCAGCTCGAAATGAAGGTATCTGGCCGAAGGGAATCACGTGATTCTGCGCGCTCTCGCGTCCTCTCGCTGTTCCCCGTGTCATCGGAAAAGGAGCGGACGAACTAAGAGGCGAGAGATCTGCGAACTAGTTCGCGTAGTTCGCTTGTGAAAGCGCTCTTCCGAACTAGTTCCTTCGCAAACTACACAAGACTATGAAACATCCTGGCAGATTAAAATTGTGTGCCGAAACCGAGACTCGAACCTGGGACCTTTGCCTTTCGCGGGCAAGCGCATTCTGGAAACATCCCTTAGGCTGTGGCTAAGCCATGTCTCCACCATATCCTTTCTTCCAGGAGTGCTAGTCTTGCGTGTTTGCAGGAGAGCTTCTGTGAAGTTTGGAAAGTAGGAGGCGAGGTACTGGCGGAAGTGAAGTTGTGAGGCGGCATCGTGAGTCGTGTCGGGATAGCACAGTCAGTAGTGCGCTTGCCCGCTAAAGGCAAAGGTCCCAGGTTCGAGTCCCGGTTCCGGCACACAATTTTAATCAAAAAAATGTTCAAATGTTTGTTAAGCTTATGGGACTTAACTACGGGGTCATCAGTCCCTGAACTTACAAACTACTTATGAACTAGTTACGAACTAGGACGGCACAAATATCCATGCCCCAGGGGGGATTCCAACCCCCGACCGTAGTGGCCGTGCTGTCCGTGACTGTAGCGTCTCAGTCACCTCGGCCGCCGCGGCCGGCCACAATTTTAATCTGCCAGGAAGTTTCATATCAGCGCACACTCCGCTGCAGAGTGAAGTTTCATTCTTCTACACAAGACTAGTCTAAATGAGTGTCCTCTCGCTTTTATATAGAGATGAATAAACATGATAAGAAAAAGTAATGAAGCGATCTAACAGTAGCGCTATTCAGGCATGGCGTATGAGGAGCAGTATTCGAGAATACGCCACTGGTCAGGGTATAGTGGGATGCGGGCTCCGACCTACCACACGGCCGTATCAGTGGAGGCGCCTCTTCGCTGCCTCTGGGAGCGTTCGCCCCGCGGCCGGCGCGGTCAGACGCTGAGGCGCGCATTCCTGCCCGGCGCTGCCCCCTGAGTCATCCGGATGACGCCGCCGTGCGGACGCCGGAAATAGACGCTGCAGCGGCGATGCACCGAGACCGCCGCGCCGCGCCGTGCGGAATGCGTGCCGTCTGCGAACGCTAGCGACGCGACGCCGGACGGTCCCTCAGGAATGCCGCTTCTCCGCGCTTTGTTATTGTCGTTGTGCTCGGCTATGCTGAAAGACGGCGTCCCAGCCGCTATAAACAATGTATAGCCCGATTTAACCCTCGTCTGACTGGCGCATAGAAAGCTAAGGCAGTCAGCCACACGAAGACTGTTTTGAACAGCATAGTGCTTTACTAGGCGTGGACCTGTTTTTTTGTGTCCCAACTTCGTCGCCGCTTTTGTGTCCCAGCCTCGTCGTAGGTGTCGGTGGCCGAGTGGAATGAGACCGACACGCTGGTGCAGGTACGGAGGGGAGCAGCCAGAAACTATAAACACTCGAGTAAATTAGAAAGAGATATATATTGCACAGAATGAAACAATACTTAACTTTTACATAGTACTGCGGAATGTTGATACATAGTTATTAGAGGCCTGCCTAGTGCCTGTACAATAGCAAAGTCTTCACTGGTGCCTATCTGATTCCGAAGGTCCTAACTCGTTGCTATCTCAGTCCGAAGTGACCCGTGTCTTTCCGTGGTGGCCACGAGCGGGGTTGCAGCAGAGGGCGCTCGTGGCTGTCGTCGTGAGAACGCCGCGCCGTGCGTGCATGACGGCGCGCGGCGAAAGTAGGTGGCGCGCACTTTGTACTTGTGCGACACCACATGTTTCGATTAGAGGTAAGCAAACTAGTTCATTTTTTGGGAAGTGCCGTGTGGGAATGGCCGAACGGTCTAACACCGAAACCTTCATATGTCAGACTCTCAGATCGGTACCAAACGTTGTATATTGATAGAGTATCAACCGAAACTTCTACACAATTCATGCTATGTGCTGCCGTCCAGGAGGACATGTGTAAACGGGAAATAATATGTAACACCCGTCCTACGGAGCACAGGAAAAGCGTGTCTACAAGGTGCCTGCCGCGCTGAGCTCCCGCAGGGTAGTTGATAAAGGGGACGTTTCTCGTTACTAGGGACCTCGGTTCAGACCCTGCTGGCAACATTTTTTTCCTGTATTACGTTGCAAATTGTTCTACGTCGACAAAATACACCGAGTTGTTACTTGGAACAACATGTTCCTGAAATCTAATTTTATAGCCTGTAAGACATACCCAGGGGCAGATATAAACTCTGACCATAACTTATTGGTCATGAATTGTAGGCTGAAACTGAAAAAAACTGCAGAAAGGTAGGAAAATAAGGAGATGGGACCTAGATAAACTAAAGGAACCTGAAGTTCTTAAGAATTTCAGAGGAAACTTTAGGCAACCATTGACAGCATTGGGGGAAAATAAAACAGTAGAGGGCGAGTGGGTAGCATTGAGAGATGAAATAGTAGGCAGCAGAGGACAAAATAGGTAGGAAGGCAAGAACTACAAATAAATCCTTGGATATCACAGGACACACTTCATTTAATCGATGACAGGAGGAAACATAAAAATGCAGTAAAGGAAACAGGCAAAATGGAGTACAGACGATTAAGAAATGAGATTGACAGGAAGTGCAAAATGGCTAAGCACGGCCGGCCGCGGTGGCCGAGGGGACTGAGGCGCTCCAGTCACGGTCTGCACGACCACTACGGTCGGGGGTTCGAATCCCCCCTCGGGCATGGATATTTATGCCGTCCTTGGAATTAGTTAGTTCATAAGTAGTTTTTAAGTTTAGGGACTGATGACCTCGTAGTTAAGTCCCGTAAGCTATACAAACATTTGAACATTTGCTAAGCAGGAGTAACTAGAAGGCAATTGCAAGGATGTAGTTTTGTGTCCCAACTTCGTCGCCGCTTTTGTGTCCCAGCCTCGTCGTAGGTGTCGGTGGCCGAGTGGAACGAGACCGACACCGGAACAAAGACAGCACGCTGGTGCAGGTACGGAGGGGAGCAGCCAGAAACTATAAACACTCGAGTATATTAGAAAGAGATATATTGCACAGAATGTAACAATACTTAACTTTTACATAGTACTGCAGAATGTTGATACATAGTTGTTAGAGCCCTGCCTAGTGCCTGTACGATAGCAAAGTCTTCAATGGTGCCTATCTGATTACGAAGGTCCTAACTCGTTGCTATCTCAGTCCGAAGTGGCCGATGTCCTTCAGTGGTGGCCACGAGCGGCGTTGTCGCAGAGGGCGCTCGTGGCTGTCGTCGTGAGAACGCCGCGCCCTGCGTGCATGGCGGCGCGCGGCGACACCACATGTAGAATAACGTATAAGTAGAGGAAATATAAATACAGCCTATAGGAAAATAAAAGAGATATTTCGAGATAAGGAAAACAGCTCAATGAATAACAAGAACACAGATGGAAAACCAGTTCTCAGCAGAGAAGTAAAAGCTGAAAGGAGGACAGAGTCTATAGAGAGGCTCTACGAAGGAAGTGAACTTAGAGGCAATATTGTAGGAAGGGGAGAAGAAGTAGATGAGGATGAAATAGGAGATATTATACTGAGAGAAGAATTTGACTACAGCACTGAAAAACCTGAGTCGAAACAAGGTCCCTGGAGTAGATGATATTCCCTCAGAGCTACTGAAGTCTCTGGGAGGACCAGCCATGACACTGGTTTCATCTGGTATGTAAGATGTATGACACTGGCGAAGTACCCTCATACTTTAAGAAAAATGTAATAATCGCCATTACAAAGAAAGCAGGCGCAGACAGGCGCAGGCGCAGAACCATCAGTTTAATGAGTCATGGTTGCCAAATATTAACCCGAATTACTTACAGAAGGATGGAAAAGCTGGAAGAAGCTGACCTCGAGGAAGTTCAGTTTGGGTTCAGGAGAAATGTAGGAACACGGGAGGCAATACTCACTTTATGGTTTACCCTAGAAGATAGATTAAGAAAAGGCAAACCTACATATTTAGCTTTTGTAGATTTGGAGAAGGCTTTTGACAATGCTGATTGCAATAAACTGTTTCAAGTTTTGAAGCAAGCAGGAGCAAAATATAGGGAACGTAAGGTTATTTACAACTTGTACAAAAACCAGACAGCAGTTGTCAGAGTTGAAGGGCATGATAGGAATGCAGTGGTTGGGAAGGGAGTAAGACAGGGTTGTACCATTTCACCAATATTATTCAATTTGTATATTGAGCAAGCTATAAAGGAAAGCAAGGAGAAATTTCGAGAAGAAATTAAAGTTCAGGGTGAAAAATTAAAAACATTGCCGACGACATAGTAATTCTGTCAGAGACAGCAAAGGACCTGGAAGAGCAGCTAAACGGAATGGCCAGTGTGCTGAAAGGTGCATATAAGATGAACATTAACAAGAGCAAAACTAGGGTGATGGAGTGCAGTCTAATAAAATAAGGTGATGCTGAAGGAATTAGATTAGGTAACGAAACAATAAAGTAGATTTATGAGTTTTGTTTCTTGGGCAATAAACTATCAAATCATACAGGATCCCTCCTCGGGCATGGATGTGAGTGTTATACTTAGGTTAGTTTAACTTACTTTTAGTAGTATGTAAGTCTAGGGACTTATGACCAAAGTAGTTTGGTCCCATAATAATTACAAACATTTGAACATTCGAACATTAACTATTTTGTGAGTGAAGGGACCGACGACCTCAGTAGTTTGGTTCCTCAAGTTTACAAACATTTCAACATTTGAAGCGACAGTTCAGAGACTTCATTATGTCATGTGACATCACAGACAGCTACACAATCTAAACGTCGTACCAACCGGTCTGACGAGATGATTGAGCGAGTCGAGAAAATTGTTTCGGGGGATGGCCGATGGCTGATGAACACACAGCGTAGTGATATTGGTCCTCTCCTTTTCGTTATATACATAAACGATTTGGAAGAAAATCTGTGCAGCTCTCTTAGGTTGTTTGCAGATGACGCCGTCATTTATCGTCCAGTAAAGTCATCTGAAGATCAAAACCAACTGCAGAACGATCTGAATAAGATATACTATGGTGTAAAAATAGGCAATTGACTCTAAATAAGGAGAAGTGTTAAGTTGTCCACATGACTACGAAAAGAATTCTGTTAAAACTCTGTTTACGAGATAAATCAATCGAATTTGAAGGCCGTAAACTCCACAAAATACCTAGGAATTACTATTACATCAGACTTAAATTAGAAAGAACACGTAGATAATGTCGTGGGAAAGGTGAACCTGGGCCTGCGTTTTATTGGCAGAACCTTTAAAAGATATAACAGAACTACTAAAGAGTGCATACACTACGCTTGTCCGTCCTGTTTTGGAGTACTGATGCCAAGTGTGGGATCCTTATCAGGTGGTTTTGACGGAGAACATCGAAAGAGCCCAAAGAAGGACAGCTCGTACTGTATTGTCACGATACAGGCGAGCAGCGTTACGGAAATAATACACGATCTGGGATGGAAATCATTACAACAACTGCGCTTATCGCTGCGGCGTGGTCTACTTGGGAAACTCCAATCGCCAACATTCTCCTCCGAATGCGAAAATATATTGTTGACTCCCACTTACATAGGTAGAAAAGATCATCAGAATAAAATACGAGTAATCAGAGCTCAAAATGAGAGATTCAGATGTTCTTTCTTCCAGCGCGCTTTTCGAGAATGGAATGGTACATGAATAGAATAAAGGTGGTTCGATGACCCCTCTGCCAGGCACTTAAATGTGATTTGCAGAGTATCCCATGTAGACGTAGGTGTAGATACGATACAAGTATGACATTCTCTGACGTAGTGCAACGATATAGGGTGCATTTCGGGCAGAAATTTGTCTTAATGGATGAAAATTCTCACGCTCATCTTGCACGTCTTGTGACTGCGTTTCTTCACGATAACGATATCGCAGCATCAGAATGTCCATCATGTCCTCCAGATAATAGCCGTATCGAACATGCCTTGGATATAAAGAAACGGGCAGTTCTTGGACTCATCAACTATCTAACGGGTGTGTTCCGTATCGCCGTTGAGCAGTAGGCCGATCTGGACCAACAGTCTCTTGATTAACTAGTCGTCAGTATGCTAAGACGAATAAATCAATGCGAGAGGTGCTGATGCCAGCTATTGAAGATAGGGAGGACGCTGTAATTTGGAACACTATTTGAAAACGCATGTCTTACTGTCGTACGACTTATCCAATTCTGTTTCATGGGCAATAAAGAGAAGTGAAATCTTGCTTTTGTATAATCCCATTCCATTATTATGTAAAGGGTCGTGAGCACTTAGAATCATCGTGAAGCAGATCTGTTTTTATGTGTGTACATTCTGGCGAAGTTTAATTTTGTACACGACAGTCGCAGAGTGAGAGTTGTAGGGAATTTGGCTCCTCTCTCGAGTGTTTTCCAAAGCGAATGAGGGCGAGACCCCGACTCGCCGTAGCCAACAGCTGTTAAACCGGTTTGCGGGCCGCGCTAGCTCCTAGCGCCTCTGCGGGAGATAGACTGTGGAAAACTTGCGTACCGCCCCTAGAAACTCTCAACATAATGGTAACGTTGCACAGCCGTTGCCATATTCCACCGACAGTAGATCGTAACGAGCGACATCACTGTGTGCTACCAGTAAGTCCGTTTCAAGTGCCGAGGGAACAGCTTTCTTAGCAGGCAGAATGAAATTAACCTGGTCAAGATGAATTGCATCGCAGATCAGAAATATACTGCGTACCACTGGCCAATTCTAAGTACTACACGCAGAAGAATTAGGAGCTGCCACAATCAAATTTATTTTTGGAGAAGACACGTTGTACAAATATCACATGTGGGAAAATACGGCGCAGTTTTAAGTGAGCAACAGGATGACATCACTGTTGAGCGTTGCTATCATTGCTGGTGTGAGAGTGCGATATCGTCACAAGCGATGTCGATTAACGGATATATATGAGGATCGTCCACGAAGTAACTTCCGTTTCTATTTCTATCCGCAACTATGCGGGTTGACTAGCACACGCAAATATCGGTGTGGGAACGTTTCAAAAGACGACAGCTCGTAAACGACTTGCACTAAAATCCTGCAACAAACACTACTGATATTCTAGTGCACCCTACTTTTAGTTTCTTAATGTCTACAGGCCTTGTTCCATTTAAAAAAAAAAACTGTATGTTCGCATAAAAAATTCACTTTCTACGTAATATTACAATCTCAATCTGTTTGTTGGCAAAAAATACGAGACCTTGACAACGAATCCATTCTCTGAAAACCACACATCAATCGCACTTCCCGTTTCCGCAATATTTGCGCTTGAAGTGCTAGGTGATTCACTGTATAATATATATAGCGGGTGATCAAAGAGTCAGTATAAATTTCAAAACCTAATAAGTCACAGAATAATGTAGACAGAGAGGTAAAAATTGACACACATGCTTGGAATGATATGGGGTTTTATTAGAACAGAAAGAAGGTCAAAAATGTCATCTGATCAGAAAACAATAATTAGAATAACAAATAAAGACAAAGAAAAGATGATGTTCTGTACGGGAAATGCTCAATATGTTCATCATCATTCCTCAACAATAGCTGTAGTCGAGGAATAATGTTGTGAAGTGCACTGTAAAGCATATCCGGAGTTATGGTGAGGCACTGGCGTCGGATGTTGTCTTTCAGCATCCTTAGAGATGTTGGTCTATCACGATACACTTGAGACTTCAAGTAACCCCAAAGCCAATAATCGCACGGACTGGCACACACACATACACACACACACATATGTATGTGTGTGTGTGTGTGTGTGTGTGTGTGTAAATTTTCATTAGACACAGGTGGGAGGCGATAGACTGGTGGTAGCGGCAAAAGAGGATATAGAAAGAGATAGCCGAGAGAGACGGACATTTAGAAGGGAGAAGATGGTCTTAGCTTGAGGAGGATATCAACAGCGATCGAGGAGGCGGTGAACAAAAGGAGAGGGGGGATAGATGAGAGATAGAGTCACAGTACGGTCAACTCCGTGATTCATTAGTCCTCTACACACGTAGTACTTGGATTACGAAAACCAGCAGGAGGAAGACACTCGCGCAGTGTTGAAGCAACTACCCTATAAAGGAAGATGCCTGGAGCGATTAAAATAAGAAGAAGAAGAAAAAAAGTCATGGAAAATGTGAATCTGGAATAGTCTTGTGTAGTACGCGAACGAACTAGTTCGGAAGAGCGCTCCCACAGGCGAACTATGCGAACTAGTTCTCAGAGCGCGCAGAATTGCGTCATTTCCTTCTGCCAGTTACCGTCATTTCAAGCTGAGATGCAGCTCAGCTGTAGTTTCATAGGACGGAACAAATATCCATGCCCGAGGGAGGATTCGAACCCTCGACCGTAGTGGCCGTGCCGACCATGACTGGCGCGACGCAGTCCCCTCGGCCACCGGGGCCGGCAGAAGAAATCCATTTTAAAAATAAAGTACTACGAGTACTCTGTATGCAAAGTAGTAGAATACCATTGTATCACCCATTCATGTAAATGAGTGTCATAACAAAATAAAGAGCTGTTTTAGTAGCGGTAGCAAAAGCCAAAAAGAGCGGACGAACTAAAAAGAGAGGACGAACTAATCGAGTGGATGAACTAAAAAGAGCGACCTACTTCGCGACCGAGCTGCGAACTAAAAGAAGAGCTACCGGCCGCGAACTAAAATATGCGCCATAGGTCGCGAACTAAAATATGCGTGATAGGTCACCAGCTAAAAATGCGTGATAGTTCGCGAACTAAAATATGCTCGATAAATCGCGGAACTAAAATATGTGTGATAGGTCGCGAACTAAAATATGCGCGATAAATCGCTTAACTAAAATATGCGCGATAGGGCCGGTCGCGGTGGCCGTGGGGACTGAGGCGCTCCAGTCACGGTCTGCACGGCCACTACGGTCGGGGGTTCGAATCCCCCCTCGGGCATGGATATTTGTGCCGTCCTTAGGATTAGCTAGTTCATAAGTAGTTTGTAAGTTTAGGGACTGATGACCTCGTAGTTAAGTCCCATAGACTTTACAAACATTTGAACATTTTGCGCGATAGGTCGCGAACTAAAATATGCGCGATCGGTAGCGAACTAAATTATGCCAAACGTATCTCGTTTCTTAGTTCGTTAGTTTCTTTTCTGAAGACCGACGGGCAATAGGCAATAGCAAGAGGGCGCGCAGCAGAATTGCAGAATTAAAAATCACGTATTTGTCTTCTGTTCATGAGAGCCATTTCGAGGTGAGTACCTGTTGGATTACATAGTTCAGTGGTACAAAATTTCTGTTTTGATGTATTCTGCACTCTGCAATAACTGACTAATAAATTCCATAATGCCAAGATAAAGAGATAACTCTAAACTTAAACGCGATAAATTATCCACAAACTTTTTCTTTTGGTTTGCGTGATATCGTTAGCGACTCAAGCAGCAAGCGCATGGAGCAGCTAGGTGGGGGAATTTCTCCCTCCACCTGCATGCGCAGACCACGCCGCTCAGCCACTGGGAGCAGACGAACTGAAAGAACGAACTAGTTCGCGACAGAGCCGGGAACTAAAGTGAGCGCTCCCGATCGGGAACTATTATGCGCAAGTGTAATCTGGAGGTCCTGTCCCAGATTTGAACCGTTATCTTCGAGAATGCTATCCACTGCACCGCCGACCGCCTCGGCGTGTTTACCGAAAGCTGAGTCTAATGACTAGGCGATTACTCCGCCCTGCTGGCGCTACTACTCCTCGGCAGCAGAGATCTGGATTCCCACGCGGCCGCCAGTAGACTGAATAAACACGCGGAATGAATGCGCGCAGACTGCACATACGGGCGAGCGGCGATCCGGTGAAATTCCGACGGAATTTTTAAAGGAATGCTCCGAAGATAAACAGTAATTCCGTTTGGTAATTGGATGCCCGGTGTGAATTTAACATGAGATCGATTGATGAATTATGTATGAGGGGCTGGCGCGCCGCGGCGCGGGTCGCCTTTGATGAAGACTAACTCTGCGTTTAGAAATTGATGACGTGTGAAAGAGAGGGCGGCCACGCGCCTCACATCGATCACCGTCCGCTCACAGCGCCGGTGGGAGGTCTTCAGCCACTGTCTGCTCCGCTACTAGCTAGCACTTCGGCGCTGTTACGTTTTCATTTTGTGTGCCTGGCTGGCTCCGCAGTTGCAACACTCTGGACTCGCATCCGGGAGGACGTCGATTCAAATTCCCCTTCGGCCAACAGTTTCAGGTTTTCCGTGCTTTCTCTAAATCACTCCAGGTGGTTGCTTGTTTTGTTTGGTTTTTGGTAGGGACTAAACTACGACGGTTATCAGTCCCTTGTTCCAGTTTTAGAGGTAAAATATTGTGTTAAGCGTTCCTAAGTAAATGTGTCAACATGTCACACTCCAGGTTGTTCTTTTGAAAGGGCACGATGATTATCCTTCCCCCTCGTTAGGGGAGACTGAGATACTGTCGACATAGGATAAAAGTGGACATATATTTATTTCAGTACTGCCCACATTAATCCAATGGAATTTCAGCCAATAGTCTCACTTGCAAAATATTAACACGAATTATATACAGAAGGATGAAAAAGCTGGTTGAAGCCGACCTCGGGGAAGATCAGTTTGGGTTCAGGAGAAATGTAGGAACACGGGAGGCAATACTCACTTTACGGCTTATCCTAGAAGATAGATTAAGAAAACGCAAACCTACATTTCTAGCTTTTGTAGATTTGGAGAAGGCTTTTGACAGTGTTGATTGGAATAAACTCTTTCAAGTTCTGAAGCAAGTACGACTAAAATATAGGGAGCGTAAGGTTATTTACAACTTGTACAAAAACCAGACAGCAGTTGTCAGAGTTGAAGGGCATGAAAGGGATGCAGTGGTTGGAAAGGGAGTAAAGCAGGGTTTTAGTCTTTCTCCATTGTTATTCAATTTGTACATTGAGCAAGCCATAAAGGAAAGCAAGGAGAAAATTGGTGAAGGAATTAAATTTCAGGGGGAAGAATTAAAAACATTGCGTTTTGCCGACGACATAGTAATTCTGTCAGATACAGCAAAGGACCTGGAAGAGCAATTGAACGGAATGCACAGTGTGCTGAAAGGAGCATATAAGATGAACATTAACAAGAGCAAAACTAGGGTAATGGAGTGCAGTGTAAGAAAATCAGGTGATGCTGAAGGAATTAGATTGGGAAACGAAGCAATAAAGGAGGTAGATGAGTTTTGTTACTTGGGCAGTAAAATAACAAATGATGGTCGCAGTACAGAGGATATAAAATGCAGAATGGCAATGGGTAGAAAAGCGTTCTTGAAAAAGAGAAATTTGTTAACATCGAATATTGATTTAAACCTACGGAAGTCCTTTCTGAAGGCATTTGTATGGAGTGTTGCCTTGTATGGGAGTGAGACATGGACGATAAACAGTGCGGACAGGAAGAGGATTGAAGCTTTTGAAATATGGTGCTACAGAAGAATGCTGAAGATTAGGTGAGTGGATCGCGTAACTAATGAGGAGGTACTGAACAGAATTGGGGAGAAAAGAAATTTCTGGCATACCTTGACTAAAAGAAGGGATAGATTGGTAGGATACATTCTTAGACATCAAGGAATTGTGAATTTAGCGTTGGAGGGAAGTGTGTGGGGTAAAAATCGCAGAGGAAGACCAAGAGATGGATACAGTAAGCAGATTCAGACAGATGTAGGTTGCCGTTCTTACGTGGAGATGAAGAGGCTTGCTCAGGATAGGGTATTGTGGAGAGCTGCATCAAACCAGTCTCCGGACTGAAGACCACAACAACAACAACAGTCTCACTTTGACTTACCCCGACCCATCGAACTGACTTACCCAGCCAGTTATAGGGGGACCTACAGTTTAACGTGGGCTCCGAATCTCAGTGCTACTAGTTATTTTTTCCCATTAACAACACTGCCAGAGGTGAAAGAAGTAGAAAGGACAGATAAAAATACCAGGACCTGGTGGGGATGAACTACCTAATACTAAAGACAGCACAAATATCCACTCCCGAAGGGGGATTCGAACCCCCGACGGGGAAGGGCCTCG
Source organism: Locusta migratoria (assembly GCA_026315105.1). Classification (NCBI taxonomy): domain Eukaryota; kingdom Metazoa; phylum Arthropoda; class Insecta; order Orthoptera; family Acrididae; genus Locusta; species Locusta migratoria. Next base: position 131,276,210 of record CM048744.1, on the reverse strand, counting down.
TGAATCGGAGCATAGTGCCTCAATAAGCTGGGCCGCTCCGCCGCGGCTTCTCTTCCCTGTAGCTACATGTGAGTATATGTACATTATCATTCGCTTGTATAGGAAACACTTTCCTTATCAATCTTTCACTCAGCAGTGGAGTGTGCGCTTACATGAAACTCTCTGGCAGATTAAAAGTGTGTGCCGGAACCGGGACTCGAACCTGGGACTTTTCCGTTCGCGGGCAAGAGCTCTACTGACTGAGCTATCCCGACACGACCCACGATGCCGCCTCACAACTTTACTTCCGCTAGTAACTCGCCTCGCCTCGCATGGTAAGTCGTATCGGGATAGCTCAATTGGTAGAGCGCTTGCCCGCGAAAGGCAAAGGTCCCAGGTTCGACTCCCGGTTCCAGCACACAATTTTAATCTGCCAGGAAGTTTCTGGAAAGACTTTGTTTAATACTCCAAAAGTTCTTCAGAAATTTACTCCAAACCATTATATGATTGCTCATACAATGAAGACTTTCACGGCAGTTGTTGTACAGGATGAACAGCCAGTCTAAAACAGTTGAGGGAAATAATTGAAAAATTTTATTTCAAAACTTCGCCTAAGTTTTACAAGTGTTTCTCCCACTGCAACGTCCGCAGCCTGGACCAAGCCTGTCCACCTTGCAGAACAGAGCCAGCCAGAACCAGTAATGACTGCTGATTCTGAAATCACGCCACCCTTCTGGCGTCTCTGGTGAAACTATTGACATGTCCGTGCTAACGTGGAGCCAATAGCAGACACCCTCGTTTGATCACGTGTGCTACTGCTGCAGGACACTGAGGTGCGAGAATCAGTTCCTCCGCTCTCTTCAGTTTGAGTTCTCGTTCAGAACAGACGCACTCCGGAGGCCCAGCCTCTGTGCGGGGTGAACGGCCTCACGCAGTCCGCTTCCGCCTAGCATCTGTTCGGTATCAATGAACCGTAACCGTTACCTTTTCCGTTTTCTGAATCTGCTAACTTAGATTGGCACTCATTCTTTGCATCCGACCTCATGCATGGATGTTTGTGTCGTCTTAAGTGTGAAGTATTTCATAGGTAGTTTATAAGTTTAGGGACTGATAACCCCGCAGTTAAGTCCCTTAAGCTTAACATTTGAACCATGTTCAAATCATTGTCACTACATCTACTATCCCAAAGGTGGCATCTGCCGTCGTCGGCTTAAAATCTACGTAGTTCTCAAATGTGTAGAAATCTTTGTTTCATATAGTGTATAGAAGATTGGGGTTTTTCGAACGCCTCGGGTGTGTTGAGAACCAATTGAAATGTCAGTGCAGTTTTGTTGCCCTTACGTCTCTACAGCGTGCATGCAAATCAGCCTTTCGTAGAGCGAGAAACACTTTAATTCAGACAGAGTGTGAATTAAACGAGGAAACTTCATGTACATTAAATGCTTCATAAAGTACACAGACATAAGAAGTAAATGAAATCATCTTGGATTCGAATGTCACCTGCAAGATCTCTTAGCAATGATCAGTTTGATCTTACGAACTATGCTATAGGTTAATGCAGCAAAATTTCTGCAGGTTACTGTAAAATTTGTTTCCGGATTATTCAATTATTTATTGTTTGGTAAAGTAATATGAAGCTCTAAACCAACCGGAGAACGACATAGCTGAGATATCTGTAATGAGCAAACATTGGTAATTCTTCCTAAGTAATGAAAAGTTCGAAAGGATCCACATGCGTACAAAACGAATCCGCTAAACAAATTATATCTGAAGGCCGTAAATTCTATTAAATAACTAGAAATTATAAATACGACCTCCTTAAATTGTAAAAAACACTAAAAAAATGTTGTGGGGAAGTCGAAACAAAACCTGTGTTTTACTGGCAGATCAGATGTAACAGTTGATAAAGAGACTGACTACACCGCTCCTGTCAGTCTTCTTTTGGAACATTACTGTGAGGTATGGGATCCGTATCAGGTGGTATTGACAGATAGCTTCGAAAGTGTACAAAGAAGAGCTACTCTTTTCGTATTATCACGATACAGGGGAAACAATGTCACGGAAAGGTTACAGGAGTTGGAGTTGTAATCAATGCAACAATGGCGTGTTTGGTTGCATCGAGAATTTCCTACGAAATTTCCATCGCCTAATTTCTCCTCCGAACGCGCAAATATATTGCTCACTCCACCTACACAAGAATAAAAGATCAGTAACAAAAATAAAAGTGATCAGACCTAGAGCGGCGAGATTTAGGTGTTCTTTCATTCCGCATACGATTCAAGAATGTAATGATAAATAAATAGTATTCCAGTGGTTTGATGCATCCTCTACTAGGAACTTCAGTGTGATTTGTACATTGACGATGTAGATGTGGATTAAATAAATGGTGTATTAAATACCGAACTATAGGGAGTGTGTATTGTAATCTGCTTGTAATAGACGCATGTTCCTTGAAGTGTAGTGTGAAACATAGCGTGCTTGCACAATATGACATCGTTACGGACAGATGAATCACCATTATTCGTCATTGTCTTGTTCCGATGGAGAAGTATGGAAAATGAACTACGTCGTACTTTAAATTACAGAAAGTGTTTCAAACCTGTGGCGCTTCATTCGAGTGCTTAACTACACTCATATCCGTTCGGCATTCGTGAAATACATTCATCTGCCCATAATTTTTTATACTGCTGATGTCTTGATGTGCTTCCTACGTTCCAGAAAGCCCTATCACTCGCTGATATTTCACACACAAAGTTTATAAAGGAGGATATACCGGCGAAACTTATTGTTTTGACCAATGAAATAAAAGTTTCCATTCCGCACGCTTATCCTTATATCGGATCTTTATACGGCCGAGTGATCTACGAGATTAATTTAGTGCACTTTTAGGGAACTGCCCTGCCATTAATTTCAAAGTTACTCCGTTATTCCTGGAGACGCCTGGCGCCGCTACACGGTCGAGAACTGCGCGAAGTCTGTATCGGAAAAACAATTAAGCGCCGGTTTCGCTTCTCAGCCATCTCCAGAGAATTGGGACCGTTTTGTCTACAAGGGAAGGTACATCAGGCCATCGACTACCATTAAACTTTTATAACCATCGACCGGAAGCTTGGGGCATGCCAGAGGTAACACTACAACTGGTTACCGAGGTGTCTCTGCTGTTCGTTAATCCGCAAGCTAACAAGGCGGAAAGGCACAAAGTACGACAACTTACAGATGTTCAAATGTTTGTAATTCTATGGCACTAAACTACTCTGGTCATCGGTTACTAGACTTTCAAACAACTTTAATTTATCTACATATCTACATACATACTCCGAAATCCACCGTAAGGTGCGCGGAGGAGGGTACATTGTTCCACTACTCGGCATTTCTTTTCTTATTCCACTCCCAAATAGAACGAGAAAAAAAAAAGAATGTCTATATGCCTTCGTATGAGCCCTAATTTCTCTTATCTTGTCTTTGTGATCACTACGCGAAATGTAAGTAGGCGGCAGCAAGATCGTACTACTCAGCTTCAACATCCGGCCCTCTAAATTTCGTCGAAATTCACGAAAAGAACGCCGTCTTTCCTCCAGCGATCTCCAATTGAGTTGCCGGAGCATTTCCGTGACACTCGCACATTGGTCGATCCTACCAGTAACGAACCTAGCTGTTCGCCTCTAAACTGCTTCTACGTCTTCCTTTAAACTGATCTGCTGCGGTTCCCAAACACTTGAGCAATACTAAAGACGTGGTCGTACAAGTATTTTATACGTGGTCTCCTTTACAGATGAAGTACATCTTCCCAAAATTCTCCCAATAAACCGAAGTCGGCTGTCCGCCTTACAACTGTCGTTACATGTTCGGTCAATTTCACATCGCTCTGCAATGTTACGCTTAGATATTTGAACGACGCGACTGCATCAAGAAGTTCACTACTAATGCTGAATTCCAATATTATTGGGATTGTTTATCCTACTCACGCGCATCACCTTACATTTTTCTACATTGAGAGCTTGCTGCCGTTCTTCGCACCAACTAGAAATTTTGTCTAAGTCATCCTGTATGCTATTACGGTCAGTTACAGACGACACCGTCCAATACACCACAGCATCATCAGAAAACAGCCGCAAATTACAACTTACTCTGTCCATCAGATCATTTATATAGATAGAAGACAATAGTGGTCCTATCACAATGCCCTGGGGCACGCCTGACGATACACTCGTCACTGACGAACACTCGCCGTCGAGAACAACGTACTGCGTTCTATTACTTAGGAAGTCTTTCAGCCAGTCACAAATCTGTGAACCTACTCCATAAGCTCGTATCTTCGTTAGCAGTCTGCAGTGTGGCACTGCGTCAAACGTCAAGAAAAACACAATCTGCCTGTTGCTCTTCTTCCATGGCTCGCAAGAATGTCATGTGTGAAAAGGGTAAGCTGAGTGCCTCAATCTAAGTAAACGCCATATAAACCTCAAGTGGAGAGTTCCGACAACATATTATCGTAATGTGTCATAGACAAATTACAATTGTAACGATATCTGAATAAAATACATTATTGTTGTTGTGGTCTTCAGTGGATAGACTGGTTTGATGCAGCTCTCCACCATACTCTACCCTTCGCAAGCCTCTTTATCTCCTCATAAGAATGGCAGCCCACATCCAACTGGATCTGCTTACAGTATTCGTCTCCTGGTCTCCCTCTGCTATTTTTCAAAAAAATGTTCAAATGTTTGTGTAGCTTATGGGACTTAACAACGGGGTCATCAGTCCCTAAACTTACAAACTACTTATCAACTAGCTTATCCTAAGGACGGCACAAATATCCATGCCCGAGGAGGGATTCGAACCCCCGACCGTAGTGGCCGTGTAGACCGTGACTGGAGCCGGACGCGGTGGCCGAGGAGACTGAGGCGCTTCAGTCACGGTCTGCACGGCCACTACGGTCGGGGGTTCGAATCCCCCCTCGGTCATGGATATTTGTGCCGTCCTAGTTCGTAAGTAGTTCATAAGTAGTTTGTAAGTTTAGGGACTGATGACCCCGTAGTTACGTCCCATAAGCTTTACAAACATTTCAACCGTGTCTGGAGCGCCTCAGTCCCCTCGGCCACCGCGGCCGGCTCTGCTATTTTTACCCCACACACTTCCCTCCAACGTCATTGATGTCTTAGAATGTGACCTACCAATCGATTCCCTCTTTTAGTCAAGGCAAGCAAAAAATTCCTTTTCTGCCCAATTCTGTTCAGCACCTCTTCATCAGTTACGCGATCTACCCACCTAACCTTCAACACTATTCTGTAGCACCTCTTTCTTTCTAAACTATTCATCGTCTTAAGTTTCACTCCCGTACAAGGCAACACTCCACACAAATGCCTTCGGAAAGGACTTCCTTACGCTTAAATTAACATTCGACATGAGCAGATTTATCTTTTTCAAAAACGCTTTTCTTTCATCGCCATTCTGCATTTTATGTCCTCTGCACTGCTACCATCAGATGATATGTTACTACCCAAGTAACAAAACTCAGCCGCGGTGGAGTAGCCGAGCGGTCTAAAGCTTCTCGCTGCGGAGCGCGCGGTTGCTGGCGGTGGAGGTTCGAGTCCTCCCTGGGGCATGGCTGTGTGTGTTGTCCTTAGGTTAGTTTACCTAGATTTAAGTAGTTTGTAAGCTACGGACTGATGACAACGCAGTTTGGTCCGATAGATTTACAAACATTTGAACATTTTGAACAAAACTCATCTACAGTAGAACCCCTTTAATCCGACCTTGGATGGTCCGTCACTCCGGTTAGTTCGACCATGGTCAGGGTCGCGAGCCTGTGCCGACTTCTCACTGACTGGATGACTGTCGGGCTATTGTTTCGGTGTCTATCGGCTAGCGCTGTGCTTATTGTTATACTATACGTTATTTTGCAGCGTTATCCTTTGTGGAATTAAAAAAACGTCGTTGTTTGCTTTATTCCGTATTCTCTACAGTACTTATTACATTCATTGTGTGTACAGTTTCAGACTCAAACGTAAACACGAATTCTTTCACTAACTGAAAAATTATGCAGTGCTACAAAGACTGGACAAAGGAGACTCGCTCCGAAAAAATTGCAAAGCAACTGAATGAATTAAGGATTGGAGGAAGAATCGGAAAGACATTGAATCCTATACAGTTACGATTGATGTGAAAACCCTCTGAAGAATCGCAAATCATTAAAAAAGGCTAAACTTGAACTGCTCGATAACGCACTATGGATATGGTTTTGTCAAGAAAGAAGAAAAGGAACTCCAACATCTGGGCCAATTATCAAAGAAAAAGCGGTAGTTTCGCACAAAAAACTGGAAGCCGAAAGTAAATTTCTTGCCAGTGAAGACTGGATTGATCGATGGAAAACTCTTCATGGTGTCCGATTTGTTTCGGCAGTCAGTACAGTAAAGTACTGTAATTTGTTTGTCGTGATTCCTTTTAAATCAATAGATATTATAGTGTGTGTTGTCGGTTTTTCATTAATATGTTGTTTAACAGTGAGTAGAAAACATCTTCTTATATTACTGTAGACGTCTTTTAGTTCTTAAATCGTTTAATTTTTTGTACTAAATGTCTTTTTATATTTTTGCGATAATTATTAGATATTTCCGACAATCCGACCTTTTTTTCATTCCGTCCATGGGCTGGTCCCAAAGGTGACGGCTTAGAGGGATTCTACTGTACCACCTTTAATTCTAATTGACGGTACGTCATCGAGTAAAACAGAAGTGACATGAGGCGTTCCCCAGGTAAGCGTTCTAGGTCCCCTACTCTTCCTTGTGTTTACAAACGATTTAGGAGACAATCTGAGTAGCTCCCTTAGACTGTTAGCGGATGATTCTGTCGTTTATCGGTCAACAGAGGATCAAAAGCAACTGCAAAGCGATTTAGACAAAATTTCTACGTGGTGCGAAAATTGGCAATTCGAAATAAATATTGAAAAGTGTGAAGTAATACACATGACCACTAAAAGAAATCCGCTGAACTTCAATTACGCGATAAATCAGTCAAACCTTAAGGTCGTAGATTCTACTAATTACCTAGGAGTTACAATTACGAACAACTTAAATTGGAGAGAACACATAGAAAATATTGTGGGGAAGGCGAACCAAAGATTACGTTTCATTGGCAGAACGCTTCGAGGATGCACCAGCTCCACCAAAGAGACTGCCTACATCACACTTGTGCGTCCTCTCCTACAGTACTGTTGCCCAGTGTGGGACGCTGACAGAAGATATTGAGAAGGTTCAGAGAAGGGCAGCTCGTTTTGTTTTATTACGTTACGGGGGGGGGGGGGGGGGGGTGGCCTCACGGAAATGTTGCACGAATTGGGGTGGATATCATTAAAAGAAAGATGTTATTTATTGCGGCGTGATCTGTTTGCGAAGTTTCAATCACCGACTTTTACTTCTCACTGTGAAAATATTTTGCTAGCACCCACCTACTTAGGTAGACATGACCATCCCAATAAAATAATAGAAATCAGATCGAAAACGGGACGATTTAGGTGTTCTTTCTTCCAGCGCGCTATTAGAGAAAGGAACGGTAGAGAAAAGTTATGAAAGTGGTTAATGAACCCTCTGTCAGGCACCTAAAAGCGATTTGCAGAGTATCGATGTAGATGTAGATGTAATGTGGTAAAATACATTACTAAAGGTATACTGTATATGATATCACATGTGAGCACCTCGTTGTTTTGAGCAGTGCAGAGATTGAATCAATTTGATTCCTCTGGTAAGATCTTAGCGTCAACATCTGCGCCCAAGTCCGTCAGCACCAGAGAATAATGAAGTGGCAGTACGTTTCGTATCTTTGCTAGAAGACGACATTTCATGTCTCGTTTTGTCAGGAAGAAGAAGCGAGAAGTATGTTAGGTTTCTACGCGGCGGCGAAGTGTGATCTGACAAGGAAACAGCGTCTGAGCCTCTTCTCGGCGGGGCTGGTGTATCGGAAAGCGCAATCTGTCACGAGCTCATCTCGCGAAAAACGACGGCCGGACTGGCTGGGTTCGCAGAACGCAGCGGCCGCTTCCGCTCGTAAATCATGGCACACTCCGGGGACTGAAGCCGGGAGATTCGTGCGCGGGCACGCGGGGAGGCTACCGACGCCGCTAGGTGCCCGCACAGTGGCCCGAATTTCTCGGGAGTGTTCGCGAGTGGCGTTCCGGAAATCGTTTATCATATGTTCACCAGGGGGCGTGTTCGGAATTTTACCTCATGGTGACTTACTGTGTTGAATTGCGCTAGTGGCCACTGAAATATAGGCGCCGGCCGCGGTGGCCGAGGGGACTGAGGCGCTCCAGTCACGGTCTGCACGGCCACTACGGTCGGGGGTTCGAATCCCCCCTCGGGCTTGGATATTTGTGCCGTCCTTAGTGTTAGCTAGTTCATAAGTAGTTTGTAAGCTTAGGGACTGATAACCCCGTAGTTTAAGTCCCATAAGTTCTACAAACATTTGAACATTTTTTTGAAATAAAGGCGGTGGACACAATAATGTTAACACCATGCAGTTGCTACAAGTTGGCACCATACCGTGCATGGTAACACTTGGGGTAGAGCGGGACTAATTGAACAGAGGGGCTATTGAATAATTGTAACCTTTTGTGCAAGCGTCGCAACAGCAAAGTGGAGACGTCATTAGGTTCAAAAATGTTAGAATGTTTGTTAAGCTTAAGGGACTTAACTACGGAGTCATCAGTCCCTAAACTTACAAACTTCTTATGAACTACCTACAACTAAGGACAGCACAAATATCCATGCCCGAGGGGGGATTCGAACCCCCGACCGCAGTGGGCGTACAGACCGTGACTGAAGCGCCTCAATCCCCTCGGCCACCGCGGTCGGCCGTCATTAGGTGTTTCTTGTTTGTCGGAGGTTTTGTCTATTCAATGAACACGTCTATTTGCTTTCCTGACTTCAGACATTTACGCAAGATTAGTGTAGAAGGTCAGAGGATCACAACCAGTATTTCTTTATTTTACGCGAGCAGGTCTTAGATAAAATAAATACAATGTAACTCAGTAAGTAAAAGTACAGTACAGTAATGCAAGTCACTGAAGTAATAACACAGTAATGGAAGACACATTTGCCGGCCGCGGTGGCCGAGGAGACTAAGGCGCTCCAGTCACGGTCTGCACGGCCACTACGATCGGGGGTTCGAATCCCCCCTTGGGCATGGAAATTTGTACCGTCCTAGTTCGTAAGTAGTTCATAATTAGTTTGTAAGTTTAGGGACTGATGACCCCGTAGACTATACGAACATTTGAACATGACACATTTGGCATTCTGTCAAATGGGACGCGAGCTCCACTATTCCCCTGTTTTAATGGCCTTATTAGTTGCTGCGGAGAGATCTTCTATGGTGCAAGGATCGTGCAGGTTCCTGAAGACCAGCAGATGTTGTGGGTTCTGTGGGTCGGCACACTCAAAAAATTTCTCTTCGGTGGTGAAGCTCCACTTCTTTAAATTCGCCTTACACCGTGACACTACGGTCCTCAGTCTGTTTAGCGTCTTCCAAGTCGCGTATAGCAGGAGAAACCCCGCTGCAGGTTCCTCTTTGGTGTCCTCCCTATCCCTTTCGGTCAGTGGGTGTTCCCAGAGCTCTGTTCGGCGAGTTTCAGGTGTTGTCGGAATAGTTGCTTCTGTGTTCATGATGCTCCTTCTTGACTTCAGCCTAGGTCTCTGTGCTTCATGACGAACATGGGATGTCTAGGGTCGGATTCCTGCTACCTTTTTCGATTTATTCGACTGTGTCTTCATATGTCACATGGTGCTATATCCGTGATTTGGTATTTGCAACTGGTCTTTCCACGGTTCGTAAAATTGAAATTCGTATTCGCTAGGGATTTCCTGCAGTTTGTAGTAAATGAAATTCACGAAATAAGTTGAGGCATGATACTCGATCCTCCCTTCGCTACGTTGGTGGCTTGTTCTGCCATTTGTTAGTGCATCGAGGAACTTCTTCACAATAGCGATGAAGTGTACTTTTGAGGTTTTGGAATAACTAAGAACGGGGCTTTATGAATAGTGGTGTAAAACTGATTGAATATGGGGTAAATTGCATTTACGAAAGATTTTATGTTTTGTAATACTATAGTAATAAATTATTCTTTCATTTTCTTGAAATGGTTGGGACCTGGAGAATAAAAGGAATGGAACGAGGGGTCTATGAAGGAAGCAGTTGAAGTAGCGATGAAAGGAATATCGCTATTAGAAGGCAGTAAAATGTATGGAGTGCCATACACGATCTTGTGTCGATTTCATCAAAAATAAGAATATAAAGTTAGTAATCTTTTTTAACCAAAAAGTGTCGACGATGTTGTGCCTATAAATGATTCTGAAATGACGCCGCCGGCCACAGTGGCCGAGGGGATTGAGGCGCTCCAGTCACGGTCTGCACGGCCACTACGGTCGGGGGTTCGAATCCCCCCTCGGGCTTGGCTATTTGTGCCGCCCTTAGGATTAGCTAGTTCATAAGTAGTTTGTAAGTTTAGGGACTGATGGCCCCGTAGTTAAGACCCATAAGCTGTACAAACATTTGAAGCTGACGCCATGCAATGGAAATGAGGATTCTGGCAAGGGAAATGGTTACGGGTTGAAGATGCAGATAAACGTGAATGGATGCAATAACAAATAACGAACTAGTACGGCACAAATATCCATGCCCGAGGGGGGATTCGAACCCCCGATGCAGATAAACGTGAATGGATATAATAACGAACTAGTACGGCACAAATATCCATGCCCGAGGGGGGGATTCGAACCTCCGACCGTAGTGGCGGTGCTGACCGTGACTGGAGCGCGTCAGTCACCTCGGCCACCGCGGCCGGCGTGAAATTACTATTGTAATTATCATTCTAATAGGAGGTAATGTGTATTAAATAGAAATTAGCGTATTTTCGGCTAACGTAATTTAGATGTGCATCTGCCCATAATATACCTTATTCAAATAGCCCAAGCCACAATCCCAATAGCCCCACTGAAATGCACTTTTGTGAAGCCGAGAGAGTAAGTAAATAACAGCTTAACATAAATGTTTGACAATTGTGTACAACCACCTTCTATCAATAGGATAAGTACAGCCATAAAAGTCAAAAGAAAGGTTTAAACAACAACGACAGCCGCGTAGAACTTCGAAGAGTCCGTGATTCATTGCGCCGAAGGGCAGAGGGATGTGCCGGCCGCGGTGTATATTGTTTCAAAGTACATACTTCGCAGTGACTGTCAGCCAAATGTTGAAATGTTTGTAGAGCTTATGGGACTTAACTACGGGGTCATCAGTCCCAAAACTTACAAACTTCTTATGAACTACTTACGAACTAGGACGGCACAAATATCCATGCCCGAGGGGGGATTCGAACCCCCAACCGTAGTGACCGTGCAGACCTTGACTGGAGCGCCTCACTCCCCTCGGCCACCGCGGCCGGCGACTGTCAGTCCAGTTTATTAACAGTAAGAGGGTCGGCTTAACGCATAGTTTTAACGGAGAAATAGCAATCCAGCACTGACCAAGATGGTGGACAGGCTTCAACTTACGTATGTCCTCGGCATAGATAACGCCACCTCCATTTATTATAACCTCCTTGCCGGCCGCGGTGGCCGAGGAGACTGAGGCGCTCCAGTCACGTTCTGCCCGGCCACTACGGTTGGGGGTTCGAATCCCCCCTCGGGCATGGATATTTGTGCCGTCCTAGTTCGTAAGTAGTTCATAAGTAGTTTGTAAGTTTAGGGACTGATGACCCCGTAGTTAAGTCCCATAAGATTTACAAACATTTGAAGCAGATGGATGTATTGACATGAACGGACCCCACTTGGAACATCTTAATCTTTCTATAAATACGTGGTTACGTCAGAATGTATCGAACGGGACCCATGTTTATTAAATTGGCTGTGTTGACCTCCCTCCATGATCTGTGCCTCTACGGAAAATTAGTTGTGCGTTTATCAGATTCTTGCCATCCTGTTTTTTCGGGATAACACTCATTTCATAAATGCCAATGACTGGCCATCAAATCCCAACGGGAAAGGTGATACAGTAAATGTCAAAGCCGTTTGGCCACGCAACCGATTTGCACGCGACTCCCAAAAAAAAGTTTGGTAAACCGTTTTATCAATCGCGCTTTTAGCACAACCTGTAAACACTCCAAAATCAATTCTGGAAATTGGCTTGTATAAGGGTCCTTCCACTACCGCAACTAATTTTCGCCCTAATGCAAACGCAACCGTTTTCGAAACATGCTTTGGATGGCAGGATGCGTCATGTTGTTAAAATTAATATGGACAGAGAGACTTTCTTTCGGCAATGAAGGGCACTGATAAGTATTAGACTGACCATAAATCCGTCTATTCTGGTAAAGGAATGGCGACTGTAGTAACCAAATTACGGAGTGAAAAACTATTTTCTAGGCGCCATATTTGAATTGCCTGTAAAATACCCTTCTGGCCTTAACATACACTACCATCATCATCATGATTAGAGACTGATTATGCCTTTCAGCGTTCAGTCTGGATTCCTCCATGATCCCCTATTCAATGCTAACATTGATGCCTCGTCTGATGTTATGCCTTTTACTTCAAAATCATTCTGCACCGAATCTAGGTACTTTCTTCTTGTCTACCTCGACTCCTCTTACCCTCCGCTGCCGAGCTCATGAGTCTCTTAGGTAACCTTGCTTCTCCCATGTGTGTGATATCACCCTACCATCTCAGCCTGTTTGCTCTAACTGCTTCATCTGTGGTGACTACCAACTGAGTATATATAGCGCAGTAACGATATAATACACGATTTATCTACCATCAACACTCGTATTTATCTGACGCTTGCCAGTATATTGGCGGCGGGCCGAAGTTTCAAATTATCCTGCGACAGCAGCACCGTTAGTGCGTCTAGTTATTTTTTACGAGGTCTTTGCTCACGTGACACGGGGCAGTATTTGATGTTGATTGGCCGCGGTGGAGTAGCCGAGCGGTCTAAAGCGTCTCGCTGCGGAGTGCGCGGTTGCTCGTCGTGGGGCATGGATGTGTGTGTTGTCCTTAGGTTCGTTTGATTTGATTTTCTCAGGAAAGCCAAAACAGTCTTGGTCCAACCCGCCCCTGCCCGCACCGAAACTAAGTTTATTGTGCGGTATCGCTCCCTGTATATCTAGTAAAGCCAACCAATGCCCTTGAACAGTGCAAGGAGTCCCTTTACCAGTTCTTTATTAGACACAATTTCTTCGGGTCTGGTTGTCCCGAATGTTCTGTGCCTTTTACTCTCCAATGCAATGCATTCTAAGATTAGATGTGATGCAGTTTCATCACCGTCATCACAGATCCTACATTTAGGGTCCTCTTCTGTTATTCCCATTCTATGTAGGTGTTTTTTGAAATTCCCATGGCCTGTCAGCAATCCAACCATGCGTCTAATCTCTCTCCTGTTCAGGCCCAGGACTACAGAGCTTCTTTTAAAACATGGCTTTGGCATCATTACCTTGCCATGTTGTCCTTACCTAGGTTTAAGTAGTTTGTAAGCTACGGACTGATGACCACGCAGTTTAGTCCGATAGACTTACAAACATTTTATTTTTGATGTTGATTTCAAAGCAGAACACCGCAGAGATAGGGACATGCGTAGTCTACGTTATCTCTAGTCTTGTTTACAGGAGCTCCGAAAAGTGTTGGACAAGTGTCGTCTCTGTACTGGAGAGGCAAGGACCAGGCGGGGCTTAATAGGGCACAAGTAGAAGAGAGGGTCCGATATTTTGTATCGACCGCGGCGCAAGTCGATGAACTGCCGCCGGCGCGCTCCGGGCATTTTTCGCGCACCCGCGATCGGACAAGAGCAAATTCCTGGTCGGTTTTATTGAAGATAAGAACGCGGCGGAGGGGCGCGCCCGGCCCTAGGAAATTAACTCTGCCCGCAGGGAATTTAATATATTCTGCAACGTTGGCCAGCGCGGATCGGGCCCCGCTCAAAGGGGCCGGCACGGGCTGCCTAGGGCAGAGCCTCGCGCCGCCGCCGCCGCGGGCGCTGCGGTCGCGGCCGCCGCCGCTGCTGCCGCCTGGCGGCGCGCGCGCGCAGTGTTTATCCCGCGATCTTGTTAGCGGCCTTTTGTGCCTCCGTAGCGGAGCGTGCGTGAATGCCGCCGAGAATACGTGCGCACGAGTCGCTAACAAACCGCGCGCCGCCGCCCGAGGGGGATTTTTTTACCAGTGCTGCCAACGTACCTCGGAACATCCGTTTACGTAATTCCGGGAATGGTGGCGCGTCCTGTGTGTCCCAGCTATTTTCTCACTCTGTCTCTGTCTTCTTCCCTTTCTCTCCAACTCCCTCATCACTATTTTTTTCTCTCTCTCTTTTACTCTTCTTCTATCACTTACTATACATACTTTTTCGATCCGGAAACCAGGTCACAATCTTTCAGCACAGAGTAACATATACAGAGACGAAGCCTCCCCTAAACCACTGTCCTACGCTCCCCTTGTAGTTCCGTAAAGCCCGTTTCAAACGATCAACGAACTTGTAATAGATTGCTAACAAGTTGCGTTAATGGCGGCCGTCAGTCGTTTGAACGGTTGCACTAGTATGATCGCGCTAGTATCGAAGTGCGATAATTATAGCGATAAAGAAATAGGACGAGTTCTAAATTCGGTACTAGTGGGTTCACTGCGCATGCGCGAGCTAGCAGCTGTCTGCTACAGTCGCCGCTCCAGTTAGTCAGCCATTTTCCTTCGTATTTACGTATATTTTGATTCATGTCGATGTTTATGATCAGAATGTATTACAAAATGTATTTCCAATGACAGCAGTCACACTGTCCGTCACTAGACCGTCACCTGACGTCAACGTCACGTTAAGCTTTCTCAAGACGATTGTTTTGATTGAACGGTCGTCTGCTGACATCGGAAGTTAATCTATTTTCGTCACGCGATTTTCATACTGTAGTCGACAATTACACGGTTTGCGCGCATACGTGTCTTATTAATCTTTAGTTTATTATTATGCTTTGGTTTAGCGGTAAATTGCAAATGTTTCATGACGACTTAAATGTTTATCTCAATTATTGTCCACCGAAAAGCGAGGTCGTACAGCTCAAACCGAAAAATGGTTTATGATTTGCAATATCGTAACAGAAAAGACTGAAGCCAATTGTTTATTTGAATAATATTGTAATTTGATGATGCAATTTTCATTAAATAGCATTTTAAATGAAAAAGTCAGTCCAAATGAAAGACAGAAATTCAGTTGTGCATGACGCTATTAACAATGTTATTGGGCAAATCGTAGTGGATAAAGTAAAGAAGGTCTATTTACGCTCTGATAAATATTGCCTGATGTGTTCATAAGTTTATTTTTTTCGCTTGAAAATAGATGTGAATGTTTTGAAATGTTGTTTCACTACCCAGAACTTTACCACACTAAGTTGACCAAAAACATCGATTGCAAGGTATTCTTTGGCCGTCAATAACATTTAGCGTTGTTTCCTCAATTCCAGTATTAAACTATGACTTCCTATATAACAAATCGGCTTTTATAACCTCATTTTCAACATCGGGTATTACTGTTCTATTACGTTTATCGTCTAAACACGCTGCCACAAGATCTTGCTTGAGTTTGTAGTTCAGGGCTAGTACGCTAGGAGCGCTTCAATAGACTATTACCTATCTTGTTCACCTTCGTTTATCGTTTAAAAAGGTCTTAAGATGCTAGCAGGTATCAGGCGCATCGCTGGCTTCGGATGCCTCTCGCACGTCAGAGGGTAGCGTTGAGGGGAGGCTGAGGGGAGAGCTCGTGCCGCCTGCCACGAGGCCACGGCTGTGTCCGACTTGCTGCCGTGTGAGGGGAGGTGGTGGTGGGGGCAGCTGCTACCTGCCGCCTGCTCTGGCCAGTTTAAAGAGCTGCTTCTGACCGCAGCGCCATCATGGGACATCTTACGGAACTGCTGGAAACCCTCCCTCCCCGCACCCCGAAGCGTAGGACCGGGCCCTTACGGAGGTTTCCCGTCTGTATATATTTGTCTGTGCCTTCAGTCCAGTATAGGGCCACGTGAAAAGCTTTCTTGTTCAGCCATAAATAGTCAGCAATGGATTAAAAAAAAAAAAAAAAAAAAAAAAAAAAAAAAAAAAAAAACTGCCCTCGGTCGCAGACTCTGATGCCTCCGTGCAGGCGTGCAGCCCAGAGTGGCTAACATTTTCTAAAAATTTCTTTTTAAACATTGCGACGTAAGCTTTACAACTGAGTAGTATATTTTATTAAGTGACTTGTTTTATTTTATAATTTCTGATGAAAGCTATCTTAGTCATTGCCGAAACCAGGTCAAATAATTTTTAATTTGCGACCGAGGGCTGCTTTTCTTATCCATTGACGTTGTAACGGTCGCTGACAATAGCAGCTATGTTTAAAATAAAAAAATACAAAAATTATAAATCGTCAGGGTTGGACCTATATGGGCAGTTGAGGGAGGCGAGCAGTGCTTCATATCCTGCACAACACCGCAGTCACACCAACGTTGCCAACTTGACGGATTTCCCGTCAAATTTGATGGAATTTCAAGTCACATGACGGCTAAAATTTAGCTTCGATGGTTAGTGGATTTTTGACGGAGATTATTAGAAGTTTACTTTTTTTTATTTATTTTTTTTATTTTTTTTTATTTTGGACGTATATTGCTAGTTTAACACAGGCTCGAAAAAATTTTTTTCTTTAAAAAGCTATTACGTATGTAAATCTTTCTGTGCCTGCAACACAGTCGCATAGTATATCAATTAATTGTTGCACTAAAACCCAGTTATAAACATCTCAGATGACTCGAAAACTAAGTAAAATAAACCTTGGAATACGGCTCTATCTTCTCTGGATAGAACGGTACGACACTTGCCTCAGTAGCAGCAGCAGCACGCTAAGAATGATTTGCTTTGCTTTACGAGCTAGTTCGGGGAATTATGCATAGTGAGCTCAGTACATTGGTGTGGTGTTCAGCTTCAAGTATTTTACTTCGTTGTTGTGTGTTTCTACGTTTTAACGACTTACTGAACATATCAGGAAAGTTTGTCAAGCGGTACGTAAGACGGGAAAAGAGTGGTTAAAGAGCAACAATTAAAGACTAGTTGTTCTACATCCACATGGGATAATCTGCAAATCACATTTATTTGGCTGCCAGAGGGTTCATCGAACCGCCGTTATATTATCTCCCATTCCATTCTCGAATAGCGCGCGGGAAGAAGAACACCTGAATCTCTCAGTTCGAGCTCTGATTTCTCGTATTTTATGCTGCTGATCTTTTTCTACCTATGTAAGTGGGAGTCAACAATATATTTTCGCATTCGGAGGAGAGGTTGGCGATTGAAGTTCCGTAAGTAGCCGACGCCGCAGCGATAAGCGCCGTTGTTGTAATGATTCCCATCCAAGATCCTGTATCATTTCCGTAACGCTGTCCCCCCTGTATCATGACAATACGAAACGAGCTGCCCTTCTTTGGACTCTTTCGATGTCCTCCGTCAAACCCACCTGATAGGGATCCCACAATTGGCAGCAATACTCCAAAACAGGACGGACAAGCGTAGTGTATGCAGTCTGGTTAGTAGTTCTGTTAAATCTTTTAAGGGTTCTGCCAATAAAACGCAGTCTCTGGTTCGCCTTTCCCACGACATTATCTACATGTTCTTACCAGTTTAAGTCTAAATTAATAGTAATTCCTAGGTGTTTAGTGGATTTTACGGCCTTCACGTTTGATTGATTTATCTTGTAAACAAAGTTTAACGGATTTATTTTTGTACTCATGTGGACGACTTCACACGTCTCATTATTAAGAGTCAATTGCCAATTTTTACTCCATAGTGATATCTGATTTAGATCGTTCTGCAGTTCGTTTTGATCTTCAGATTATTTTACTAGACGGTAAATGACGGCGTCATCTGCAAACAATCTAAGAGAGCTACTTAGATATCCTCTCAAATCATTTATGTAAATAAGTAACAGCAGAGGACCAATAACACTACCCTGTGGAACGCCAGATGTCACCTCTGTTTTAGTTGATGCCTTACCATCGATTACTACCGACTGTGTCCTCTCTGAGAGGAAATACTCAGGGTACATACACAGCGTACGGTGCAAATATTGTCAATGCAACCAGAATCTGAAGTTGTCAGATGTACTTGTTCACGGAAAAAATAAGAAACATTGAGAAGCAACCGCACCCTTTTCATCTTCACATCAGTCAGCATTGCCATTTCAGTCTGTCAAAGAGACGTATGAACGCTCAGCTGCTGTTTCTGATATTACATTGTAGGCCTATATAGGTAAA
This sequence comes from Locusta migratoria, assembly GCA_026315105.1. NCBI lineage: Eukaryota > Metazoa > Arthropoda > Insecta > Orthoptera > Acrididae > Locusta > Locusta migratoria. Next base: position 131,257,951 of record CM048744.1, on the reverse strand, counting down.
TTTCACCTTTATTTCTGCAAGAAAACTGGAAATATCTAATTTTAAATATTTTTCTGACGCGTAAACGAAGTAACAGGACCGAAGTTTTAAAACAAATTTAATTTTTCTTTATTTTACAAGAAATACAGAGATATTTAATTCTGACGGATTTTTGGGTGTGAGTTGGCAACACTGAGTCACACTTATCATCCGTGGTTCCAAGGCCCCACATAATCATTTTTGTCTTCACTGGGGCCTCCTCTGTTCCTATCCCATCCAGTTTCCTCCATGTCTTCCAGTTCGTGGTGAATTCGCTGGGCACCTCCTGTACAGGTGGGTAATCATCTGGTGATTCTTCTATTCTCGTGGCTAAGAGCTTTTACGGGATTTCGTCCTCCGGGTTTACACTCACTGCCAAAAAGAAGATGCCGATCCTCGATGGTTTTTCTGAGCCTCTTTGTAAATTCATGTGATGTTCACCGAGAGTTAGCTTTTGCGAAGCCGACAGCTATGTATAACTTCGGTGGGGAAGTAGGTTTCATGCATACCGTTATTAATCGGCATTTCCATTAAGACTTATGTCGACCTTTTTTGCATGAGTTGATCTGGACCACACTGGGCAGGCCTATTCAGCTATAGAGAAGACAAGCATAAGGCTTGTTCGGTGGTTCTTAATATGGAAGGTTTAGCACCCAATGTTCTGTTTGCCAGTTTCCGAAGGGGATCATTTCTGGCAATTACATTTGGCGCGTCTTTTCGCAATGGTACCTAAATGTCAGAGATCTCTCGAGCATCACGCCCAGGTAAGTTGGTTTGTTCCAGTTTGGTGTTATTCCAAAAGACCTGTTGTTTGTAATTAGCTTACCAGTATTGAAGATGGAAGGCGCTGACTTATGTCTTGTATGGGTTTGGCCTGAGAAAGTTTCTTTTTATTTTATTTCATTTATTTATATGTTTTACACTCCTGGCCATAAAAATTGCTAGACCACGAAGATGACGAGCTACAGACACGAAATTTAACCGACAGGAAAAAGATGCTGTGATATACAAATGATTAGCTTTTCAGAGCATTCACAGAAGGTTGGCGCCACTCCAATGCGAATCCTCTGAGTACGAATTTAAAGTTCAATTACTGTGCAAAGGGATGAAGTTACTAATAATTATTAATATCACAACGTTGTAGATACTATTACAAATAACCAGATCCAGCAAATCGCCGAAACAATTCTATTTAATCATCTGTTTAAACGCCATCACACAACTGTTTCGTAATTATTACTGTACTTCACGCACCAGTTGTCAATAATAAAATATATATGTCAACACGACATGTTTCGATACGACATTATCCCATTATCAAGTTCTGTAAAACAAGAAAACGTAGAATAATAAGAGCACTATATACAAACGACTGTACCACAAATATTCGAATGAAACTAACGTCCTACCTACCATAAAACTTATTTGCTGCTAGGTAGCATCGGTAAACACAATAGCTGTGTATGTACATTGTCAAAATTAAACATTGCGCAGTACCACATGTTTGTCTGATAGCAACAAGTTGTGCACTAACGGACAGGTGATCCTACTTCAAAGATTGTCCATATGTTTAACAGCTGTCGTTGATGGCCAAAGATATTCTAGTCAAGATACCTAACATTTATTCATAAAATCAGTGACTAAATTAAAGGTTCTGTAATGGAACTACGCTCTAAACTTTTTAGTGAAGTTAAAAGCAAAAAGTCGGTATTTAATACATGCACACACATCGGTGTTTCTCAAGGAGGAGGTTGCTAAAATGTGCCCAGTAATAGTTTTTAGATAGTTCTGTCTTTTCGTTGACCATACTGCTGGAATCCTCTCTCAACGCACAAAAGATCTCAATTTCTTTAAGATATGATAATAACCAACCTTTGTCCTCATAGTGGATGACTTTCAAACTATTATTTATGGAGGCCTACGAAAATGAAACGACCTGAAAATTGAACGACATTCCTTGTTTTACAGGACTTGATAATGGGATAATGTCGTCCCGAAACATGTCGTGTTGACATATATATTTTATTATTGACAATTTGTGCGTGAAGTACAGTAATAATTCAATTTGACTTAATTATGAGCTACTGTCGGGCCCGGTGGTCTTGGGGGTAAAGTGCTCGACTGGAAACCGAAGGGTCGCGGGTTTGAAACCCCGTCGGACTACTGATTTTTTGAGTCCGAACTTTAATCCATCCTTCACCTCTCAACGATGTGAAGAGTCGCCAGAGACGACACGTGGTTCGGATTCCACGTTAAGCTGTAGGTCCCCTTTCCCCGGTTGGATAACTGGGGTACGCTAGGGACAGGCAAGTCGCCGAAGTGGCGTCCAATTGAAAGACTTGCACCAGGCCAATGAGACACAAGAAATTATTATTATTATATGAGGTACTAAACTAGTGCTGGCATAATGCTTACTTCTCGTTCAACTTAAAAAACATGTGCAGATTCTATTGGCGCCGAATGGCAATATAAACACGAGAAAAGCATAGCGCACACACAACCTGCACGATAGTTGTAGTTCGGTTGGAAGCAAGGCAAGAGATTCAGATCGTAGTTAAAAAAAACGAACCCGCACGATCGTGTGGATTCCGGTGAAAAAGACGGCATAATTATAGGCAGCAGGGCAACAGTTTGAGGGGAAAGACCTCCCCCCCCCCCCCCGGCGTACTAAAATCCTGGATTCGCCACAGCCCTGCAAGTCTTTTTCCGACACTAGGGTTCCGTGGGGCACAGTTTTGGAACCGCCCGATTTAAAGGCAGGACGTCCGCTGGTACAACACGGGCAGGGCAAAGCGGCGGCGATGGCAGATGAAACAGAAGTTTGGCGGCGCGGAGCGCGTGCGTTTCGTCGCTCGCTGAGCACGCCGGTAATGGAAAACCGTCGGCGGCCCTTTGGACTGGCGCGCCAGCGGAATGGGAACATTCCGCGCGCCTCGCTACAAAAGGGCGCGCCACCTCTGCAGCTGAAAGCACTGGCGCCGGCGAATTGCTGGCGACAGTGGCTGGCGCCGACGTGCGCCGTAATTGGGAGCCCTGGCTGGCAGCGGCCGGCTGGCGCCAGTAATGGATGCACCGCGCCCCGCTGCACTCGCCGCTGGCGGCTGGCGACTGGCGCGCTGCACTCCCGGAGCACACCCGCCGAATCGATGTCGATCACTCCGAGTGGCGCCAGTGCCGAGCACGTAATCTGAGCTTTTCATCATTTCCGGATTTCACGCCGCCGCACTTGCAAATTACACTCCTTATGAAGTCCCGTTTGAAATCCTGTCGCCAAGTACCGTGACGTATACAGGGAGCAGTGGGGAAAAAAAGGTAGTAATAACTTCGAATAACAGGATAGGGGACGTTGAATAGGGCAGACTTTGACGCAAGTACGTAGATTGGTGTGGGGATTGTGCTTTCGATCAAAATGTTTAAATGTTTGTTAAGCTAATGGGACTTAATTTCGGGGTCATCAGTCCCTAAACTTATAAACTACTTATGAACTACCTTATACTAAAGACGGCACAAATATCCATGCCCGACCGTAGTGGGTGTGCAGACCGTGACTGAAGCGCCTCAGTCTCCTCGGCCACCGCGCCCGGCCTTTCGATCATGTCCGAAAGAAGAGCCACCACATTAATCTATGAATGCTTATCCTCTCACATCATTAAACACCTATCATCATTCCACTACCGCAATTCCAGATCGGACACATCTAGCATCTTGGCTTTGCCTTCACATAACCCTAAATCTTTCTCCCTGTCGTTCTCCATCTCAGCCATACGATTATGGAACACACTGCCATGTGATCTACGTCTTACCATAAACCACTCGACTTCCAAGATGTTGTTGTTGTTGTTGTGGTCTTCAGTCCGCAGACTGGTTTGATGCAGCTCTCCACGCTACCCTGTCCTGTGTAAGTGTCTTCATCTGAGAATTCGTTCGGCAACCTACATCCTTTTGAATCTACTTACTGCAATCGTCCCTCGGTCTCCCTCTACGATTTTTACCCCCACACACTTCCTTCTATTGCTAAGTTGACGATTCCTTGATGTCTCAGGATGTGTCCCACCCAACATATCCCTTCTCTTGGTCAGAATACGCCAGAAATTCCACTTCATACCAATTCTGTTGAGCACCTCCTCATTAGTTACGTGATCTACCCATCTAATTTTCAAGATAAAACACATAATTCACATATTAACGAATTGTCGTGTAAAATGCGAACCAGAGACTGCGTTTTATTGGCAGAACCCTTAAAAGATGCAACAGAACTACTAAAGAGACTTCATACACTACGCTTGTCCGTCCTTTTTTGGAGTATTGCTGCCCAGTGTAGGATCCTTATCAGGTGGGTTTGATGGAGGACATAGAAAGAGTCCAAAGAAGGGCAGCTAGTTTCGTATTGTCACGATACAGGGGAGACAGCGTTACGGAAATGATACAGGATCTGGGATGGGAATCATTACAACAACGGCGCTTATCGCTGCGGAGTGGGCTACTTACGAAACTCCAATCGCCAACACTCTACTCCGAATGCGAAAATATATTGTTGACTCCGATTTATATACGTAGAAATTATCATCAGAATAACATACGAGAATTCAGAGCTCGGACGGAGAGATTCAGGTGTTCTTTCTTCCCGCACGTTATTCGGGAATGGAATGGGAGATAAAATAGTATAACGGTGGTTCGATGAACCCTCTGCCAGGCACTTAAATGTGATTTTCAGAGTATCCCATGTAGATGTAGAATTACGGCATAGCCTCCATTGTTAGCCTCCTCTCAGTTCTTTCTCTCTTCTTTCCATCATAGCTTAGAATCTTACCATTCTATTTCTCTTCCTCTAACCAATCCACCTCTTCTATATCTCTCTCACCACATTCTATCGTCTTATGTCTCTGCTTGATGTGAATAACTCACCACCTGTAAGAACATAACGAGACAATTCCTAAATTGTAATAGGGCTGATTTTAGATCGTTATGAATTATCTAATTTCCATTATTAATAATACTGTATTTTCTGCTTCTTCCTTCTCCCATCCTTTCTCCCTTAGTTCCCCCGCTATCTTATCATTCCACATCATCTTCGGTCTTCCTCCCTCCTCACTCCTTCAATCTTTATATTTTCAACTCTGTTTCCGATATACTCTTTCCCTTTTCTCTGCAAGGGTCCACACCACCTTAGTCTACTCTCTTGTACCTTTTTCCCCATGGGTCCCACTTTCACAACTCCTCTAACAAATTCAGTTCTAATTCTATCCTTTCTTGTTACCCCACACATCCACCTCAGCATCCTCATTTCTGCTACTTCCATCTTCCTTTCCTGGGCTACTGTGATTGGGTATGGTTCTGCCCCGTATATCATAGCAGGCCTTACCATCGACTTGTACACTTTCCCTTTCAACCCGTTGCTCACCTTCTCGTCACACAAAACTCCGCTCATTTTCCTCCAGTTGATACAACCACATTTTATTCAGTGCTGTTCTACTGTCTGTCTGTCTGTAACGTACTAAAATTGTTCACCTTGAGTAAGCCTGGTTAGGTGTAAGAGAGGGCCAGAAGGCCCCAATCTTGCCAGGTGAAATAAATGTATAGATAAATAAATATTGTATGTATCTATACGCGATGACCACCCCATAAACTGCTAGGAACTGTTCGACAATATTGCCTGTGTGGGGTGCATTGTCGTGCAACTTGAACATCCACCGTACTTGTCGAATCTCAAACCTGCAGACTTCTTCCTATTCCCAGGACTTAAACTCGTTTTGAATGGAAAGAAATTTGATGATACTCTTGACATCCAACGAAATGTGAGGAGACTTCTGAACACAATTCCAAAGGAAGACTTCTTGTAAAATTTCAGGATATGTATCGCAGAGCTCAGTTATAGGAGGTGACTATTTCTAAGGACAAGAAGGCAACTGTAGTTGATAGTTCATCTACGTTAATGTTACAGGGATATTTACCGAACTTTATTGTCGGAGGTTATATAGACCTATATAGGGTGATTCACAACGATAGGAACTATTTTAATATTCCTTCAAACCGTCTTGATTGCATATTATTTTATTAACTAATGACGCGTTTCGCCCTTTAGCAGGTCATCTTCAGATTATGTGCGTGACAGAATTTACACAAAATTACAAAATGTTCAAATGTTTGTTAAGCTTATGGGACTTAACTACGGGGTCATCAGTCCCTAAACTTACAAACTACTTATCAACTACCTTATACTAGGGACGGCACACATATCCATGCCCGGGGGGGATTCGAACCCCCGACCGCAGTGGCCGTGCAGACCGTGACTGGAGCGCCTCAGTCTCCTCGGCCATCGCGGCCGGCACAAAATTACAAGGTGGAATTACATACGGTTATAATGGTACATGGGCTTATTTTGTGTTAAGAAGACAGTATAAATGGTGAACAGAGCTTACAATGCGCTCTCCGTGGTGTGACACCGTAAGTTGTTATTGTGGTGCTACTATTTTTCTGGAATTATTTGGATTTCCTTGTTGCCCTAAAAATGATCGGTTAACAACGAACTACAGTTGGAACACACTCGGTAAAGATGTGAGAAACATAAAACCGATTTTTAAGATTACCTTAATAGAAGCGGTGGTCTCTGGTGATAAAAGATAAGCCCATGTTTACAATTGCGCTCACGGGCGGTGGGCGGGCGTGGTGTGCTGCTCCGCCGACTTGTACAGACTAACTAACGGAATGTGGGTAGGGAGTGACATAGGAAGCCGGTGTATAAGACAAGACGGATGAAATCTAGCTATCTGGATACAAATTCAACGAAAGGGAGGATATTAAGCAGGACAGAAGTTAATAATTTATGTTGGTATTTGTAAATGAGAGGAATTTTATTTGAAGAGAGACATCATAATATCTAGGAATGTTTGATCTTTGCATGCCAATTGATCGTTTAGGAGGTGTGGGTGTCCAAAGTAAGCGCGCTTCGCTATCTCAAACTCTTCCAGTAAATTTAACTTACGCCCCTTCTGCGCAATTTGTTAGATTTGCATGTTGTCAGTGGTAGGTTGTTGATGATCGGATGCTTTAGTGTGTTCTGCAAAAGGGGAAGGTTTTTTGATTTGGCCTTTTTTTGTGAGAAGGTGCTCAGTACAACCTACTTTAAAGGTCCGGCCTGTCTGTCCTATATATTCAGCTGGGTATTCGGGACATTGTAGTTTGTAGACTCTTGAGGAAAGGAATCTGTCCTTATTGGCTTCTTCGTTGTGCGGGAGAATTTTCTGGATGCTCAAAGGGCTACTAAATACGACTTGTACATTTGTGCCACGAAATAGTTTAGCCAGGTCATAAGAAAAATATCCCATGAAAGAGATGGGGATACGTTTAACTTCACCGTCAGGTGTTACCGAGTGAAGCTGTGGTTGTACACTGTACTTCATACATTTTCTAGTACAGCGCTTTGCCTAGAATTGAAACTAATATCTGTCAGATTTATCAAACTAAAGAAATGATTATTGCCCGTCATCAGCATATTATATATACATACATGTGGCGTCTGTTCCGAAAGAACAGACGTTACTTCTGATCCTGCAGTTGTTATTGTTTCATATGCACAGAATATATGACATCAAATGCGAATGGGGAAGCTGAAAATGTATACCCAGCCGGGGTTCGAACCCGAGTCTACTGCTGTCTAGGCAGTTGCGCTGACCCCTACAGCACAGAGGACACAGTGATCGCCGCACCTGCAGGGACTATCTAAGCACGCCTCCCGTCAGATACAAATTCCCAGCTTAGTGAGGAGGGGATGGGCAAAGTTTGAAGCCCTTACTCTTACGGGAATTAGTTTCATAACTACGAGTTTGAGTACTGTGGGCAGGGCGAAGCTGGAAATTTGTATCTGACGGGAGGCGTACTTAGACCGTCCTTGCAGGTGCGGTGATCACTGTGTTGCCAGTGGTGTAGGGATCAGCGTAACTGCCTAGAAAGCAGGAGACCCGGGTTCGAAGCAACGACAGGGTTGTCCTCTGTCAACGATCCTGTATGCCATCGCATTAGAACCCCTTCTCTGTGGCTTGCAAAGTCTGTTATCAGGGATCACCCTGCGGGGACACACATTCAATTGCCGCGCCTACGCAGACGATCTCGTCTTCATCGTACGTACCAAAGAGGAGGTACAGGAGGCGACGCGATTGATCGAGAAATATGGCAGCGGAGCGGGTAGCCATATGAATATAGCCAAATCCTGCGCGATGAACATTGGACAGGGACTCCCAGATGGAAGCGTAGCCCCATTCAGAACTACAGAGACTCTCCGCTGCCTGGGAATAATTTTCACTCCAGACATCCGTCGTACCACAGCCATGAACTTTCGGCGACTACTTCAGAACATCAGGGCTGGAGTTCGAAGTCAGTTGTTTCGAGCGATAGACATGACACAGAAGGTGAAATTCATAAATATCTATATGGCATCCCGTATAACACACATTGCACAAATTATACCAATTCCTAGAGCGATGGCACGACAGATCCAAGCAGACTTTGGTTACTTTGTCAGTAACGGTCACATATTCAAGGTCAAGTACGACACCCTCACACTCTCTAAGCGGAGAGGTGGTCTAGCCTTGGTCAACGTCCTGGCACGCGCGACGGCGCTTTATATGCGTACAATCGTTAAGCTCTGGAATCACAACTCCACAGTATTACGGGTCTGTTGGTCGACGAACTTGCACCTACTTCACGCCACCCGCCAATCTTCCTTGCCCACATAGTACCAGCGCTCTCACATATCAAATTCTTTTTGCTTGAATATAGTTATATTCATCACGACTTTCCTCGTACCAGAGCTCCCGTAACGCGCGATATTTATCAACTGTTAATGAGAACACATCCACGGAACGCCGCCGAAGGCCGCCAACCAGAGGTTACGTGGACGACGGTATGGCGGTCAGTGCACCAACCATACTTCACCGCAGAAACGAGCAGCATTTGGTATACCTTTGTCAATGGTAAATATCCGACGCGTCACAGACTCCACGCCATCTCCCTGGTGGAATCCCCGCTCTGCCTGAAGTGCAACGAAGACGACACCGACGAACACCGTCTGCTCTGCGGCGAGGCGGCGGCCGTATGGCACCTCGTCCAACAGATATTAGCCCTTTATCTCCGGGTACCAACAAACATGATTACCACGAAGATGATACTCCATCCGGATGCGATGCATTTCCCATCATCGAAGATGCATGCAGTCACTTGGATAAAGGGCATGGCCACCCATTACCTTTTGCGAGACGGACCCACGGACGTGATAGATTTCTGGACGTTCTTACTAACACGACACGACATTATGAGACGGCACGCAAAGTACCGGCCTGTCTTTGCTAACTACTTAGGAAGCATTTTTACCAATCCACCCCACAGTTGGAACCTTCCTGGAGATAGGAGCTGAAAGGTGCGGAGCCCAGTCTCCTACATGGATCTAGAAGTTATACAACATATTCCTATTGCTAACCATGTAGTTTTTCTATCACTCTCGACACGACGTATAAAGCAACACGATCAAATCAATGAAACGAACGCAGAACAGGACCAATCACCAGACCTTGCCAAATACTTACGCAACACATGAAGGTGCCCCCCGTAACTGGGTTGATACGGGTAAGAGAAGACAATTAAAACGAACACTAATTCGGACCAAAATCGAACATGGAGGAAGAATTATTTACGCGAAGACATACCCGGGTCCCCGTTGCGGAGAGTCGGACCCGAAGAATGTTTATTTCCGATATCTGAAGAGGACATCACTCTTCTGCCATCCTTCCAGAAATATATATTAAGTTCGATTTATTATATTTCGTATTATTTTTTTAATTATATTTTATTTAAATGTTCCAAAGAAAATACAATATGTTGGCCATGTGAATTCAGTGACCTGAAGGAAGGCAAAACAAATAAATGAAATTAATTCCTCAAAAAAAAAAAAAAAAAAAAAAAAAAAAAAAAAAAAAAAAAAAAAAAAAAAAGAATCCCGTCTGGGTACACATTTTCAGCTTTGCCCATTCGCAGTTAATGTCATGTATTATGTGAATATGAAACAATAACAACTGCAGGATCAGAAGTGACGTCTGTTCTTTCGGAACAGGCGCCACATGTATATATGATTATCTTTCCCACGAACCATACGCGACTGGAACAGGAGGAAGTGACAGTAGTACCCTCTTCCCGGAGATAGCTTGCAGAGTATGGGTGCAGATGTAGATGCAGTCAGAGCGCAGCGGAATCAAAGCTGCGCGCTGCCTTAGCAAGTGTGTGGCAGAGATGTGTCGTCCCGTACGCAGACAGTAGCGGACTTGCGGCGAGACGTGGGGACGGCATCAAAGCGACCTCTCGGCTAGCCGCCTGCTGCATCCGGCCTTTGCAGACCAGACGGTCTCGGAGAGAGCTCGCGCTCTCTGCATACAGCGCGGCCGAGTGGCGGTCACTACCTGCTCCTGTGACGTCAACCTCAGCGCTAAAGCACTAGATATACCGAGCTGAACAACCCGCCATTTTGAATCCCAATCCGACGACAGCGTTGTATGCTTCGTGTGGTATAGCGAAGTAAATCAGCAAATATTTTGTGAGTTTATTGTTTCACATTGCTCAAATAATAGCAGATGTGGTCGCTATGTTTATCGGTTTCCTTCACACATAAATCGGCGTAAAAAAGCTGGCTTGTATGGCGCCAAAATCGAGCAACTATCTGTGTAACGTTAAGAATGGAAGGTTTTTTTTTTTTTTTTTTTTTTTTTTTTTTTAATTTGTATTACAAATAGCTACGCTCAGAGAGAGGCAGTAATGAAAGTATAGGCCTATACATGTAAGCAATAGTTTATATTAGTTACAGATTGTTAAAGTAAGACGAAATACAGTGTGTTTGAAGTTAAGCTACTTTTCTTGATTTTATTTAGACCAACTAAGGAGTTCTTCTAAGGGCTGTTAATTGGATTTTAAGTGATGCATGAGTGCAGCTGGCTTTAGCCAGCTAGTGGTTTTTAAATTGTTTCCCATTAGTTCAGTTTTCCATTAAAATGTGACTCTCAACACGGATTTATGTAGGCCTAAGCAAAGCTGTGAACAAGATGTCTGAAAATAATAATCGTAAATTGAACTTCGGAAAGAATGCGAACCGGAAAGAAATTGTACATGCATGCAACATTCATTTTATTTTAAAGTGCATGCTGCCAGAGACACTTTATTTAGTCGTTATCTAATGAAACCAGACGTTCAAAGTGCAAAACATGCGAGACATTAGAGGGGGCAATACGGGAAGCACACTGTCATAACTGTTTTCGAATGAAATTCTTAGTTACCGTAAACGTATGTGGAAGTATTATTTATAAACCAGAAAATACGATAATTGTAACATATCTTGACTGTGTGTGTCAAATATTTAGAACGATAACATATGCCTTAATTTAGAATAAAAGTGAATGTATCATATGTCTAAATATCTCTCTATTGACTATTTTAATTTGCTTGAGTGTTACCGTGAAATGTAAGCCAATAAATTTACTATGTTGTAATATTTTCTGCGTTATGAAAGTATATTTAAAGACCTTATGAGTATATTAAACAGCGCAAGTGTTCCGTTTTCTATAAATGCGCGCCTTCAAGGTGGGATTCAAAATGGCGGATTGTTCTGCTTGTACTATATAGTGCTCTACTCAGCGCTAGGGCACCTGTGTACCAAGCCCCAAGCCCCCACAATCGCGTAAGCGGCCGACTGCGAACAGCGGACTAATTGAAGAGCGCCTCGGCGGCCATTGTGGTGCCGAACTTTCGCGCGAACTTTAAATGTGCGTAAGACTCTTTTGATTACAGAGAGTATTCATTTTAGTTAAGTCGCGAAAACTATGTCTAATAGAGATATATAACTGCAAAACAGCTTCAGACTCCTTGAATATACAGCAACTACCGGTTGTGTGTAAATTTATTAGACATACGGTGTAGAAATTGGACAACAGCGTTTCCCCACCCTACAAAAAAAAAAAAAAAAAAAAAAAAAAAAAAAACCGAACTATAACATTTAGGGTTTTTTTTTTTTTTTTTTTTTTTTTTTTTTTTTTTTTTTTTTTTTTTTTTGTTCTAAGTGCAGCATACGAACGGAATTTTCCGTCAGACACAATCTTTTGGCCCTTTAAAAATATTTTACGATTGTGAAACGTTTGTACAATCATTAATTTCGGAAGAGTTTCACACTTCAAATCTTTCCTTTAATGCTGTATTCTCCAATGTTTAGGTATTTCATAGCATCTAAAAATCGAACAGGGCTGCCTGAAACAGCTAATGTTAAAAATCGATTGTGAAAGTGAAATATGTCATCAGATACATAACTTAAAAATAGCTTCTTACGTTGTGAATACAGCAATCAGCCACTACCAATTTTTCTTAAGAATACGAAGTACGCCGTAATTTTTTCTTAACTAATGCATCTAACCTTAGCATTAGTGTACCTAGCAAGAATATTAGCATTTTTAATGCTATAAGCCAAATAACTTACAGTAGCGTGAACTGCTCAAAAGTCAACAACTATTGTCATAGGATTCAACTTCACAAAGTGCATCCAGTGTGGCTATGTGTCATTCATATATGCAACTATACATATACCTGCAAACCCCTTTCAGTTCTTATGCCTATTTGCAAAGGAGATTACCTTTAAATTCTGCGTTACTAGTAGCAAATATTAATTTCATAAAGAAAAATTCGAACTGCAGTGAGGCAACTAATTTCTGACCCCAATAGTTATTTTACACAATCATAAAATGAAACTTTTTTAACTTCCTGTCTACCAAAACTGCCTAAAGTAGCTCCTTTTCAAGAGCTGTTGAAAAGCCTGTTATTTATTTCATTCAATCCTATATTGTCTTGTATAACGACCTCTTACGCAAGAGTAACTATTCCTGAACACAAGTAGTAGGGCTACTTGTATTCCTGAGAAATATAAATGGGAAGACAGTATTCGATCTTTTTATTCCTTTCTTAAAAAATGTTCAAATGTTTGTATAGTCTATGGGACTTAACTACGGTGTCATCAGTCCCTAAACTTACAAAGTACTTATGACCTACTTACGAACTTGGACGGCACAATTATCCATGCCCGAGGGGGGATTCGAACCCCCGACCGTAGTGGCCGTGCAGACCGTGACTGAAGCGCCTCAGTCTCCTCGGCCACTGCGGCCGGCTATTCCTTTCTTAAATTGATTTATGTATTTAAACGCTATGCAGCTCTTCACCATTGTGCTTAATGTGTACTGCATAGTCAAACAGTACAGACGTGACTATCAATTGTCTATATATCTCACTGCAGCTATTTAACACACGTTTTACCTACTAATAAGACTCGTATTTATGTGACGCTTGCCACTACCATGACGGCCGGCCAAAGGTTCAAATTATCCTGCGACAGCAGCGCCTTTAGGGAGTCTAGTTACTTTTACAAGGTATTTGCTGTATATAAACGGGCATGCGCATCCACCATATTTCTTCCTTCGCGTCGACGCGATACGGCAACATTGGGCAATCAGTATGCTTTTCAGCATATTGGCTGTACAGCATCGAATTGTTCTAATTGTTCAGAAAATGGTTTTGTTTCTTCATGGACCTAGAAAACCGTAAAGTATTGATAGTATTCGTGAGAAATATACACCAATAAGGACATCAAAACTATGCGAAGTGAATTAAATCATTTGTATTAAACATAAGGAGAGGCACTGAATTAAAATGTGTGCTGTAGCCGGGATTCGAACCCAGTACCTCCTGCTAACTAGATAAGCACTTTAGCACACTCAGCTAACAGCATTGCAGACAAAGCGACTACACGGACTGTCTGCAACGCTGTGTTAGATGAGTGATCTAACGCCCTGACCTAGTAAGTAGGAGGTCCCGGGTTCGAATCCCGGCAACGGCCATTTTCAAGCTCCTGCGAATTATAATGAACAGTGTTGTTATTTATCTAGTTGCAGTCAAATTACAGACTACTGTGATGGTTCTATAATGTTTACAAAAAATTTTACTTACATTATATTCTGATTTCATGTACATAATTCATCTGGTGCTGTCGCTCTCGTAAGAAAAATCTCATTTATTTAGACGTTTCCACCGTAATGTTGTGAACGTTTTTAAATTCGTTCACTGTTTAATTGTGGATTAAGATTTCGTATTTTTATACGGTATTTAATGTGTCAGCAATTTGACAGCGCACCTAAGATGATATATTATGATTGCAGCTGACATATATGTTCTATGGAGAATTTACAGATGTTAGTACCTTAGCTGTAATTTTTTTCGCTGGAATGTCAATGTTTATAATTTTTAACTGGCGTCAAGTGTAGATGACTAATAAAGTTTTCTATGAACTGCTTGTGTTTTAGATCTGTTTGATCGTTGAGTATTTTATTTGGATGCTTGTGTGCATGTATATAAATTTCTATTTCTTCCAAAACGTTCATCGAAAAACCTTTGGAAATTATGTGCAGTACTTTCATAACTTCATTATTACAAAAATATAAATAAATACTCAACGATCAAACAGATCTAAAACACAAGCAGTTCATCGAAAACTTTATTAGTCATCTACAACTGGAAGCCGGTTAAAAATTATAATCATTGAAATTCCAGCGATAAAAATTATAGCTGAGGTACAAACATCTGTACATCTTCCATAGAACATGTATGTTAACTGCAAACATAATATATCATCTTAGGTGAGCTGTCAAATTGCTGACACCTTAAATACCTTATAAAATTACGAAATCTTCATCCACAATTAAGTAGTGTACGAATTTAGAAACGTTCACATGATTACGGTGGAAACGTCTACATATGAGATTGTTCGACGTTTTTATTACGACAGCGACCGCACCAGATGAATCATGTACATTAGATCAGAACATAATGTAAGTAAAATTTTTTTTATTTATTATAAAAGCATCATAGTAGGCTATAATATGACTGTAACTACATAAATGACAATAATGTTCGTTATAATTCAAAGGAGCTTGAAAATGGCGATATGCCGAAATAGCTCTATTGTACAATAAAATATAACAACATCAGTTAAGCAGCTACCTGGATTTATTTAAAATATCATGTCTGTAAAAGACATCGAACGTGCTGCGGGGGCCGGCTACAGGGGCTGAGCGGTCTGCGGCGCGCCAGTCACGTTCTGCACGGCCACTACGGTCGGGGGTTCGAACCCCCTTAGTATTAGCTAGTTTATAAGTAGTTTGTAAGTTTAGGGACTGATGACCCCGTAGTTAAGTCCTATAAGCTCTATAAACATTTTAACATTTGAATCGTGCTACGGTCCCCCAATACAACAAATTTGAAGTAAATATATTTTAAATTGGGCAAAGTAGTGGTATGTGACGTGTTCCATTATATATAGGTGAAGTATGATTGGCAGAAACATAGTGCGTTCTACTACACAAAATAAACAAATAAAAATACTGCAAATTGTAAATTTGTGCATCTAAGGGACCAAACTGCTAGGGTTTGCGGTTCTACGGTCGGGGTTGGAATCCCCCCTCGGGCATGGATGTTTATGTCGTCTTTAGTATAAGGTACTTCATAAGTAGTTTGTGAGTATAGGGACTGATGATACCGCAGTTCAGTCACTTAAGCAAAACAAACATTGGAATATTATTTAGGGTCAGCGGTTCTTAGGCTTACTCACTACTTTAAACTACCTTATGACAGGAAGAACACACACAGCTATGCGCGAGGGAGCAGTCTAACGTCCTACTGCAGCGGTCTACATTTACATCTACATGGGATACTCTGCAAATCACATTTTGTGCCTGGCAGAGGGTTCATCGAACCACCGTCTTACTATTTATCTCCCATTCCATTCTCGAATAGCGCGTGGGTAGAAAGAACACTTGAATCTCTCCGTTCGAGCTCTGATTTCTCCTATTTTATTCTGAGGATCATTTCTACCTATGTAAGTGGGAGTCAACAATATATTTTCGCATTCGGAGGAGAATGTTGGCGATTGGAGTTTCGTAAGTACCCCACGCTGCAGCGATAAGAGTCTTTGTTGTAATGATTCCCATCCCAGATCCTGTATCATTTCTGTAACGTTGACTCCCGTGTATCGTGACAATACGAAACGAGCTGCCCTTCTCTGGACTCTCTCGATGTGCTCCGTCAAACCCACCTGATACGGATCCCACACTGGGCCACGCAATCTATGACATGGCGCCTAGACCGTCGGTCATCCTCGCGCGGCCCACTATAAAAAAGATTGGCAACGACTGCAACAGAGGACAGGTCGCCTCGAACTGCCCTAGCACGTGTTGGTGATGTCTGATACGGAGTCCTGTGCTTCAGGGGTCAAGATTAGGGTTTAACGTCCCGTCGACAGCGTGGTCGTTAGAATGTGTCCTGTGACTGCGTCAGTTGCAGTACGGGAAATACGACAGCTACAGGAAGGACGCGCTCAGAAGGAAACAGACGGTCGGATAAAAAGTAGAATTATTCTCTCCGCACAAAGAGGAGAAAAGAATGATAAAAAAAAAGGAAAGAGGAAAGGTGGCACGGGATGAAACGGAGCGGGGCAGACAGTGCGCAGTAATTAGTGTAATTAATATTCCTCCGCGAAATGTGGCGGCGACAGAGAAGGCACAAAAGGGGGCGGAATCCGGACTGCTGCGAGGGGTGGCCTCGAGGGGGTTGGTCTGTGGGGTGAGGGAGGGGGCAGCAGCGAGTGTCAGCGGCACCGTGTGGGAGGAGGGGGCGGCTATTAATAGGGCTGCGAATGGCAACCGCGGCAGGAATAGCGCCGCGCAAACAAAAGACGCCCGACACCTGCCGCAGGTGTCTCAGCTACTGTACGGCACTGTCTCCCGCAGCCGCGCGCTGGGACATCGCCGACATTCCAAAGGCGGTTTACTCGACCATCCGCCATAAAGGTACATATTGGAGAGCTTAAAGTACAGGTAATTGTCAACTTAGCATTAGAAGAAAGGTAACGGAGGGAACACAGAAAAAATTATGTGGGAACCAATTCTAAGTAAAACAGAGATCAGACAGACAGAAAGGGCTCTAACTTTGGCAGCAATCTTGGGACGAAGAGGGATCTGGGAGGAGAACTCACGCTCTCCTGCCAGACATCCAGGAAAGATTGGGTATGAAACATTTCAAACCATCTAGGGGGATGCTGCACTTCCTCACCGGGCATGGACCCTATCCGACCTATCTATGTCGGTTTAGGAGACAGGCTACGCCAGCTTGTGCATGTGGTGCCGAGATAGGCACGCCAGAACACATCATTTATGAGTGTCATACGTATGACGACGTGGCTGCGGATCTCAGAAGGGCTCTTCCTAATAATAACACCTTTGAGCTCATAAGTACCCCAGACACGTTCCGAGTACTCGACGAAATCGCCAATAATGTCTCGCGCAAAGTGCTTCGGGACTTTATCCTGAATCAATAATCGGATCTGACCCAATACCCGATTGAGACAGCCACATCTGCCATGCCGTCGGGGGATGGACTGGTCTCCAACAATGGAAGAATCCGCCATCCCCTGGATTCGGGGGTTAGATGTGGCAAACACCGAATTAGACCATAGACGTAAGTTAGATGTAGGTTTTTCTTAAATAGTAGAATAAGACACACAGGGGAAAAATTTCTGCGGGGGGGGGGGGGGGGGGACAGTGGTGACAAAAGAAATTGGCCGCCCAGTGCCAGGGGCATGCTCACTGGGATTCGCTCGGTGAGCTGGCCACCACAAGCAGGTTTGTAATGCTGGCACACATGTAACACCACAGCAGTAGCATAAGACACAACATCATACACATCAGCCAGTATAAACATCAACAACCAGCAAGATGTCCAGTGGTTTCTGCAGAAACATGTAATGAAATGGAATGTATTGTCACCATTTAGCCGTAAGAAATTTATGTATTATACTATTGCCCATTTTAGCCTTAGGTAATGGGTGGTATTGTTTGAAATTATAATTATTATAATTAAAAAAATAGAAGGAAGCGTGTGGGGTAAAAATCGTAGAGGGACCCCGAGGGACGAAAATAGTAAGCAGATTCAAAAGGATGTAGGTTGCCAGACGTATTCTCAGATGAAGAGGCTTGCACAGGACAGGGTAGCGTCGAGAGCTGCATCAAACCAGTCTGCGGAGTGAAGACCACAACAAAAACACAGTACAGGTCCAGCGAGACAGACGTCTAGCGCCAGATTGGATGAAACTACGATTATTAGCAGTTTATTTGGAATAGATGCTATACTCAGTTAATCGAAACGAGAAACGGATTGTAAACACAGAGAGGCGCGTGACCAGGGGTGGACAAATCGAGTGTTCTTCTGTGTCGCCGCATCCGTTTCAGGTGAAAAGTTGTGTGTGTGTGGGGGGAAAACGCAAAAGACGTCCTACGTCAAGTGTGCACTGCGATCGCTGCAAAGTGTTTGCACTGGTGCAGCTTGCAACAGTATGTCGTAGTACAATGCACGGGGTTAATGCTATTTTTCCCCACCCATATTACTAATACGGTATGTGATTTCCCCATTGTGTAAAGGCAATCTCAGATGGCGGATATAACTTACGTCAACAGCAGGAAATCAGTAGTTACGTGAACCTCTGCTCTCCCTGAGGCCGTATGAAAACGCGAACGTGGATCTTAGGAAGATGGGATGTAGAAACTAAATGTACTGGCAAAGGACTGAGAGAAATGGAAGAAAATTGTAGACAAGGCCAAGGCTCATCATGAGCTGTAGGGCCAAGAAAGAAGAAGAAGTGAAAAACAGTTTTAACTTCTTCACCTTCTATATTTCCGGATAACGCCGAAAACGTTCTACGTCAAGTGTGCAGTGCTATCGCTGCAAAGTGTTTGCACGTACTCACTGGTGCAGCTTACAACAGTACGTAGTACAATGCATACGGTTAATGCTATTTTTCCCCACCAATATTAATAATACAGTATGTCATTTACGCATTGCGTAAAGGCAATCTCAGATGACGGATATCACTTACGTCAACAGCAGGAAATCAGTAGTTACGTGAACCTCTGCTCTCCCTGAGGCCGTATAAAAACGCGAACGTGGATCTTCGGAAGATGGGATGTAGAAACTAAATGTACTGGCAAAGGACTGAGAGAAATGGAAGAAAATTGTACAACAGGCCAAGGCTCATCATGAGCTGTAGAGCCAAGAAAGAAGAAGTGGAAAACAGTTGTAACTGCTTCACCCTGTATCCTGCGGGAAAACGCCAAAGACGTCCTACGTCAAGTGTGCACTGCGATCGCTGCAAAGTGTTTGCACGTACCCACTGGCGCAGCTTGCAACAGTATGTAGTAGTATAATGCACGGGGTTAACGCTATCTTTCCCCACCCATATTACTAATACAGTATGTCATTTACGCATTGCGTAAAGGCAACCTCAGATGACGGATATCACTTACGTCAACAGCAGGAAATCAGTAGTTACGTGAACCTCTGGTCTCCCTGCGGCCGTATAAAAACGCGAACGTGGATCTTAGGAAGATGGGATGTAGCAACTAAATCTACCGGCAAAGGACTGAGAGAAGTGGAAGAAAATTGTAGAACAGACGAAGGCTGATCATGAGCTGTAGAGCCAAGAAAGAAGAAGTGAAAAACAGTTTCAACTTCTTCACCTTCTATCTTTCGGAATAACGCCAGAGACGTCCTACGTCAAATGTGCGCTGAGATCGCTGCAAAGTGTTTCCACGTAGTCACTGGTACAGCTTACAACAAATATGTTCAAATGTTTGTAGCACTTATGGGACTTAACTACGGGGTCACCAGTCCCTAAGCTTACAAACTACTTATGAACTAGCTAAGACTAAGGACGGCACAAATATCCATGCCCGAGGGGGGATTCGAACCCCCGACCGTAGTTCAAAATGTTCAAATGTTTGTACAACTTATGGGACTTAACTACGGGGTCATCAGTCCCTAAGCTTACAAACTACTTATGAACTACCTAAGACTAAAGACGGCACAAATATCCATGCCCGAGGGGGGATTCGAACCCCCGACCGTAGTGGCCGTGCTGACCGTGACTGGAGCGCCTCAGTCACCTCGGCCACCGCGGCCGGCCCCGACCGTAGTGGCCGTGCAGACCGTGACTGGAGCGCCTCCGTCCCCTCGGCCACCGCGGCCGGCCGTGACATTTTATTTCAGCAGTGAATTTCCTTGTCTATCGTGCTGTGGTGAAGATTGATCTGACAGTCCTGAAAATCAACTAAGTAGCATTCGATTTAATAAGATACTTCAATACAAATGTCTGTTGTGCATGAAGAAATTGACAGAAAAATAATAATTGTTGGTTCAAAAATATTAAAGAACATTTGTTTATGTTTAGAGCATTGCATTAATATGGAGAACATCGATTTTTACTCTTCTTTTCAAAGCAAAATTCAAATTGTGGGAATGAAAGGTTTAACTGCTTCACGCTATATCTTGTGACGTAACGCCACAGACGTCCCACCTCAAGTGTGCACTGCGATCGCTGCAAAGTGTTTACTCTGGTGCAGCTTACGATACGTAGTCTACTACACGGGGTTAATGCTATGTTGCCCATTCATATTACTAATAAAGTATGTCATATCCCCATTGCGGAAAGGCAAACTCAGATGACGGATATCACTTACGTCAACAGCAGGAGATCAGTAGTTACGTGTACCTCTGCTCTCCCTGAGGCCGTATGAAAACACGAACGTGGATCTTAGGAAGATGGGATGTAGAAACTAAATGTAACGGCAAAGGACTGAGAGAAGTGGAAGAAAATTGTAGAACAGGCCAAGGCTCATCCTGAGCTGCAGAGCCAAGAAAGAAGAAGAAGTGAAAAACAGTTTTAACTTCTTCACCTTGTACCTTTCGAGATAACGCCAAAGACGTCCTACGTCAAGTGTGCACTGCGATCGCTGCAAAGTGTTTACCCGTACTCACTGGTACAGCTTACAACAGCACGTAGTATAATGCACGGGGTTAACGCTATCTTTCCCCACCCATATTACTAATACGGTTTGTCATTTCCCCATTGCGGAAAGACAAACTCAGATGACTGATATCACTTACGTCAACAGCAGGAAATCAGTAGTTCCGTTAACCTCTGCTCTCCCTGAGGCCGTATGAAAACACGAACGTGGATCTTAGGAAGATGGGATGTAGAAACTAAATGTAACGGCAAAGGACTGTGAGGAGTGGAAGAAAATTGTAGAACAGGCCAAGGTTCATCATGAGCTGTAGAGCCAAGAAAGAAGAAGAAGTGAAAAACAGTTTTAACTTCTTCACCTTGTACCTTTCAGGATAACGCCAAAGACGTCCTACGTCAAGTGTGCACTGCGATCGCTGCAAAGTGTTTACACGTACTCAGTGGTGCAGCTAGCAACAGTATGTAGTAGTATAATGCACGGGGTTAATGCTATCTTTCCCCACCCATATTACTAATACGGTTTGTCATTTCCCCATTGCGGAAAGACAAACTCAGATGACGGATATCACTTACGTCAACAGCAGGAAATCAGTAGTTACGTGAACCTCTGCTCTCCCTGCGGCCGTATAAAAACGCGGACGTGCGGCGGTTCCGTTGCCTGCTGCCACGCCATTAGCGTTCTCCGCTTCTCACGCGACTCCATCATCAGCAGAACGGCCAGCCCTAGCGAGCGAAACACATTCCAGACCCTCCGGTCGTGTCGCGAGCACAAAGCGCGCCTGTCAATTTGCACAACACGCCGACAATGAGAACACGCTCTCCCGTCCGCCGGCAAACACGCCGACCACTTTAATAAGCCCGCTTGTCTTCCTGCGCCTAAACAACGGAGGCAAAAGCTGGATGTGATCTAACGTCGGCGCAGAAAATTCCTCCGCCCACGGACCACGCCAGACGTCTTCCAACACGTGGCGCGCTCTTCACAGTCCTCCTTCCGAGGTCCAGGGCCGTGTTGCAGCAGCCGTTCTGTAAACTGTTAATGCGCTGCCGGGAAGACCACTTTGGTCCGCTGTAATCAATCCGACAAGCGCGAGAAAAAAAAAAAAAAGCTCGTAAAATGTTAACACGGATCGGCTAGTTCCGGGAAGTAAATACTGACACAAGGGAAACTACTTACACCAGCAGTCTCAGATTTAGTACAAGGACTGAGCAATGGATAGCTCGTCAAAAATAAATACGGATCAAGCACTAAAACTATGTGTGTGTGTGTGTGTGTATGTGTGTGTGTTGAAGGACATGAGGGACCAAGCAACGAGGTCATCAGTCCCTTTAAATCCGAATTGTACATGCCACAGAACCCAACGAAAAATGTGGGAAAGCTAAAAGATCATTCCACTATGTAACGTCACAGCTGCGTCCACCTAATCCTCAATGGGCGAAGTTGCCGTTACATCCTATTTTATGCTTAATCATTTAATAATTGTTCCAATGATTTGACGGTATGGGATGCGGACAATTACTAGGTTGATCCATAACAGTAAACTTTGTTAACTTCCTTTATTATGGACCGACAAATGTTAACAAACTCTTCCCTTTAAACACACTGATTTAATAACCGCGTGCCACTACGATGAATGTCTACAAGTCCACACTGAAACATTTCAATATACAACTGCAACCCGTATGCGATACGACAGAATGGCAAAAACTTTAGCCACCACTAAACGCAGGTTACGAACTCACTGCCGACATGCTACCGCCTCGCTCTGCGGTCGGCGGGAGACTGCCGCACACCGGCCAACAGACAAAGAACATTCCAACCGAAGCATTGTTGCCAGCAGCTCTCGCTGCACATCAATAACTATCGTTCGACCAAAAGAGGTTACTAACCTAAAACCCCGTATGCTCACAACTAGGAATTAAAGTCATATCACCAACAAGACTAATACCAACTTAGGGTAGCGAAAGCTACAGTGTCCGCTCCCATAGCTCCGGAAGCGACGACAACCTTCTAAACCACAAGTTACTAAAGGCGCAGTGGTCAACAGATCACAACTTCAGAGTAGGGAGACATAAAACGACGTTAAAAAGTAAAAGAGTGGGGGACTGGGGGGAGAAGGCTCTAAACCCCGCAAACAGCCAAGAGTCACAAACCCACTCACTCCGACCAAGCGAGTCCTAGAGCTGAGAATAAAACCTACTTTCACGGAGGAAGGCAAGGACGCGATCTATAATCCGTGGGTCATCCGCCAAAACTAAAGGCAACGAAGGCGGTAGGCCATAGTCGCCACGAAGTGTCAAATGGAGAGGACATTCAGTCAGAATATGAGACACGGACTGTACAGCTCCACAATCACAATGCGGTGGATTGTCATTGCGTAAAAGAAATCCATGGGTCAGCCTGCTGTGTCCAATACGAAGGCGACAGAAGACAGTCGATTCTCTCCGGGAAGGGCGTAAATATGAACTCCAAGATGCAGTTGTATCTTTGAAGGTGCGGAGTTTATTGGAAGGGGCAGTAGCTTTCCAACTGCTATCCCATAAGGAGTGAAGCAAAGGTCTGATCTGCACCCGCAGATTCACACCCGGAATTAGAAAAGCACTAAAACAAAAAGAAAATAAGTTACACAGAAGTATGAAAAAGAAAACAAAAGAAAAACTGAACACTCAAAGTGTATCATACGCCACATTAAGGATGCGTGTTGTGAAAACAGCCACGGACTGGTAGTCACTGTGACCGTCAAATCATTTACGTTCATGAAAAATAATGACGGTAATATCACACTTCTCTAGGGCACTAATGACGACCTCCACTGATCAACAGTCACCACAGAGAACAACGTACTGGTTTCTATTACTTAGGAAGTCTTCCAGCCTCTTACATATTTGGGAAACTCCTACCTTCGTCAAGTCTGCAGTGCACTATGTTAAGGAGATATATAATCGTATTTAGGATTAAGGAAAAATCTATTTTCGTTTTATTAGCTTATTATATTCCGCTAAGTATCGTCTTTAAAATCACGTATCATACATAGCTCTACTACTGTTGTATTTATAGATTTGTGAGCTCGGCTATTGCGCTTTATTTATACACGTCTCTAATGGCTGACCATAAACTTTTCGACAGTTCATTTATGTGATATGAATTCAAATATCCCGCTTTCCAGCGACACTTTATATACTTTGTATCGGTTATGGGACCGTTGTATGCAACTGTAAATTAGTCTTCTTTAGACCAGACGCGTTTCGCTTTATTCTAAAGCATCTTCAGTGGTAAGGAATTTTATGTTTTCTTCTTCATGTGTGATTTGTAGCACATTGCCACTTGCTGTCACTGCTTATATTTACACTTTTTACAGTAACACTTCTTACAAAAGTTTTTGGAAAATAGCCATTTCTGTGGTCTGGCAGGCATCAAATAAAAAGTCATGGATTAAAGGGTTAAACTAACTTATATTAAGGACTTAAAACATCC
This sequence comes from Locusta migratoria, assembly GCA_026315105.1. Lineage (NCBI taxonomy): Eukaryota > Metazoa > Arthropoda > Insecta > Orthoptera > Acrididae > Locusta > Locusta migratoria. The sequence goes on along the minus strand of CM048744.1, from coordinate 131,233,544 downwards.
GTGTCCAGGGGAGGACTAAAACCTCCTTCGGGTGCGGTATCACAATAGATGACATGGCGTCTGAACACGCCTCACATCGCGTTAAAAAGGAATAGAGAATATTAAAATGTGTGTAAACCTATTGGAACAAACTGCCATGGTCATGGGTCTCTAGACGAACCTCTCGATATCACTGTTACATAATAATAGATATGAATGTAATTAGTCTATTATTATTTTCGTTTCCAAAACTTTTGTTATCCTCTTTTCTGACTAGCTGAACTAGTATCTATTATTTGGCATCGTAAAAGTTTGTTTAATTAGCAAAGATTAATTTGTTCATGCAAGAGGTATATTGTTGTAGTTCTAGTAATATGCTAATTAGTATTTCTGATAAAACTAGGTAAATTCTTTTCTCATAAAATTAAAGTTGGTATAACTGTGTTTTTCACAATTAATGTTAGTAAAGTTTTGCCCTCATTAATTTCTATACAATTACCGTTAATTACAAATGTATTGTTGACAAACCTACTTAGTAAATACGTAATGAAACATTATTAACATAACTGAGATTCTTTTATTAGTAGACTCAGTATTATTTACGCAAGCTTTTACTACAGCCATTTGACTGTAATTGTTAACTTTTTCATTTATGTTGTTGTTGTTGTAGTCTTCAGTCCGGGGACAGGTTTGATGCAGCTCTCCACAATACCCTATCCTGAGCAAGCCTCTTTAACTCCACATAAGAACGGCAAGCTACATCTGTCGGAATCTGCTTACTGTATACATCTCTTGGTCTTCCTCTGTGGTTTTTACCCCACACACTTCCCTCCAACGCTAAATTCATAATTCCTTGATGCCTAAGAATGTGTACTACCAATCGATTCCTTCTTCTAGTCAAGGTATGCCAGAAATTCGTTTCTCCCTAATTCTGTTCCCCTAATCTTCAGCATTCTTCTGTAGCTCCACACTTCCTTAGGCTTAAATCCATATTCGATGTTAACAAATTTCTCTTTTTCAAAGAACTCTTTTCTACCCATTGCCATTCTGCAATTTATATCCTCTGTACTGCCACCATCATTTGTTATTTTACTGCCCAAGTGACAAAACTCATCTACCTCCTTTATTGTTTCGTTACGTAATCTAATTCCTTCAGCATCACCTGATTTTCTTAGACTGCACTCTATTATCCTAGTTTTGCTCATATTAATGTTCATCTTATATGCATTTTTCAGCACACTACCCATTCCGTTGCCGCGGTGGAGTAGCCGAGCTGTCTAAAGCGTCTCGCTGCGGAGCGCGCGATTTCTCGCCGTGGATGTTCGAATCCTCCCTGGGGCATGGGTGTGTGTGTAGAATGCCGGTCTACTTTACGGCGCCAGGACTTACCCCCACCACATTTCCACAACTTCACCACGCGGCCGCTAGATCTCTATACGGTTTGCATGCGCCTCGTATTTAGCATCAACTACTTCACAAAGAAACTTCAAAATAGTTGTTTTAGGAATGCAGTAGGTATATTGCAGTGAGAAGTCTCCTGTAGCAAGGTATCGTAGAGTCAACTGCAATTTAATACATGCAGGAACAGCATCTCCCAAGTAAGTATCAGCCCTTTGAATGGAGTTACCTGCCATATTCAATAGGTGATTGAAATTATTTTGGCTGTAAGTGGTTCTCGAATGACGGTTGGTCTTCCAATGCCAGTTCTCTTATTAGCGTGTAAGAAGCTCACAGGCTACTTCGGCGTAAAATTCACTTCCGAGTCCAACAGTTGCGCTTTCTTTTTTTTTTCCCAACCTTTTGGTCAGTTCACATATAGCAATTTCTGTCAAAAGTCGTATACCTGCACGCACAAGTTCTATTGACGCTATTTTTCAAACTATTCACGAGAAAATTCGGTCATTGCTTGTGTGAACGGTTACTGGCATTGGAGCTTACGACGCCAGTTGTACGACGCAGTAAAATCACTGCTTATGTAAACCCCGCTTTATTGACGTATGGAATATACGTACTGGATTTTCCTGATTGCAATTAGACTTGTACGCTGTCTCTAAATGGGTACAACTGGGCACTAATCATTCATTCAAGTGTCAATGAACTGCAATTCTACGTGCCGCCTACGTTATATGTAGCTGAGTAGTTTCCCCCCCCCCCCCCCCCCCCCCATAAAATTTCATCCAGTAGTTACCGAGAGCGTAGATCTACGAGAACTTCGAGAAGCAAAGACATACGACCCTGTACGTTACAATAGCATGCTGCCTTAGACCACGCTACTACTCCCGCTCAGATGTTTGTAAATGTATCGGCCAAACTACGTGATCATCATTCCGTAGCTTACAAACTAATTAAACTAGGGTAAACTAACCTAAGGAGAAACACACACACACACCCATGCCCAGGGAGGACTCGAACCTCCACGGCGAGCAACGGCGCGCTCCGCAGCGAGACGCTTTAGACCGCTCGGCTACTCCACCGCGGCACGGACGCTCCGCAGCGAGGTGCCTTAGACCGCTCGGCTACTCCACCGCGGCACTACTCCCGCGCGGCAGAGAATATCGCACAAGAGCTAGAATAGAAACGCGTTTCTACGTGATCAGATAAACAAAACTACAGTCAGCATCGCTTGTTTTACACGCAGAACGAATTTAGAGCGTGTCGGATAGCGGAGACAAAGCACCCGGCACCTTTTGTCTCTCCCACCTGAAGAATCCGCAGTCAGAGGTACAAGCGGGAGACATATGCCGCGCATCGGTCAGCTGGGCTAATGACGGCCCGGCCACCCATTGGCTGCGCGCGCCAGGCACCCTGAATGATTCGGCCGCTGATAGGAACCCGCGCGTGGCATTGTTGGCAGGCTTCGCGTCCCTAATTCTTTCCCCTCCTCCCTCTCCCGTCCTTCTCCACCGCCTCCTCTTCCTCCTCGCCTCCTTTCGCCGTGTGTAGCCATGGAGACGCTACTGAGAAGGCGTCGGCCTCCACGCAGGGTTGCCAGGCGTGGCGATTTTTCGCATTCTTGGCTATCTTTTTCTTATAATAGTAGCCATTCTAGCAGTTTGACGACTGGCGATTAAATTTGGCTATTAAAGGAATTGGTTGGCGACTTAGTGGCTATTTTACTTTACTTAAAATACAACGAATGTAAAGCAATCACTCTTTAGACATTGCGTGAATGATACTGGCTAAACTTCGGAAGAATGCTGGGGAAATGTAATCAACCAACACAAGTTAGCACAAATGTTTTCAAGTATCATGGATGTGTGGGAGAGTGTCACAGAGATGTAAACAAACTCAGCTTACAGAGACGTAAACTATCTCATGTACCCTACTTACGATGGTTCGAGAACAGGCTTTAAACGATATCTCTTAGTATACTACAACACCGTTTCTATGGCTCCCGCTGAGATTATATAAATTACAGTATGCAAGGAGGCATTCAAACAGTAATTTTTTCCGCGGTCCATACGTCAACACAACATAAATTCGTAACAACTGATACTGTGAAGTGAGCCCTTCGCTATGCACTTCAGTGGTTAACAATGGTTTGCAGAGTATAAATGTCGATGGAGAACTCGCGGTGATTTCCCTATCGTTTTGATGGCTGATTTTTCAGTGTGTCATGACGCATTATTACGAATTAAAGTCCATCTCGAAGTATGGATTGCTTAGTGCATTATTATAAATTACCTCACCTCAAAATGTTGTAATGATTTCGTGTGTATTAAAGAAATCTTTGAAAGGTTCAATAACTTTATTTAAAGTCTGTAAATATTTGTTTTTATGAAGATGAAAGTAATTGGTAATCGAAACTATGCATGAGAACATCCCTTGTGTAAGTTTGATAGAATGATTCTTGAACAGTTTTGTGTTGTAATTTTTGTAAGTTATGAAATTAATAAATGTGATAGTTAAATGTCTGAATTTCCGGAGTCTCTCTGTTATATTTACAATGTGACAATATTTTAACTGGCCTCATTGGTGGTGCGTCTGGGTTCAGTTCTTCGATGGACTCAGATAAATGTTTCTGTGAAGTATGAGTTTCCTTGGAAAGTTCAGTCTGATGTCTGTGAATGTGAGAGTGCCACAGTTTGTGTTACCTTTTACTCAGTAACCAGCTTATTCCCTGAATTTCAGGATTATTATTGTCGAGTGACTTGCCGTAATTAACACAGCATAATAATGTTAACAGATTAAAGGTTGCGATATTCGTCTATTTTTAGTGATGAAAAGATGGTTATGTTTTGGCATTTTATTGATGAAAAGATGGCGATATTTTGGCTACTTTTTGTTTAAAATTTGGCGACAGAGCACTGGAAAAACCTGGCAACTCTGCCTCCACGTAGGCGGAAGCTGCGACGCGGTACGTCACAGTACAGGCGGCGTCGTCGTCTGCGCCTAGCGTCGCCAGGCGTCGCTAGAGGTCGTTCAACTCTCGCCGCGCCGACTCGGTCTCTCGCGTGGGAGGAGCAGCCTCCCATTTCCGTACGTTAGCTCCTCTTTCAGACGTATAGCCACGCGGCAAACGTGTGTGCTGTCACGGAGTTAACAGCCGGCTGGCAATTAATCCAGCAATGCCACTTCCAAAATTTTAAACATGGCTGCAATTCAGCAATGGTGGAACACGATCCAAAAGTCAACACAGTTTCAGCCGACCAGTTGCATAAAATGGTGTACATCTATAAACCTTTACGTAGGTTTCGGCAATGCCACTTCCAAAATTTTAAACATGGCTGCAATTCAGCAATGGTGGACGGCAATGCCACTTCCAAAATTTTAAACATGGCTGCAATTCAGCAATGGTGGAACACGATCCAAAAGTCAACACAGTTTCAGCCGACCAGTTGCATAAAATGGTGTACATCTATAAACCTTTACGTAGGTTTCGGCAATGCCACTTCCAAAATTTTAAACATGGCTGCAATTCAGCAATGGTGGACGGCAATGCCACTTCCAAAATTTTAAACATGGCTGCAATTCAGCAATGGTGGAACACGATCCAAAAGTCAACACAGTTTCAGCCGACCAGTTGCATAAAATGGTGTACATCTATAAACCTTTACGTAGGTTTCGGCAAAATTCATTTTGCCTTCTTCAGAAGTATAATAGAGTGTCCGTATGTTCGTACGTGTTGCCTACAAATCTACAGTTTTATCCAATCTTTATGAAATTTTGTACACGTAAGCTTCAATCCACGAGGACGGTCGCCGTAAGTGTAAGAATCGCATACGATATATATAAGAATGAGATGCGCGAAAAACTGCTGCATTTTGCGACAATGTGCTCGTTTTCTCCTAATCCATTGGACCGATTTGAACCAAATTTGGTACACACATTCCTTACCGTGAGGTAACAATTGCTGCATGCTTAAGAAACACATACGGCACATGATTCAAAAGATATTACGTCATAACCTATAGAAATTGCAAATAATGCCATATAATGCGGCGAGACTTTCGAAATACACTGTTTGAGAATGACAGTACTTAGCGGCTTGCAAAAAAATTTTAAACGTAATTTCAAACCTTTATTAAACTTTTTCTCGCTGGCAACCATAGTAAAATGATGAAAGGAAAAAAGTTTCTCGCTTACTACTTTTCCGCTGTTTATGGAGTAAAACTATGGCTCTCAGTATGACGTTAAAATTTATACTTTGAACACTACAAATTGTAGCGACAGGAAATTTTACAGACAGTATACACATATATAGTTGAATGTAGCTTCTAAATTGTATCACATTCCGACACGTAGTTCATGAGATATGAGCACATAAACAGTAACGTTCATGTAAAAATTGTTCCATCAGGCTGGAAGCGAAAGCAGTTTACTTCCATAGAGCTACAAGAAAAGGAACAGAATGAAACATAGTAGTGTACGTTCTAAATTGTGTCACAGTACGACACGTAGTTCATGAGATATGAGCACATAAACAGTAACGTTCTGCTGTTCATGGACTAAAAATACAGCATTCGGTATGACGTTACAATTTAAAGTTTCTACACTACAAATTGTAGCATCAGGAAATTTTACAGACAGTATACACGCATATAGTTGTGTGTACTTTCTAAATTGTATCACAGTACGTCACGTAGTTCATGAGATATGAGCCCATAAACAGTAACTTTCTGTTTCTCATGGACTAAAAATACAGCATTCGGTATGACGTTACAATTTATAGTTTCTACACTACAAATTGTAGTAGCAGGAAATTTTACAGACAATATACACGCATATAGTTGTGTGTACCTTCTAAATTGTATAACAGTACGACACGTAGTTCATGAGATATGAGCACATAAACGATAACGTTCATGAAAAACCGCCCCATGATGCATGAAGTTTTAATCTGTTATTTCTGTACTACTAATTGTATTCCCAAGAGATTTTACAGACATACAGCACTTATACAAATGAATATATATACCTGGAAAATGACAGGAATAAATAAATAAATAAATAAATACCTACTACACTAAACAGATTCAATGTCTGAAAAACACGAAGTAAGGTAGGGGGCGCTCCATCCGGGCCTCTCCTCTTGCGAGCTGGGGGGGGGGGGGCTCCAAATGGAAAGCAGGTTTTTTGTTTGGGGGTGGTGTCATTGGCGTCTCATTCTGGGGCCTCCAAATCGGGAAAGCTTTTTTTTTTTTTTTTTTTTTTCTTTTTCTTTTTCTTTGGGGTGGTGGTAGGGTGTGTGTCAGTTATCCAAAATTACATGCAAACTTTGTTGCAGGTCCGTAACTACTCCCATTTTTGACGCATTAATTTCGATATTCTCACGCGTTGTTCTCTCATTCTTTATCACGTCATATCTACTGAGCTATGTGTCTTTTGTTTTTACGGTCAGGAGCCATTGTGGGCGTACGGTGAACAGTTCACCAAAGTTTCATTGCAGTCGCATTAATGGTTTATGAACACATAAAGGACAAACAGACAAAGTCGGGAATGACAGTCATATGGGCACGTATCTAATATATAAAGCAGAGTGTCCGTACGTTTGTACGTGTTGCATACAGATCTACAGTTTTGTTCCAATCTTTATGCAATTTTGTACACGTAAGCTTCAATCCACGAGTACGGTCGCCGTAAGTGTAAGAATCACGTACGATACATAGTTCACGAGATATGACGTCATATACAATGAGATGCGCGAAAAACTGCTGCATTTTGCGACAATGCTGCTCATTTTCTCCTAAACCATTGGGCCGATTTCAACCAAATTTGCCACACACATTCCTTACCGTGAGGTATCAATTGCTGCATGGTTAAGAATCACATACGGCACATGGCTCAAAAGATATTACGTCATAACTAATAGAAATTGCAAAGAATGCCACATAATGCGGCGAGACTTTCGAAATACACTGTATGAGAATGACTGTACCTAGCGACTTGTAACAAACTTTAAACATAATTTCAAACCTTTATTAAACTTTTTCTCGCTGGCAACCATTGTAAAATGATGAAAAGAAAAAAGTTTCTCGCTTACTACTTTTCCGCTGTTTATGGAGTAAAACTACGGCTATCGGTATGACGTTACAATTTATAATTTGAACACTACAAATTGTAGCGACAGGAAATTTTACAGACAGTATACACATATATAGTTGAATGTAGCTTCTAAATTGTATCACATTCCGACACGTAGTTCATGAGATATGAGCACATAAACAGTAACGTTCATGTAAAAATTTCTCCATCCGGCTGGAAGTGAAACCAGTTTACTTCCATAGAGCTACAAGAAAAGGAACAGAATGAAACAGAGTAGTGTCCTTCTAAATTGTGTCACAGTACGACACATAGTTCATGACATATGAGCACGTAAACAGTAACGTTCTGCTGTTCATGGACTAAAAATACAGCATTGGGTATGACGTTACGATTTATAGTTCCTACACTACAAATTGTAACGGCACGAAATTTTGCAGACAGTATACACGCATATAGTTGTGTGTACGTTCTAAACTGTATCACAGTGTGACACGTAGTTCATGAGATATGAGCACATAAACGGTAACGTTCATGAAAAACCGCCCCATCATGCATCAACTTTTAATCTGTTATTTCTGTACTACTAATTGCATTCCGAAGAGATTTTACAGACGTACAGCACTTATTCAAATGAATATATACCTGGAAAATGGCAGGAATAAATAATTAAATACCCGGGCAATGCCGGGTTTTCAGCTAGTAAAAAATATAATACCCTGAATTTGCACTACACTAAACAGATTACAATGCCTGTAAAACACGAAGTGTACCCCTAAGGTAAGTTCAGTGGCGGACTAGGAAGGGGCCGCACCGCCCCGGGTCTCTTGTCTTGGGGGCCCGGGGGGGGGGGTTTTTTTTTTTTTTTTTTTTTTTTTTTTTTTTTTTTTTTTTTTTTTTTTTTTTTACCGAGCCTCTCGTTCTGAGGAGCTGCCAATTCTCAAAAGGTATTTTTATAATAGAACATATATATTTCCAAGTGGTTGGGTGCCTTACTTTGTTTTGCCGCCGCCCTGGACCACCGACTGCCTTAGGCTACGCCACAGTTATAGGCAGGCTGGAGAACTCAGTACTATCTGTGCAGTCTGTCAACGCACAGTAGTGTGTGTAGTCAAGTGTTATTACAGTTTTTTCCGATGAGTGAGATGGGAAAAAATTGGACTTGATAGCGAACGTATTATCTTAGAAGTTCAAGCTCGACCATTTTTATACGACATTCAAAATGTGGATTATATATATATATTAAAAAAAAAAAAAAAAAAAAAAAAAAAAAAAAAAAAAAAAAAAAAAAAAAAAAGGAGACGGTTGGCTAGCTTTAACATCTAATGTTGTTGGTGAAGGTTGGGACAACATGGACAAAGAAACAAAAGAAGCCTTAGGTAACTGGAGTAAAAACATTTAATTAGAGTAGTGTAAAAGATCAAAAATACAAAAAATATTTGAATTTTATGAAAGACATCTGGTGAATTACATTTGTTAAATTAAGTAAGTACAAGAAGTCACAATATTTGCGCTTTGTTATAGAGTATTAGATGAGTCTTGTTAAGCCAGCAGTCTTTTTCACTCAGCAATGTTTGCGTACCGGTTTTGCCAGGGTACAGAACCCGCGGTAGAACAGAAATTTTCAGCAAACTGATCTCTTGTGTGTGTTCCTTTCACGTCACTTACCTCAGAGTAACTGACAGTTTTTCTTCAGCGTATTCGAGTATTTCTTCCAGTAATAGCACTCGATACATTAGATAGCAGAGTTTCGTATGACTTATAGACATCCTGTAGTACTCAAAAAAAAATTTCAGGGTTTTCTTTAAGTTTGTTGTGTATCAGAGTGAATTTTCCCCTCTCTGATCTGTCTTCAATTATTGGATGAATCCAAATACGTCTTTTTTGTTCAAATGTTTGTTAAGCTTAAGGGACTTAACTACGGGGTCATCAGTCCCTAAGCTTACAAACTACTTATGAACTACCTATGACTAAGTACGGCACAAATATCCATGCCCGAGGGGGGGATTCGAACCCTCGACCGTAGTGACCGTGCAGACCGTGACTGAAGCGCCTCAGTCCCCTCGGCCACCGCGGCCGGCCGTCTTTTTTGTCTACGTCGTCTCCGTCGAATCAGTAACAATGCAGCACATATTATTGTTGCAGACTGTTTACTTAATACATTCATTTCTCAAGGCTGCGATGTCACCCATTGCAGATGTGAAACGCTACTGAGACAAATGTGGCCACATTCACGTCTTCGGTCGGTAGGACGCCTGTAAGAAGCCGCTGTATATACGCGGTCGAATGTGGCCACCACCTGGCGCCTTTTAAAGCTGCTTCTTTAGACGCTCAGCGTCCAGCTTCAAAAAACGCAAGTGTGGCCATAGACTTAGTCCGCCACTGCGTAGGTTTACTTGTTAGTGGACACGGAAGCTAAAATAACGCCTGAGTGGGGGCGAACTATACATTGTTTCAGTTTCGCTCCGGGAGATTAATTGAAATGAATGAGTGCGAGTGTTCAGTGCAGCTGGCAGCGACCGGCCGTGGTGACAAACATGCAGGTCGGCGATGCAGCGAGACGGAGTTTGGAGCGCTGCCACCGCCGTGTTGCGCGGGTCGTCAGCGTACAGGCGCAGCAAGCCGGTATAAGCGGGACACGACACTGCCTGCCACACCTACTGATTACTACACGCTGCATACTTTGTGATATTCCTGGCCTGTGGCCACATCATATTTCTGGCCGCTGGCCGTTTCTTTGCTAACATGGTACGTGTCTTAAACGCGGAAGAAAGACAGCAGGGCAGAAATGTGGGATGGGGAGCAGTAGCATATGGTACAGGGGGTTGGAACACTTGCGGGGAGTGACACTTGCGAGGAGTGACACTTGCGGGGAACCCGGGGCCCTTGGGGCGGCTAATAGCTTTTCCTGGGCACAGGCACACCAAGAAGTCTAGCACTGTCAACATAACACGAAACTTGTTCTAACGTTGAGTGTTCCTCCTGAAAACTAAACGGTATTTTAACAGTGATAATGTTTGGAGAGTTATTAAGACATTCTCTGCTACTACAAGACGATGACTTTCAACAGTCATTCCTCCTAAAAGCATATTATTCAGAACACTAAGTATATCAAGACACATGCGCAAGCAATAAATATGTTAGGCATCCTGCACAGATACGTTGATGTAATTGACCGCTATGTAGTTAACCCCAACTTCACGCAACTTCCATCTCTTTAAAAATATCTACTATGCTTTTTAATAGGAGATGCAACCTTAAACCTTCAATTAAAAAACGTTAATAATAAGTCAATGAGTATTTTACATACTTGATGCGTTTATTCGAAACCCCAAAACGATTTCGCTGTATTCGAATTACAAATACATCTAATAAATGTATGAAATACGGAATGTGTAAGGGAATGTCACACACCGAAAAATGCTAAAGATAAATTCTATTTTCTATCATCGTCATATAGAACCATTTTTACTCCGAACTTGGCATAAAGCAACAGGGAGAAACAAGTTGCAATACTTCCAGGAAAAATGAAGCGAAATTGGCAGCCAATAGTTGGTTATAAAATGCATTGCCCGTTAACTGTATAAATATAAATTACGGAATACGCGGAACTCGTGTTCAGTACAGTCGAAAAGGTCTAAGGTAATAGACAGTGGTTTATAATCAGATATCCGTATCAGTCTCCTCCTCAAGAAGTCTGTGTGAAGATTTATATTCAGAAATTCAAGAAAAAGGCTACTATGATGTTGAAACTACAAGAAGCAGCTCATTTACTCAGGAAGGGAAAACGTTATGGTGCCCGTAAATTTGAATGACTGTATCTCTTGTAGTAACATTCATTTTTTGATAGATTTTTAAAATCCAATATACCAGAATTTTGTTTTTCTAAACTCAGTGCCAACTTTTTTTGTCGAAATGTTTGCAGAAAGCAGTCTCGATGTGATTTCATACTTCTATGCATTAAATTGATATTATCAAACATGTAATTTGTGTCACAAATTGCGCGGCCGGCCCGGTGGGCCTTTCCCTGAATACGGCACAGGTAGCGGCTGGAGGGCGTGGAGTAGGGGTGGTGTATCCCTACTTGTGGAACACCCTGTCCACTACCTGCAGCGTCCGGGTCTCCCCGCAAGTGTCTACACATTCCCTTTCCTCGCAAGTGTCACTCCCCGCAAGTGTCACAAACTCATGGTACAGTAGGTGCTGGTTCCCGTGGGAAAGCCCGCCTATGTTACTGGTGCTCTTCTCGCATTGGCTGCTGCGTTTCACATCACGTGATATCTTTTGAAATTAATTTTGTTTATTATATACCAAATATTAATTATTCAGAGCTGAGAATTTGTAATAAATATCTCTCAAGGACAGGCTAGATTTTGACAATTTAAAAAATTTAAGGTGCCTTCTCTTATTGTAACAAGAGAAGAGCGATTTTGCAGAAGCGCGCGACGGCCCTGTTTTGGCGCGAAATAGAGCGTCAGGTGCCCTCTACCTCTAGTCTCGCAACGCGCCTCAGTTTCAATCTCGAGCTGACCACTATACGCGCCGGACCGTGCCGGTCCTGAGTAAAGATTCGTGTAATAGTGATAACGGTCGAGCTCTCAACATGAGCTATGGGCAGCATAGGCCGTGTCGTATTAACAAAAGTTGTTCATATTTAATTATTTATTTAATAAATGGCATCCCTGACAGTTAAAAATCTCGCGAGTCGCTTCTTATGCTTCCATTCTACAGAACTTATTTTAGCCTCACTTGTATGCTGTACAAGAACCAACGACCTGTGTGCTGTCTCCTGCGCTGGGAACACAACTATAGAAGACAACAGGTTAGTCAGAACTCTATGCTTTCCATAAAGACTTGGACAGCAACTACGGCACCTCGTGCGTACTGTAGGGCGGCACAAACGCAACAGCATCCGCAAGGGTGTGGAGGTTTTAGGCGACTTGTGGGAGGAAACAGTACTAACTTCTCCGTCCGCAAATAAAACCCTAGGATCTTGTAACTTGCACCTGCTCGCAACAGCAGTTTGATTTTCAGAGGAGAAGGGGAGGTCATAGTTTGTTATCGCCTTCCGATTTCTATCTTCCGTAGTCTAGTGGGCAGTGACTTTCTACGCAGGGAGCAGAGGTTCGATTCCCGGTAGGGTCGTACATTTCCTCGGTTCGCGTACTGGGTATTCGGTCGTCGACGTCATCAATGACACACAAGTCGGCTAAGGGCCATCAGCTAAAATGTCCGCCACGAGGCAGGCCGAATACGACCCCACTTGGAGTCTAACGGCGATAAATACCACACGATTATCACGTGCGCCTCGGTAGCATAGTGGTGTCGGGAGCTGTGACTCAGCGCGCCATCTGTAATAAAAAATCTGAGGCAAAAACCCTTCGAACAAGAACGCACAAATACGATCAGCATCCACAACAAGCAGAACTACCCATAAGGGAAAAAAAAGTGGTAGAATGCAGACTACAAATCCGAAGGTCGCGGATTCGATCCCCGCCAGGTCCTAGGATTTTTATCTGTCACTTTCCACTTATTTAATCTCTGGCAATATTGTTTATGTGAAAAATACCGAGTAGCCCCGTGGTTCGGAACACACATTAAACTGTAGGTCCCCCTATAACTGGCTGGGTAAGTCAGTTCGAATGTCGGAGGAAGGCAATGGCATACCACCTCCAAACCAGGACCATATCTAGTAAAGCACTGTGGTGTTCAAACCAATCTTCCGATTGTTGACTGCTTTACCGTCATCATCATCTAACAATCTCCCCATCACACTTACTATAGGGCAGTGTTTTTCAACCTTTCTAAGTTGCGCCCCCCTTGCAAGTAAAAATGTTCTGGCGACCCACTCACCGTACTGTTACAACTGTGTGTGTAAATTCAAAGGCAAAGTATTTAAAATATTCTTTTGTTCATTATACTTTTTAAGCACAGTGTTATACATTACAAGGTGAAATTTATAGGCAAATTTCTGGAACAGGAGAGAGTATCCCACTTTTACATTAATTTTGAAAGAAAGATACATATTGCATGACGAATGTTACGCGTTGAAGGTTAGATTCGGAAGCGAATTATGTTCGTTAAGGCAATTTCCAAAGATGTTCGCGTTTTTTTGTTTTCGAATTTCTCAAAATAAATATTGCGTCTTGTTAATTTAGCTATCGATTGGTTGTTGCAGTTTTCAGGCATTTCGTAATTCATCGTTAAAATGGCATATTCATTGTAGAAAAGTCTGTTACATTCAAATCAGAATTGACGATAACAAGGAATTACGTATTTCCATTTAAAATAAATTTTAATTTTCTTAGGCAATTTTGGTATTGTGGAACTCCAAGTACCTAGACGTGTACCTCGCCTCCCCCCACCCATGGGTCCGAGACTTACAGGTTGAAAAACACTGGTATAGGGTAACCAGACGTGCTGTGTTTGACGGGATTGTCCCGTTCCGTTTTCCCGACAAAATAAATAATCCCCGTGCCCCCCCCCCCAAATGTCACTAACTACAGCTGAAAACAATGTATAAAATCTATGATCGTTGCTTGGTGCTAATGGTTTATGTCACTTAAAACAGGAATAAAAACCTGATGAACAATGTGTTCAAAGAGTGCAAAGTAGCCGTTAAAAATTACGTTTTCAAATATATTATGATGAATATTTATTACTATTTATTGTCCGCCTCCGTAGCTGAGTATCAGCGTCGCTGTCTACCACGCAGGTTGCCCGGGTTCGACTCCCGGCAGGGGACTGGATGTTGTGTGTTTTCCTAATCATCATCATCTCATCATCATTGGCTCGTAAGTCACCCACGCGGCGTCAACTAATAAGACTTACACTAAGGCGGCCGAACAAACTCGCAAGGTATCTCCCAGGCAAGAAAGCCATACGCTCATTTACATTACTATTTATTCAAGAAAGTATATTGTTTCAAAGTACATACTTCGCAGTGACTGTCAGTGTTGAAATGTTTGTAGAGCTTATGGGACTTAACTACGGGGTCATCAGTCCCTAAGCTTACAAACTGTGGTGTCGCACAAGTATAAAGTGCGCGCCACCTACTTTCGCCGCGCGCCGCCATGCACGCACGGCGCGGCGTTCTTACGACGACAGCCACGAGCGCCCTCTGCTACAACTCCGCTCGTGGCCACCACTGAACGACATTGTTCACTTGGGACTGAGATAGGAACCAGTCGACACTTCGGAATCAGATAAGCACCAGTAAAGACTTGGCTATCGGACAGGCACTAGGCAGGCCTCTAACTCAACTGTATCAGCATTCTTCAGTACTGAGCTATGTAAAAGTTAAGTATTGTATAAATTATGTGCAATATATATCTCGTTGTAATTTACACTAGTGCTTCTAGTTTCTGCTGTCCCACTGGCTGCTAACCTCCGTACCTGCACAAGCGTGCTACCTTTATTCCTGTGTCGGTCTCATTCTACTCGGCCGCCGACACATATGACGGAGACGAGACACAAAAGCGGCGACGAGGCTGGGACACAAAACAAACTACTTATGATCTAGCTAATTCTAAGGACGGCACAAACATCCATGCCCGAGGGGGGATTCGAACCCCCGACCGTAGTGGCCGTGCAGACCGTGACTGGAGCGCCTCAGTCCCCTCGGCCACCGCGGCCGGCGACTGTCAGTCCAGTGCATTAACAGTAAGAGGGTAGACTTAACACGTAGTTTTAACGGAGAAATAGCAATCCAGCACAGACCAAGATGGCGGACTGGCTTCAACTGACGTATGTCCTCGGCATAGATAACGCCACCTCCATTTATTATAACCTCCTTGCCGGCCGCGGTGGCCGAGGGGACTGAGGCGCTCCAGTCACGGTCTGCACGGCCACTACGGTCAAGGGTTCGAATCCCCTCTCGGGCATGGATATTTGTGTCGTCCTTAGTCTTAGTTAATTCATAAGTAGTTTGTAAGTTTAGGGACTGATGACCCCGTAGTTATGTCCCATAAGTTATACAAACATTTGAACATTTTTATTTTTTTATTTTATTTTTATTTATTTATTTATTTATTTATTTTGTTGATAACCTCCTTGCTAATAACTAAACATAACCTCGATGCGCGCCGGTGGTGCCATCTCTCGGACTTTGCACGCACTTTTCCAGCGCCCCTCGTATATCCTAGTTGGTAATACGCATCGAATCTTCCTGAAACACGCGGTACGTAACGCCGTACAGTTTTTGACGCCGGGCTAACAAGGGCGTCGCGGCTTGGGGCGTTCGCCGGCGGCCGGACAAAGGCAGATAACTAACTGTTGGTGGTGGCAATGGCGGCTGGGGGCGGCGGGGGCGGCAGCGGCGCGTGAAACACTGTAGCGGCGCCAACGCCGGCGAGCGGCCGGAAAGTTTGGCCGCACAATGCGAGCCGCGCCGCGCTTTCAAAAGGGCTTCCGCCCCGGGGGCCGCGTCCGCCCCCGCCGCCCCCGCCCCCGCCCCCGCCGCGCGCTCAGTGGCGGCGCGGCGCAGCGCGCGCGGCTTTAAATTTAGTTAGCCGTCTGCGGCTGGCGGCGTCTTCTGCCCACTTTGTGTCTCCTCCGGGATCGCCGCGGCTCCGAGGTCACTGACCTCGCCAAGCACTTCCGGCGTGGCGCTCGCCTAGCGCACGCTCCGCCGCGGACTCCGAAAACTCAAAGGGACCGGCCGGAGTCGTCTGCGGAAGTAGCGGAATGCGCCGCTAGGCGCGAGCGAGCGAGACGACGTTCAGCCGAGGCACGCGGTTCCTAGAACTGCACCTCGACGAGCCACTCCCGTTCACTAACCACGTAAAATCGACAATTCACAGTGGATTCCAGTCAACATTCTTAAAAACCTCTCTCCAAATATGCGGGTTCGCCCTTCAAAAATGTTTAAATGTTTGTTATGCTTATGGGACTTAACCCTTAACTACTATAGACGTTGAATGTTCAAATGTTTGTTAAGCTTAAGGGACTTAACTACGGGGTCATCAGTCCCTAAACTTACAAACTACTTATGAACTACCTACAACTAAGGACGGCACAATTATCCATGCCCGAGGGGGGATTCGAACCCCCGATCGCAGTGGCCGTGCAGACCGCGACTGAAGCGCCTCAGTCCCTTCGGCCACCGCGGCCGGCTATAGACGTTGACAGGAACGCAACTACTGTGGAGGGGTCTCTCAGACCGCTCTCTTATTTTCCATATATTAAACTAGTGTTTTCCTAAATATATACATTCATGTCTTCCTGTCGTTCATTACAGGTCTTAGAAGTGGCATTACTAGAAATTTGACTTTTTAAACATTGTAGTTTGAGTAACAGGACAAGTAAAACAAAGCGCAATTTGCAGTACATTTTTCTTTTTGTGCTACGAAAAGAAGAGCAAGTAATTATTTCTCTACACACCCACAGATTATCATTATAGAGATTATATTACAAATTCATAGCGTGATTAGATACAAAAATCCCATTTGAATTATAGTAAATTGTATGCGAAATCTCCTTTCCGTTTACGATTGTCCCAGAAAGGTTTCCACATTTTTCTTATAAAACCAAAAGTACAATCTAAAGATATCCTTTGAGCCGTCTGTCGCAGTCCAGGATGCTGTAAGACGATGTTGTGTTGCCTTGTTCTTACGTTGACTGCTGGCTGCTTTTTTCGCCATCGAAAACATCTGTTCTTACCGAAGAAGTAAGCTGCTTCGTCACATCAGGTGTCACATCTTCATCACTTTCAGGTACCTGCTCTGAATCTGTGTCATGTTCACTAAATACCTCAAAATCAGGGTCATTATCGCTGTCGTCAAAATCATCGGAGGATTCACGGAAACCTTCTTGATCATCCATATCTTCTTCACGTAAAATGCGTTGCATAGAACGTTCAGCTTTTTCTGACATGGGGAAACACTACACGGAACAACAACAGCGAGAGAGAGGCCACAGCCACAGCGCTGTCGCTTAGCAGGCCTCGCTAACGTCGCCGACTGGCCAAGCGCTATGAGGCAGACCCTGCGCCAGCTTCACGCAAACACTGTGGTCGGTCAGTGAGGCCGCGCAAGGCTCATAAATACGCAACAAACAGCAGCAACACTGCAAGAATGCTGGCAAGGGGACCTTGTCGTCCACCAGGAAGGTACTCGGAAGAGTCCTTTTAGCTTGGCAGGAGTGTGTGAAATATCTCGACTCAAAAAGTCGTAGCGGTCTGAGAGACCGCAGATAGTAGTTAAGGGGTGAATTCGGGGTCATCAGTCCCTAAACTTACAAACTAAATTATACTAAAGACAACACAAACATCCATGCCCGAGGGAGGATTCGAACCCCCGACGGGGAACGGCCTTGTACATCGGAGCATGGCACCTCAACATGCTCGACCACTCCGCAGCGGTAGGTTGGCCTTTCCTTGACTTATAAGATGGATAAGTCATACACTGATATTTGAGAGATGGAAATGAATAAAGGCAAAGATTTTGTGTAATACACCCAGAGTTCCTCATCAATTGCGGGAACAGGAGTCGTAAACGGCTTGCGAATTTTTCCACAAATAGTACACTAGGCAACATTTCCAAAACCCTTCCAAAGAACATCAGTCGTTGCCAGACTTAAGCCAGGTGAACCAGCGAATGAAACTGCTATCTATCGACCAATTTCCCTCCTGACGTGCTCCTGCAAGCTCATCCGCAACAGAGTTTGCCCAAAAATCCATGCAGTTTGCCATTGAACAAGCAGGATTCAAACCTAACAGAAACTGCACAGACCAAGATCTCAGGTTAACCACAGTCATAAAAGGTGGATTTAAACAACGCCTTAAAACAGCAATGGGTTTTGCTGATATCACAGCTGCCTACTATACAGTATGGATAAGAGGACTCCTCGCAGATGTTATTCACTGTAAAACCAAAATTTAGTTTAATAAAAAACAAATTTATCTGCGAGCTACTTCCAAGCGGTTCTCGGTAATCACTAAGAAAATGAATAATTGTCTCCCTGAGGGCTCAGTTTTGACACCAATACTGTTCAATTTGTGCACGTTGACGACCCTGAAACAAAATCCAGGCTTTGGCCACCCAACAGAGAACTTTTGAAGCTGCTGAGAAGATACTTTATGCAGACCTTAGTACAACTGTCGAATACATCAAAAAGTGGAGACTAATATCAAACTCAATGAATAGCAAAGTCAGCTGCTTTCACCTCAGCAACAGAACGACCAATGTGAACTTAATCATCATCTTTAGCGGTCAGGCCCTTTACTACTGACTATCCAAAATCATTCATGATCGTATACTCTCTTACAAGAACCACATAGAAAAAATGCAGCAAAGCTAAGATCACCCAATAACATCATACAGAAGCTGTGTGTGTGTACATCATAAGGTGCAAGAGTCATAACAATGCTGATCTCTGCCTCTTGTCTCTTCTGCTGCTGAAAACCGTGCTCCAGTATGGCTTAATGCAGCAATGGGGACAATAACAATTTGCACCAAACCAACTTCTATTCACTGGTAACCTCATGTGAGTCACACTGAACCACCAGATCATCAAAGACAGAATGAGCTTCCTTAGGATATATATATATATATATATATATATATATATATATATATATATATATATATGCACATCCATTAGCTTCTAATCCACTCTGAAGTGCCTCTGCCTGAATGAACAGATTAAAATGTAGGCAGCCGTCAATTCTAGTGACAGATTCGTTTCATGCAATTACATTCAAAATTAACAAAGTGGACAGAAATGTGAAATGATATCACCTGTGAGGAATATCAGGCACTACAAAGTCCTGACACAAGTTCAGACAGAGTGCAGTTACTATGAGATGCCTGGAAAACACTTAATAGGATTTCCACAGGCAATGGCGTCTATGCTGAAAACCTCCAACGATGTGGAAAGACTTCATTCTGTTAATGTGACTGTGGAAACGAACACCAGATCATCAAATACATGGTAACAAGCTGCAGCAGAAGAGGTTATTATGGAAAGCTAGACGATTTTGCTTGAAGTGACGGAGGCAGCCCTTGAATGGATGCAGAATGTAGACATTAATTTGCAGAGTTAGCTGTTTATCTCTTTTAGTTTGTAATATTACACAATTAATTTATGTTTTTTTATATTGTGTGCAATCATACAACTCATGGTTGTTAGTTGCGGCTCATCTATATAAATGCTCATCCTTACTACCAGACAACAGTCGCTGTCATGGTAAGAACCATCTACGACACGTCAGGAGATATGATGGCATAAACAACGACATTCGTGAGAAACGACCGCATCATGTGATAATATTCTACATCTGCTCCTTAACTAATGGACTGATTTCAACCAAATTAGGTGACAATCTAGGTCAGAAATCTCTTGTTATGGGGCAAAACCACCTATGACACACAGATCACACAATATCACGTCATAAACCATGAAAACTGTTCCATCTTGCGGCGCCTGATTCGTGATTTATTCGTCAATTATCTGCGAATGAGAGCACTTAGCGACTTGAAATAGATTGTAACATAATTTCAAAATCTTACGAAACTTTTTCTCGCTGAAAACTCCAACAAAATGACGAATGTAAAAACTTTTCCGATGTTCATGATGTATATCTGAGGCATTTGACATGACGTTACAAGTTATTACTTCTTCACTGTAAATTGTATTCCCGATACAGGTCACAGACAGTACACATATATATCACTGAATGTTCCTTCGATATTATATCACAATTCGACATAGTTCATGACATATGAAGCCATAAAGAATTTGGTCATGGAAGACTGCATCATGACACATGAGGTCTCTATTTACTAAGCCTACACTACTAACACAATTCACGGCATATTTTGCACACATTGGGCACATATACCACTGAATGTACCTTCAAATTGACATCAAAGTAAGACACATATTTCAGGAAATATTAAGTCATAAATAATGAAATTTCCGAATAACTGCTAAATCAGGAACTTTTTTTCTAAATCTCCTTCTGCAATAGTGGACCAATTTCAACTAAACTGCACATATTGCTTACTATCAGACAAAACCACTGTGGGTTTGAAAACTACCTACAACACATATTTCAAAAAGTGCCATCGTAAGCAATTAATCACAGAAACTCTTCCATCACGCAACACATCATTTAAGAGACTTCATTCATTCATTCTTTTTCTACAAATCTGAAAAATTATATTATTGTAGGACACTTAGCAAAGGATATATGATGTAATAAATATTGAGCTGCATGAAAATCAAATTCAAATGGACAGATGGTAAGGTAGAAGCCAATGGACAGGAAGCGAAGAACAAGATACACTAAGATAAAAAAGGAACAAATGCATGTAGCTCATGAGATATGACAACATAAACAATTACGTTTATGCAAAACCACCACATCACACATGAAGATGAAATCTTTTCCGAATTTTTATTTCCTACCTAACTTTGGAAAAATGCATATATACTCAGGCAATACCGGGTATTGCGTCTAGTGATACACAATCTCTATATCTACATCTACATGGGATACTCTGCAAATCACATTTAAGTGCCTGGCAGAGGGTTCATCGAACCACTATTATACCATTTATCTCCCATTTCATTCTCGAATAGCGCACGGGGGGAAAAAAACCACCCGAATCTCTCCATTCGAGCACTGATTTCTCGTATTTGATTCTGATGATCATTTCTACCTATGTAAGTGGGAGGCAACACTATATTTTCGCATTCGGAGGAGAATGTTGCCGACTGAAGTTCCGTTGGTAGCCCACGGCGCAGGGACAAACGCCGTAGTTATAATGACTCCCATCCCAGATTCTGTATCATTTCCGTAACGCTGTCTCCCCTGTAACGTGACAATACGAAACGAGCTGTCCTTCTTTGTACTCTTTCGATGTCTTCTGTCAAACCCACCTGATAAGGATCCCACACTGGACAGCAATACTGCAAAAATGGACGGACAAGCGTAGTGTATGCAGTTTCTTTTGTAGTTCTGTTGCATCTTTTAAGGGTCCTGCCAATAAAACGTCTAAAGTAATAGTAATTCCTAGGTATTTTGTGGAGTTCAGGGCCTTCACGTTTGTTTGATTTATCTTTTAAACAAAGTTTAACGGATTTCTTTTCTATACTCATGTGGACGACTTCACACTTCTCATTATTTAGAGTCAATTGCCAATTTCTACACCATAGTGATATGTTATTCAGATCGTTCTGTGGTTGGTTTTGACCTTCAGATGATTTTACTAGACGGTAAATGACGGCGTCATCTGCAAAGAATTTAAGAGAGCCACTTAAATTTTCCCCTAAATCGTTTATGTAAATAAGTGACAGAAGAGGACCAATAACACTACCCTATGACATGCCAGATATCACTTATGTTTTAGTCAATGCGTTTCCACCGATTACAACGAACTGTGTCCTCTCTGACAATCGCAAATTTGGGGCGACATACCATAACCACGCAATTTGATTAAAAGCCATTTGCGAGGTACGGTGTCAATAGCCTTCTGGAAATCAAGAAATATGGAATCGATTTGCGAACCCTTGTCGATAGCGCCCTCACTCCATGTGAATAAAGAGTTAGTTCTGTTACGCATGAACGATATTTTCTAAATCTGTGTTGACCTTGGGTCAATAGATCATTCTGTTCAAGGTAATTCATAATATTTGAATACAGGATATGTTCCAAAACCCTGCTGCAAATTGACGTCAATGAAATAGGCCTTTAGTTTAGTGGCTGCTAGCCAAGCCCAAAAGTAACTTAACTTCGGTTAGGAAGAAAGCTTAGAGTTTAACGTCCCGTCGATAGCGTGGTCATTACAGACGGAGCTTACGCTCGGATTTTAGGGGAAGAATGTGGGAGGAAATCGGCCGTGTCCTTTGAAAGGAACCATCGCGGCATTTGTCTGCAGTGATTTAGGGAAATCACGAAAGACCTAAATCTGGATGGCCGGACGTGGATTTGAACCACCATCCTCTCGAATGCGAGTGCAGTCTCTTACCACTGCGCCACCTCGCTCGGTAAACTTCGGTTATTATATCGGAAACCTGTGTATTCACTGTGCACGGCCGTTGGCCAACAAACATTTATACACGTAATCAAAATATTCACGGGTGTACTGCCGGTCTATAGTGTCCAACGGGCGCAATATTGCGTCGATCATACATGTCGCCTTTATCAGGTGAACTGACGGACTGAGCTCCTGGAAACGCGCCGGCTCGGAGATCCGCACGCTACGGTGGCTCGACGGATACTGGGTTCTAGCCCGAACACGTGAGAACTGTATTCCGAAAAAATGGGCACTCAGAGTGACAGATTCAGCGGGCTCTCAATAGATCTTTTTGTTCAAGGTAATTCATAAAATTTGAATTGAGGATATGTATTGCCTCACATGATTCTAGTAGCTTTTTGATTCGTCTGTAAATACTTCGTTTCACTATCTTGCAACTATGACTTATTAAACTATTAGTTCTGTTACTTTCACACTCGTCGCTACAGTGATCGGCAGCATCGTTTCGTGTCGCCTTCGGAGCGCCACATTCACGACTACGTCATTTCCTGAAATTGTGACTCTCGCTCGTCCCTCTCTGGGCTGTTGCGTGGGTCCGCCTCGTATCCGCCGGACGCAGCCGGCGGAGCGTGCCCCTGCAGGGCGGCAGCCCGCGGCGCATCTATTCGCCCGCCCGCCCGCCGGCTGGCGATATTGCGTCGCCGCCGTAGCCGGCGCCTCCCCAGGGCTCCAGTATTTACCCAGGGGCCCCGCTACTTTTGATTACCGTCGCAGCCGCCGCCAGATATTTAGGACTGATAAGGATCAATTTCCTGGCGCCCGACATCAAAGGCCGCGCCCGCCGCCGTCGCCGCCGCCGCCGCCGGTTCGACGGCAAATATTGCAGACGTATCTGAAAAGAATGTCCCGCGGTCTGCCATAATAACGGCCGGATCAGAGGGATCCTCTTAGCCTCAGAAAATACAGTCGCGGCAGTCGGACGGCGTGCGGTCCCGTCCGTCTCTCCCGAGATAAAAAGACGAGGGCGGGTCCCCTGTGGCGGCCGCGGCTTTGCCGAGAGCGGAGCGCTCGGACGAGGCCGAGCGGACACGGTCTCCCGATAATAGCCCTTTGCTCTCTGCGGCGCGCTCCTGTTATGGTTTACCGACTCTGCCACACTGATCCTCCCCTTTATGATTGCCTTGTCTGGCAGAGAACTACGTTTCCCCCTCGTGGGCACCTAAAGTAACCACCTTCCACGAGATGACAATAGAACTGAAGAAGGTAAATGTCATTTTTAATGTTTGTGTGTCAAATCTTGTTCGAATGTTTGTCAAGGTGTGTCCCACTCACGACATACGTTTGCCACTACATCATAATGAATCACGAATGGTCTATGTCCTTTGATATAGTGTATCGTGACACATTTGGGATCAATATGTCAGACCTTAATGTTCCTTCCTGCTTTATTCTGTCTTTGGACGTTTCATCTCATTGAACCCGGCTGGCCAACACTTTGTGACAGAGCAAAAGTGAAATCAAATGTTCCACAAGTGGCTGTTCTCAAGTCAAACAGACGTAAAACTGGTACCATGATGGGGAAAATATTTTGTGAATTTTAGTGACTGTGTAGATAGTTGGAGTAAAAGATGAAAGTTGATTTGAATGTTTCTGGTTTTTTTTATTTATTTTTTATTTTTTTTATGCATTATTGATGTAGCTAATTTATTGCTATGGGGTTTCAGTTATCTTCTTGGATGAGGTGCCTGTTGTTGTTGGGTTTCTTAAAGGGGGCTAAACGGCTAGGTTACCAGTCCCCTGTTCCTACCTAAGAGCACAGCATTTAATGAGCGTGTGAAAAAAGTACTCTACGTCTAATGCACGAGACGGTCAGAGTGATAATGAGTGCTGAGACGATAATATTTAAAGAAAAACCACTAGGTAGTGGACCAAACAGACAACAGCACTAAAATAGCACAGCAGTAGATTGTGGTTGGCTGATTGCAAGAGAATAAATGATGAGTCATCTGATCTGCACACACTAGAACTGCCAGTTAGAGAGAGGACTGACAAGACGAAAGTGAAAACAGATTAAATCCGTTGGAATGGTGGGTGCCTGAAAAATCAGGCTTACGTACCAACCAATAAATCACATGATAAAAACCAGCTGCACGAATAAAATCTAAAACACGATCAACCATAGTAGCATCGTCTCCTAACGTAAAAGAAAGCGCATCTGGCAGATTAAAAGATTGTCGCATGACAACTAAAAGTGGACAGTCCACCAGAAATGTGGACCACTGTCAAGGGGGCGCCACAGTCACACTGTGGTGCGTCTTCCCGCCGAAGAAGGTGGTCATGTGTGGCCGATTCGTTACTCTCAAAAAGTTCATATTACTTATTAATATATTTATATTTTTCATGTTTTACAGGGACAAATTGAGGAGAAAGTCTGCATAGGCATAGAATGAGTCAGTACTTGTAACAAACAAATAAAAATAAACAAAATAAAACTTAAAGCAATCGTATGTACACGACAGGCCTAAGACTAAGTCAAAACTGTGTTGAATGCACGATTCTTGTCAGCTAGAGGGAGAGTAGTGAGGGCTAAGCTGATTGAAATTTCGTGGCATCGTTTAGAAAAAAAAATTGTTGAGGCATAAAAATCATCGAACCAGTTTCTAAACAAAGCTCATGTTAGTCATATTAGGAGGTTGCTCTTATGCTCTGTGGGGAGCTACAGAAATTACCTTTATTTTACAATTTTCCCAGGGATTCCTCGATAGAATAGAAACAGTGAACATGGAGAAAGTCTTTTAGTTTAGACTAAGATTTTCTGATGCAACAGAATATTGTACACTTTTCTGCACAGGGTTAATGAGGTGAGATCCAAAAACAGATCTAATTTCTGTCTAGATTAACTGAATGAAAGATGCGAACTCTTGGGTATAAGCAGATATTATTAGCAACAAACAAACACATTAAAGAAAATGACTATCCGGTGTCAGAATTCCCAAGCTAACACATCGACAACAGGTACTCGAGCTTACAAAACATATAGCTTGAACCGCCCGTTTCTTTGCAATCGTTTCCCTTTCTGAATCAATGGTCCTACCCCCCAAAAAAAAAAAACATAACCCATCCATCAGAATCTAACGAAAATAATCAGTAGAGACTACTTTTAGTGTTGAACTATCAGTTTTTTGATACAGTACTGACAGTAAACAACAAAGCATTTATTTTTGAATGAGAATCTGAACAAAGGGACCCTTGACAGCCTACTTTATAACCGAATGTCTAGAAATTTGAACTGTCCAATGCCACTTATCGTATGCCCTTTCTGTGCAATCACAAATGGGGCAGATGAAAGGAGCACTGTTTTCATGTACCGCTGTTCACGTATTAGCAGCTGAGCGTACATAAACAGTACCGAAATAAGAGCAGATACAGCGGAACTAATTCTGTCGGAGACAGCAAAGGACCTGAAAGATTAATGTAACTGAATGGATGGATATGGAAGTACGATTGAATTACAAAACAGGCGAAGTTATTCAAATATTCATAATTTGAACGGACGCACGGCTTCTCATTATAATTTCAACAGAAGTAAGGAGCCTTTCTGTTTATGATTATTGAATCATCCAGATATAGACTGTATCGTCAAGGGTTTAACGCTAAACGATTCTTAAAAAGATTAAAATAATTGTTATTCCTTGATTCATCATTTTTATTATAGTGTAATGATTTTTTTAACTTTAATTAGTTCCAGAGAACTCTGATATCCGATTTCCTATAGTGTTCATCCCCTGATTTTCACCCCCAATCATATCGCTCTCGTTAGGACGTTATCCCCACATTCCTGATCCTTTATCATATTGGCCACTACAATTTTTGCCTTGATCAATGGATATGTTCAAGTTGGAAAAGTGCTTCGCTACAAACGTGAACAAGAGCTTGAACATTGAATTTAATAACAGAATCATTCCTTGATATGAAGCAGAAAACATATAGTAATCTTTAATGCTGTTTTTCGTCCATTAACAGAATATCTGAAATCATAATGTCTTAAAGATTCTTTTGACACAGCACACTGTTCGTTTTAAATTAGCTTCGGATGAACTGTACTTGAGCAGATAGTCCCACGTGACATAATGGCAAAAAATATTTGGACAGTGTATAATGTTGTGATGTAAGTAGGCAATTTTGTGATTTTTTTCTCTGTTATCCGCGGTAGGTAAGTACTTTATACTTGAGTTTAAAGAACACGCACGAATTTCGGAAAGCTATCACAAAGTGGAAAGAACAAAAAGTGCAATGAAAATTGTAAATCATTTATATACAGCAGTCATAATAATTAAATTCTCAATGAGGAAACGAAACTACAGGACAAACGTTATTTATAAATCATATGTTTGTAGAGCTTATGGGATTTAACTACGGGGTCATTAGTCCCTAAACTTACAAACTACTTATGAACTAGCTTATACTAAAGACGGCACAAACATCGAACCCCCGAACGCAGCGGCCGTGCAGACCGTGAATGACACGCCACAGACCGCTGGGTCACTGCGGTCGGCGGTATTTATAGAATTTATACAGGAATAAGGGTAAATTTCAGCGGCATAAGACACCAGAGGAGAAAATTAAAATCAACAAAACTGTCAATAAGAATTGTATCTTTGTGGGATACTTGAAGACGAAAAGTAATACAGTTTTTGAAATGAAAGTGAAACTTCCTGGCACATTAAAATTGTGTTCCGGAACCAGGTCTCGAACCTGGGACCTTCGCCTTTCGCAGGTGAGCGCTCTACCGACTGAGCTATCCCGACACGACCCACGATGCCCCCTCACAACTCTACTTCCGCCAGTGCCTCGCCTCCTACTTTCCAAACTTCACAGAAACTCTCCTGCGAACCCTGCAAGACTAGCACTCCTGGAAGAAAGGATATGGTGGAGACATGGCTTAGCCACAGCCTAAGGGATGTTTCCAGGTTTCGAAATGTCCCTGTACCATTGATTTTTCTTGAATGAGAGTTAACTGTAAACCGGTATGAGTCAGTGCAGTACGTTTCCCTGTCAAACTTAAATATACGTTTGTCTGTCTGTGAAATAAGTGCGAATTAAAAGCGGGAAAGCTATGACAAAGCGCTGCAAAGCAGAAATAAACTAATCTGAGCACTACAGGACAGTATTTTGTGACGCCATATCTCCAAGTAACAATATAATGAACCTCTTGTATCGGTATAATTTTCTATTGAAGGTTAGGACAGCAGAGTGGCTAATATGGAAGGCTTCGAGAAGACGGTAGAACGACCCCTCCTTTTTAGTTTAATTATTTATTTTATTATAATGGTATTGTCTAAAACAGTTTATAGCTTTTGCCAGCTAATCGAATAACGCACAGAACGGAATAGCTTTCAGATTTTGTGCTGAATTATTACACTCTACTATCTACAGCTAAATGGCAACATGTTTTCTACGTTCCAGGATTTTTATTCCGCTACAACAATAAATGTGGAATTTATAGGTGTCAGAAAATATTTTTACCGAGGGCACTGTGACCGAAATACCTAACGTTGTATTACAGTGTTGGTTTCAATCTAGCTCGTATCCTTGTTCTAAAAAATTGTAACAGCCGCTGTGTGCAGCATGGAAATTAAATTGGAACGAACTCCTCAGCGGCGAAACTGCGAATAAATATTGATAACAGGTTTCGGTTTAATTCTTCATGCAGCTGTGTATCTGCTGCAAAAGTCAAATACTGATACACTCCAAACACTTGAGGGGAAGGGGGAGAGAGGGGAGGTGGGGAGGGGAATGTTCGCTTGTGTGCTGACGCGCAGGTGGACATGGGCATAAAAAATGGAACGCAGCGCTGATGCTTCTGTGTCGCTCGATTCGCAGGAAACAGATAAATAAACAGAAAGGAATGAGCAATAAAATCAAACCAGCTATCAATGTGATTACCGAGACGAGTAAACAGCAGCTTTTTGCAAAATATGAAACGACAGAGGCGGTCCAAAAGCACAGCTCGCCTGAGCGGAATACACGATCCACGTACTGTGCAAGCGCCGGTGGGATCTGGTCTAAGCGTGTACAGACAGGCTACATTTATAAAATTGATCACAGAGTCGGTACAGAAACACCTGCACATTCAACTACCATAGCTTCGTCTATATATAGTTACTAATCTACAGTGGGTGAACAAAATAATAAGATCACCATACATGTATTCCGTAGGAGAAAGTCGGGTAAGATGACGACATTAACGTTTATTAAATTTTTTTCCGGCTCTTACGAGCTCTTAAACGTTTCCTAAGAATGAAGATTTTTTAGCTAGACCGGTTTTAGTTAGTGACAGTACCTACATCTGCATCTACATGGGATACTCTGCAAATCACATTTAAGTGCCTGGTAGAGGGTTCAGAGAACCACCGTTATACTATTTATCTCCCACTCCATTCTCGAATAGCGCGCGAGAAGAAAGAACACTTGAATCTCTCTGTTCGAGCTCTGATTTCTCGTATTTTATTCTGATGATCATTTCTACCTAAGTGGGAGTCAACAATATATTTTCGCATTCGGAGGAGAATGTTGGCGATGGGAGTTTCGTTAGTAACCCACGCCCCAGCGATAAGCGACGTTGTTGTAATGATTCCCATCCCAGATCCTGTATCATTTCGGTAACGCTGTCTCCCCTGTATCGTGACAATATGAAACGAGTTGCTCTTCTTTGCACTCTTTCGATGTCCTCCGTCAAACCCACCTGATAAGGATCCCACTCTGGGCAGCAATACTCCAAAATGGACGGACAAGCGTAGTGTATGCAGTTTCTTTAATAGTTCTGTTGCATCTTTTAAGGATGCCACCAATAAAACGCAGTCTCTGTTTCGCCTTTCCCACGACAGTATCTACGTCTTCTTTCCAGTTTACGTCTGAAGTAATAGTAATTACGAGGTATTTTGTAGAGTTTACGGCCGTCACTTTTGATTTATTTATCTTGTAAACAAAATTTGAAGGATTTCTTTTCGTACTCATGTGGATGACTTCACACTTCTCATTTAGAGTCAATTGCCAATTTTTACACCATAGTGATATCTTATTCAGATCGTCCTGCAGTTGTTTTGATCTTTAGATGATTTTAGTAGACGGCAAATGACGGCGTCATCTGCAAACAACCTAAGAGAGCTACTTAGATTTTCCCCTAAATCGTTTATGTAAATAAGGAACAGCAGGGGACCAATAACACTACCCTGTGAAACTCCCTACGTGCTAACACTGAGAAGCGACCGCAGTGCACAATTCACGTACGAAGTCTTGGACGTTACCTTGCAGTGTATTATACGAGAATTGGAACTTAAATAGTGGCAACTATTTAGTCAGAAACGATACAAAAGCGTTTCATGTTTGCACCTGTTACTGTCCTCCAAAGTAGTCAGCAGTGTTGTGTAGAACCCATTGCCAGTGATGTGAAAGGCGCAATATACCGTTAACAGAGCAGTAATGTTGATGGTACGAATGGAGCGGTCTACTGCCTGTCGAATCCCTGGAACAATTCTGAAGCGAATGCTACGAAGTGGTTCCTTCATCTTCGGAATCAAATGAAAGTCACAAGATTTTAAGCTTTACGAAAAAAGTAGCAACTCTTTCTACACAATCCACCAATTACTTTTCACGAGAAATCGCGGGCGCATACAGCACACTATGTTGCTACTCTGTTCGCTTCGCTAGGCACGTATAAAAGATGGATCTATATACGAGTCATCTACGAGGGTTGGAACTTTAATAGTGGCAACACTGATTTGGAGACACTGTGCAATTAAATTTAATATTGTCGATGACAGCCACACGTTGTTGACATTCCTAACTTACCTCCGAGCAAATGTAGTCGCCCATATCACGTCACCGGCATGGACACAGTCGAGGGAAACAGTCACTTGTGAACGAGTGGTCTAACCAAACGGTGTCATTATGTTTTCGAAAAGGAACAACGGAGTTGGATCAAGATTGAATGTCCCTGGGCATCCGAAAAATTGCAACACGATGCATTCCGCAGGAATTGACGGAAATGAGGAAATTGATGCGTTACGATGCTGGTCAGAAGCTCTTGGGATGTGCACAATCGTAGGAAACACACGTCACTTATGAGGGAACGGTCTAACGTAACGGCGTGACTGTGTTTTGAAACAGGAATAACCGAGTTGGATTAAGACTGAATATGCCAGAGGTTGTACAGCACTACAGTATCAGCAACGTCTTCAACAGGCACGCGGCGATTCGGCATTGCCGTACAAAACAGTGACACGTTGGGTAAAAGCCTTCAACGAAGGTCGGTAAACTGTGGCAGACATGCATCGTCCTAACGTATCTGAAGAAGAAGTGCCTACTGTTGCCGCGTTAGTGGACAGTGATCAACGCCAGACGATTCGTGAGCTTGTCAAGGAAACCGGATTAGCGCATACGACTGTGCTTCGCACGCTGAAGTGATGCATAGGCGTACAAAAAATTGCGTCAGGATGGGTTCCGCATGAATTGACGGAAATTCAGAAATGGATGCATTGCGACGCTGGTCAGAAGCACTTGGAGCGCTGTAAGTGCGAAGGAGAGGCTTTCTTACGCCGTATCGTAACACAGGATGAGACATGGGCCACATCATAGAATCAAAACTAAAACGCCAAGCCAACTTATGGCGTTATTGTGGGTCGCCGTGATAGTCGAGAGTGCGACAGTGCCCCAGTGCCCCAGTATGGTGAAAGTTATGGTGATTCTCGTGCACGACTGTGATGGTGTTATCCTAACACACTACGTTCTTTATGTTGTAGCAACGTGATCTGAAATTTTCCCTAAATATGGGATGACACACCAGTTTCTCTGACTATTGACTTGCTCTTGTCGGCCATAATATAAATTTGATCCAATTTTACTCATTTTCTTATTTTGTAGTGTATTGTCAATCAGGGCAGGGCTATAGCCATTACTGGATGCTATATATCTGACGGTTTGTAGTTCTGTTTGAAATGTTTGTAAGTGGCATATCTGTGAAGAATTGTTAGTGACATTCAGTTATTACCTGATGATGGCCTAAGAAGCCGAAAGTCGGTTTGTAACCAAATAAATAATTTTGCGGTACACCAGGAACTTTTCCTTTTTCATAACATTATCATGTTCTGTCAAGCACCGACGGAAAATTCAATTAATGTACATCTTGTAAACATCATAGTTACTGTAACCATGTTGGCATGTCGGTTGTAAATAAGTTGGCAAAACAGTAACACGAGACAAAGTGGTAAATAAGTTTACTTCCATGTCTCCTGAAGCCGGTTTCTCCGATCGCAAGTTGTCTACTTTAAACTTTCCATTGCAGTATAGTCTATGTCCTGTTAAATGTTTTCACTTTTTACAGAAACACCCTGTGTAAGCTGTCGTATTCTAACATGGGAAAGAGGAAAAAGGGTTGTCGGTCAGTCTGCTCGTCCCGAGCGGAAAGGAGTGTCTACGGAAAGACAGGTAAAAGGCATCTACGAGAGATGCGGATTTCGGGGCTCGCGAGGATACCTGTGTCCGGAGACTTAGGGAACTCACAGGTAAATGGAAATATATTTATTGCATCCCATCTACTAAGCGACGTGATACATCCGATGCCACAACAGAAGTCAGTGTTTACGTTCCCCGGGGAAGAGCCTGATACAACTACCTACCCTTCCCAGCAGCATCCCATAAAAGACCACTCCCTGCGACAAACAGACTGTCGTGGAGCTTACCCGAGACTGGTGGCGAACGACAAGGATCCGGTGCCCAACTCGTCTGGCTAAGAATTGCCCGCTCGATCGAAAAACCGGGGGTTTTAAAGGCCCGTATGGGCGCACTATTTTTTCCCATTGTTGGTACGTAACAAATTCCTATCGACCACTGGTATGGTCAACCAATCTAACTTGTGGCTTGCCACCTTCTCGAGTCCTCAAGCGAACCACGTTTCAGCCCTGTCCCCTCTGTCATTCCCTGGGTAGGGATGTGACTTGTTTCTGCACTTACAAACTCCATACTTGGTAGCAACATTGTTCAGCTGAAATGCAAACGTCACGGTGCTACCCAGTATGATCAGCAACAACAGTGTTTGACGTCAGTTGGCCACGCCTTACGCTCTCTCCAGAGTGGTGAGCTGCTGACTAGCAGTTTTCCTGCCTTACCCTCTCACTCTAGCCTCGTGAAGCCACTGACGTTGCTATTTCCAAGGACTGGTATCAGTTTTGCTATGTACATTAAGACGTGCCTTTTGGCAACCAAGTACTAATGTAACACCTTCCATCAACGGCTAGACGCTGTATGAAGTTACCTTGCTATTCTCCGAAAGGAACCCTCCACCTGAGGCAGTGGCTGACGACATCTGAAGATTTCTTTACCGCCTACATCCCGTAAGCTATATGGATCCTTGTAGCCTCTTATCTGGGATGGTCACTATTTCTCAGCATGGAGTGCGTCCCTTTGTCTTTACGGAGCCTATCAGCAATGTCGACAGTAATAATCAGTATATGACTAATCGTTTATTCCATTCTGTAATTGGCCCTCTAGGTCAAAAAAACTAATTCCTCTATGCGACTGTTGGTAAATACATTACTTTTTAATTGCGGTAGCATGCTGCTTCCACTTTTAGCCTAGGCAGCATTCTTCACTGCATGACTTCTTTAGAAACGTTGTACAGGATGACCAGCCAGTCTAAAATAGTTTAGGGAAATAATTCAAAAATTTTGTTTCAAAACTTCGCCTAAGTTTTACAAGTGTTCTTCCACTGTAACATACACTTTGACAACGTGACCAAGCCTGTCCACCTTGCAGAACTGAGCCAGTCAGAACCAGTATTGACTGCTGATTCTAAAATCACGCCACCCTTCTGGCGTCCGTACTGGAACTACTGACGTTTCCAAGCTACCGTGGAGCCAATAGCAGACACCCTCGTTTGATCACGTGTGCTACTGCAGTAGGACTCAGAGATGCGAGAATGAGTTCCATGGCTCTCTTCAGTCTTAGTTCTCGTGTAGAACAGACGCACTCGAGAGGCCCAGCCTCTATGCGGGGCGAACGGCCGCATGCCGTCCGCTCCCGCCTAGCCGCTGTTCGGTATCAGCTACCAACTGTGTGAACCGTAACCATTGCCGTAAACTTCACCTTTTCCGTTTTATAATCCGCTAACTCAGACTGGCACTCATTCATTGCATCCGACCCCAGGGCGAGTCCCGCCATGTATTCCGTACGTCAAGAATATACCCAATATTAACTTTAATCCAATCTTTTATTTGCCAATCAGCCACCCTTTCCTAGGGTGCCCACAAGCCTTCACCGCTCCGCCTTCCATCTTGACAACGCCTCCAACCCATCTTATTTCTACAGCAGTAGGGTGGGTTGTACTATTTTCGTA
Source organism: Locusta migratoria (assembly GCA_026315105.1). Taxonomy (NCBI): domain Eukaryota; kingdom Metazoa; phylum Arthropoda; class Insecta; order Orthoptera; family Acrididae; genus Locusta; species Locusta migratoria. Next base: position 131,199,710 of record CM048744.1, on the reverse strand, counting down.
TCATCCGTGGGATAAAATTAAGTGCTGCACAACGTGGTGACTAGTGATAGTAGCTAGAGCCTAGTGTGCAGTGGAAATTATAAGCGGGATACTAGGCAGTAAAATTTAGTGACACACCGCCCCTGTAACGTTTAAGCAGCCAATTGTTTTCTGCTGAGATTGAGTTCACACTGAGGCGCGAACCTCCTCCGTTTTGGGGGAAGAAGGGGAGGAGAGGGGGTGAGTTCTCGGGGGCGGAGATCGGGGCGATTATAATAACTCGGGTACAGACCTCGTCGGAAAGTTGGCGCCCCTGCGAATGAGGCCGGCACGCAATGCGTTTCAATTAACGTGGCCGCAACTTTTTATAGCGCAACACGACGCGCGCCTAAACTTGATAATAATGCTCGGCATAGCGTTTTAAAGTGCCCGCCAGCGGCGAAATTTAAGGCGGGCCGCTGCGGCTCTTAACATATGGTGCAAGTTTAAAGGCTGCACAACTTTATCCATAGTTTAGCGCGCGTGAGAGAGAATCACTTTAATTAAGTCTCTGGCAGGCGGAATAAATTCAGAGCCATCCCGACCGCAGCTCGAGGGGCTGGTCTGTCACCCACCCTCCACTCACCCCCTCCAAACTACCCCTTCAATTTCTTTCCGTCTATCCGCATTTCCACCAAAATGGGAACATTCATCTACCTGTAAATCGCGCGATGTCATTCACGATCCGCACAATTTTTACCTCAATTTCGTCTCACTGAGCTGCACTAAAAGGGAAAGTACGTGGGATAAAACAAACGCAGATACACCAAAATCGTGAGAGAGGTAATGTAAAGGTCTCTTATTGCCCTAGTGATACTCCCGCATCTGAAAACTCTACAGTCGTCCTTTAGGGGACTCTGCGGGTGCCATGCGGCATTGCACACTGAACTACCGATACGACAGTCGGGACCAATAGGGAAGGTGCAGTCTGCTTCTGAAGTTGCGTTATTTGTGTAGTGAAGCGTCAGATGTGGTTTCTTCAGGCAGTATTAAATATACAACATACAGGGTGTTACAAAAAGGTACGACCAAACTTTCAGGAAACACTCCTTACACACAAAGAAAGGAAATATGTGGACACGGGTCCGGAAACGCTTAATTTCCATGTTAGAGCTCATTTTAGTATTTCTCTTTCAATGTAAATTGAAATAATTCCTGCAGACAATTGTCAAAATACCCAATTGTTTCGTTAGTATGTACTGTACTTCCTCGATTCACCGCCAGTTGACCCAATCGAAGGAAGGTAATGTTGGTAATTGTTGGTGATGTCTTGATTGGGCCTCATGTTCTTCCACCTACGCTCACTGGAGCACGTTATCATGATTTCATACGGGATACTCTCCCTGTGCTGCTAGAACATGTGCCTTTACAAGTACGACACAACATGTGGTTCATGCACGATGGAGCTACTGCACATTTCATTCGACTTGTTCGTACGCTTCTCAACAACAGATTCGGTGATCGATGGATCGGTAGAGGCGAACCAATTCCATGGCCTCCACGCTCTCCTGACCTGAACCCTCTCGACTTTTATTTATGGGGGCATTTGAAAGCTCTTGTCTACGCAACCCCGGTACCAAATGTGGAGAGTGACTCTTCCTGCTCGTATTGTGGACGGCTGTGATACAATACGCCATTCTCCAGGGCTGTATCAGCGCATGAGCGATTCCATGCGATGGAGGGTGGATGCATGTATCCTCGCTAACGGAGGACATTTTGAACATTTCCTGTAACAAAGTGTTTGAAGTCACGCTGGTACGTTCTGTTGCTGTGTGTTTCCATTCCATGATTAATGTGATTTGAAGAGAAGTAATAAAATGAGCTCGAACATGGAAATTAAGCGTTTCCGGACACATGTCCACCTAACATATTTTCATTCTTTGTGTGAGGGGAATGTTTTCTGAACGTTTGGCCGTACCTTTTTGTAACAACCTGTACATCTGCATGGTGCAACAAATGGCAATTCACGCTTAATAATAACTGAAAAGTCATCCGTATGACCACTAAAGGAAGCCCATTAAACTTCAATTACACGATGTATCAGTCAAAACTAGGCCGTAAAATTAACTAAATTCGTAGGAGTAACAATTACAAACAACTTAAATTGAAAAAAAAAATACCTAGAAAATATTGTAGGGAAAGCGAACCAAAGACTATGTTTCCTTGGCAGAACATTTAGAAGATGCAACAGTTCTACTAATGAAACTGTCTACACCACACTTGTGCGTTCTATTATGGAGTATTGCTGCGCATTGTGGGATCCACACCAAGTGGGACTGACAGACGATTTAGAGAAAGTTCAGAGAAGGGTAGCTCGTTTTGTACTATCGCGATATAGGGGAGAGAGAGAGTGACAGAAGTGATGTACGACTTGGATGGAATTCATTAAAAGAAAGGCGTTATTCGTTGCGACGAGATCTATTTGCTAAATTTCTTTCACCAATTTTCTCTTCCGAAAAATGTCCAAATGTTTGTAGAGCATATGGGACTTAACTACGGGATCATCGGTTCCTAAACTTACAAACTACTTATGAACTAGCGTATATTAAATACGACACAAATATCCACGCCCGAGGGGGGGATTCGAACTCCCGACGCCGCGCGGGAGTAGCCGAGCGGTCTGGAGCGCCATGTTGCGGGTCACGCGGCCTCCCACGTTGGAAGTTCAAATCCTCCTTCGGGCATGGGTGTTTGTAGTGTCTTTAGTATAAGGTAGTTCATAAGTAGTTTGTAAGTTTAGCGACTCATGACCCCGCAGTTAACTCCCATAAGCTTCACTAACATTTGAACTCCCGACGGGGAACGGTCTCGCGCATCGTAGCATAGCGCCTCAATGCACTCGGCCGTTCCGCCACAGCCTTTTTTTTTTCTCTTCCGAAGGCGAACATATTTTGTTAGCACCCACCTACAAAGGAAACCGTGATCATGAAAATAAAATAAGAGAAATCAGATCTAAAACGGAAAAAATTAGGTGTTCCTTTTTCCCGCAAGTTATTAGAGAATGGAACCGTAGGGAAACATAAAATCGGTTCGATGAACCCTCTGCCATGCACTTCAATGTGGCTTGCAGAGTATTTATGCAGATGTAGATGTACTGTTTCTAGCAGGAGTGACTCCTGAATAGTATTTTTTCAGTAACAAATTTATCGGACCAAACTGCGTGGTCATTAGTCCGTAGCTTACAAATTACTACTTAAACTAAGGTTAACTAGCCTAAGGAGAAGACACACACCCATGCCCCAGGGAGGACTTGCACCTCCGACGGCGAGCAACCGCGCTCTCCGCAGCGAGGCGCCTTAGACCGCTCGGCTACTCCACCGCGGCCTACATCGTATTGATGGCATTCCACAGGAACAAATACGAGAACAGAGGCAAACTGCAAACTCATCTCCTATCTGAATCCTACGCCCAAACATCATTTCCCGCGGTGTTTACATATTTTTCTCCAGCCCCTGTTTGCCGACTGAGCTGCAGACAATCCACGTAAATACTAACGCGCGTGCGTGTGTCACCTTGTCGAGTGCAGTGAGTGCTTCAGACGTCTGTTTCGTTGCGCGGCGTACGCGAGATGAAACGCCGACTGTAATTAAATTTCCTTTCCGGCGAGTTGTTATTTGTCAGAAATGCGCCGCTAAATTCGATATCTGCCTGTGTGCGGACGCGGTTCTCGCGCAGGTGTGCTCGCTTCGGTGTGTCCTTCGTCGCCGCGCGGTCTGAATTTTTGGCTCTGGCTAGACGCGGTCGACGCAATCTTGCCTAGCGCTGCGGGAGGGGAGGGGGGGGGGATTCTATTTGCCTACACGGCGGTTCCCCGTGTTTACAGTGCTGTTTCAAAAGTTGTCTAATTCCTCGCACTCTCTTCTGCCGGCGTCTGGCGCGGCGCACTTAATAAGTTGGCAGCCGTGGCGGCGGGTGTGCGTGGCTGCTACTGCTACTGGCGCAGCTGATGCCGTCGCCACCAGAAGGGCTGAGTAAATATCCACCAGCAGAACCTGAGGGCGGCAAGTGGGTGGGGGGAGGGGAGGGGAGGGAGAGCGCGTAGCCGGCCGAGGGGCGGGGAGGGGAGGGGGAGAGAGTCGTAGTGGTGGGGGAGGGGCGAGCAAGGTCTCTCTGGCTGCGCGCGAGGCGCACGAGTGGATCCGAACGTGGTGGTAGGGGCAGGCAGTAGCTGCGTAGGGGAGGGGAGGGGAGAGGGGGGGGACCAGCAGCAAGTAGGGGGAGAGCGGGCATCGCCAGGAAGGAAATAAGAGCAAACGGCGCCAGCGGAAATGAAACAAAAAAGCAGCCCGCGCGGGGGGGGGGGGGGGTTCTGCAGCCAAAGCGGACTCATATCCCATTCTGTCGACTCTCACAGTATAAACAATAGGACCGGGCGCCGGAATATTGAAACTTCGGCGCAGTTAAAACATTGTCGTTAAAGAAGACTTACAGCGGCAGCGGTTCCCTCTCACCCCAGTATCTGCTTAACGCGACCCGAATTTCGGCACCCGCCGGTGAACACCGGATAGGGGGCGTTGTTGTGTTGGAGCGATTGCGCGCGAGCCGCTTGTCGCTTACGTATCGTAACGGGGCGTTGACGGGACATAATGGAAGAACTGAAAGTAACGCAAAAACCAGGGGTGTAGCTAAATGAGGGACAGACGACTACAGCGACTACAAAAGAATTAATGGTAATATCATATTGTATTTATTGTGAAGCTTTAATTATTCTAAGTGGAAATTTGTTGCTAATCAAAAAATTTTATTTTGCTTAGTCGCTTATTTTTCCATTTTTACTTATTTATTTTTTGTCGTCCACAATGCAATTTTAAACATTGTCTCGTCATTGTGGTTTCACTCAGCAGACTGCCCTGTCCTGTGCAAGTCTCTTCATCTGAGAATACGTTCGGTAACCTACATCCTTTTCAATCAGCTTACTGCACTCGAGTAGCCGAGCGGTCTAAAGCGTCTCGCTGCGGTGCGCGCGGTTTCTCGCCGTGGAGGTTCGAGTCCTCCCTGGGGCATGGGTGTGTGTGTGTGGTCCTTAGGTTAGTTTTACCTAGATTTAAGTTGTTTGTAAGCTACGGACTGATGACCACGCAGTTTGGTCCGATAGATTTACAAACATTTAAACATTTTACTATATTCGTCCCTCGGTCTCCCTCTACGATTTTTACCCCACACGCTTCCTTCTAATGCTAAGTTGACAATTCCTTGATGTCCCAGAATGTGCCCTACCAATCTATCACTCCTTTTAGTCACGATATGCCGGAAACACCTTTTCTCCCCGATTTGGTTAAGCACCTCCTCATTAGTTACGTGATCTACCCATCTAACTTTCATCATTCGTCTGTATCACCACATTTCAAACGCTTCTGTCATCTTTGAACTCCTTATCGTCCAAGTTTCACTCCTATACAATGCTACACTCCAGACAAATGCTTTCATAAAGGACTTCCTAACATTTAAATTAATATCGAATGTTAACAAGCTTCGCATCTTGAGAAGCGCTTTTCTTCCTATAGCCATTCTGCATTTTATATCTTCTCTACTTCGGCCATCAGAAGTTATCTTGCTACCCAAATAACAAAATTCATCTACTTCCTTTATTGTCTCATTACCTAATCTAATTCATTCAGCATCGCCTGATTTTCTGTCATTGCATTCCATTACCTTCGTTTTACTCTTGTTAATGTTCATCTTATATCTTCCTTTCAAGACACTGTCCATCCCATTCAATTGCATTTCCAGATCCTTTGCGGTGTCTGACAGAATTACTATGTCATAAGCAAACCGCAATGTTTTTATTTCTTCTCCCTGCACTTTAATGCCCTCTCCAAATTTCTCCTTCCATACCTTCACTGTCTGCTCAATGTACAGACTGAACAACATTGGGGATAGGCTACAACCTTGTTTTACTCCCTTCCCAATCTCTGCGTCCCTTTCTTGCCCTTCGACTGTAATAACCGCTATCTGGTTTTTGTATAGGTTAAATATAACTCTTCGCTTAGTATATTTTACCCCTGATACCTTCAGAATTTGGAAGAGGTATTCCAGTCGACATTTTCAAAAGCTTTCTCCAAATCGACAAATGCTAAAAACATAGGTTTCCCTTTCCTTAGCCTATCTTGTAAGATAAGTCGTACCCAAAGGATTAAATATACGAGACCGAGACGCATTGAATGGAAATTTGTGCTATGGACGGGATATTTTTACTCCAATGGGATTTATTTTTCCTTATTTTTTATTTTTAGGCGAGGAATATTGAATTTACTTGTATGTTTTTCCTTCAAGTCATTGGATTCACATGGTCAACACATTGTGTTGCCTTTGCAGCATTTGTGGGACATGGAATGAAGAAAAGAAATCATATAAATAAATAAAAAGTAATAATACGAAAGATAATAAACCGAACTTAAAATATGCTTCTGTAAGGATGTCAGAAGAGTGTCGTCATCTTGAGATACCGTATCAGAAAATAATCCTTCTTCGGCTCCAACTCTCCGCAACGGAGACGCGGGTAATTCTTCGCGTAAAGAATTCCTCCTCCGTGTTCTATTTTGGTTCGAATTAGTATTCGCTTTAATTGTCATCTCTTACCCTGTCGACCCAGCTACGGGGGGATCCATGGTGAGTAGCGTAAATATTTAGTAAGGTCTCGTGATTGGTCGTGTCGTTGCAACCGCTCGTTTCATTAATTTCATCGTGCTTCTTTATGCGCAGTGTCAGGAGTGATAGAAAAACTAGTTGGTTAGCAATGGGAACATGGTAAATAGCTTCGAGATGCTTATAGGACGCCAGGCTCCGCGCCTTTCAGCTCCGATCTCCAGGGGTGTTCTAACTGTCAGGCGGATTGGTAAAAACGCTTCTAAGTAGTTAGCAAAGACAGACCGAAACTTTGCGTGCCGTCTCATTAAGGTCAGGGAGAAGAAATAAAAAGTTTGCTGTTAGCCGATAACATAGTAATTTTGTCAGACACTGCAAAGGATGTGGAAGAGCGTTTGAATGGAATGGACAGTGTCGTGAGAGGAAGATATAAGATGAATATTAACAAGAGTAAAACGAGAGTAACGGAATGTAATGTCAGAAAATCAGGTGAATTAGACTAGGTAATGAGACAATAAAAGTGGTGGATGAGTTTCGTTATTTGGGTAGCAAAATAACGTCTGATGACCGAACTAGAGAAGATGTAAAATGGAGAATGGCTATGGGAAGAAAAGCGTTTCTAAAGAAGCGAAACGTGTTAACATCCAATATTAATTTAAAAGTTAGGAAGTCATTTCTGAAAGCATTTGTCTGGAGTGTAGTAGCATTGTATGGGAGTGAAACGGAGGAAAGGAGTTCAGACAAAAAGATGATAGAAGCTTTCGAAATATGGTGCTACAGATGAATGATGAAATTAGATGGGTAGATCACGTAACTAATGAGAAGGTACTTAACCGAATTGGGGAGGAAAGGAATTTGTGGCATTGTAAGATTACCACCCAATATAAATATTGGTAATTAATAGCATTTGATAATTGAACAGTATGAAGTTCACTGCAAACATTGACCATGCCAATGCACTAAATGTTACACAATTTTAATCTTATTAATTATGGTAGCAATGTATGTATGCAATTGGGTGACAACATTTATAGTTAGGCCAAAGGTAGAAATTCTCCACGTTGAGATTTGCTGTGTACTTGTAGCTGACGGGAGGCCAGCGAGCAGGCCGACGTTGGTGGCTTGTTCCAGCTTAGGATTTTCCAGTTTCGTTTCCGGTGAGGGGAGAGAGGGACAATGGCGAGTGCCAGGTGCAGTGCAGTGCACAGCGTGAAATAAAATATTCTAATACTACTTGCATTTGAAGTAATACGATGCAGTTAGGAACCTTTAAGGCCCTCATTACAAAATAGCCTGTTGACAAATAAACAGTACATTAGCTGATATAGTCACAGCTGACGTAATATGTTTAATTGACAATGAAAAGTAATAAATTACCAATGAATACAAGACAGTTACACAACTAGCATGGCAATGTTTGTTTATAAAAGCAATATAATAACTATTTCTCATTTTATTTTCAATTAATCTTGTGTATTTTATCTTGAAATATTCAGTTAAATCACTTACCTGTGATATAAGAAATTGCACGATTGTAATAAATAGTGCAAAGGATGTGTATACCAATATAAAAACATAAGAAATTTGTTTAATGTGTAGTGTAATTATTTTTATTTTAAGTAAAGTTTTAGAAATGTATTGGCTGAGCGCTGTACGTTGGAAGTCGGTTAGAACAGCTCACATGTGGAAGTTGATGATGCAGGGAAAAAACCCGGGCAGTTGGGCTTTTGGCGCGCGCGCGAGGGTAGGAAGTGACGACTCGGGAACCAGGTGGGGTAGCTGGCCGGGTGGCGTCGCTCTGCATCAGTCGGCATGTGGGTCTCCAGGTGGAGACTATAAATTTTTGTGTGGCAATTGCCAAGTGTGGTTGCTAGTCCTAGACTGCACCAAGTTGTATCGAGTGCTACTGTGTGTTGTGAATATTTAGCCGGTGGAACAAAGTGTGCATCGCACTAAATTAAAGTGACTGTGTTTTGTTAATGTAACACGTGTCGTCCCATAGGCATGAACATAAACGGTGTTTGAGACAGGCATATGGTTTGAAAACAATTTGCGACAAATATTCATTTTGTCTGGGGGCTCACGAGCTATAATTCTTTTGATAAATGTGTCGACGTACAGACGTATCAGCCACAGGGTTCTAATATTATGAAATAAACAACATAAAGTGAACTATCACGTGTTTTCAAAAATAGTAGTTAGTACACCCTTTTCTCTCATGAACTTGACTTTATTATGAATTTTTTTGTTAATCATATGCAGGGAAGAAAAGCTGCGAACGTGTGATATCATCCCCTAGAAAACGAGTCAAACAGTAGCAATCACAGTTACAGTGTTTTTGCATGTTTAGGAATTTGGTTCGCAGCTGGTGGTTGTGAGTTTTAAAAATTAAACTTTCCCTATTTTAAACTCTCACCCCGACCTTCACTCTCGCAGCATGGCGCCTCAATACGCTCGGCCATTCTGCTGCGGCTACAAGTAGTATCACAACATTCAGTATGATAATACTTAAGCTATATCTATGAAAATTTATATTAAGAGGGAGAAACAACTGGTGCAGGTCAACCAGCCTTCGCATACGAAGCTGCGGGGGTTAAGCTAGTTGTTATTTACATAGTACATCGCTATAAGGTACGATTGCTTTATATTGTGCTTAATAACAAAATACACACAAATTTTACGCGTGAGGAGAGACTTCTAGCAGTTGAACGGCGCGCCGTCAACTGAGGTAAAGCGTTACTGTTGACTGAATCCATCCAGAACGTGACCGTACTTCATCAGTAAGTTAAAGAAAGCTAATTTCGGCCAAGCCGAAGATTCAGATGATTTCTGGTCGAAACCGAAAGTATAACCGAAACAAATATTTTGGCAGAAACTGGCCGTTTACAAAACCGAACATTCGGTCGGACCTAAGTGTTCAATTTCGAAAGATACGCGAAACGCATCGTCAAGCTACACAAGAAAGTTGTACAAACAGAAAGAAAATTACATTAATTCCCTTTGAGATAACAAACGCGGTTGTAAAATTACCTGATATTGCAGGATCAGGAGAGCGATCTCCGAGATTTTTAAGATCTGTCAAGTGAAAGTAGCAGCCAGATGGGAAATTATTTAAAAGTTCTTTATTTAACTGAATACTAGTTTCATTGACCACGTCATCTTCAGATTAGTGTACAAAATTATCAGAGATGCCACATTTGCAATTAAACTTTGGCACGTCATTGTGAAATACATAAACTAAACATCAGGCAAATATATATGGTATATTACAACGATATACCAGCGGTTTGACTGCAAATGTAGCTCCTCTGAAAATCTTGTACACTGATCCGAAGAAGATAACGCGGTAATTTAAACCGGAAATACGTTCATTAAAGGACTTTCAACTCTTTATTGCATGATTTTTATCTGAAGCTATAAGAATGATCAAGATTAATATATAGTGCGTATATACTGAAAAAAATCCTTAAAATTATTATGCACTACTAGCGACAAAAGGTTCATTGCTAGTCAGCTATATAGTGCTTCCATGATGTGCCCTATGTAGTGTCACTTTTTTGGTTCTCATCTTTCCAGAAAGTAACTCATACGGCAACAGTAGAATGCAACTGACCTTTATTACATGTTAAAGGAGGAATACTAAAGTAAACAAACGCACATGTTAGTAGTCACTGAATGCAGTTAACTGTCGAAATGATTCAGTAACACTCAGCAATTTATTATGTCTAGGACGAGCTACTTGCATGTGGAACACTGTGTATAGAAGCAAGTACAAATGAATTTGTGGTAAAATGTTATCAGTTTGAAAATCAAATCAAATGTTTGTTAAGCTCTTGGGACTTAACTGCGGGGTTATCAGTCCCTAAACTTACAAACTACTTACGAACTACCTTATAGTAAAGACGGAACAAACATCCATGCCCGAGGGGGGATTCGAACCCCCAACGTGGAACGGCCTCGCGCATCGTAGCATAGCGCCTCAATGCGCTCGGCCGCTCCGCCGCGGCTATCATTTTGAGAGGTAATGGAAAAAATAAGGTATGTAGCTAATGAGCTACACTATACATTAAAGAGTTAAGTAAATTGTAATCTTGACTGTGACTTCCACTTGGGAGATTTTTGACAGTTTCGTTACGATTAAGGCGGCCACACACATAACAGCATGCTTGCGCAAGCATTCTTGCACAAGCAAGCACATATTTCTCATGCACTACAGGGCTCAAGCATGCTTGTACAAACAACGGTTCATTTACATCTGAAAATTTCGAGCTCAGACGACAATGTGCTGGCTGTGGCAGCTTTTACGTTCATGTAAAAAAATAAATAAATAAAGAAAAAAAGAAAAAAAACGTAAAACTGGGTGTAAAGAGTGGTTAATGAAACGAAAATCGTATTCACATACAAATTTACTCAGTAAACTGAATATATATCCTCATTTCAGGATGAATGAAGATACATATTTGAATCTTCTGTCTCTCATTATTATGCCTTTGATCAAGAAGCAGGATACAATAATGACACCACATGAAAGACTAACAGCAGAATTGCGACTTCTCGCGATAGAAAGATGTTATGAAGACCTCAAATATTCTACTATTATTTCGCAAAGGCATTTGGTGAAATATTTCGCGAGTAGTATGTCACATGCAGCGTCATCATCATAGTCTTTACATTTAATATTCCACAAGCAGGGATGCGTTTCACACAGCCTAACAAGTAGTCTAAGAGGTCGTGGTTTACGTTTCTTAATTCAGACATTGCTATTACAGCACTAATTGAAATTTATGGAAAGCGAATGATGCAGTCTCACTCAGACTGTCAAATGCTTGCACAAGCATCTTTGTTGTCCACTCACGCTCAAGCACCCATATGCTTGCACAAGTATGCATAATCGAAATTCGATTCAAATGTTCAAATGTTTGTATAGTCTATGGGACTTAACTACGGGGTCATCAGTCCCTAAACTTACGAACTACTTATGAACTACTTACGAACTAGGACGGCACAAATATCCATGCCCGAGGGGGGATTCGAACCCCCGAGCGTAAGAAATTCGATTCAGCATCAAGCTGTTTGTACAAGCCTGATGATTGATGAAATTTATCGTACACACGCTCAAGCATGCTTGTTCAAGTACGCTTGCGCAAGCTTGCTTGCCAAGCATGCTGTTAAGTGGCCTGCCTTGAGGGAGGAGGAGGTCGGAAGAATATTTTTTTCTCGGAATAAGGTCACATATTCGAAAAGGCTGAAAACCTCTGCTTAAAGAGAAGAGGGTGAACTAGTTGCGTCAGGAAGGCCGGGTAACCAATGCGTCAGAGCACGCAGATTAGAGGTCTTATTTTCCGTATTAATTTTTTTTTTGCGCCGAGACGCTCGGCTGTCGCCAAGGACGCCTCGCCGGAGCGCAAAGGCGTCCGCACGCCCGCCCTGCGCGCGGCGCCTGAAGAAGACATTTTCAATTTCCAGAAATCGTCTATCGGGCAACTGACTGATGCGAAGCCGCAGACCCCGGAAGAAAATACCGGCGAGAGCGCGCGAGGAGCAGGGCGGGAGTGGGGAGTAGGGGTTATATAGGCGGCCGTGGAAATGAGTTCGGCGCGCCGCCGCCGCGCGGCGCTACTGCTGCTGCAGTTGCCAGAGACGAGGCGCGACACATTATTTTTGTGGAGCGCTGCGCGCTGTTATGAGTTTCGTTTTGATAAAAATAAAATGAATGGGGGTGACGGCGGGTCGGGGTGGAGGGCGTGCTAAAGATTTCAATTTCCGGCTGTTGGCGGGACTGATGTCTCTGCTTCCGGCGCGCCGTCCCTCCTGAAATAAACCAGGAAGCGACGGCGTCGGCGCTACGCATCGCCGTAGCGGGCACTGTCGACGCCAGCGGCGTCGCTCGCGCAACTGTTAGCTGCGAACGTACGGCGGTAGCGCCATCGCGCGTGGCCGTCGGTATATGGAGCGCGTTTTTTTAAAGTGAACGGAAAGTAACGTACGAAACCTCGCCCTCCCCCGTCCCAAATATTATACACTACTGGCCATTGAAATTGCTACACCAAGAATATATGCAGATGATAACGGGGTATTCATTGGACAAATATATTATACTAGAACTGACATGTGATTACATTTTCAAGCAATTTGGGTGCATGTTGATGTTATGGTCTTCAGTCCGGAGACTGGTTTGATGCAGCTCTCCACCCTACTCTATCCAGAGCAAGCCTTTCCATATCCTCATAAGAACGACAACCCACATCCACTTGAACCTTCTTACTATACGCGTCTCTTGGTCTCCCTCTGCGATTTTGACCCCACACACTTCCCTCCAATGCTAAATTTACGATTCCTCGATGTCTAAGAATGTGTCCTACCAAGCGATCCCTTCTTTTAGTCAGGGTATGCCAAAAATTCCTTTTCTCACCAATTCTGTTTGTACCTCTTCATTAGTTATGAGATCTACCCACCTAATCTTCAGCATTCTTCTGTAGCACCACATTTCAAAAGCCTCTATCCTCTTCCTGTCCGCACTGCTTATCGTCCATGTTTCACTCCCGTACAAGGCAACACTCCACACAAATGCCTTCAGAAAAGACTTCCTTACACTTAAATTAATATTCGATGTTACCAAGTTTCTCTTTTTCAAAAACGCTTTTCTTTCCATTGCCATTATGCATTTAATATCCTCTGTACTGCGACCATCGCATGTTATTTTACTACCCAAGTAAAAAACTCATCTACCACCTTCATTGTTTCGTTACCTAATCTAATTCCTTCAGCATCACCTGATTTTCTAAGACCGCATTCCATTATTTTTGTTTTCCTCTTGTTAATGTTAATTTTATACGCTCTCGTCAACACATTGTCCATTCCATTCAACTGCTCTTCCAGATCCTTTGCTGTCTCTGACAGAATAACTATGTCATCGGCAAAACGCAATGTTTTTATTTTTTCCCCCTGAACTTTATTCCCTATTCCTAATTTTTTCTTGCTTTCCTTCACCGCCTGCTCGATGTACAAATTGAATAGCATCGGAGAAAGGCTGCAACCCTGTCTTACTCCCTTTCCAACTGATGCTTCCCATTCATGCCCTTCGAGTCTAATAACTGCAGTCTGGGCTTTTGTACAAGTTGTAAATAACTCTCCTTTCCCTGTATTTTACCCCTGCTGACTTCAGAATTTGAGAGAGTGTATTCAGTCAACATTGTCAAAAGCTTTCTCCAAATCTACAAAAGCTAAAAATGTAGGTTTGCCTTTCCTTAATCTATCTTCTAAGATAAGACGTAAAGTGAGTATTGCCTCCCGGGTTCCAACGTTCCTCCTGAATCCAAGCTGATCTTCCCCGAGGTCAGCTTCTACCAGCTTTTCCATTCTGCTGTAGATAATTCGTGTTAAAATTTTGCAACCATGACTTATCAAACTGATGGTTCTTGGGTGCATAGATCCTGAGAAATCAGTACCCAGAACAACCATCTCTGGCCGTAATAACGACCTTGATACGCCTGGGCATTCAGTCTAACAGAGCTTGGATGTTGTGTACAGGTACAGATGGCCATGCACCTTTAACACGATACCACAGTTCATCAAGAGTAGTGACTGGCGTTATTGTGACGTGCCAGTTGCTAGGCCACCATCGACCAGACATTTTCAGTTGGTGAGAGATCTAGAGAATGTGCTGGCCAGGGCAGCAGTCAAACATTTTCCGTATCCAGAAAGGCCCGTACAGGACCTGCAACATGCGGTCGTGCGTTATCCTGCTGAAATGTAGGATTTCGCAGGGATATAATGAAGGGTAGAACTACGGGTCGTAACACATCTGAAATGTAGCGACCATGTTCAAAGTGCCGTCGATGCGATCAAGAGGTGACCGAGATGTGTAACCAATGGCACTACATACCGTCACGCCGAGTGATACGCCAGTATGTCGATGACGAATACACGTTTCCTATGTGCGTTCACCACGATATCGCCAAATACGGATGCGACCATCATGATGCTGTAAACAGAACCTGGATTCATCCGAAAAACATGACGTTTTACCATTCGTGCACCCAGGTTCGTAGTTGCGTACACCATCGCAGGCGTTCCTGTCTGTGATACAGCGTCAAGGGGTAACCGCAGCCATGTCTCCGAGCAGATAGTAAAATGCTGCTACAAACGTTGTCGAACTGTTCGTGTAGTTGGTTGTAGTTTTGCAAACGTCCCCATCTGTTGACTCAGGGATCGAGACGTGGCTGCACGATCCGTTACAGCCATGCGGGTAAGATGCCTGTCAACCCGACTGCAGTGATACGAAGCCGTTGGGATCCAGCACGGCGTTCCGTATTGCCCTCCTGAACCCACCGATTCCTTATTCTGATAAGTCACTGGATCGCGACTAACGCGTGCAGCAATGTCGCGATACGGTAAGCCACAATCGTGATAGGCTACGATTCGACCTTTTTTTGAAAGTCGGAAACGTGATGGTACGCATTTCCCCTCCTTACACGAGGCATCACAACAATGTTTCACCAGGCAACGCCGGTCAACTGCTGTTTGTGCATGAGAAATCGGTTGACAACTTTCCTCATGTCAGCACGTTGTAGGTGACATCACCGGCGCCAACCTTGTGTGGATGCTCTGAAAAGCTTATGACATATGACAGCTTCTTCTACCTGTCGGTTAAATTTCGCTTCTGTAGCACGTCATCTTCGTGGTGTAGCAATTGTAATGGCCAGGAGTGTAGTTACAATGCTGAAATGTTTCAAATGATTGTATAGTCTATGGGACTTAACTACGGGGTCATCAGTCCCTAAACATACAAACTACTTATGAACTCAAAAAAATGTTCAAATGTTTGTAAAGTCTATGGGACTTAACTACGGGGCTATCAGTCCCTAAACTTACAAACTACTTATGAACTAACTTAGACTAAGGACGGCACAAATATCCATGCCCGAGGGGGGATTCGAACCCCCGACCGTAGTGGCCGTGCAGACCGTGACTGGAGCGCCTCAGTCTCCTCGGCCACCGCGGCCGGCACTTATGAACTACTTACGAACTAGGACGGCACAAATATCCAAGCCCGAGGGGGATTCGAACCCCCGACCGTAGTGGACGTGTAGACCGTGACTGGAGCGCCACTCGGCCACCGCGGCCGGTAATGCTGAAATACAGTGGCGGTGCGTCCTATGGATTCATCGTTTAAGTGAACCCCGAAATAATAAAAAATAAAATAAAATGAAATAAAAAATAAACATGATAGCTCAGGTAAAAAAATATATTCTTCTTTGTTTCTACTGTAGGACGGGTGGCTCATGGTCATAGATATTGAGTTGCCAACAAATTTCATAGCTATTAGATCACGTTATAGGTTGATTTGGTGGGAAAATAGGACATGTGGTGTAAATAGCGCATTCCCGAGAGACACCTCCGATGACTGCCAAGACGTACTCTCATTGGATTTCCCCCCCCCCCCCCCCCCCACCTCTGTATGAGATCCCACTATGATTTTTCAAATTATTAATATTAGATAAGCTGTTGTGTAGAATTTAATGTGACTTTGTGTAATCAATGTGTTTACATGAAACTTTATTATGGTACGTTTCGTTTATGTAATTATGCTCTAGTTAATAAAAACAGTTGAATGTAGAAGTTCTAGAAAGTGATTTTCGCGGAAAAAATGTTGATACGCGGTACCAGCTCTTTTTTTTTTTTTTGTGGGTTTAGGGCGCACAACTTCTATGGTCATTAGCGCCCAGCCAAGAACATAGATTCACTATGATCTCAAAAAATGGTGACTGTCAGAACATCAACAAGAGGCTAAAAACGAAAGATAAAAGACAATGAAAAGGGTTAAATATCCTTGGATAGGTTGGCCAAGTTGATAAAACGCAAAACTCGAGCAGCTGCTCGTGTGTCATCAGCTAAAATTTCCTCCAGAGTAGACGGAAAGTGAAGGGCTACACGGAGATGATTTAAATTTACACAAGTCAGTAAAACATGTCGCACTGTCAGCAGTTCACCGCCGGAGCACAGCGGTGCAGGTTCGGCGGATAGCAAGTGACGGTGGCTGAAACGGCAGTGACCGATCCGCAACCGGGCCAGGATGACCTCCTCCCCCCGAGAGGGGCGTGAGGAGGTCCTCCAAGCGGTCGGGATCGGTTTGACAGTTCGCAATTTATTGTTGTACAGTGAAAGCCACACACTGTGCCATTGCGACACGATACTCCGGCGAAGAGCCCGTTGAACATCGTCCGATGGGACGCAAAAGGTAGCCATGCGAGGCACAAGAGCTGCTGCCTTGGCTGCTATGTCGGCGGCCTCATTCCCGGGCACACCCACATGGCCAGGGACCCACAGGAAGGAAACATGACATGCTCTGACAGTTGCAGTCAGTCCGTCACAGAGGGCTCTCGCGTTAACAACTATGACAATCGCGCTCTTAAAATAGTCTGTCAGACAGTTCAAACTTGATATTTTTCAAAATGTTCAAATGTTTGTAATTCTATGGGACCATACTACGTTGGTCATCTGTTCCTAGTCTTACAAACTACTTTAACTAAGTTATACTAACCGAAGGACAACACACACATCCATGACCGAGGGAGGATTCGAACCCCCGACGCGGGAGGCCGCGCAATCCGTAACGTGGCACTCCAGACCGCACGGCTACACCCGCGCGGCTTGATATTTTTCGACTGCTGTAATTTGAATTCAAGTGTACGAAGGTCATGGACAATATTTCATATGTCGCTTGTTGTTTCACGACATATAAATAAATATTATGAAACAACTGGCATCCCTTCTTATTTGAAAAGCAGGCACTGTTTTAAAAGTTCCGCAGCACTTCTTGATAGAAGAACCAACGACCTATGCGCTGCTTCTGCGGAAAAGAAGAAGCCAGGTAAGTGAACAGAAGTTTAACTGTACGCACTGCCAATGCCTGTAGTTCTACGGCCCTCACGTGCTGTGCTACTTAATTAAACCTAGCGACATTGGCATGCGTGGGGTGGTAACACCACCGAGGGAAAGTGTCAGAGAGAATGTTAGAGGAACAGAAACATTATAAAATATTTTTATCACTTTTTTCAAACTCTATATCCACCATTTATCTCTCTCTGATCTCGCCGTACTAACTTAGATAAGATTTAGATTAATATTTGCTTCATAGATCATGAATACGAGATTCGTAATTATGTGGAACGTTTCACATAACATTACAAGATATACTTTTTTTTTTTCTTTTTTGTAAATTTCTAATTTATATGTAAAAATCCTACACGGTAGAAGCAGTTGTCATTCACAATTCTTTTTTTTATTTTATTTATTTATTTATTTTTTAAAATGGTGTTTGGGTATGTGTCAGACATCTCAGGTAATTCAATGAGTGACCAAATACTTTTGTGGCAGCATAATTCACCCGCTTCCGTGCCAAAGTTAAAAAAAAATACATAAAACGAATGTGTATTTTTAAACGAACAACTGTTATGTACATTAGCTGCTCTGAGAGGGCTCTAACGATTTCGATAAAATTTTGTATTTACACTGGATTTTTCTTGAAGTTCACATACATAGTTGTATTTTTCGTAAAAACACAATTTTCCATATCGGATCTAAGTTCCATATGTAAGAATAATACATAACACATAATACATGTAATACTCTTGGAAGTCTTTCAGGAGAAATTCACATTTTTCTGTTGCCCATTCAGGCAAGTTTTCTTAGAAACTTAAGATGTTCGTAACTAGCTTTTATTCATGCAATTCAGGCAACTTTTATGAGAGTGATGCTTAACACTGTGTTTGTAGAGCTTATGGGACTTAACTATGGGGGTCATCAGTCCCTAAAATTACAAACTACTTATGAACTAGGTTATACTAAAGATGGTACAAACATCCGTGCCCGACGGGGGATTCGAACCCCCGACGGGGAACGGCCACGCGCATCGTAGCATAGCGCCTCAATGCGCTCGGCCGCTTCTCCACGGCGTGAGTAATTGCCCACCCTCCCGTTGAAAGTAAAATTCTTCTTCCTCAGGAGAAAAATTAGTCTGCCTTGTCCTCTGTTTACTATTCCACGCTGTATCAAACATGTGTACCAACTGCTGAAAATTTCACACATATTTATTAATCGCCAGTAAAACGCGACCTTTAGATGGCAAGAACCAAAGTGATCTTACTGTACCGTCTTTCGTATTTTCTATCTACATAAATGATCTGATGGACAGAGTAAGTTGTAATTTGCGGCTGTTTGCTGATGATGCTGTGGTGTATGGGAGGGTGACGTCTTTAACTGAGTGTAATAGCATACAGCATGACTTAGACAAAATTTCTAGTTGGTTCGAAGAATGGCAACTAGCTCTCAATGTAGAAAAATGTAAGGTGATGCGCATGAGTAGGAAAACAATCCCATAATGTTCGAATACAGCATTAGTAGTGAGATTCTTGATGCTCTCGCGTCGTTCAAATATCTGGGCGTAACTTTGCAGAGCGATATGAAATGCAACGAACATGTAAGGACAGTTGTGAGTAAGGCCGACTTCGGTTTATTGGAAGAATTTTGGGAAGATGAACTTCACCTGTAAAGGAGACCGCGTATAAAACGCTTGTACGACCACGTCTTGAGTATTTCTCAAGTGTTTGGGACCCGTAGCAGATCAGTTTAAAGGAAGACAAAGAGGCAGTTCAGAGGCGAGCAGTTAGGTTTGTTACTGGTAGGTTCGACCAATGCGCGAGTGTCACGGAAATGCTCCGGCAACTCAATTGGGGATCGCTGGAAGAAAGACGACGTTCATTTGGTGAATTTATGTTGAGGAAATTTAGAGGACCGGAATTTGAAGCTGAGTGTAGTACGATTTTGCTGCCGCCTACTTACATTTCGCGTAGTGATCACAAAGACAAGATAAGAGAAATTATGGCTCGTACGAAGGTATATAGGCATTCTTGTTTTCCTCGTTCTATTTGGGAGTGGAATAGGAAAGGAAATGCCTAGTAGTGGTACAGTGTACCCTCCGCCACGCACCTTACGGTGAATTGCGGAGTATGTATGTAGATGTAGATGTAGATTTACTCTGACCGTAAAGTTTACGGGGGTTAATTGTCGCCGGCCGCGGTGGCAGAGGGGACTGAGGCGCTCCAGTCACGGTCTGCACGGCCACTACGGTCAGGGGTTCGAACCCACCTTCGGGCATGGATATATGTGCCGTCCTTAGTTGTAAGTAGTTCATAAGAAGTTTGTAAGTTTTGGGACTGATGACCCCGTAGTTAAGTCCCATAGACTCTACAAACATTTGAACATTTTTTTTGGTTAATTCTCACTCTTACTTTACTGGACAATGTACTAACATATGCTTCAACATATGCTAGAATATTTTGCTTGTCTGTGATGGCCCCTGTGGTCTCGGGCAATCACAAACTACCTGCTTAACCGAGTCACGGTATGAACGAATCCCGTCCGTTTACGGATCCATGCGGGCTCGGGATTAATGAGTCCCATTTCTATGACCGCTGGAGGAATGGATCCTGCCCCCGAAGGCAACGCACGGCATTCACAGTTGTATTGTGCGCATTTAACCCTTAAACAGAAACACCGGTCTGAGAGACTGTTGGTTTTTATAATGTGGCCTGTGGCAATACTGTTCTGCTTGCAACCATCCCCTCCACAGTACCTTCAAATTGCTGAATAATATACGTTGCAGAAGCATTCTAGTCCATTTTGTGATCCTGGCTGTCAGGTAAGCATTAATTTTATAAAACTTGCAGGTCTGTCGGACCGGATGTTTCGGATTACGTTTGCAGTGGCTCGGTCTGTTAGACCGGATGTTTCGTATTACGTTCATTTAATTTTTTCTATTATGTTTTTTCTTGTGTGATAAGCTTTTTTTTTTGTATATTCAGAAGAGGCAATGATGGATAAAGCTTCAGAAGGCACTCGTAAATCTACGAGAGGCGCAATATATGAGAGGATGCGGTGTAGTGATGTTGTTACATATGACAGTTGTAAGGCCAGGTTTGGAGTGGCATCAAGAACTTACAACTGTCATATATAACACCATCTATAATTATCACCCAAAATTATTATCAAGGCACTTATAAATATATATATATATATATATATATATATATATATATATATATATATATATATATATATATATATATAAGCATTATCAGTTTGTTTATAATAGTAGGTACTTCCATTTCCCAGGTTATATTCAAATTTATTCCTTGTTTTATCCTCCACACATTGTATATTCATTTATTGCCGATTAGTTTTTAAGTTTATAACTGTAATAACACCATGTCAAAAAAGTGTTTCAATATGTATGTCGATCTAAGTGTAGACATTTGTCATCTCTTCCAATACTGTATCTAAACATTGTAGCCGGCCGCGGTGGCCGAGGAGACTGAGGTGCGCCAGTCACGGTCTGCACGGCCACTACGGTCGGGGGTTCGAATCTCCCCTCGGGCATGGATATTTGTGCCGTCCTAGTTCGTAAGTAGTTCATAAGTAGTTTGTAAGTTTAGGGACTGATGACCCCGTAGTAAAGTCCCATAAGCTTTACAAACATTTGAACTTTTTTTTTTTTTTTTTTTTTTTTTTTTGGGGTGGGTAAAGCGCTCGACTGGAAACCGAAGGGTCGCGGGTTCGAAACCCGGTCGGACCTCGGATTTTTTTGAGTCTGCACATTAACCCATCCTTCGTCTCTCAACGACGTGAGGAGTCGTCAGAAACGACACAGCAGTCAAGTTTCTGAATATGGCCTAATAAGCCCAAAACCGGTTAAGTAAACAAAAATAAACTTGATCTTTGAACCCGTGACCTTTGGATTCATAATCTGGCACTCTACCACTGTGCAACCGAAAACACTTTTCCTTCTGAAAGACTCTGTGTTACTAAAAAATTTACACGCGCTTATTTGGTCGGGGTGAGAAGGTGGAAAAAATATAGGCTGTTTATTGTGCATACTGTAATGTACAGGTATTATTAACAGCCTGTGATACTCCCGAAAAGACTGACTTGCTTTTTAAATCCCCCTGTTCGTGACTGTACAATCGCCCATACCCGTCATAGAAATCACGTAAAATCGAGGCCACAGCGCGGGCAGACAGATGGAATATTAGTAACCGAACGCTGCTCGTACGCTACAATTTGGGAAATAATAACCGTTAGTCACGTCAATTGCTCCCGGTGTGACTTACCACTTCAATATCTGAACTCCACCGAACGGACCCATCATCTGGTAAATCAACGGATATGGCTTCCACTTACTGGAAACGGCAGAAACGATAACTGGAGTAGGGTAGTGGGGAGGGATGGGAGGAAAAAAATACTGGCTGCGACTCCACATCATACTATAACTTAATTTTCGAATCACATCTGCCGTACTCGTGGCAACTGCCATTAACAAGTCGCAACGGGGGCAGGCCGCGAGAGAGAGAGAGAGAGCTAATTTTTTTTGAGGGGGTGGAAAAAGGCTGGGGTGGAAGAAATAAGGTAGGAGGGGGGATAGGCACATTCCGCTAGCATATTTACAGCAGGAGAGCAGTTATACAGGGGACCAATATGTTATTTATGCCAGTTAGGGATTGCAGAGAGTTAAAAAAAGAGGGGGGGGGGGGAAAGTGGGGGAATCGGACAGAGGCGCGGCGCAGGAAGAAGCGATGCCAGTTAGGGGTGGATGGTGGCTATTGGCTGGCGCCGGGGTTGTCGGCGCGGCAGTGCTATTATCGCGGGGGAGGGGGGTGACAGTTGGTAATGAGGAAATATCGGCGGGGGACACGGCCGCGCGCGGAATTACTCCTCATTAGGACAGGTGCTGCCGCCTGGTGCCTCACACGTACCGCGTGCCGCGCACTGCTCGATGGCCCAATAAAAGCGCTAAAATATGGCTCATAGTTTAATTGCGATCGTAAACCAATAGAGAGCGCGCAGTTCGATTTTATTCGCGGCGAACGGGTCGCGGCTGGGGGATTCGGCTGCGGGCAGTGATTGGCGCGAACAGTTTAGGGGTGCGGGCGACGGCGGCGTAGCTGCTACCATCACCGAACCCATCGTAATGTGCGTCTGAGTTGCAGTGGCGAGTCCTGTGAAGTTGGCATACCTTTTTTGGAAAATATACATTTTTTTCAGAGTTCTAGACAGATATGCAATAGTTTTGGAGTTCTCTGTACAAAATTTAAATGATTCTGCAAAATTTCGCGGAAAAAATACGAAAAATTACCACAAAATTTACTTTTTTTTTAAAAATAATTTTTTGCCTAATTGTACAAACATAGTTCTGATCACAGTTCTATATAGATCTCAAAGAGTTCTACAGGAATTCCTAATGACATTTTTCTGTGCAGGTTATACTGCATGAGATAATTGCAATAATGGGGAATCCATTTACACGATACTGTGAAGTTGGCACCCCTTTTTTGGCTAATGTACATTTTTTTCAGAGTTCTAGACAGATATGCAATAGTTCTGGAGTTCTCTGTACAAAATTTAAATAGTTCTGCAAAATTTCGCCGAAAAAATACGAAAAATTACCACAAAATTTAGTTTTTTTTTTTTAAATAATTTTTTGCCTAATTGTACAAACATAGTTCTGATCACAGTTCTAAATAGCTCTCAAAGAGTTCTACAGGAAATCCTAATGACATTTTTCTGTGCAGGTTATACTTCATGAGATAATTGCAATAATGGGGAAACCATTTACACGCTACTGTGAAGTTGGCACCCCTTTTCTCAAAAATGTGTATTTTTTTCAGAGTTCTAGACAGATATGCAATAGTTCTGGAGTTCTCTGTACAAAATTTAAATAGTTCTGCAGAATTTCGCCGAAAAAAATAGTAAAAATTACCACCAACTTGAGTTTCTTTAGTTTTTTCAAAATAATTATTTGCCTATTATCACAAACATAGTTCTGATCACAGTTCTAAATAGCTCTCAAAGAGTTGTACAGGAAATCCTAGTAGCATTTTTCTGTGCTTATTATACTTTATGAGATAATTACAATAATGGAGTATCCATTTACATGCTACTGTGGAATTTGCACCCGTTTTTTCAAAAAATTAGACTTTTTTCCAGATTTCTAGGGACATGTGCAATAGTTCTTGTTTACGATAAGCAGTAATCACTCAGACGTAAAAACAACAAATTGAAAGTGCTGCGGATAGAATATCTCTCAAGACCTAAGAAAAATGTATATTTCTCGAATAAGGGGCACAAATAAGACAGCTTATTAGATATTCAAAATTGTGAACATAATTTTTTTTTCGGGCAATTAGATATAAATAATCACATGAACTCTAGATCTATAGTATATGTACACAGAACCCCAAAAAACAATGTGTATATCTCGAAAAAATGGTGCCAATTTACAGTAACGTGAAAATGAATTCCACATTACTGCATTTATCTGATAAAGTATAATCTGCACAGAAAAATGTCGTTAGGATTTCCTGTAGAACTCTTTGAGAGCTATTTAGAACTGTGATCAGAACTATGTTTGTGCTAATAGGCAAATAATTATTTTGAAAATACTAAAAAAACTCAAGTTTGTGGTAAATTTTATTATTTTTTCGGCGAAATTCTGCAGAACTATTTAAATTTTGTACAGATAACTCCAGAACTATTGCATATCTGTCTAGAACTCTGAAAAAAAATTCACATTTTTGAAAAAAGGGGTGCCAACTTCATAGCTCTCCCACTATTCAGAGTTTCGATATTTCACGAAATTCTGCAGAACTATTTAAATTTTGTACAGAGAACTCTAGAACTATTGCATATATGTCTAGAACTCTGAACAAATTTTACATTTTTGAAAAAAGGGGTGCCAACTTCACACGACTCTGGTGCAATTTTGTGTAGTTTATGTCCCTCATTTACGCAATTAGCTCATGAACTATTATCTGGGCAAAAAATATCATTAGGATTTTCTGCAGAACTATTTGAGAGCTATTTAGAGTTGTGATCAGAACTATGTTTACGCTTGTAGACAAATAATTATTTGGAAAAAACTAAAATTGGTTATAATTTTTTGTATTTTTTTCGCGAATTTGTGCAGAACTATTTAAATTTTGTACAGAGAACTCCAGAACTATTGTATATCTGCCTAGAACTCTGAAAAAAATGCACAGTTTTGAGAAAAGGGGTGCCAACTTCACAGTAGCGTGTAATTGGATTCCCCATTATTGCAATTATCTCATGAAGTATAATCTGCACAGAAAAATTCATTAGGATTTCCTGTAGAACTCTTTGAGAACTATTTAGAACTGTGATCAGAACTATGTACTAATAGGCAAAAAATTATTTTGAAAAAAACTAAATTCTGTGGTAATATTTTGTATTTTTTCGGCGAAATTTTGCAGAACTATTTAAATTTTGTACAGAGAACTCCAGAACTATTGCACATCTGTCTAGAACCCTGAAAGAAATGTACATTTTCCAAAAAAGGGCTGCCAACTTCACAGGACTGCAGTGGCGTGGTCGTAGCTGGAGCACGATGCGAACGTTCTGTACGGCAGTCGAATAGCGTTTCCAAGGTAGTGTGCGTGTTCCTTTCTAAAAATGTACCGGGTGATCAAAAAGTCAGTATAAATTTGAAAACTTAATGAATCACGGAATAATGTAGATATAGAGGTAGAAATTGACACACATGCTTGGTGTCCCTTTAATCTCATGCTATTGATGGCCGTTGTTAACTGATGCTAATATGGCATTTGTAGACACTAGATTATCTTTTACCGTTCGATGAACGATGTGATTTTGTTAATGCTTCAGTGCGCCATTGCATCCAAATGAGAAAGTGTAAGTTACAATAAGAAAATCATCAAATACGTAACGCAAGATGGCGTATGCCAGAGAGAGTTCTGGGCGAGGAATGTCACGTGACATCTCCGAACGGCTGGTTTTCGTTAATTCAATGCAGGGTGTCAAATCTCCGTTATTTTTGGCAAAGATCTCTCAAACGATACGAGATATGAAAAAATCATAAGGGAACAATGTTGTAGAGAATTATCTCGTATACAAATTCGATTATTCAATTTTTGCGTAGAATGAACAGTTGATTTGCAATTAACATTACATTACAAACGGCTTTTTTTTTTTTGTATTACTAACGTATTTCTTGTCCGAAATATTTGAAAAAGCGAGGTACTGGTCTCTGGTAGCCAACAATTATGTCTGAAAATTTGGTGCCGATCGGTTGAGCGGTTCGACCTAAAAAGTGGGAACACGTTACAGGCAGAGAGACATCGTCAAGTCGCCGTTATTTTTGCAAATATCTCTGCAACTATGCAAGATACGAAAAAAACAACAACATAATAGATCGTAGTTGTAGAGAATTTTCCCCTCTACCAATTAGGTTATTCAATTTTCGTGTGAGATGAACGGTTCGTTTACAATTACAATTACATTACTAACGGCTTTTTTGTATTACTAGAGTATTTTTTGTCCGAAAAATTTGAAAAAAAGGAGGTTCTGGTCTCTGGCGGCCTACAATTATGTCTGTATAATTTGGTACTGATCAGTTGAACGGTTCGTCTTAAAAACAGTGAACACGTTACAGATAGACATATATCCCAAAATCGCCGTTATTTTTGCAAATATCTCTGAAACGCTACGAGATATGAAAAAAAAAAAACCATAAGAGAGCAAAGTTGTAGACAATTTTCTCCTCTACAAATACGGTTATTCAATTTTCGTGTCAGATGAATAGTTAAGCCGTTATTATCATACAAATTTCGAGCTGTCAAAAGACGATCACAAAGGCGCACTTTTTGTGTTACTACCGTAACCTACAGTGGGCCAAAAAATTGCAAAAAAAAAAAATTAAAACGATTTTTGGCATCATTTTTCTATTGACATTTGTGCAGCAAACTTCGGCAGGCGAGCTATGAACATGAACAATAAATAAAAGATGATGTTTATAATACTTTAAAACATTACAACCTCCTGTAAAACCAGTTGTTCATCTGGTAATTTCCAAGAATGCTTGCAATCGAAATGTTTCTGCCTGAAACGATATATATCGAGCGTGCAACTATAAATCGATTACGCAGGCATTGATAAGCGAGATGACAAAATATGAATGTTTACATACTAATTATTTTCACGAGTGGTAATGTAATGCTGCGGTTGACGTGAATGTTTTTACAGCAGAATCGTGACACATTCATAGAAATTTTCTTAGTAATTTGTTGAATGTTTCTGATATACTTTAGGGGAGACCGGGACACATTTTCCATAGGGGCAGGTTTTCCAACTCCCTTTAGTTTCGAAACAAACTGCTAGATGGTACCACCGTTGATAATGTAGGAAGTAGTAACAAAGCACGCTTCATTTATGAAAGTTTCAGTGTTGTAGCAGCAGTCACAACATCGGCAGGGCCATTTTCGTCATTTTTGCAAACGTAAGTAAACTTTCACATTTGTATTGAAACTTCAAATAAACATACTAGCGTTAAACCTATTATTTTGACACTGCACGCACTAAAAGTGGATTTCTTTCTTCACGTAACTGTGCATTTGTTTTGTAAATAGCTTACACCGTTACTCATGGACGTAGTGTTATAGTTCCGAATATGGTGACAGGGCACGTTTTCCCAGAACATACGGGGCACATTTTCCTAATTGCTTTGAGTCTTAACGCCAAGTCTAAAGCAAATGAAAAGTGTGTACTGTGCACGAACTGCAAGAAATGGGCGCATGGAGACTGTACGAAAGGGAATGTTGCATTTTTTTGTTTGCTTACATGTCATTCACACAAGGAGTGTGAGTTTTGTTAAAAAATGTCTGTAGTTGTGAAATATTTGAGACACATATTTTGTAAAACCTTTCAGTAGCATTTATTTTTATTTAATGGGGTTACTTTTATTATCCTTCTTTTGTAATGTATTGTAAATGCATAATAAAAATACACATTCAGTGAATTCAAGATAATTATCTCTGTTTTACCATTTAAAGTATAGTTGGAAAACTTGCCCCTGTACATTTTACGTAAGCTGGAAAAGTTGCCCCGCATATGGGGCAAATTTTCCAACGCAACATGGTCAGACAAAATAATTTGTTGCCAAGAAGGATATTTACTATTTTAAAAAATATCTGTACAAGACTGTAGATAAAGGTATAGGAAATATAATGTTCCGCTGTTTACCTCAAAACCGATAAAAATAAAAAGTACAAAAATAAAAATGTAAAATGGTGGAAAACGTGCCCCGGTCTCCCCTATAT
The DNA here is from genome assembly GCA_026315105.1 of Locusta migratoria. Classification (NCBI taxonomy): domain Eukaryota; kingdom Metazoa; phylum Arthropoda; class Insecta; order Orthoptera; family Acrididae; genus Locusta; species Locusta migratoria. The sequence continues at coordinate 131,171,919 of CM048744.1, read as the reverse complement.
AGTAATGTAGTGTGGCATACGCGTTAGGTATCCATGCAGTATATATTTCTGAGATGAGCGAGGACAAAAGATCAACAATTTTATTTGTATAAATTAATGACAATTATAGATACCACTTTCATTGGATAATAAACCGCTGCAGAATATCTTCAGAAAAGTACTTCGAGAACGAGTCATTAAATGAGTGTGACAGTTTTACGTTTCCTTTGCATAGCTTTGACTATGAAGTCTTTTAAATCATAATAAGTAACAAAAAACTTCATCATCACTCAAGACTGTAGACACCAATAAAATGCGTTCACATGACCATGACTACGACTAAAACATACTTATTAAGTACGCATGGATAGCCACGTAATCGATTTAGAGTCGCACGGTCGATATGTATAGTTTCAGGCCGAGATATTTCGATTGCAAACATTCTTGGAAATTAGCGTTCGTCTTTAGTGAAGGAATTGCGCCCAACACAGTGGACCGTCCTCTCAGAAGTTACGGACGTCGGCGTCGGACTTGGCGGTGGCAGTTCCCTGCGGGGAGACGAGTACAAATGACTGCTCTCCTCTCCGGAACGCACGTCGACCCCGCGACACGTCCGCCCAAGTTTGCCGAACGCCGCCATTAGGAATCGCTTTCTGCACTAATAAGTTCCGGAAGGAAGGAAGGAGCGGGCGAGGCGGCTAGCTGTGTACCCAGGCCGCGGGGCAAGTTGGGCGATCGGAATGCCTGCCACTTCACATCGCCCATTCTAATTTCCTTCCATCCGACGGCTATGAGCATTTGAATTACAAATTTCGCTGTCATTGCCGTTCTAGCGGCCGCCTCTGGAAGTATTAAGTTTCGACACCGTGATTACCATACACATGAAGCTTGCTCTAAATTATTCAGAGATACGCTCGTCAGCCGCGCGCTGCCGCTCTCGTTCGATATGGCGTCAACGACCGCGGACGCGCCGAGCCACTGTACGGCGTAGGACGAATTTCGGTTGACCGATAGGGAAAAAAAATTTAATGAAATCGCTACTGTTTCTCTAGCGTCCCCCGGCAAAATGAGACTGTCGTAGAGGTGTGTCAGTTGTCGGTTGAAATCTGCCGGAACTGGCGAGCTGCGACCAGATCCATTTGGTAGTGTCCTGTGGACGCCAAATCCCGACAGGCGAGGTACCGCAGTGGTTTGCATACTGGAACCATAGCACCGAGCACAGCGGTTCACACCCCATCTCAGGCCTTCCGGATTTTGATTTTCCACGTCGAATTAAAGTCCAGGGAAAGGGAATAAAAACCAGGTTGCTTTCCATGGTTTGCGCTCCACGATTGTCATATGTTTCCAATACTCTGAGAATTGTCAGCTATCAGCCGATCTTTTTTAAAATTCTTTATTGGCAGCTAATGATTTCGGCCAGTAACTGGCCGTTATCAATGCATGTCTTTAACTGTTTATGTTATTAATGTGCAAAATCTCACACCACGCCAAGTATGACAACTGGACTTTTTGCAAAAATACTTGGCGTGGCGTGAGTTTTTCCTCATTAATGACATCTACAGTTAAAGACATGCATTGATAATGGCCAGTTACTGGCCGAAACCATGATCTGCCGATAAAGAATTTAAAAAAAAAGATCGACTGATAGCTGAAAATTCTCAGAGCATTGGAATAACAACCTTGCGGTTTGTTGATGACATAGTAATTCTGTCAGAGACAGCAGGGGTATTGGAAGAACAATTAAATGGAATCGACAGTGTCTTGAAAGGAAAGTATAAGATAAACATTAACAAGAGTAAAACGAGGGTAATGGAATGTACTGTCAGAAAATCAGGCGATGCTGAAGTAATTGAATTAGATAATGAGACGATTAAATATAGTAGATGAGTTTGTTATCTGGGTAGCAAGATAATTTCTGATGGCGGAATTATAGAGGATATAAAATGCAGAATGGATATGGGAATAAAAGCGTTTTTGAAGAAGCAAAATTTGTTGACATCCAATATTAATTTAAATGTTAGGAAGCCTTTTCTGAAAGTAATTGTCTAAAGTGTAGCACTGTATGGGACTGAAACGTACTTAGTCATAAAACGAAAACTGCACATGGAACATGACTGCATATCGGTTATTTCGGAAAAGAGCAGTATGGACTAACGTTACTACCTGTGTTCGAAAAATTCTGTAAAGTAAGTAGATGTCTTTCACGCAGAAAAAATAGCGAATGGCTATAACGAGAAAAGTCACATGGGGTCGCATAGACCAACAGGAGGGAAAGTGATATTGAGCGCTGTCGCATCATATATTGTCAACTTAATGAGTCAACTTTCGACCCGGTTAGTTAATGGAGGTAATTTTTCAGTTTCATTTTATAACACGGTCGCGCACGTGCGCTGTACGTGTGTGTGTGTGTGTGTGTGTGTGTGTGTGAGTGTGTGTGTGTCACACAAAGAATAAAACTTTCACGTATACTATACAGTCGTAATGGAACAGTCGCAGGTTGCTGTTCAACCTATCCTACACTTTATCACCTAGAATCTTGAAATGGACATCCTACAGCTTGTGGCCTCATAATTGACTTTTTCCCATCCCATTTTTTGCTACTAACACCTTGACTCTGATGACGGCAACTTGTTGATCTGTTGCGTAGGCAGAAAATATGCGTATAATGATATTTTACTCGTCAGATGACGAAACCCATGAATGAGAACACAAAAATTCTGATCTGCCGACAGACGGATGAGTTGTGTAACCTGACAACTTGGTTCTGCGTTGTTAACATCCACTTCATATTTAATACACATCACTATGACGATACGTGTATCCTGCTTTGCAACTGGCTGAGCCATTTCCCAACATTTAATTGATATTTGATATAAAGTACTAAACTCGCTGGAGAAATTAAGATTTTTTGTTTTAGGGCCCTCAGCGAGGTAACATGTAAATATGACATTTATACTGAATTATTCATTCTTGATATGCTGCTGCAACATTTTATTTTCTTCAGTACAGCTGTTTTCGGCATTATGCCTCAGTAAAGGTACGTATAACACCTGTCACTGTCAGAGATTCAAGTAATTTTCTATAACTAGAAAGTGATTACGTTTATAGTTTTGTATATCGTGTAAATGGCTAAATTAGCGTCAGATAATTTTGACGTTCATTTCATGACATTCATGAAATTGCATAGCAAATTACTCGAATTCATGACAATCACAGGTGCTATGTCAATTGACAATGGCATAACGGCGAAACAGATCTAGTGAAGAAAATAAAACTTTTGATCAGCAAAGGAAGAAATAAATCAGTATAAAATTTTTAACTATTCTATGACATTTTGAGACAAAATTCCATGTAAACACATATGCATATTATCCATATATTTATACTATAAATCGTCAAAAGAAACTACTGATTGACCGGAAAACGAAGCAACTCCACAAAATGTAGTGAAGAAAATATTATAGGAAAATATGCATCGTCTTATTTACGCACGCACAGATTAAATTGTTGCTAAAGTAGAAAGCGTTACACGGTATGCGCGTACTTCATACACACTTATATGAAATTAAACGGTTGGCAGAAAATATACCTATTACTTGAAATCACGAAACTTGCCACGCCTTAGATTAGAAATGATTAAAAAAAGTCAAAATTCAGGAACTAGTTGGCAACGCCTTATGCTGAGTAATTATAGTATCACAAACATCGTCGTACTGCTTTTGACAAACTTCACGTCGTCATAATGAAATACGGTTCTGTAGGATATGGTATTTGAGGAAATGTGCTGTTAAAAATTACAAAGAGTCCTTTGGATGCGAGGTCACGTGTATAATATCTAGTAAACTTCAAGTAAAATTGCTGTATTCAAATGTATTACGTTAAAATTGTTCAGAGCTGGATTGTGACAGTAAATTAAGTGTGCTAAAGGTGCATAATTGAAAATTCTATGATGTGTACGTATTACCTTTCACAAAACCGACACGACCGAGAAGCGCCAAATGTGCAACACAATACATTAATATGCACCAAGATCAAAACAGCTTCTTTTTACTCCATAACTGCGTTAGAGCAAACTTAATTCTTGCGACAATGCAAGTTGTACGACGTGGAACCACGAATTCAACTTCTGGACCTTTGTATTTTCGGCGTGTATAGAACATATTATTGCACTTTCTGCAGGTGAGCCTTTAAGGATGACCGGTTTCAAGATGAGCGCATCGGCAGTAAATGGAAGGATCGTTGTATATCGCTTCGGACGGCCTACTATCGAAATGTATCGAAGACGCGAGTATCGCAGTGTCGTATATCGAACACAGGAACGTCGCTGTGTCGTAAGAAACAAATGTTGGCGGACAAATGAAAACAGATATTCATTTCAAGGTTTATAAAGAAATTAAATAATTAATGCTGTTTGGGAACATACAAGAACCTGTCAACCATAGAGCAGGTATAGCATGTTTTATTTATTTTGGTATCTTCGGTTCATAAAGGTATAATCGTGGTCTACGCTGTTTCACTTAAGAAACTGATCTGTGGCGTAGCCTTAAGAAGGTTATATATATATAATGAATCTCCGGTTCAGAAAGATATTATCGTGGTCTAGGCTAAACAATTTTATCCTATATCATAAAGGCAACTGGTTTCGCCTACGCTTGCGAGTAAACAAACTGCGATAACATTCTGATGCTCGCATGTTCGATACAAATTGACACTACGCAACTTTCGATAGTCCGTCATTATCGATAGCAGGCCGTCCGAAGCGATATACAACGGTCCTTCCAAATTACCGCCTCGGCAGACTGTTTCGCTTTCGGCCGTATGGCATCACATACCAACACTTGTCGCCTCCAGTTACGCAGATATATTCCTATATCCATTCTTTAGGAGTGGAAACTTATCTGAACGTCCTTCTGATTTCTAAGTCCGAATGAGTTAGGCCTTGATTGTGTCAATGTTTCCGATCTCTGTGGCGCGCCATTTTTCAGTCTGTGTTCATACTGCAAGAAAAGTTTCTTGAAGGTCGAGGTTATCCATTTTATGAAGTGCAATACATACATCTCATAGAATATTGATCTCTACATCTACCGGGAACTCGCTATCTGTCGCCCTCCTGAAGAAACAATGTGAGCCATAATATCTTTCCTCCCGTAATTCTTAACAACACTTTGAAATGACCCTTACTAGAGATTGAACTTAAGATTGCACTCAAAGCGTGTCCTAAGTCATCATGACCTCCATCCAAAACAACAGCCAAAAGTGTGTTACAATCACATTTATCAATATTTATAATGTGGGTAATTTGGAAGAATCCGTGTACATCGAAGGAAACAGCATTGTGATCGATATATAGCCAACGTTCGATTCTTGCTCCACATTCGATATGACAAACGCGAAGCAGTTAATTTATATTCTATTTTTGAGTGCGTTGAATTTGTCACTTTTTTTGTACTTTTCCGACTCAATATGTGGTTGCCATTTGTAATACCGAAAGAAATAACGGTAATTTCCAAGAGTGGTAGCCGGCCGCTGTGGCCGAGGGGACTGAGGCGCTCCAGTCACGGTCTACACGGCCACTACGGTCGGGGGTTTGAATCCCCCTTCGGGCATGGATATTTGTACCGTCCTTAGTATTAGCTAGTTCGTAAGTAGTTTGTAAGTTTAGGGACTGGTAACCCCGTAGTTAAGTCCCATAAACTATAAAAAACATTTGAACATTTGAACAAGAGTGGTATAATATATCGAACTGCAACTGTAAACGATTTAGTGTTTCTGAACCGGATATTCGGGTGCTACGCGTCCTCACGTACTATAAAAGACTTCTTGTTTGACCTATAGCTAATCTTCTTAAGGCTACACTACAGATTACTTTCTTTTAAAGTGTATGTTGGGTTAGGTATAGGTTAAACAAGAAGTATTTTTAGTACGTGAGGGTGCGTAGCGCCCAAATCTCCAGTTCAGAAACACTCAATCGATTTGCAGTTGTACGATAGAGATATATCATTTCAGGTCGAGGTTCTTCGATTGCACGTATTCTTGGATATTACCGAAATATCGGCGTAACTGAAGACAGGGATACCACTCGTTAGCTTTAAACCATGATGTAATCACAATCTCGGAAAACACTTATGCGGGATAGTATCTAAATACTTATGTATTGTAGATAATAAATAATCTGTGGTTATCCTCGTAAATTACATATTACAACAGAATGCACCATACATGACATACCATCGTCTACAACTCAGCCACAACATAATTACTCACGCTACCTACAAATACGCACGTACACGACAACATGTCAGTGCCACGAGTAAAATCTAACGGGTGATATCCCAGTCTTCAGATTACCCAAAATTCCATAAAATCATCAACTGAAAAAACAACATCGCAAATAGCTATATAAATCAACTATTCCGCCATGCCAGTTTTCCGTCAGTGGTAACGAAGCGAGAGTCGAACGTTCGGTATATATCGATCACAATTCTGTTTCCTTTGATGTATACGGATTCATACAAAATGCCTACTTAAAACATTATCTTGGTACTCAAACCGTACTTTGCAAAAAGAAACTTGACAACGTCTCTCCTCGAATCGAAATTATTATTCATTAAGAAATCCCGAACAGTTCACATTTTTTTCGCAACGAATTGCATAATTCAATTCGTGATGGAGAGGCACGCAACAGAACTTGTGTATCGTTGCCAATTCCATTGCTTTCGGGCTTGTGGTGAAGTTCATTTGCACTCATGTGTACATCTACTAAGTGATAGAAAACTTCTTACCTGCGCCTTCCGAGGGCGTTAGGGCGAACAACAGCTCGGTGATTCATATTGTGCCCAGCCGAACGCTTTCTGGAAGCTGAATGTGGAATTCCTGTAATTTCTTCAGCTGCACGCGATACCAGGGTAGTCGTTAAAATAGCATTGTTAACACCGACGTTCTGCTCGTCGCGTCCATAACACGCTCTCTGATACGCTCTGCTCTGAACCAATCGTTGCCGCGGTAACTGTGCCTTTCCACCACAACAATGCCGATTCGTGTCCGACCTAAACCGTATACCCTTAGAAAATAGAACCGATTGTAAAACTGGGAAAGATACAGCGCGCTTGTTCTCTGACAAATTCTTGCCGCATCTATATGTGAGTTAACATACCGTACCATCAAAGCACAGGTGTGCTGATTGTGCTGTGGTGTATTGGAAGGTATCGTCATTGAATTACTGTAGTAGGACGCAATATAACATTTTCAGGTGCTAAAAGTAATGGCAGCTATTTCAATATGTTGAAAAATGCAACTTGATACAGATGAAGAGGAGGTCGCGGTGAAGTGGCCGAGCGCATTGAGGCGCTATGCTCCGATGCGCGAGACCGTTTCCCGTCGGGGGTTCGAATCCTCCCTCGGGCATGGATATTTGTGTTGTCTTTCGAATAAGGTAGTGTCTAACTAGTTTGTAAGTTTAGGGACTGATGACCCCGCAGTTAAGTCCCATAAGCTTAACTAACAACAACGGAGGAGACGGAAAAAACAGTCCCATAACGTTCCAATACTGCATTAGTAGTATGCTGCTTTATACGGCTGCGTCGTTTACACATCTACTACCGAGTGAAGTTTTAAATACAAGCGATCCACATGGTCTTCTCAATATAAGTTATACGAATATCTTTCTTGTTTTATTCTGCTTTAGGACAAATGGAGCAATATGATTTTAAAGTTAGATTGTACAAATGTGAAGCTAGATTACTTTTAAATCACTCTAAAAAGTACTTGTCATTTTCCTGGGGTAACTTTTCTCAGCCCACAATAATCATACACTAACAAGCGTTGGTTTGTTTTGAACGTTGTTTTAGTGGCTGCAAAAAGGTGCAACGAATATGACCATATAGTGTGATACGGTTTTGTAGAGAGTAATAGCGAACAACAGTTTAGTGCGTGTTGCATCGCGAGATTGACAACGTGAGCAGTAGCCGTATTGAGTGGTACGTTGCTGCGACACTCTGTTTTCACTTTGTCAATATTTATTCTCAATAGCGAATTTCCCACAGCTATAGTGTATTAGATATAGATGTCCTACCAAATGGTGAAATACGAAAATTTGTGTCGGGCCGGGACTAGAACCCGACACAAATATCTGTATTTCACCATTTGGTAGGACATCTATACCTAATACCCTATAGCTGTGGGAAATTCGCTAAAGCGAATAAATGTCGACTGTTTTTAACTTTCGAGATTGATTCTGTTTTTGTGTATGTAATCAACTAATATTTGATATTAGCTTCATGTGGAGCTTTTTAATAGTGGGGAATATACCTTTTTTTAAATGTTTGACTAGTACTAGTACTTTTTAATAGTGGGGAATATACCTTTTTTTAAATGTTTGACTAGTACTAGTACTCCCCTGGGAGGTTGGGAAAATAATGTCTTTGCTTTGCTATTGTTACTGTCTGGTTATTTCCGTCGTTCTAGCTGCATCTTAACAAGATGTCTTCGAAATCGCTATTGTCAGGCACGGACTTGCGACTCTTTTAATTCGTATTTGTTTCTTTCGATGTGGAGGTGAAAAAGTAGGGAACAGCATGTATCCCGTGTATCACCAAGTGGCACAATGTCTTGGAATAGCGTTGTAGACAGTGTAATGAATAGGAACTGCTTCAAAGCAGAATGATTGAGATACGTCACCCAAGTCGAGGAAAAAAAAAAAAAAAAAAAAAAAAAAAAAAAAAAAAAAAAAAAAAAAAAAAAAAAAAACCTTCCTCTGTAACGATACACTTAATTTTTTTTTGTTTTGTTTATCTTTGATCAGCCATGCTTATCGCCTTCGGTTCCCTCTGACTCACAATGCAACTAATTTGATTTCGTTCGTCATTTTTTACTTAAAAACAAGCGAGAAGACGGAACCGTGATAGTTTTTTTACTCACTCTCTGGTCTGTATCTAATTGGTGTAGACGTCTTTCATACCTGTATCCACTAATGTAAGTGATGCAAGTTGTTGTCAAAATATATTACTTAAATTTAAAATCATCCCCTCTCTCTGGCTTTTATTTAAATGAATCCCTCCACGTCAAATACTTATTTTATACTGTTTTCAGCTCCTCGACGTCCGTAATAGTTCAATGTTCAGACGCCATTACAATTGCTTCGCATTGTCTGCAAAATTTCAATCAATCAATCATCCTTATACTATACTTTGCTTGAATTTAGCACCTGCAGTCATTTCTTTTGTAATTTCATGAAGTCCGATCATTTTTTTTTAAATTTATTATTCTATCATTACCAGTAACTTCATGTTCTACCCACGGTCCCACAACAATGAATAGCGAAGTGAACAGTCTGAACATTGATCTACTACGGAAAGTATCTCCAACGTTCACATATTTAAAAAACAAAAGTTATTATTTCCAGCTTCTACAATACGAAGCGCAGGATCCGGCTAGATGCTTTCCGTAGGTCTTATAACGTGCTGTTGCTTGTATGGTGCCCGACTTTAATATGCAACCCGCGGTTTATTTGCTTTAATGTTCATTTTGTGGTGTACTTTAACTAACTTATTTCAAAATTCAAAAAATTCGGTACCATCAATTCCTTGCCCAAAAAATATAATCGCGGAATCTACTCTAACAATTATGGCATTATACGAAGCAAAGGCAACGTTATACCTCCAGGGCGTCCGAAAAAAATTCGATAATACTACATTGCGCGGAACAGGCCTTAATTTCGTCGTGAACGCATTCCGGCACCTCCTAGAGATGTATTTATTTACTTTTCTTTTCTTTAAACACGTCGGCACCGGATATTTAAAAAAGTAAACGTGTATTAATTCACAGCGTAGTTTCAAATGTCCAAATGTTTGTAGAACTTACGGGACTTAACTACGGGGTCATCAGTCCCTAAGCTTACAAACTACTTATGAACTAGCTAAGACTAAGGACGGCACAAATATCCATGCCCGATGGGGGATTCGAACCCCTGACCGCAGTGGCCGTGCAGACCGTGACTGGAGCGCCTCAATCCCCTCGGCCACCGCGGCCGGCCAGTGTAATTTCCCCAGTAAAGTAATCGTGACAATGTTCCGCCAACGTGATGGGGCATGGGGCGGGCTAGGGTAGGAATGTGTGTGTGTGTGTGTGTGTGTGTGTGTGCGCGTGTGTGCGTGTGCAAATCAACAGAATTTTAGAAGGGCACCGAAAGTCAGAACGATGACATCTGTCTCCTCAACAAGTACTCCATCGACGAATGGGCGCTGTTTTCTCACGAGTTCGGACGTCCGCCGCATAAAATGTCCGGGAGCACTCCCCGGCCTAGAGCCATAGCGCCGAGGCGAGGCGACGTCGACTTATTACAGCCTCTCAGGGCAATGATAAAAAATGCCCAGATCGACCATGGAGGCCTTCCCCGAAGAGGCGGGCGAGACACAATGGGGACACGAGGACCACCGCCCCCCCACCCCCCAGCCCATCGCAAGAAACGTCGCAGCGCCGGCGAAGCAAAACGCGGCGATGGAAGATTTATTGGCCTATGCCGGGACACGCGCGCCGAGATACACGCGGCACGTCTCGAAACTCGTCATTTTTCTCTCCGCCTCTCTCGCAAAGTTTCTCAGTCGCCGGCGACATTTGTCGTCAGCACTGCGGAAACGTCGCGAATATGCCAGATGCAGGGGCACTTCCCCTGAATTTCTGTAGGGGAGGGGGTATCCGCGCTGTTATGTCGTGATGGATGAGCTGAGCCGAAGCGCACGGCACGGCTCCCGAGATGAATGTGGCGGTCGCGTGGGCCAGCAGTACTCGACAACTAACTACCGATTCACTCACATGCTAGCGGGCTTCTAGTCGCGAGCCATTTGGCGGCAGTGGGGAGTGGGTAGATCCGGAACACGCACCGAACGCCGTATAGATCGCGCATCCCTCGTAATTCCGGTAAACAAGGCCACTCTTCTGGGATCTTATCATAGAACCTCTATTAACCCTTTCAGAAATGAGTTTTTTTCTATCAAGGAAATTATTTTTAATGCTGTAATACTCTTAAGTTAAATTTTCAATGATTATAGAAGCAAGATTTATGCAATTATATGCACCCATTTTCATACTACAACACTGTCTATACTGATTGATTGATTGATTGATTTTTCCAGGGAAGCCAAAACAGTCTTCGTCCAACCCGCCACTGCCCGCACCTAAACTAAGTTTATTGTGCAGTATCGCTCCCTGTATATCTAGAAAAGCCAACCAATGCCCTTGAACAGTACAATGAGTCCCTTTACCAGTTCTTTATTAGACACAATTTCGTCGGGTCTGGTTGTCCCAAATATTCTGTGCCTTTTATTCTCCAATGCAATGCATTCGAAGATTAGATGTGATGCAGTTTCATCACCGTCATGACAGATCCTACATTTAGGGTCCTCTTCTGTTATTCCCGTTGTATGTATGTGTTTTTTGAAATACCCATGGCCTGTCAGCAATCCAACCATGAGTCTAATCTCTCTCCTGTTCAGACCCAGGATTGCAGAGTTTCTTTTAAAAAATGGCTTTGGCCTCATTACCTTGTCATGTTTTTGTTGATGGACTTTGGTCCAATATTCTACGTGCTGTCTTCTGAGCCAGTTACGTAGCTCCAATTTGATCATTGCCTTGGTGTTTGTCAGGACAGTTTCCGATCCAATAAATGGAGTCTCTGCTCCCATCCTGGCTAATCTGTCCGCATGTTCCTTGCCACTGATCCTCGAGTGGCCAGGGACCCACAACAGGTTTACTCTATTGCTTTCCTCTAGCTCCACCAGAACCCTGTGACATTCTGCAACAATATTAGACCTTGTTGCAGGAGGTGCCAGTGATCTCAGGGCTGCCTGGCTGTCTGAATAGATCTGCTACGATCTTTGTAGCACCTACGCAAATTCTCCTCCACACACGCCCTGATGGCAGTGATTTCGGCCTGGAATACTGAGGCCAGTTTTCCTAGAGAGATGACGCCCTCCAGTCTTGGCTGCACCCCATATACCCCGGCCCCAACACCTTGGTCTGATTTTGACCCGTCAGTGAACCAACAATATCCCCCGTACGGTGTCGAACTATTTTTCTCCCACTGCTCCCTACTTCCAATTGTTGTAGTGAAAGGCTTGTTGAAGCAGTATGGGGCTATAATATAGTCGGCTGGCATTTCCCCAACCTCTGTGTATACTGAAAAACTAGGCTTTTTTTAAAGTACTACATTAATTAATTTTATAGTGCCAACTGTTGTACTAAATAAACTGATCGTTTAATAACTACATCGCAAAATAACAACTACTACTTTCAGTTGTACAGTGGAATACAAGTAACCCACAATATACGTGTTCTTTGAAGTTCGCTAACTGCTGCGCAGTGCAACACTCGCTTCTTACTATTTTTATAGTGATCTTAGAAAGGTGGCAGTAATTGTGCATGATGAAATGATTGTACACTTAGGTGTCGTATACATGTCTTTACCATTGAGAAAAAAATGCTTCTGAACCATCTTAGACATTGTAGAAGTTATGTACACATTTGTAGCCAGAGGGTCCGAAAGGGTTAATGGAAATAGAAACCAATGAGGGCCGTACTACAAGCGATAGGTTAGGCTGACAAATTCATCCTGCTGGTAAATAGCCGCACCCGCATAGATCTGGAACCGCCAATTCAAAGGGCCTTAGAATATTTGAAGAAGAAAGCTTGGAGTTAAACGTCCCGTTAACGGCGTGGTCTTTAGAGACGGAGCTTACGCTCGGAATGTTTGGGTAAGGATGTGGGAGGAAATCGGCCTTGCCATTTCGAAGGAAACATCCCCGCATTTGCCTGGTGTGATTTGGGAAAATCACGGAAAACCTCAATCTGGATGGCCGGAGGTGGATTTGAACCACCATCCTTCCGAATGCGAGTCCAGTGTGTTACCATTGCGCCACCTCGCTCGGTACGAATATTATTTACATGGAGCCAAAACAAAAAGCAACACTAGCCCCAAAAAAGTCAAATTATTTCCTCCTGAAGCGAGCGTGATCGAACAGCCCCATCTCATACATACACACACACACACACACACACACTATACATATATAAAGAGAAAGAGTGTGTGTAATAAAGCATGGCGCAAACTAACACTGTTGATTGTACACGATAATAGAAGCAAAATTGTCCCTCTAAACATATCGTTTGCGAGATAATTACAAATGTAAGGTACCAAGCCGCCACTGACGTTATTGTAACCATCGTCCTAGTTAGTACAAATTAATTTCTAATTTAGACCATTTGCTATCAGGTTTTACATCGCATTTAGTTCACATTTCACGTACAGGTTGCCTATTAAAGGAGGTGTTTGAAGTGCCTTCCTTGCACCTGGATGCAATTCTGTGCTCGTCCCTGCAATCATTTTCGAATGCTTTACAAAAAAAAAAAAAAAAAAAAAAAAAAAAAAAAAAAAAAAAAAAAAAAATAAAAAAAAAAAAAAAAATAAAAAAATAAAAAGAAAACCCTGTATCATATCGGAATTCTTGACAAGCGTGTACAACTCTCCGCTCCAGTTCTTCAACCATGTCAACGGGTGTGCTTTTGAGGTGACCCCAGACACAAAAATTCAAATAATTTAGATGATGTGATCTTGGAAGGCCAAGATAGGTACAGGTATGCCTCGACCTGTCCATCTTTGGCCGTACCCGAGCGTTGGATTCCGTCTGACAGCAGCAGCAGCAGTTTGTGCTGGAGCTCCATCATGCATGTACCACAAGGTTGCTGAAGGGGAACATCCTTCAGTCGCCTAGTGCAAGTCTTTTTCCTTGACTCCACTTCGGCGACATGCATGTCGATGATGGTGAAAATGATGATGGGTGCATAACACCAACCCAGTACATTGCCGGGAATCGAACTCGCGCCCCCTGAGTGGTTGTCAGCGACACTGTCGACTGAACTACGGGAGGAGGACTTACACACGATATGTGATCGGTAGAAAATAAAAATGTGGTGTAGCGTGGTTGGTGGACAGCTGGTTTTGAGTGGACAGCTTGGGGTATTACGTCTGTAAAGGGATATCTGTCTAAATGAGTACGCCCTGAGTGCAATTCATGCGTGAACAGAAATAGTGGGCCGAACCGTAATACGGTGCAGTTAGTTTGAGAGTATGGGAGCTTAAGATCGTGGAGAACGCTTAGAAGTAGCCGGCACGATGCATGAGATGTCAGCTCTCAAATAGTTGTGTGTCCCAACTCCAGTGAGTCATCGCTTGGCTGTGGGTTCCCTTGGCCGAGCGCCATACACAGTCCCGACGTGTTACTGGAAACAAGCTGAAAGATGTCTCACCTCGCGCTATCACTCTCCTCTAACACTTGTCTCTCGACTTACGGAATATTGGCTACACTTGCCACGTGTTCCTGTTATTACAGACTGTCAGTAGTCAAGTAGTCAAGAAAATGATTAAGCAAAGGTGATCGCGCAATTTTTTCTTGATTTTCAGAGATATTTCGATTTGTTGATAGTGTTTCTTTCCAGCTAAGAAATATACCGGATGATCAAAAAGTCAGCATAAATTTGAAAACTTAATAAATCACGGAATAATGTAGATAGACAGGTAACAATTGACACACATGCTTGGAATGACATAGGGTTTTATGAGAACCGAAAAAAAAAAGTTCAAAAAAATTTCCGACAGATGGCGCTTCATCTGATCCGAAAAGCAATAATTAGCGTACGAATTAAGATAAATCAAAGATGAAGTTCTTTACAGGGAATGCTCAATATGTTTATCATCATAGCTCAACAATAGCTGTAGTCAAGGAATAATGTTGTGAACAGTACTGCAAAGCATGTCCGGAGTTACGGTGAAGCATTGGCGTCGGATGTTGTCTTTCAGCATCCCTAGAGATGTCGGTCGATCACGATACACTTGCGACTTCAGGTAACCCCAAAGCCAATAATCACACGGACTGAGGTCTGGGGACCTGGGAGGCCAAACATGACGGAAGCGGCGGCTGAGCACACGATTATCACCAAACGGCGCGCGCAAGAGATCTTTCACGTGTCTAGCAATACTTTTTTTTTCTTTTATTCTAATAAAACCTCATGTGATTCCAAGCATGTGTGTCAATTTTTACCTCTCAATCTACATTATTCCATGATTTATTAAGTTTTCAAATTTATACTGACTTTTTTGATCACCCGGTATATCGGATAACATACAGCATCCACGTGGTAGGGGATAAAGAAAGCGAGGCAGAGCGTATGGTATCTGAGGATTTGAAGTTATTTGTGTAATTTGCTGCGGTGGATATCCATGCAACATTTGCGTTGCGGAGGATGGTTCGGATCAAGGGTTTGGAAGTTAGAAGGTTAGTGGCCGGATGTAAGTCCTAAGTTCGACCAGTTAATAATTTTGGTCTATAGAGTAATTTTTGTTGTGTGGTTATTAAATGAGGTTTCCATGTCAAATGCCTGTCGGTGGTGTCCTGCGATCTGGATAGGGCAGTGATAAACGGTAAGAAAGAAGTCATAATACCTTGACTTCTTGTCGGTGCTAATGTACCCAGATCGGAATTGCACATAGGCTACAACAACGCCCTCAAAGGGAAACTTTTTGATCGGCCCTTATAAGACGAGACAGGGACAACTAGCTAACCGTAGGTGACAAGTTGACATTACAAAACACATAGAAGGAGATTGCGTCTGGCGACAGTAGTATACTTTAAAGTCTCGACTGCATTGCACGCTAAATAACTCATTAAAGTTTAGTCCATTTATCGCCATTTCGCAGTCATAATTTGCTGTTCACATACGGTACCTTTACTGGTATATTTTTCTTAAAATTTTTATAGAAAAACATTAATTGTAATTTTACTAAACCAATGGAGCGCAAATTGAGGTATCAACCCAGCAAAATTGTAGGAGAGACGGTTTATTAATGAAATACCAAGAAAAACTGATATTAGCAGTTTAACACGAAGTGCATGTTATTAAAGTACTTTTTTCTCATCTGTATTTATCCACTTTATATTTCTGTTTTATTAACCGGTCTGTTTGTTATGTTCCTAACACGCATCTACGTTTGCAATGTTGTTTCCTAGAAACAGTATTACTTTTAATATACCAACTGTAATTACACAACTGACCCACACAAATGCACATGCACACGCACGCACACACTCACAGACACACACACACATGTATACACAGTAATTTGGCGCCAGATTGTATGCTTGCAGTTCTACGTAGTCATCGATTGACAGAGGTGTATTGCGTCATACAACAGATTCATGCTAGAGATTTGCACGTTACGTTGAACCCCATGTAGCATTATTCACTCAAAGATGACGAACAAATTTGGCTTCAAACAGAATCCTTTCTATAACTTCGTTTCCCATTCGGTATTAGAAGAACGATATTATCGTTGCTTGGGAGAAACCCCGCTTATGCAAAACTCCATTTTGGCGCTTTTCTCACACACACACAGGTTTCAGTTTGTTTGTGGATTCAAATGTGCCATAAAATACTCTACAGCTTGTTTACAGATAACAAGCTGTAAACTATATTACTGCTCATTTAAAGCAACAAATAAACTCTGTAGCCGCGATATATTAGCCGTGCGCACTGGGGCGCCGTGCTGCGGTGCGCGCGGACGTTCGTCGTCGGGGGTTCGAGACCCACCTAGGGCGTGGGTGTATGTGTTGTCCTTGGATTAGTTTACCTTAATTTAAATAGTTTCTAAGCTACGGACTAATAACTCAGTAGCTGAGTTCGATAGATTTACAAACATTTGAACCATTTAAATTCTGTCGATAACTTCATATAAGATATGTAAACAAATATAGGCCTACAGTTCAAATTGATATCTAAGAAAAAAATATTGTAGAACTAAAATTATTTAGACATTAAGTAAATGAACAGGTCAGTGATACACAACAAAAACTTTTAGAAAAGATATTTGTACATTGTCTACTCAATATGTGATAATTTTGCCTAATAGTTTATATAACACACACGATAAGTGTAATACGCAACAACAAGTTTCAGAAATCACATCTGTAAACCGACTGAAGATAACACGTAAGGGCTGAAATATGTCTGGGTGAAACACTAAAAAATTGTCTCTCTTATAAGGCCCAATTTGTGTTCTATTAATCCTAGAAAGCGCGGAAACAAGAAGGACTGTTACATATACATAATAGTGAAAGCGGCAATTACGAAGACAACATCAAAATTGCAGATAACTAACTTGGAAAATGAAGATATTCTAACAGCAAAAAAATGTAGAAAACCCGTAAATCTTCAATATGTAAATGAAGAAACGAATAAAAGCGCACTGAAAATGTTGAAACTGCAGTGAAACATGTCTGGGTAATGTGATAAAGGAACACAGTGTTTTGCGAAAGAGAGAGAAGCCCAATAAAAAATATCATATATGTTAAAAATTGATAATTTGCTTTGTTAAATAAATAATGTTATTTCTATGAAACCTTCTTCGTTGAAGGTACAAAACCCTAATTTTGCTGATTTTATAAGGTTCATGTTAGTCTCCCACAAATTTTAGGAACAATCCATTGTACTATAAATGCAAAAGTATACATCCAAATTCTAAAATTGACGAAGAACTATGTTGACATCACCGCGTCTGATCGATATACATCTTGCTAAAATCCATCATCTGTAGAACTTGTTGTATTAATCCTAGTAACTCAGTTAATGAACATGAAGCCCGTGACACATTGGACTGTCAAAAAATTAAAAACCATTACTTAAACTGCAAAAGATATTCAGGTTGTAGCTTGTGTAAGTGCAAATATGCTCAGGAGAGTGTACTGAAAAGCATTACATAAGCGTGTTTGTCATTTGAATATTTTAAATATAGCTAAATGTTCAAATGTTTGTAAATCCAAGGGACTTAACTGCTGTGGTATTCAGCTCCTAGGCTTACAAACTACTTAAACTGACTTTAACGTAAGTATAACACACACACAATCGCGCGCGCGGAAGGACTCGAACGTCCAACGGAGGGCAATCGCGCGCTCAGTATCAAAACGCCTTAGAGCGCTCGGCCACTCCATCGCGGCTTCAAAATAGCTATTAAAATTCATACATTTTTGGGCTAGGGTGTTCTTTCACATATGCGTGAAGAAATCATTATAAAACCATAGAACTGTAAAACTAGGATTTATGAAGTGGGTCACGGTCTGCACGGCCACTACGGTCGGGGGTTCGAATCCCCCCTCGGACATGGATATTTGTGCCGTCCTTAGTTGTAGCTAGTTCATAAGTAGTTTGTAAGTTTAGGGACTGATGACCCCCTAGTTAAGTCCCATAAACTCTACAAACATTTGAACATTTTTTGAAGTGGGAGCTGTATTCACAAGACAAATCAAAGAATGCTGATAGATCCGATTGGGAAAAACCTATGGATAAGTGCATTAGTTCCGCAGACTAGGGGCAGTCCATCCGGCTAGCGGAACTTTTGGTGGCCAGAGTTATTTGTCGGTGCTGCCAACCCTTAACGGCAGTTTCCGCTGTTTCTTGCAAGAAAGCATCCCCAACTTGACCCTCATATTTCGAGGAGAAAAAGCGCTAGTGCGAAATACCGGCACCAGAAATCGATCCCGAGTAAAAATTTGCGCCATAATTCTGCTGAGTCGCAGTTATGAGCTCCAGAAAGTACTGCTTCTAAATTTAAGCGCGCACCGGCTGTTTATCAATCTCTGTGCTCCGTTGTAGTGATATCTGGCGTCCCCTAGGAAAGTGTTATAGGGCACCTATTGTTCCTTATTTTTATATACGATTTTGGAAAGAATCTGAGTGCCTCCTTTAGACTGTTCGTACACGATGTTGTCATTTATCGGTTGGTAAAGTCACCAGAAGATCAAAAGCAACTGCAAAATAATTAAGATATCTGCATGGTGCAAAAATTGGCAACTGACACTTATTAATGAGAAGTGTGAGTCATCCATATGACCACTAAATGAAATAATTTAAACTTCAGTTGCACGATGAAGCTATCAAATCTACAGGCCATCAATTCAACTAAATACCTAGAAATAATAATTACTAACAACTTAAATTGGAAAGAAAATATTGTAGGGAAGGCAACCAAAGACTAGGTTTCATTGTCAGAACAATTACAACATGCGACAGTTCTACTAAAGAAACTGTCTTCACTACACTTGCACATCCTATTTTGGAATATTACTGCGTATTATGCGATCCACATCAGGTGGAACTGATGGCCGAGTTAGAGAAAATTAAGAGAAGGGCAGCTCGTCTTGTATTATCGCGATATAGGGAAGAGTGTGTCACGGAAATGATGCACGACTTGGGGTGGAGATTATTAAAAGAAAAGCGTTATTTCTTGTGGCGAGATCTATTTGCGAAACTTCTTTCAAATGTTCAAATGTTTGTTAAGCTTATGGGACTTAACTACGGGGTCATCAGTCCCTAAACTTACAAACTACTTATCAACTACCTTATACTAAGGACGGTATAAATATCCATGCCCAAGGGGGGATTCAAACCCCCTACCGTAGTGGTCGTGCAGACCGTGACTGGAGCTCCTCAGTCCCTTCGGCCGCCGCGGCCGGCTAAACTTCTTTCATCAAATTTGTCTTCAGAATGGGAACATATATTGTGAGCACTACCTACATAGGGAGACATGATCGTCATAATAAAATAAAAGGAATCAGATCGAGAAAGAATCTATAAAAAAATATTATGAAAATGGTTCGTTGATACCTATGCCTTGCACTTCAATGTGACTTTCAGAGTATCCATGTAGATGTAGTCAGCTAAAACCCCAGTACGAAATACTGGTAAGGACCCCCACAATAACGAGCAATACTCCTACTACTGGTCAAAAGAATATTTTGTATACTACTTCCTTTCCTGGTGGACTATACTTCATGAGGATTATTACAACGAATCTCATTCTGCCATCTGCCTTACATTCGATTGATTTTGTATATTTGTTCCTGTTCAGATCACTTCGCTTCGCAGTTATTATTTGCAAGTACTACCCGTTCAATTCAGTAAACGTGCCGTTTAGGCTGAGGGCGCTGTGAACTGTTGACGTGTTCTGCTATTGGTTGTTTGGAATGACGCAAGAACGATATAACTATGCGCACTTAAAATGTAACACGGTTCCTGAACTGAATTTGGTATACGTGCGGTACTTAAACAAATGTACAGTCTCTTAACTAATTTTCTAAAAGAAAAAAACTGGAAATGGACAGTAAGAATAGAAAACTGTTATTTTACTGTCTAAAGTTGCAGCAGCGAGTTTACAAAACAACGGCACATTTTAATATATTCTTCAGTGGGAAAGTGTATTAAAAAAAAAAAAAAAAAAAAAAAAAAAAAAAAAAAAAAAAAAATGGAAAAAGGAAATTATGTTGTTACTATCGATTGACTGAAGCGAACGCGTAATAGGTATTGTAAAGTAGCTGATTAATACATTCATAGTTAGAAGATTATTCTACGCTAAAACGTATCAATCAAAAATGAAATAGACATTTTAGTGTATGTTGTAAAAACTAACAGAAAGAAGACCTCCCTGGCAGGATTAACGTTTTGAAACCATGCATTAAAAGCTGGTGTTGGATTGTTATTCAACCGGAGAAGACCTCACTTATGAGCAGTCGACGAAAATTGAACATTATTTATTATAAATTTTCCTTCTGAACGTACTCTTTGATTACGTAACTCTTGCGAGATGCCTACCCATTTCGGCACATGCTACGAATACATAGCTCCAATATCACATGAACGTGACTTACAATGTAGAGGCCTTGAGCATCCATCGCGAACTTTCGAGTTTTGTGTCACAACTTCGGCCTCATCTGGCCGAAAACAGTTCCAGGTTCTGTAGTCGGCAGTTATAAATTGGACGGGTTATAAATGCATTTAGTGTTGGTACTACGATCGCACAGTAATATAATAAAGGATCTTTTCTTCTACACTTTCGAAGTGCGTTAAATTTGTTTATGTAGAGGGTCAGCTTTAGCTTCCTGTACAAAACGAGAAGGTGGAGTGGCCGAGGCACTAAGGCGCCTTGCTGCGGAGCGCCCGGTTTCTCGCCGTCGGGGGTTCGAGTTCTCCCTCGGGCATGTGTGTATGTGTTGTCCTTAGGTTAGTTTAAGTAGATTGTAAGCTTATGGACTGATAACCGCAGTAGTTGAGCACCTTAAATTTACAAACACTTGACCGCTTCTCCTGTATAAAACGTTTGCTCAGAACATCGATATTACTTTGAAGTATTGCCAAAATAGTTGGACTGCAGCTAAGGAGCAATACTACATACCTTCACCCTGACTGGAAAAGGGTCTCTGAATCCTGGCTGTGTTGCCCGATCTACCGTTATGACATCGTTCACCGAACTTTCTCAGAGTTTGTGTAAGTCTAAATTTTCGCCGCGGTGGAGTAGTCGAACGGTCTAGGCGCCTCGCTGAGGAGCGCGCGGTGCTCTCCGTTGGAGTTTCGAGTTCCTGGGGCATGGGTGTGTGTGTTATCCTTAGGTTAGTTTAACTTAGTTTAAGTGATTTGTAAGCTACTGACTGATGACCACGCTGTTTGGTCCGATAGATTTAAAAACATTTGAACATTTTTTTTTTTTTTTTTTTTTTTTTTTTCGTAGACCGCTCCACTCGCACCATCAACAGAACAGGCTCTGCTAGAGGTAAAGTACACCTTTCATATCGCTAGTAACGTGTTCTACACAACGCTGGTCACGGACTGTAATAGGTGGAAACATGTAACACTTTTGTATCGGTTGCGAAGGAATAGCTATTTAAGTTCCAACCCTGGTAGATGACCTCGTACGTAGACCCATCTAATATATCTGCCTAGCGAAGTTGCACTATCACGTTTCAAAAGACGACTGGGATAGCTGATAGTGCAACATCGTTAGGCAGGCATAAAAGATGAGTCTAAGTACGAAGTCGTCTATATCGCTCCTGTAATCAACGAAGCAGGGGTCTGAAGACGATTACAATAATTTACGGAAACTAGTAATAAATTGCAACTTCCTGGCTTATTAAAAATGTGTTCCGGAATCGGAACTCGAAACTGGGACCTTTGCCGTTCGTGGGCAAGCGCTCCACCGACTGAACTATCCTGACACGACTCACGATCACGACTCACGATCCCGCCTCACAGCTTTACTTCCGCCAGTACCTCGCCTCCTACTTTCCAAACTTCACAGAAGCTCTCCTGCGGAACATGCAAGAGTAGCACTCCTGGAAGAAAGATATGGTGGAGACCTGGCTTAGCCACAGCCTAAGGAATGTTTGCAGAATGAAACTTTTCACTCTGCAGCAGAGTGTGCGCTGATATGAAACTTCCTGGCAGATGTCTGTGCCATGTCTCCATCATATCCTTTCTTCCAGGAGTACCTGTCTTGCATGTTACACAGGAAAACTTCTGTGGAGTTTGGAAAGTGGGAGGCGAGGTACTGGCGGAAGTAAGGTTGTGAGGCGGGATCGTGAGTCTTGTCGGAATAGCTCAGTCGGTGGAGCGCTTGCCCACGAACGGCAAAGGTCCCAGGTTCGAGTCCCGATTCCGGCACACATTTTTAATAAGCCAGGAAGTTTCAATTTATTACTAGTTTCCTTAAATCATTGTAATCGTCTTCAGACCCCTGCTTCGTTGATTACAGGAGCGATATAGACGACTTCGTACTTAGACTCATCTTTTATGCCTGCCTTTTATGCCCGAGTCGTGTCGGGATAGCTCAGTCGGTGGCGCGCTTGCGGCGAAAGGCAAAGGTCCTAGGTTCGAGTCCCGGTTCCGGCACACAATTTTACTCTGTCAGGAAGTTTCATATTAGCGCACACTCCGCTGCAGAGTGGATAGTTTCATTCTAGTAATAAATTACTTACAATATTAACCGCCAAACATGTGTGCTGGTCTATTTATAAATAATTTTGCAGCCGTTTCCCAGTCGTCTCAGGCAAGACGTACGTACAGATACTTCTGATACTTCAGTATCGGCGAAGTAGATATTTCGCGTGTCATTTTGATCGCAGCAGCACGAGACTAAAGTCGTATGTTCGCCTCCGACGCTGGGTATGGAGCGTGGTAGCGGCTGCAAGGTTAGCGCGCACTGGGGGCTCATCTGGCACAAGACGAGGGCTGGGATGCTGCCGCCCCTCCGGCCTCACCCCCTTTGAGGGGTGCAGCGGGATAATATATCAATCAGGGTGACGTGGCGCGGCCCGTCTCATTAGGGCGCCACGCACTCGCAGCCCGCCACAATCGATAGTCGATATGTAGGTCGACATCGGCGGCGTGTCTGTCGCGGCCGCTGACAAACGCCCGCCTGTAATTCGATGACGCGGCGCGACTAGCTGCGCGCCGATTAAAACGGATTTATGGTTCGCACCTGGCGATTGCGAGAGGTCGAGTTAAGGGAAGGTCGACGTGTCGCGGTCGATAGTTCTGCCGGTGTACGAGAGGTGAAGCGCAGCTACGAGCTAACAAACCAGAGCTTCAGGCCTGTTTATCTCGGTTTGTGGCGAGTCTTCGGTATTTTTTAGAGCAATGGCTCCCAAACCATGCGGCATGATCGATGGTAGAGACTGGAAACCGAGATTATAATTACAGTGATCTTCAGAGGTTTCAATGGTCATTAGACAAGTTCAGACAGTGCAGAATGAAATGATAGTTGGCATAGCAAGTCAGTATGGAGTAGCACTCACAAGTGAATCATCCATTTTATTATGTCTAAACCCTCCCCCAGTCACTCGCCAACGTTGTTACGTATTTATATAGGGCAGTGTTTTTCAACCTATGAGTTGCGACCCACAGGGGGATCAAAATGTTCACATGTTTGTTATGCTTATGGGACTTAACTACGGGGTCATCAGTCCCTAAACTTACAAACTACTTATGAACTAGCTAATACTAAAGACGGCACAAACATCCATGCCCGAAGGGAGATTCGAACCCCCGACCGTAGCGGCCGTGCAGTCTGTGACGGCTCGGCCACTGCGGCCGGCACAGGGGGATCGCAAAGTCGTGGTCAGAGGTTAGTTTTTGCAGATAGAGGTGCTCTACTTGCACAAAAAAAAAAAAAAAAAAAAAAAAAAAAAAAAAAAAAAAAAAAAAATAAAATAAATAAATAAATAAATAAATAAAATAAAATAAAATAAAATAAAAAAAAGAACCGTGGTTGTCTGAATACTAGCGGTTCCGTAATGCTAAACCATATGCCTTAGAAAAGTGAAATATTTCAAAATTACGAGTTTCCTTGGAGGAAGGAAGGAAGTAGGAAGCTTAGGGTTTGACGTCCAGTCGACAGCTTGGTTATTAGAGACGGAGCTTACGCTCGGAGTTTTGGCTGAGGATGGGGAAGGAAAACGGCCGTGCCCTTTGAAAGGAATCATCCCAGCATTTGCCTGGAGTGATTAGGGAAATTACGGAAAACCTAAATCTGAATGGCCGGAAGTGGATTAAAACCACCATCCTCCCGAATGCGAATTCAGTGCGTTGCCACGCTGCCACCTCGCTCGGTGCTATTTCTTGTTGGTCATAAAGTCTCAGATGAATAGAACAAAGATCGTTTTATAATAAGTACACCGTCTCGACAATGAGTAAACGAATCGCCGGTAAACTGTTTACAGGTACGAAACGATAGCTAAATTTACGAGCCGGCCGCGGTGGCGGAGGAGACTGAGGCACTTCAGTCACGGTCTGCACGGCCACTACGGTCGGGGGTTCTAATCCCCCCTCGGACATGGATATTTGTGCCGTCCTTAGTTAGTTCATAAGTAGTTTGTAAGTTTAGGGACTGGTGACCCCGTAGTTAAGTCCCATAAGCTCTACAAACATTTGAACATTATTGAGAAATTAGATTGTTTGCAAATGGCACTACAGTGGGACATTGCTGAACAAGCATAATTTGCTTCTGAGCTTTACCTGCAATGTGAAACCTTGTTACAGAAAATATCTTTTTCCACATTATTAATCGACATATAACCGTGGGCTATCCGTGACTGTACCTTATAGGTTAGAGATATAATATGATAATAATAAGCCGTCTTCTGTCACAATGATTTCATTGTCCGACTCGTTTCGGAACTAGCACTCCAGTTTCGAGGACTTCATATTTTGTGTCAAATGCTTCAGTTTTACCTGCATTTTTGACATAAAATTATCTCCGTTTCGGTGTGCAATTTCCCACATTTTATTGCCCACAACTTAGCATGTTCTGGTGGTACTACATGCATATAAAATGTGTGCAATTGCTGAAGTTTTTTTACTGATACAGGATATAATTTTATGTCTACAAATCCAGGTGAAAAACTGAAGCAGATGCAACACAAAATATTTTAATAAAGTTCAAGAAAATGGAGTTTTAGCTCCGAAACGCGTCGGACAATAAAAACATTGTGCCTGAAGACGGTTTATTATCACCGTAATATATCCCTAACCTTTATATTTTTCTGTCGAAATTCATCTACAATAGGAATTGTTCCATTCAGAAAAATGGACTAAAATACACCGTATAATGTACTATACTGTTCTTATTGTTTTTCTTTTTAATTTTTACAATAAAGTTGTATCAACAGCAAAAAATTAAAATTTTTCTTGAGAATTTTTGAAAATTGCGTCGATTTGCATTGGCTGTTTGTTATTTGTATTCTGAACTTCGCGTACCATAAATATTTAAGAAATTCTAAAACGCGATTCCCATGTGGTCTCCTTTTGAGTTCAGAAGACCTTTATGTGGATTGCGATTGAAGAAGTGATTCCGATTCTCTTAAATACGGCCGTCCCCGTGGAAAGAGTGCCGAGTATTTTGTCCATCTCAGCAGCTTTGTTTTATATCAGAAAGTATCGCTCTTGCGAAAAACAGCTAGCCCTTTATTCACATGAAGTGTTAAGTGTCATCGACAAGGGATCTCAAATCGATTCCATATTTCTGGATTTCCGGACGGCTTTTGACACTGTACCCCAAAAGCGGCTTCTAATGAAATTGCATGCTTTTGGAATATCTCCCCAATTGTGCGATTGCATTCACGATTTCCTATCAGAAAGGACACAGTTCCTAGTAATTGACGGTAAGTCATCGAGTAAAACAGAAGTGATATCTGGCGTTCCACAGGGAAGCGTTATAGGTACCCTACTCCTCCATGTGTTTATAAACGATTTAGGAGACAATCTGAATAGCTCCCTTAGACTGTTCTCGGATGACGCTGTCGTTTATCGGTAAGTGAAGTCATCAGAGGATCAAAAGCAACTGCAAAGCGATTTAGACAAAATTTATATAGTGCGAAAATTGGTAATTGACACTAAATAAAGAGAAGTGTGAAGTAATACACATGACCACTAAAAGAAATCCTCTGAACTTCAACTACGCGAAAAATCAGTCAAACCTTAAGGTCGTAGATTCTACCAAATACCTAAGAGTTACAATTACGAACAACTTAGACTGGAGAGAACACATAGAAAATATTGTGGGGAAGGCGAACCAAAGGTTACGTTTCATTGGCAGAACGCTTCGCAGATGCACCAGCTCCACCAAAGAGACTGCCTACATTACACTTGTGCGTCCTCTCCTGGAGTACTGTTGCCCCTTGTGGGACCCTCACCAGCTGGGACTGACGGAAGACATTGAGAAGGTTCAGAGAAGGGCAACTCCTTTTGTTTTATCACGTTACGGGGGGGGGGGGAGCGTCACGGAAATGTTGCCCGAATTGGGGTGGAAATAATTAAAAGAAAAACGTTATTGATTGCGGCGTGATCTGTTTCCGAAATTTCTATCACCGAGTTTTACTTCTGAATGTGAAAATATTTTGCTAGCACCCACCTACTTAGGGAGACATGACCATCCCAATAAAATAAGAGAAATCAGATCGAAAACGGAACGGTTTAGGTGTTCTTTCTTCCCGCGCGCTATTGTAGGATGGAACGGTAGAGAAAAGTGATTAATGAACCCTCTGCCAGGCACTTAAATGTGATTTGCAGAGTATATATGCAGATGTAGAAAGGAATGTTGGAGTGACAAAGAACGGAAGGTGGAAATGGACAAGTGAGTGTAGGAGATTAAGAGAAAGAGGGGAGTAGATAAGATTACAGAAAGCTAAAAAGCAGTCAACAATCCGAAGATTGGTTTTAACACCACAGTGCTTTACTAGGCATGGTCCTGTTTGGAGGTGGTATGCCGTTGCCTTCCTCCGACCTTCGAACTGACTTACCCAGTAAGTTATAGGGGGACCTACAGTTTAACGTGTGTTCCGAACCACGGTGCTACTCGGTATTTTTCGCATGAGCAATACTGTCAGAGGTGAAAGAAGTGTAAAGTGACAGATAAAAATCCTAGGACCTGGCGGGGATCGAACCCGCGACCTGGGGATTTGTTGTTACTACGGAGGAAATAATGGACAAGGAAAAGAAAGAGATAAAGGAGGAGATGAACAGAGGGGAGGGGAGATGGTTTGAGAGGGGGTGAAGAGGAGATGAACAGAGGGGAGGGATGATGACACTGGCACAGGGCGGAAGGAGGTAATGGTGGACAGATGGGAAAAGGAGATAAGCAATGAGGATGAGAGTGGAGTAGGTTGACAGAAATGGAGGAGGAAATGATGTACAAGTAAATGGAATAGATAAAGAAATGTGATTTTCAGAGTTTTTATGTAGATGTAGATATTAGGTTAAATGAGACAGGAACCTAGTCTAGCAGGTCGATGTTTCCGGCCCTAGTCAGCACTTTTCCAAACAGCACCTCTGAAGTGGTATTTCAAATACTGGATTTGCGCTTTCATTTTCCTTTCCTTCCAAAGTCCCACTTCTCCGGCGTACGAAGCCCGTAATTAAAGCTGCGATTGTACAGCCCGGCGAAACATCTGTCGGTTAATCGAATCCTTACGAGGCAAAACGGCCGCGCATTACGCTGGTTCTGGCTTTTGCGCCACTGTAGTCCCGCGCAGCCCTCGTCCGCGAAGTGATACGTGGCGCACATATGCGCGGGCGGTAAGCTGGCGAGATTAAGAGCGAACTCATTAGCCGCGGGGGCGGCGTCGCCCAGCCGCTGACCCGGGGGCGGAAGAGGCGGCGTCGGGGGCGGCGGCGGCGCCGGCCCCTCAAGCAGATTACCGCTGCAGGCCACTGAAGCCCCGCTATCGCAATTTCCTGGCCAATGGCAGAGCTGCTGGGCGCGCTAAGAGGAAGGCAATTAAGCGAGCAGAAAGAGGCTGGCCGGCACAAAGCGAGCAACCGATAAGCCGGGATACGGCGTCCTCTTAGACGATTTCATTAGCACAGCCGACGGGCGGTAGCATCAGATGCCGGCGCCAGATAGCCCGACAGAATAATCACTACGCGCCTCTGTCTGCACCGCTGCCTCCGCGCCGATTGCGTCGGCTAGCGGGTAAGTGAAAGGTGGCTAATCTCGCCTCCTGTACACGTATAAATCCTTTGTACATGGTGAGCAATGTAAAATTCGGACGAAAATATATTACAGAAGAAGAAGACGAATATACGGGGTGCAGGATGATATGGCTTGAAGGAGATTAAGAAGGAGTGTAACAGAAAGTGGAGAGAGAGTGATAGTAATGAGGAGTGGCAGGAGGAAATGATAGACAAGTTGAAGGAGGAGATGTATGTGTGAGAGGGAGAATAAGTGAGTGGGTGAGTGAGTGAGTGAGTGAGTGATAGAGACAGTGAGTGAGTGAGTGATAGAGCGAGTAAGAGAGTGAGTGGGTGAGTGAGTGTGAGTGTATTGAAGGAAAGTGGGGAAGAAATGATGGTCACTGAGAGGTGAAGACGAAGGAGATGAGTAACAGAAAGATGAGGACGGATGACATTGAGGAAGAGTGGAAAGAGGAAATTGTAGATAAGTGGTTAGCCGTGTTTCGCCTTCCTGTACACGTATCGTTCCTTTGTATGTGGCGAGCAAAGTAAAACTCAGACAAAAAATATATTACAGAAGGAGACGAATATAGGGGGTTCAGAGGATATGGTTTGAGGGAGATTAAGAAGGAGAGTAACAGAAAGTGGAGAGAGGGTGATAGTAATGAAGAGTGGAAGGAGGAAATGACAGACAAATTGGAGGAGATGAGAACAGTGTATGTGTGTGTCAGAGAGAGAATGAGTGTGTGAGTGAGTGAGTGATAGAGAGAGTGAATGAGTGAGTGAGTGAGTGAGTGATAGAGCTTAAGTAAGAGAGTGAGTGGGAGTGAATTGAAAGAAAGTGGGGAGGAAATTGTGGTCACTGAAAGGCGGAGATGAAGGAGAAGAGTAACAGAAAGAGGAGGATGGATGACATTGACGAAGAGGGGAATGAGGAAATTGTAGATAAGTGGGAGGAAGAAATGAGGGCAGTATGTGTGTGTGTGTGTGTGAGAGAGAGAGAGAGAGAGAGAGAGAGAGAGAGAGAGAGAGAGAGAGAGAGAGAGAGAGACAGAGAGAGAGATAGTGAGTAAAGGGGTAGTGGATTGAAAGAAAGTAGGTAGGAAATGATGGTCACTCAGAGGCGGAGATGATGGAGAAGAAAAACGTAAAGAGGAGGATGGATGACATTAACGAAAAGTCGAAACAGGAAATTGTAGGTAAGTGGGAGGAAGAGATGAGGGTAGTGTGTGTTTGTGTGCGTCTGTGTGTGACAGAGAGAGTAAGAGAGTGAGTGACTGACAAGGAAAGTACTTGGGTTCGAACAAACACATACACACCAAAATCGTTTGAGAGATAATGTAAAGGTCCCTTAGACGATCTCATTAGCACAGCCGACGGGCGGTAGCATCAGATGCCGGCGCCAGATAGCTCTACAGAATAATCACTACGCGCCTCTGTCTGCACCGCTGCCTCCGCGCCGATTGCGTCGGCTAGCGGGTAAGTGAAAGGTGGTTGTGTCTCGCCTTCCTGTACACGTATCGCTCCTTTGTACATGGCGAGCACAGTAAAACTCAGAGAAAAAATATATTACGGAAGAAGGAGGCGAATATAGGGGGCACAGGAGGATATTGTTTGAGGGAGATTAAGAAGGAGTGTAACAGAAAGTGGAGAGAGGATTACAGTAATGAAAAGTGGCAGGAGGAAATCAAAGATAACTTTGAGGAGGAGTGAGAACAGTGTATGTGTGTGTGAGAGAGAGAGAATGAGTGAGTGAGTGAGATAGTGATAGAGAGTGAGTGAGTGATAGAGCGAGTAAGAGAGTGAGTGGGTGAGTGAGTGGGAGTGTATTGAAAGAAAGTGGGGAGGAAATGATGGTCACTCAGAAGCGGAGATGAAGGAGAAAAATAACAGGAAGAAGAGGACGGATGCCATTGAAGAAGAGTGGAAAGAGGAAATTGTAGATAAGTTGGAGGAAGATATGAGGGCAGTGTGTGTGTGTGACAGAGAGAGAGAGAGAGAGAGAGAGAGAGAGAGAGAGAGAGAGAGAGAGACTGACAAGGAAAGTACTTGGGCTCGAACAAACACATATACACCAAAATCGTTTAAGAGATAATGTAAAGGTACCTTAGTGCACTAGTGATACTCCCGCATCTGCAAAACTCTGCAGTCGTCCGTTAGAGGCTTCTGCGTGTACATTGCCACACTGCACTTTAACCTGTCGGTTCGGCAGTAGGGACGGTGCAGTGTGCCTCCGAAGCTGCGTTTTGTGACGTTATTTGTGTGGTGAAGAGTCAGATGGGGCGGCGATTGGTAATCAATCAAAATGTTCAAATGTTTGTAAGTCTATCGGACCAAACTGCGTGGTCATCAGTCCGTAGCTTACAAACTACTTAAACCTAGATAAACTAACCTAAGGAAAACACACACACCCATGCCCCAGGGAGCACTCGAACCTCCACGGCGAGCAACCGCGCGCTCCGCAGCGAAACGCTTAAGACCGCTCGGCTACTCCACCGCGGCGGTAATCAATCCTGCTAATGTATTGCGATTGGTTGACATGAAGTTACGAATAACCCTTCTTCGTGAAGATGGTATTAGTGTAGAAGATGAATCATTCTGATGCTTTCTCGAATCTGTTATGGTACAGAAATATGAGCATTAGTTAGATACTGTTGTAACACTAACACATAATTATGGTAGTAGGGATGATAATGACGAACAACTCATTGCAAGCGGTAGTGCTAGAGCAAGTGCGGGAAGAGGCGATGGAAGCAGTGGCAGTAAATACCAACAGTCTTCCGAGAAGAAGGTTAAAGTTGCAGCTATCATCACGGCTTTTGATGACAGTACGCTACAGAACATCTACGATGCATAAGTCATAGCTAAGGTATCTGCATTACGTATGACGTCTACAATTACATCTACAGTGCTATCTAGAGCATGATTGCAAAGTTTTGCATAAAACTCAAACAGGCATTAAGGGGCCGTCGATTTGACTCGGACGAAGCAGTGAAGTAAGCGGTGCATTCCTGTCTCGCAGCTCAACCGAAAACCTTCTTTAATGAGGGCATAAGGAAGCTTGTAGAGCGATGGACGAAGTGCATTGAAAAGCAAGGAGACTATGTCGAAAAATGATGATGTTCTTGTAAGTTTTGTATTTTATTACAATAAAATTTTATAATGAATTTGCGGAAAATAGTTGACTTACCCTCGTACTCCACGCAAAATAGAACGGGAATACTTTCTCTTATTTATTTACTTTATTTTTATAATGTTCTGGCACTTATCGTCATTTCATTTTTGGTTGTCAATACGATGCTGGTAAGTCTGAATTACAAACAATTAATTCTGAGTAATGACGATAAGTGCCAGAACATTATAAAAATAAGTAAATAAATAAGAGAAAGTATTCCCGTTCTATTTTGCGTGGAGTGGTACAACAACCTTGTTGTTGTGGTTGTTGTTGTTTTTGTTGTGTGTTGGAATGCGGTCTTAGAAAATCAGGCGATGCTGAAGGAATTAGATTAGGTAACGAAATAGTGAAGGTGGTAGTTGAGTTTTGTTACTTGGGTAGTAAAATAACATGCGATGGTCGCAGTATAGAGGATATAAAATTCAGAATGGCAATGGGAAGAAAAGCATTCTTGAAAAAGAGAAATTTGCTAACATCGAATATTAATTTAAGTGTAAGGAAGTCTTTACTGAAGGCATTTGTGTGGAGTGTTGCTTTGTACGTGAGTGAAACATGGACGACAGGCAGTGCGGACAGGAAGAGAATAGAGGCTTTTGAAATGTGGTGCTACAGAAGAATGCTGAAGATTAGGTGGGTAGATCGCATAACTAATGAAGAGGCACTGAACAGAATTGGTGAGAAAAGGAATTTTTGGCATACCCTGACGAAAAGAAGGGATCGCTTGGTAGGACACATTCTTAGATATCGAGGAATCGTAAATTTAGCATTGAGAGAAGTGTGTGGGGTAAAAATCGCAGAGGGAGACCAAGAGACGTGTATTGTAAGCAGATTAAAGTGGATGTGGGTTGCCGTTCTTATGAGGAGATGAAAAGGCTTGCTCAGGATAGAGTAGGGTGGAGAGCTGCATCAAACCAGTCTCCGGTCTGAAGACCATAACATAACAACAACTCTTTCAAATTATCTCTGTTCATTACGGCACTAATCTTCTGATACAGAAAAGTATTCTGGAGACGCGAAGATGGAGATCTTGTAATGTAGAAAGCCTCAGACGCCATGTGCATGCTGAATGCGTTGGAGGTGCACTCCAGGAGAAAGGTATCTGGAGCTGGAGTCAGTCGCGCCGCCCGCCGGCGCTGGAGCGGCTGCCGTTGGGTCCAGCGGTCCAGTCTCGCCTGGAGTCAAGTTCTCGTCTGCTGACTGGAAGCGAGCTGATGGCTCCGGACGCTACCGGGCCGCCGGAACAACGTCGCCGCCTCACCATGGAGCCGTCTTGCTTCTGTACCTGAAGACGAGGCGTCCGTGGCGACCGAAACCTATACAACATTTGGCGCTCAATATTCAGCTGTCAGGTCGAAGCTTCAATGCAGTATTTCGTCTCTTATAAATTTCTTTCATGAACGATGCTGGGCTCATTGAAAGTGGTTTGGGAAAAATTATCACTGCTATCATCTTCACTATCATCACCAGTTATCACCACCATCTTCTTCTTCTTCATGACGGCTACCATCTCCACCATCATTTCATCGTCATCTACATCTTGATTCTTCATCATTAACATAATAAATATCGTTCTCAACTACTTGACAACCACTTCTCTATGCATTACAGTATTCCATGTTGCTCTTGCAAGTTCCACAACTATTATATATTTTTGACGACGTTACAGCGTTCATTTTTAATGAAATAATTCGCAATTTGCGATCACTTATGGATTCACTGTACTAGGTTTAGATGTAATACCGGTTTGAGGCGAATGAAAATTTGTGCCCGGCCGGGATTCGAACCCGGAATCTCCCGCTTAATAGGCAGACGCGTTGACCACTCCACCGCCGTGACCAACCCGACTGCAGAGGACTCTTCCCTGCAAGTCTCCCGCCACACCCAAAACTCCATTCGCCACGCAGTCTACTTCCTATACCACAGCCCATTTGTTTTGTAATGCTCGCAGCCACAGTACTATATTCCTGCATCAGGGAGAACAGACAA
Organism: Locusta migratoria; assembly: GCA_026315105.1. Taxonomy (NCBI): domain Eukaryota; kingdom Metazoa; phylum Arthropoda; class Insecta; order Orthoptera; family Acrididae; genus Locusta; species Locusta migratoria. The sequence goes on along the minus strand of CM048744.1, from coordinate 131,138,462 downwards.
TTGGGTATCGAGACACAATTAATGGTCGTCAGGAGCCCAGTCTCGGCTTGTATACAATTATATATTTTTGACGACGTCGCAGCGTTAATTTATAATGAAATAAATCGCAATTTGCGATCACTTATGACTTCCCTGTACTAAGTTTAGATGTAATACCGATCTGCGGCAAATGAAAATTTGTACCCGGCTGGGAGTCGAACCCGGGGTCTCCTGCGTGTTAGGCAGGCGCGTTGACCACTCCACCACCGAAGACACAGTGACCAGCCCGACAGTGAAGCCATAAGTGATCGCAAATTGCGATTTATTTCATTAAAAATCAACGCTGTAACGTCGTCAAAATTATATAATTGTATACTAGCCGAGGCTGGGCTCCTGACGACAATTAATGGTGTCTCGATGAACTTCCTCTGTTCACCCTGATGCGGAAATACAGTATTGTGATTGCGAGCATTGCAGAATTAAGAGGCTATGGTAATAGGAAAGAGACAGTGTGGCGAATAGAGATTTGGGTGTGGCGGGAGACGTGCAGGGAAGAGTCCTCTGCAGTCGGGCTGGTCTCTGTGTTCTCGGTGGCAGAGTGGTCAACGCGTCTGCCTAATAAGCAGGAGATCCCGGGTTCGAATCCCGGCCAGGTACAAATTTTCATTCGCGCACATTGGTACTACATCTAAACCTAGTACAGTGAAGCCATAAATGATCGCAAATTGCGATTAATTTCATTAAAGTTCCACCACTGTTTAGTAGTCGTCACCCTCTTTTTTGTTTTTTATCTGGTATCCAAAATGAACTAACTAGCCTGTCGGGCAGACCAAATGGGCAACTTTTGGTGGTCATTAGAAGGGTACCCTGGAAATGACAGTTAATCCCACACTCGAACTGGGCAAGTTCCGCTCGCAGGTAGCAAGACGGTCCGTCCCAAGGCGTTCCTGGCCTAACTGAACTGTGAATGCCAGCTCACTGACATCTGTATAGAATCACATACTGTTTCGTTTTGTACTTCAGTTTAGTCACGGAAGCGAATAATACGACAAGAAACGACACGATTTGCTACCTGATATTAGTGAACGTGGTAATACACGTTTCATCTTTGACGGTTATAAATTAAAACCTTACAGAAGAGTTGTAGCAACGGAAGAACGTGGATGGCAATGCTGCGGTAAACGTTTGCAGTGTGCTGTTATCTTCTATATCTATAAATGTGAATGTCTTTTCGGTGTACGTTTATCACGTCTGAACTACAAGACATAAAGAGCTCAAAATTTTGTACAGTTACTAATGTTTACCCGGGGAAGACTTCAGGCACGGTTTTATGGCGATCTTATATTAATGTGAATGTCTGTTTGGTGTACCCTTATCATGTCCGAACGACAAGACGCAGACACTTAAATATTTGTACAGTTACTAATTTAGACCTGAGGAAGGTTTTAGGTATGATTTTATAGCTATCTGATAGATATTTAGGAATTTGAAGGATATAACGCGAAATAATAATTACTACTTGAAAATTATATTTACTGTTTGAAAATTATTTTATTGGTTGCATTGTTGCCTGAGGGTTGATAATGATAAAAGGGTGTAGTATATTGGGATGGAAAGTTATCGGTGTATATAAAATTCTGTGTGTGTGTGTGTGTGTGTGTATGTGTGTGTGTGTGTGTGTTAATATTTCGCTCTGCAGCGAAAACTACAGAACGCAAACGAGTGGTCTATGTGCAGTTGTTGTGTGAACTCTTCCATTGTACACCATAGCAGTTCCATGCCGATAGCTATAAGGGGGTAGACGATACGGCGGTTGAAAGTCGTCAAATTATAAAAAAAATCGGACTGAAAGCCAGCGATGACGTTTGAGACCCTACAGAAAGGAGGTTACAGACAGCGAAACCTGACGCCACAGACCATATCTTTGGTCTATGTGTGCTACAATGTCTTAAGCTCTTTCTCTGTAAGGATAAGCATAGGAATAAGGAAATATAAGAGTAAACAAGTAAATCAGTAAAAGAGAAATTTATTTTAATAAATTTCTTTTAAAAAAATCGATTTGACGTTTCGCACATTACCTATCATAACCAACCAACAAGCGAGCGGCGCCGCGGTTTTAAGCTAGTTTACAATACGCCTAGGCAGACATACTGTAGACATTCTACAGTATGTCTGCCTATGTGTGTTTGCCTTTGTGTATATGTTTGAGTGTGTGTGTATTTGTTTATCCTCCTTTTTTCCCCCAAGGTAAGTCTTTCCTGTCCCGGGACTGGAATGGCTCCTTACCCACTCTCTTTAAACCCTCATCATTTCCTTTCCCCTCTCCTTCCCTTCTGCCTGAAGAAACAGCTAGGCTGCGAAAGCTAGCGTTTGTGTTTTATTTATTTGTGGTACTATCACTACCTGTGCTCCTTCGCCTGGTGAGTAATCTTCATCTATTTTATATACAGGGTGTTTCACTAAGTGTGCTTGCCTGTGTAACTTATAAAATAATAGGTGACGTCAAATTTTAATGCGGTAGGTCAACACAAGAAATGTTACACTTTCTGCTGATCTATGAACATAGTTTATTGTACCATTTTCCAAAGAGTTACAGCAGAGAGATATAATTTTTAAAATGGAACATTAGTTTTTTCTATCGTGCACTGGATTCGTTGAAACCAGCTGCGTCCAAATCAATTTAAACTACATTCCTATCACTGTTAGTTTGGAAGCTACCTCCCTTCAAAGTTTCAGGGGCAGATACCACAAACGTGTGCCGTGCCCCAGGGGATAGCCACTCGGCCAGACAGCTACGCTATCGCAGCCTCCACCCCCGGAACTTTGAAGGGTTGTAGCTCCCAAAGTAACAGTGATAGGAATGTAGTTTAAATTGATTTGGACGCAGCTGGTTTCAACGAATCCAATGCACGATAGAAAAAACTAATGTTTCATTAAAAAAATTATATATTTCTGCTGTAACTGTTTGGAAATGATACAATAAACTATGTTCATAGCTCCGCAGAAAGTGTAACATTTATTCTATTGACCTACCGCATTAAAATTTCACGTCACCTATTGTTTTATAAGTTACATAGGCAAACACAATTAGTGGAACACCCTGTATATAATTTCAAAACGTCCTATGTTGCTCTGAAACATTTGCGACGTTAAATGTTTTTCCTGTCGTTATTGTAGAGCTGTCAGCAGCGGGAGGAACAAAGTACAGGTATAAAACACGTAACGCAGTTTGCTGGGATGCGTCCCGCGGTGCGAGTTCCTTCCCACAATAAACGCCTAGCTGACACAGGTTCCCGGAGGAACAATTACTAACGCGCCTCGTTTCGCGCAATTTTCCCTCCCAGCCGGAGCGGCCCAAATATCTCACTCGAGTTTAATCTAAGAAGGTAATTGTAGGCGTATAAAAGTCGGCGGCGCCGCGAAATACGAGGTTATTAACGTTATTGATGCGAGGTGGGGCGGCGCCGCTTTAGGCTCGATTTGCAGCGGATATTTTAAATTGAGTGTGTCTCGCGGCGACGGCTAGCATGTACATCTATCAGCCGGCCGGGCGCTAATAGTGCGTAACGGGCCCGGCGGTGGCCGCGCGGGTCCCTCACGGCCGCGCTAACCGTGATAGATGGCGGCGGGGGGCGTGGGGCGGCGAGGTGCGCAGCGCCAGCACGGCCGCCGGGGGCGGGGGGCGGAAACGAGGAAAAAAGGCAGAGCGCCTGGCGCCGTGCCCGCCGGCGCCGTCTTCCGCAGCTGCCGGACCACCGCACCCCACCCCCGCGTCACCGGCAGCCACGCCGTTCGGTCGCGTTCCCGCGTCGGCAGTGGCTCATAAAAATCGCCTGACACGCCTGCCTGCCTCTCCGCTGAGAGTCTCGCAGCAGACTCCCAAACCTGTCGTTGAGGGAGTGTGGGGGTGCGGACCCGACGATCGGAAGAAAACAGCGCCGGCCGTGATGGAGTTCAAAGAGCAATACAGTCGCCACGCTCGCCGAGGACAGGACCGGTTCGAGAACATCTTTTCCCTACAAGGGACGTATCATTTGACGCCCATCATACGCCATACCTATCTCTCTATCTATCTTCTTTATATACAGGGTGTCCCACTCAACTGCTGCACCGAAAATATCTCTGGAACTACAATAGATATTGAAAAACAGGGACTTATGAAAGGAAGTACTATGTGACAATGTTGTTTTTTGGTGACAATCTACACAGCCGGCCGCAGTGGCCGGGCAGTCTGCTGCTCATCAGTCACAGTCTGCACGGCCGCTACGGTCGGGGGTTCGAATCCCCCCTCGGGCATGGATATTTGTGCCGTCCTTAAGATAAGCTAGTTGATAAGTAGTTTGTAAGTTTAGGGACTGATGACCCCGTAGTTAAGTCTCATAAGCTGCACAAACATCTGAATATTTAAAAAAAAATTATGATAAAAATAAAAATGGAAAAAAATAAAATAAAAATAAAGAAAGATCATTCTTATGCCAGGACTAAAAATATGTTTATTTGTTATATTCTACCGGTTTCGGCATTTGCTGTCATCAACAGGAAATCAACAATATATTTTACATCAAAGCCAATAAGATAACCTTTTTACGAGTACAGCAGCGTGTAATTTACAATAAAATATTGCGGTTACCCATCTCTCTATCTTCTTTACACAGGGTGAAGTATTACAATCTGTTTCTTGGCTAAAAATACGAGCCCCTGACTACCAATCCGTTCTCTGACAACCGCACATCAGTCGCACTTTCCATTTCGGCAATATTTGCGCTACCAGTACCTCTGAAGATGTCCGGCGCAGCTCTGGACGAAACGTCAGGAACAGATATGTTTCTTGGACCACGACCTCATAACCCGGAAGATACAACAGCTATTACTTCAGCCGGTCGTGAAAGCCTTCACTGCATGATAAGATAACATTTTTACTGAGTACTGCAACGTCTAATTTACAATAAAATATTGCGATCTTTTCTAAAGGCCCTTCCATTTCACATCGCAATATTTTATTGTAAATTACACTTTGCTGTACTCAGTAAAAATGTTATCTCATTGGCTTTGACGTAAAATATATTGTTGATTTCCTGTTAATGACAGAAACTGCGGAAACCGGTAGAATATAGGAAATAAAAATATTTTGCAGTCATGGATTAAGAATGATTTTTTTTAAAAGTGTTATGAGACAGTCTGAAACGTAAACAAATATGATATTCAACAAAAACATACGTTTTTTAATTGATGACCCATATTATTTTTATGCAATTAATAGGTTCAAAACTCTCAAAAAGAATGGCGTCGGTTGTATCGGAATGGGTGAATTACATCTGCAGAATTAGCGAAACGAAGTCTACGTTTGAAATACATGGATCGCAGCTAGCGCTTGTTCCCGAGACTCAACCGTGTGCTATTTGTTGCATAAGAATTAATATGGGCTATCCGTTCAGAACGTATCGCTCACTTAGATTAAGTTTTCATTTTATGGAAATCGAAGATTTAAACATGTGTCTAAAAGTAATCGTCTGTGTCTACCTGTGAAGGCCAATATACAAAAACAGCACACAAGCAATCATAAGGTTTTACAAGTAAATTTAGAGTAACTTGGAACAACACATGTGCTTCATTTCAAGAAAATTGGATCAGGGGAAGGAAAGATATCCTAATTTTAAATTTTAGGTGTATCATGTGTTTATAAGTACGGCTTAGTACAGCAAGCAATCAATAGGGTCGCTGATAGGTAGTGCACGAAAGAAACAGTATCTGTCCCTGTTGCGTGTATTGCCTCGGTAACTGAAATATTTTGGTAAGCGTACGTCACTGACACAATTAAACGCCGCTATCGTATCTCTACCAATACAAACTAACATCGAGTAGCGAGTTACTGATTTCGCATGGTGTATTAAAAACTTTCATTCGTATTTAAAACATAACGAAATGCCGCGGCGTTATGGCCGAGCGCATTGAGGCGCTATGCTCCGATGCGCGTGGCCATTCCCCGTCGGGGGTTCGAATCCTCCCTCGGGCATGGATGTTTGCGTTGTCTCAAAATGTTCAAATGTTTGTAAAGCTTATGGGACTTAACTACGGGGTCATCAGTCCCTAAACTTACAAACTGCTTATGAACTACCTACAACTAAGGACGGCACAAATATACATGCCCGAGGGGGGATTCGAACCCCCGACCGTTGTGGCCGTGCAGACCGTGACTGGAGCGCCTCAGTCCCCTCGGCCACCGCGGCCGGCTGTGTTGTCTCACGCATAAGCTAGTTCATAAGTAGTTTGTAAGTTTAGTGACTGATGATCCCGCAGTTAAGTCCCATAAGCTTAACAAACATTTGAACATTTTGAACATAACGAAATTCCTTTTTTTTTCTTTTTTTTTCTTTTTTTTTTTTCAAAAATCAAATCGAATGCTTGTAAATCCTTGGGACTTATCCATTGTGGTTATCAATCCGTTGACAAAAACTGTTTAAGTTAACCTAAGGGCAATACACACACACACACACATCCGTGCCCGAGGCAGGACTCGACACTCCGATGGGGAGCAACCACGTGCTCCGCAGAAGTGCGTCCGTCCACTCCACGGCAGCTCGTTTTTTTGATAGGTTTCATTTACATAAAAATTATTTGCAAGAACAATCGAATTTATGTAGTTTGGTTTGTGATTTCGTGGAGTATGTATTAGATTTTGTAGATGTAGCTCCTGATTGTAATGGAGATTAGAACGGAGGCTCGTCGAATTGTGATGTAAAGTATTTAAAAATACACGAACATTCGCACATTGTTCATCTTTATTATTTGATTTACGCAACCGGTTTCGAGACCATCTTGAGGCCCTGTACAAATACAGTTACGAATCATTGTTGTATCCGTAATATCCGGCGTGACATTACATCTTACAAAATGAGAAGCAAAAGACTTGGGCTACATGTCATCAGATTTGAATATCAGAATTGAAGCAAGACAACAGGGCCTAATGAATGGTATACTAGGAAGGTATGGTATAATAATTTGTATCAATGATACAGGAATCAAAGTATATGAAAGATATTATTTGTAAAAGCAATGACGCTGACTGCAAGCTGTCAGTTACTTTCCTTCAGACTTTTTGTGAACCTTAGATATCTCGGACGTAGGTGCCGAAATGTTTAAAAAATAAATGTGAGGGTGAACTATATGAAATAACAGTGGAATACTGGTGTAATGAGTAGGCGAAACAAACGATAAAATTTCCATTGTTATATACTTGCTTGATGATGGTTTCAGAGTAGGAAGCAGTGTCTTGTCTTTGTTTCCGTGCTCTATTGTCAGAATGCGAGGTGCCTGCGAAATGCCTACTGCTCACGAACCGGGAGATAAATGCCTGGACATTTGCGAGGGAATGATTCGGTTCGGAGAATCGTGAGAGGCACTAAAATTCGTTTAGAAAAAGAAGAAAAAGGAGAATGAGAATAGACGTTTAGTGCTTCCTGACGCAAAAAAAGAGAAAAATCGACGTCTAGGATTGTGTGTGTGAGCGGTGGGAGAAGCGTGGGAGTGTATACGGACGGCTACGCAGGACAGGGGTGGCTGGCGTCTGTATGCGCATGCGCGTGAGTACGCGTGTGTGAATGTTTTCTTTTTTGTTCTTTTGCTACGCGCGGGGTATTTTTCATACTTTGCGCATCGGAGCGGGGCTGCCTGCGCGGGAGTTTTTACTGCCGGGATTACGGCCGTGCGGGCAGGGGGTGCGTGTAGAAGCTGCGAGGATTACGCAGGGCGCGCCTCCAATCGGGAGCGCCGAATGCCGGGAAGAGGACGGCAAAGGGCCCGCGTCTAGGAGAGGCCGCTGCCTTTCTGGCCGACGGCCGGACGGCCAATTAGTCCAATTCCCAGACCGCAGCCTCAAAGAACTCCGCCCGCCCGCGCCAGAATTGGAAAGTTTCGCCTGCGCAGTTTAGCCGCCTCTTTCTCGCCGAGTTCTCCTCCTCTCTCTGCGTCCCGTCATCTGCGGTCGGGGCATACGCTTTCACTGCCGATTTAATGTAGTCTGTAGTGAATAAAAACAGGCGTCCTATAGTCGTAGTACGGAAGGAAAGTTTTTATTTTAAACTAGATGACCCCGTGAACTTCGTATCACTTACCTTTTAATATAAACCATATTAATTTAAATCATATGTATTTTAAACCTAGTAGCTTTATAAAATCATCATCAGATAGTCCAAGTATCGGCTCGATAGTGGGCGAAAAGAGTGGGCAAATCATGCACACATGTCCGTTTGAAATGTTCAAATGTTTGTACAGTCTATGGGACTCAACTACGGGGTCATCAGTCCCTAAACTTACAAACTACTTATGAACTACTTACGAACTAGGACGGCACAAATATCTATGCCCGAGGGGGGATTCAAACCCCCGACCGTAGTGGCCGTGCAGACCGTGACTGAAGCGCCTCAGTCCCCTCGGCCACCGCGGCCGGCTCACATGTCCGTGATAATGTTTATGCTAAATTCGTGGAAGTTCAAGGAAGGTATAAACGGCGATTAAATATGGAAAACTAGATGACCCGGTGAACTTCGTGTCACTTACCATTTAATATAAACAATATTAATTTAAATTATATGAACTTTAGACCCAATAGCTTTATAAAGGCATCATCAGATAGTCCCAGTATCGGCTCGAAAGTGGGCGGAAAGAGTGGGCAAATCAAGACACACATGTCCAGGATAATTTTCATGTCAAATGTTCACATGTTTGTACAGCTTATGGCACTTAACTACGGGGTCATCAGTCCCTAAACTTACAAACTACTTATGAACTAGCTAATACTAAGAACGGCACAAATATCCATGCCCGAGGGGGGATTCGAACCCCCGACCTAGTGGCCGTGCAGACCGCGACTGGAGCGCCTCAGTCCCCTCGGCCACCGCGGCCGGCAGAAGAACAGTTTCTATTTTAAACTAGCTTAATTCCCGCTGTTTCGCACACGTAGGACTGTGTAAGGTGGCTACTGAATGGAAATTTCCTACCTTAAGTTTTGGGATTATATATGGTGGCAACAACATATACAGGGTGTTTCCCTAAGTCTTCCGAAGTAGGACTTATGTCAGGTGTGCCACAGGGGAGTGTTGTGGGTCCCTTGCTTTTCACGATATATATAAATGACCTTGCCGATAACATCGGAAGTTCACTGAGGCTTTTTGCGGATGATGCGGTAGTATATATACAGGTTGAAACAATAGAAAATTGTATTGAGATGCAGAATGATCTGCATAGAATTGACGCATGGTGCAGGGAATGGCAATTAAAGCTCAATGTAGACAAGTATAATGTGCTGCGAATGCACAGAAAGAAAGATCCTTTATCATTTAGCTACACTATAGCAGGTCAGCAAGTGGAAGCAGTTAATTCCATAAATTATCTGGGAGTAGTCATTAGAAGGGATTTAAAATGGAACGACCATATAATATCAATCGTCGGTAAAGCAGATGCCAGCCTGAGATTCATTGGGAGAATTCTAACGAAATGCAGTCCGAAAACAAAGGAAGTAGGTTACAGTCCACTTGTTCGCCCACAGCTTGAATACTGCTCACCGGTGTGGGATCCGTACCAGGTGGGATTAATACAGGAAGTGGAGAAGATCCAACGTAGAGAAGCGCGCTTCGTTACAGGATCATGTGGTAATCGAGAAAGCGTTACGGAGATGATCGATAAACTCCAGTGGAAGACTCTGCAGGAGAGACGCTCTGTCGCTCGGTACGGGCTTTTGTCGAAGTTTCGAGAACTAACCTTTACTGAGGAGTCTAGCAGTATATTGCTCCCTCCTACGTATATCTCGCGAAGAGATCGTGAGGATAAAATCAGAGAGATTCGAGCCTACACAGAGGCATACCGATAATCCTTCTTTCCGCAAACAATACGTGACTGGAATAGGAGGGAAAATCGATAGTGGTACTGAAGGTACCCTCCGCCACACACCGTCGGGTGGCTTGCGGAGTATGGTTATAGATGTAGATGAAGTGTGTTTGCCTCTATAACTTATAAAATAATAGGTGACGGGAAATTTTAATGCGGTAGGTCAACACAAGAAATGTTACACTCTCTGCGGAGCTATGAACATGGTTTATTGTATCATTTTCTAAAGAGTTACAGCACAAAGATATATTTTTTATGGAACAATTGTTTTTTCTATCCTGCATTGGAATCGTTGAAACCAGCCGCGTCCAAATCAATTTATACTACATTCCTATCACTGTTAGTTTGGGAGCTACAACCCTTCAAAGTTTCAGGGGCAGATACCACAAACGCTGCGCATAATGCAATGCGCCTTATAAATGTGGTGCGGCCGAGTTGTAACGTCGCCGGTGTCACGGAGCGAGAAGCTTCCTGGATTCACTGTTAGGCTGCCGACTATCGCCGCACACGGGAGTACATAAAATTCTTTGTAGCTCTGGTGTGGTTTAGATCGGAACATACTTGTCAGCACTCGTCCGGGTGAAGAGGACAAACACCAAATAAAATTGAACGAGTCTAGTGCCATTTCGAAAACTTTACACTTCTATAAGCGCAGCTATGGAGAAGTATCGATATGTCCAAACACTATAATACTTATAATACAAAAGAGGAAGCTTCTCGCTCCTCGACACCGGCGACGTTACAACTCGGCCGCACCACATTTAGAAGGCACATTGCATTATGCGCAGCGTTTGTGGGATCTGCCCCTGAAACTTTGAGGAATATAGTTTAAATTGATTTCGACGCAGCTGGTTTCAACGATTCCAATGCACGATAGTGTCTGTTACTTGTGTCGAATTCGCTGATTGCTAATTTCCTAAATTTCTTTAATTCAGATTTATTCAGTTTGATTGTTTTAATTTTGTTTGTGATTATTCTAACGCTGTAAATAATTGTTAGTTAATGGTAATTAAGTAAATTGTAGCAAGTGGGTGACATGAACGATATGAAGTGAAGAATGTGTATTGGTGTGAAGGGAGAACATTACTTCCCTTTTTACAACAGAGTAATATTTCTTGCAGACTGACTGTATAGTAATACTAAGACAGGGGCAACAAATACGACATTCCTTTATTGTTCTCGTAAAGTGACTATCAGCCAACCAAAATTTTGCATCTTTTTAATCCTTCTAATATTGCAGTCAGATAGCGTAAGTTTCGACGTGCCCAAACTTGCCTTACGTAGGTCAGCATTACGTTGCGCACTAATTGTCAAGTTACTCTCCTAGTTGTATTGTAGTCAGATCCATAATTTTAGTAGCCCGATACGATCTTTCATTTTTGTAGAACTCTGTTAGTACTGAAGGCAACACAAACATACACACACACACACACACACACAGATATGAAAGTAGCGAGAATGACTGCAGTTACTAATAGATGGGAACAATGGCAGGAGGGTGTCCATAATGAGGAAATCAAGGAAGAACTTGGAATGAACACCATAGATGAAGCAGTTAGAGCGAACAGACTGAGATGGTGGGGTCATGTTACACGCATGGGAGAAGCAAGGTTACCTAAGAGACTCATGAGCTCGGCAGCAGAGGATATGAGGAGTCGAGGTAGACCAAGAAGAAAGTACTTAGATTCGACGCAGAATGATTTTGAAGTAAAAGGCATAACATCAGACGAGGCATCAATGTTAGCATGGAATAGGGGATCATGGAGGAATTTTACGAGGCGCGCCCAGAAAGTAAGTTCCGTTTGGTTATATAAAACGAACGGGTAAACATACAGAAAAAATATTGATTGTAAAAAATCTACAACTGTTAAACTACTTTTCTACATAGATTCCGAAATTTTATAGGCAATTGTCATAGCATGGCACAAGGTTTTGTGTGCCTTTTTCATAGAATGTTGCCGCCTGTATATTCAACCATGTGGTAACATGTTCTTTCAGGTCATCATCATCGTTGAAATGTTGTCCACCAAGGACAGATTTTTAGGTGTAAGAAGAGGATTACTGTCAAAAGATTTTTTTTTTTTTTTCACGTTAATGCCTGACCTCACACACCGAATGTGACCAAACAATTCTTACGGTAATTTCAATGGGACCTGTTTGATCATCCTCCATATAGACTCGGACCTCTACCCTAGCGACTTTAATCTATTCTTACACCTGAAATCTGTCCTTGGTGGTCAACATTTCAGCGATGATAAAGAGCTGTTACCACATGGTTGAGTGCACAGGCGGCAACCTTCTGTGAAGGATGCATGCAAAAACTTGTGGCACGTTATGACAATTGCCTACAAAATTTCGGCAGTTATGTGGAAATGTAGTTTAAGAGTTGTAGAATTTTGTGCAATAAAAATTTCTTCTGTATCTGTGTACAATTTCATTTCATTGCCAAACGGAATTTACTTTCTGGACGTGGCTCTTATTAGAGGTACTATGCTCCAGACTGAACGCTGAAAGGCATAATCATTCGATAATGACGATGGTGATGATGATGCTTACTCACTGAAAACTTCACAGTAGTTACTATTCTGCTGAATAAGTGCTAATTTACAGTGAAAAAATACTAATTTAGCTAATATATAGCCCTCGTACCATCATTCAGCGTCACACGAGTATAGCACAAATAATCGGAACTGCTTCCATTATTCGAGAATTTCCGCCGTGGAAATATGAACAATCCCGAAAGTATTCACACGGAATTGAAATACCAGAATCAAAGGGAAGAGCACACACAGAGAGAGAGAGAGAGGGACAGAGAGGAACATAATTTGATGAAACAGCCCTCCGCGATGGAACGCACATCGAATTCTGCCTTTGTCAGCAGATCAAACCCTTGTCGCGGAACGGGATTCCACCAGCAGATTAATGCCGTCGCTAGTCCGACCGCTGAAATCTAGCGAACCGAAGCACGGTCTGCGGCTGGTGGCTTGCCTTTGATGCCTCGCCTAACACTCGTGCCTCTCGGATTCCTCGAAGACCGTCTGCAACTTCCGCAAGAGTAGCGGCTCCCCAACTAGGACTGTTTCCGCGTTACGAAGGCAGCGTCGGTGACTCGAAGGGGGTTACGGGTTCGTGTACCTCTTATCGCACTCGTATGCAGTTTCATTGTCACCCTGCGGCGAACATGAGGGGGCTAGAAGCAAAGGGGTACAACTGACACTTTGTATAACAATGAGATAATTGCATCTACAGCGTACTGAAGGCGATAAAGTGAACTCCCACATGTAGTGGGAGTACATTTAACTTCACTTCACCCTAGTGGATAAATGAAAGCTTGTTACAAGGTATCACAAAGCAGTTTTCACCAGAGAGATACGAAGTGCTCTTCTATCCTCTTGCATCAGAGCAATTCCAATGAATCTTTCTCTTCGCATTGTAACAGTTTGTTGTAAAGTTTACGCGCACACAAAATATTTTTTTATTTTTGTATAGTCTATGGGACTTAACTATGGGGTCATCAGTCCCTAAAATTACAAACTACTTATGAACTACCTAAGACTAAGGTCGGCACAAATATCCATGCCCGAGGGGGGATTCGAACCCCCGACCGTAGTGGCCGTGCAGACCGTGACTGAAGCGCCTCAGTCCCCTCGGCCACCGTGGCCGGCACAAAATATTTTCCAGGTATCAATTGTGAAACGTTCCGTTCGTTCGGGAACGACGCATCTCCAGTCTCTTGTATTGGGAGTCTATATGGCCACACGCCGTCAGGTTATAATCTTTTTGATAGACTCGTGTGACGACTGTTCGACGAAGAAAAAATAAATAAATAAAAACCCAACGAACTATTTCTGTAAATAAACTTTTAAAGGCATTTGCCCTTATACATGCTACACCTCTAAGTCCGACATGCATTTCGTCCATAATGAGGAATATTATCAGTATTTAAAGGAGTGTAGTAAGTGGGTGGCGTCTGAATTCAACAATTGTTAATAATACGAATTATATATTTATTGCTCTGTGTACTTTAATGTTAGCTATAGTTCCACTATAAGATTATTTCGGCTAAGAAGCCATCTTCAGGTGTTTCGCCTGCAATACATACGTTTTTCATTATGTTTCGCACTATGTATCCTGTTACATTTTACATAAACAGGCTGCATAGTACGAAATATTATGAAAAACTTATGTATTGCAGGCAAAACACCTGAAGATGGCTTCTAAGCCGATATAAGCTTATAGTGGAACTATAGCTACTAACATTAAAGTATACAGTGTTATAAATGTATAATTTGTAGAATTCTCCCCAACAGGGACTGTTTCCGCGTTAAGAAGGCAGCGTCGTTGACTTGAAGGGGGTCACAGGTTCGTGTACCTCTTATCGCACTCGTATGCAGTTTCATTGTCACCCTGCGGCGAACATGAGGGGGCTAGAAGCAAAGGGGCACAACTGACACTTTGTATAACAATGAGATAATTGCATCTACAGCGCGCTGAAGGTGATAAAGTGAACTCCCACATGTAGTGGGAGTACATTTCACTTCACCCTAGTGGAAAAATGAAAGCTTGTTACAAGGTATCACAAAGCAGTTTTCACCAGAGAGATACGAAGTGCTCTTCTATCCTCTTGCATCAGAGCAATTCCAATGACTCTTTCTCTTCGCATTGTAACAGTTTGTTGTAAAGTTTACGCGCACACAAAATATTTTCCAGGTATCAATTGTGAAACGTTTCTTTGGAACCGTTCGTTCGGGAACGACGCATCTGCAGTCTCTTGTATTGGAAGTCTATATGGCCACACGCCGTCAGGTTATAATCTTTGTGATAGTCTCGTGTGACGACTGTTCGACGCAGAAAAAAAAATAAATAAAAGCCCAACCAACTATTTCTGTACATAAACTTTTAAAAGCATTTGCCCTTATACATGCTACACCTCTAAGTCCGACATGCATTTCGTCCATAATGAGGAATATTATCAGTATTTAAGGGAGTGTAGTAAGTGGCGGGCGTCTGAATTCAACAATTGATAATAATACGAATTATATATTTATGGCACTGTATACTTTAATGTTAGCTATAGTTCCACTATAAGATTATTTTGGCTAAGAAGCCATCTTCAGGTGTTTCGCCTGCAATACATAAGTTTTTCATAATGTTTCGCACTATGTAGCCTGTTACATTGTACATAAACAGGCTGCATATTACGAAATATTACGAAAAACTTATGTATTGCAGGCAAAACACCTGAAGATGGCTTCTAAGCCGAAATAAGCTTATAGTGGAACTATAGCTACTAACATTAAAGTATGCAGAGTCATAAATGTATAATTTGTAGAATTAAAATATTGTTGTACGACGTCAGTAACACTGTAGGTCCTGCAGAAAACAAGTCAACAACCTTAAAGTGTGAAGTGAATACTATGTACGTTTACCTAACAGGTACCACAAAGTATTTTCCTCCACAACACTGAAATAAAGCACGTGCGTTATGGTAACAGAATTACGGCATCCCTTTTGAGTTCTTTATCGACGGGCCGTTAAACTGCAGGTCACGGAGAGAAAAAGACGAAAACGGAAGCACTCAGTCCGTCCTTTTCTTTTAAAAATTCATAGCTGCTTATACAGCCGGAGAGAGACTCGCGTTCTGAATCCATTGGGCAGAGAGCAGAGCCTGCATGTAAAGCGATGACCTGTGAGCAGACTCAACTGCCGCAAATAGCAGCACCCCGTAAACAAATATTATCTTCTTCACAATTCCTTTAAAAAAAGAGCGTAGCCAAATTCAGCGAACTGCGTTTCACTCTCTCTCTCACTCAGAGTCCCCCCCCCCCCTCGCCAATCCAATCTGTCTCTCTCACTCTGTGTGTGTTTTCAATCTTTCAAAAAATTGAAACAAATTTTAGATATCTGTCATTACAGATCACTGAAGATGTTCTACCGTCCCTAAAATGAAACGCATATTGTTAAAAAACATGTTGAATATTATTTTTTTGTAGTTGTATATGCGGACAAAAAACACTTGAATAAAAGATTGTCTTGGTTGCAAAAACGTTTATTGAAATGACGCGTTTCGCCCGGTTAGAGCATCTTCAGATTTCTTATCTGAGCCGGCCGCGGCGGCCGAGGGGACTGAGGCGCTTCAGTCACGCTCCGCATGGCCACTACGGTCGGGGGTTAGAATCCCCCCTCGGGCATGGATATTTGTGCCGTCCTAGTTCGTAAGTAGTTCATAAGTTTAGGGACTGATGACCCTGTAGTTAAGTCCCATAGACTCTAGAAACAGTTGAACATTTGAACATCTTATCTGATGTCGCTGTGCCGTATAGTAGGTCTTCAACTCATACACGACATGCGTCGGTATTGGTACTGGTGCCAGTTTTGGCAT
This sequence comes from Locusta migratoria, assembly GCA_026315105.1. Lineage (NCBI taxonomy): Eukaryota > Metazoa > Arthropoda > Insecta > Orthoptera > Acrididae > Locusta > Locusta migratoria. The sequence continues at coordinate 131,122,219 of CM048744.1, read as the reverse complement.
AGCGACATCAGATAAGAAATCTGAAGATGCTCTAACCGGGCGAAACGCGTCATTTCAATAAAAGTTTTTGCAACCAAGACAATCTTTTATTCAAGAATTCGACTTAACACGGTTGCTGTACCACACCACGCAGAAATGGAATGGAAAGAATTTGTAAAAAAAAAAAAAAAAAAAAAAAAAAAAAAAAAAAAAAAAAAAAAAAAAAAAAAAACACACGCATAATGATTAAATATGTACTACCTGACATTTCACCAATAATTTGATTGTACAGAGAATAAAATTTACGCTTAACTGATTAACAATATAGACGATAAGTATTGCGGATGCAACGAAAGGGGAATCTCTTCACTTATGTACAACTCTGTTAAACGTAAATTTTATGCATAAAATTAGTGTCAAAATATTAGATCATACATGTTTAATTTATTTGTTGCTTTAGATTATGGAGACGATCCAAAAGGACTGAAACATGTGAATGAAATAAAAATATAAAAAAATGAAAAAAATAACAAAAGAATCGCAACTGTTGGCTCACAATAGAAGACAAATTGTGAATGAAATACACAAAAAAACTGTGAGATATTGTGCAAATTTATTAGTTTACGAACCGGTATTCGGCTGTTACGCTATCATCAGGTAAACATTACAAGTTTAAGTTTCAAAGATCTTAACTTGCTAGATATATAACTTTCAAAGGAGACTAGTGTTTTGGTTTATAACTAACCTGCGGGAGATATTACAATTCAAGTTGCGGTATAAATTCCTGACACTGATAAAATGTCCCATGCTTCCATGTTCCAGACATTGCTCCTGGTTAAGATAATTTTTTGGTCAAGTTTCATTTAACCAGTTAAAATTTTAACATATATTCACAACGCTTCTATGTTTCTAGACATTAGACCTGTTTAAGACGTTTTGATCATTATTTTTTAGCCAATTTCTATTGTTTCACTTTATATTTCTTAAGATAACGTCATAATCTATTATATTGTCAAGTATTTTATCAATGTCAGGAATTTATACCACAACTTGAATTGCAATATTTTGCGCATGTTAGTTATAAAGCAAAACACTAGTCTCCTTTGAAAGTTATATATCTAGCAAGTTAAGATCTTTGTACTTAAACTTGTAATTCACTGTAATGTTTTTAAAGTAAACGCCTTTTGCTAATGCGAATGAATGGTTTTATTTTTATATTTATAAGTCACCCATACGCGTTTCGCCATTTCTGTTTTAAATCACAAATGAAATATTTTGTACATATGTAAGAAACCTAACCTTTATGTGTAAACAGAAACATGTAAATATTTCAGGACACCCACTGATGATGCCTTGAGAGAGTGGCGAAACGCGTATGGGTGACTTATAAATATAAAAATAAAACCCTTCATTCGCAGTAGCAAAAGGCGTTTACTTTAAAAACATTAAACTGAAATACAATTTAGCTGCTGCTCAAAATGGGCACTGCAAGCAACGTATTAAACTTGTAATGTTTACCTGATGAAGGCGTAACAGCCGAAACCGGTTCGTAAACCAATAAATTTTCAGAATATCTTACAGTTATCTTGTGTATTTCATTCATAATGTATCAAATATTCTGTCAAGAACCGACGGAACAGCAGTGAATATGTTCAAATGTTTGTAGAGCTTATGGGACTTAACTACGTGGTCATAGTCCCTAAACTTACAAACTACTTATGAACTACTTACGAACTAGGACGGCACAAATATCCATGCCCGAGGGGGGATTCGAACCCCCGACCGTATTGGCCGTGCAGACCGTGACTGAAGCGCCTCAGTCCCCTCGGCCACCGCGGCCGGCGCAGTGAATATGAAGACAAACTATAGTTCCAACCGGTGGCATGTACAAAACCACTTTAAAGCCACATCCAAGATACCCGGCACACCAGCTTTCGTCATTAATCCGTAGAGCCGATTCGATCCAGAGTCAGTGTACCTTCCAGAATCCTTCAAGAGTAGTGCTAAAGTGCGCTTCTACCCGCTGGGGCACTGGAGACCACGACAACAGCACGAAAACCCGACGCCGGAAGGCTCGTCAAAGCGGCTGGCGAACTATTTTACTCATTTTAATTAGGCGAGACGGGAAAACTTTGCAGGTATTTTAGAATATTGCGCACCTAGCCGCCAACTCGAGGCGGCAAGAAAACGCCCCCGCGCCGGTTAGGACAAGTATGCCCTAATGACGCATTCCGGAAACAGCCGCCACCTGAGAAGTCGCTGTGCGGTCGCTACCGCCGCGCCGCGCTAAACATAGAAGCGCACTGCGTTCCAGGAACAGCGGGGGAGGGGGGGGGGGGGGGGCATTCCAGCTGGACCGCAGTTTCTGGAACTGGAACTGGCCTCGCGCCGTCTTGTGCACTGCTACGACTCCAGCCGGCGGCTAGAACAGCCGCCGCGTCTAGACCTAGGGCACGGCGTCTAGACGTAGGCTGCAGCATTTAGACGTAGGACACAGCGTCTGGAACTAACGACCTAGGCTTCTCGCTACGCACGTTCTTTTTCTACAGGGATTACTTAAGGGGATAAGGTATCGTCTATCCCAACTATGTTAAGCCTTTTCTATACGAGACGTGCAACACGCACAAGTAAGTTGTTGTCAGCTTCAGCATCGTTACGATAGACCGTCGAACTACAAAGAAGCGTTCAAACGGTACGCATTTTTCGAATCGTCTGCTTCACGTGTCTACTTGGTTTGTTGTCAACTTGCAGCAAATCAATCGTTAAGATCACTTTTCGAAACTGTAAGATATATTGTCATTATTGTGATGATTAAAACATTTGAGTTGTGGACTGGCACAGTGAAACTGTATTTGTTTTCGTGCAGTTCATTTCTAACTGTGTTGCTCACGTGTGTTAATGTCCTCAACTCCTCATTATAAGAAATGCCAACCTCAGTGACCCGACTTCTCGACGTCTCCCGTACGACAACCACAAAGTTCTCTCGCTCTTCGAGGTCATCGCTCTCTTATACTCAAATGCTTACTTCAAAAGTGACACTAGCAGCAGTTTCGTCTGTGATTCTTTTAGAACTGAAAACTTTGGCAATAAACACAAATTGTATTTCCTTATAAATAGACGAACACACACCTTCACCTCAAACGTTATCAATCTTTTATTACTACTTTCGGTAACTCATTGTTACCACCTTCAGACGCCTGTTGAGTTGGCTATTGTAACACAATCAGGGTCTATATAGATGATCTCATACGCAGACCCATCTTTCATACCTGTCTAACAAAATGTGCTATTAGGTATCAACAGACGACTCTGATAACTGACCGTGCAACTTCGCTATGCAGGTATAAAACATAAGTCTTACGTACGAGGTCGTCTGTATTGATCCTGATTGTGTGATGGTAGTCGACAAAACAGACGAACTCAGTCTTCTCGTTTTCAGAAAAAGCTCATATTATCCAGCACTGAATATTACACTCCTGGCCATTAAAATTGCTACACCACGAAGATGACGTGCTACATACGCGAATTTAACCGACAGGAAGAAGATGCAGTGTTACGCACATGATTAGCTTTTCAGACTACATACTTCCAGCCCCTGCGGTTTGAGACACCTGTGTATATGAAGAACAAGCTCAGTTGTCTGTACATAGACCTTTAACTGTGATAAAGCTTCAAATAATGGTCACCAAAAACAAATATTTTATCTATTAATTACAGAATGTTGAAGGAAAAATAGGAAATATTTTAGAAGATGGTAATAAGACGATTAGCAGTTAAAATTTCATATAACGTGTGTTCAGTTTCTATTGGGTACAGAGATACAGTTCTTGGTATGTAAAACAAATATAAAGCATATGCAAATTAGAATATTTGGACTGATTCTTTCGTCAGTTCTTGGTAGATCAGCATATTCATTTCTATTTAAACAACCGGTTTTCGACGTACTTAAAAGTCTGAATATGTCCTAGTAAGCCGAAAACCGGGTAACTAAGTGGAAATGAACGTGTAGAACATACAAAAAATTCTACTTGGAAGTCAGCGTGATGTCGTACTACCATGAACCGACGGATAAATCATTGAAATCATTGAAAATGTCGTCTTTTACATTTGCTCTAAGTTTGTTTGGTTTTCATATTAACAGCTATATACTTTGAAGTGAGCGTGATGTAGTACTATCAAGAACCGACGGATAAATCAGTGAAAATGTCTTCATTTAGATTTGCTCTAAGTTTGTTTGGTTTTCATATTAACAGCTATATCTCTGTATTCAATAAAAATTGTACACATGTTATATGAAATTTTTAATGTAATTCCTCTATAGTATCACCTCCTAAAAACTTACGACTGGGTCGAAAAACTACTTTCCTCTGAGCAGGAGACAAGAATACATTCTCAAACAAATTCGTTACTTGGCTTCGTTTGTCTGCTGGGTTCCCTATTCGATCGTCTGCACATGCGCGAAGCACTTCCATAGGCGTGAGAATAGGATCCATCCTATTCCGTCTACTAGCGATCGTATGCGTGCATCTTGTGCAAGTAGACGCGTCTACACTTATACTCGGCCGACATGACCGGTGCATCATGGGTAATCTCATAAGCTCCCAATTCCCGTGTAGAAAGGGCTTTAAAATATATTATAGGGAATATTTTCTCACAAAGTACTGAATAGAGAAATAAAAAAATTTACTACATGTGGATCGATTTGTTATAACAATACTGAAGCAACAGTTTATTGTCAAAGTATTTTCTTACAGAGTTATTTTATATTTTCATCATTTTTTCGATTTCCGTCGTCCTTAGTTGCATATGAAATTGATGGAGGTGTATTACCGTCTTTAGCAACTAAATGAAAGGCGTTTTGTGTGTGCCATACGCGTTTCGCTTCTTTATTTATGAAGCATCATCAGTGGCCTGTAATACATGTTATTTTTGTATAATATTGTGGTACAGTCATAATATTATGGGTGTTTTACACAATATGACAGTTAACAGTTTGTTACAATTACTAAAGTTCGGATCTACTAGGTTAGAAACAACTTCTGTAGCACTAGCTTTTGGAAAGTTAATTTGTTAGTATTTGGCCCTACTTACGGTTTTCTGTTTTATTCCATGTGTGTCTTCGTGGAGATGTTTGTGAGGTCTTCAGTTGGATGTGGTATTTTCGGTCTTGATGAAAACCCTTTCATCACCACTTCACTGTGTATTCGTATTTGACGTTTGTTTACAATGTTTAGTGTTGCCAACTGTCGCTTTTCGTCTGTCTCTTGTTTATGTTCCTTGTATCTCTGAGTGTATCAGCTGTTTTTTGTTTGTGTTGGTGTCTGTGTAGACTGTGTGTGTGTGTGTGTGTGTGTGTGTGTGTGTGTGTGTGTGTGTGTGTGTTGTTATTTGTGTTAGTTTTTTGTGAGTAAGGGAGTGTGTGTGTGTGTGTGTGTGTTATTTGTGTTAGTTTTTTGTGAATATGGGAGATGGGGAAGGGGAGCGAGAGGGAGAAGGAGGTAGGGCATTTCATGTTTCGTTATTATTTTTCACTGTTTTTGTGGCCAGCTTGATCAGTGAGTTGTTGCTTATGTTTATCTGATCATTGATCACTTTTTTATTCATTGCTGGATTATCACCCCTGAGTCTTTTGTAAATCAAGAAATTACAAAACCATTGTTTCAGTATGTAAAATAAACCCATGTGAATAAGTCAAAAATTTCAGACTCCTAGTGATACGAGGCCGTCGGGATCCAGCACGGCGTTCCGTTTTGCCGTCCTGAACCCACGGATTCCATATTCTGCTAACAGTCATTGGATAGCGACCAACGCGAGCAGCAGTGTCGCGATACGATAAACCGCAATCGCGATAGACTGCAATCCGACTTTTTTCAAAGTCGGAAACGTGGTGGTACGCATTTCTCCTCCTTACACGAGGTATCACAACTACTTTTCACCTGGCAACGCCAGTCAATTGCTATTTGTGTATAAAAAATCGGTTGAAACTTTCCTCATGTCAGCACGTTGTAGGTCTCGCCACCGGCGCCATCCCTGTGTGAATGCTCTGAAAAGCTAATCATGTGCGTAACACTGCATCTTCTTCCTGTCGGTTAAATTCGCGTATGTAGCACGTCATCTTCGTGGTGTAGCAATTTTAATGGCCATGAGTGTAATATTCAGTGCTGGATAATATGAGCTTTTTCTGAAAACGAGAAGACTGAGTTCGTCTGTTTTGTCGACTACCATCACACAATCAGGATCAATACAGATGACCTCGTACGTAACACCTATGTTTTATACCTGCATAGCGAAGCTGCACGGTCAGTTATCAGAGTCGTCTGTTGATACCTGATAGCGCATTTTGTTAGACAGGTGTGAAAGATGGGTCTGCGTATGAGATCATCTATATAGACCCTGATTGTGTTATAATAGCCAACTCAACAGGGGTCTGAAGGTGGTAACAATGAGTTATCGAAAGTAGTAATAAAAGATTTATAACATTTGAGCTGAAGGTGTGTGTTCGTCTATTTATAAGGAAATACAATTTGTGTTTATCGCCAAAGTTTCCAGTTCTAAAAAGGGAGAAAGAATCACAGACGAAACTGCTGCTATCTGCAAAAAGTGTCACTTTTGAAGTAAGCATTTGAGTATAAGAGAGCGATGACCTCTAAGAGTGAGAGAACTTTGTGGGTTGTCGTACGGGAAACGTCGAGGAGTCGAGTCACTGAGGTTGGCATCTCTTATCCGGGAACGCTTCGATAACTTAATCGGGAAAAAATCGTTACCTCCGCCGCCCAGGGGGAAGTCAAATACAAAGTTCATTCTAATTTAAGGACTTGTGCCAACTTTGGATTACTTGCCTTCGGTTTCTGCTCCTCAACATCCGGACAAGTTTTTCCGAAGTTAAGGCGTTGTCGCAAACGGAATTACTGAGGAGTCCCTTTGAACTTCCGAGGGAAATGTTCGCAAAGAAAATTCCTGACACTTCGAGGTCGTGCAAAGCACTGGCGTATTACCAGTTATCAGGCCACTGATGTAGTATCTACGTCTGCGGTGTGAAATGCGCGCGAGCACGTATCTTTGCAGGAATTAATCTAGTATAGTTTCGACATATTACTGCTTTTGTTGGGCTCCAGACGTGTAATGCAATACCTCATAGGGCCACCATTAAAATCATTCCAACGTTGAAAACCATCTAAAGGTGAGTGGACCTCACTCTAAATGTGTCATACTTTAGTGTTATCACAAATTACTGTTAACATAATCATATGGTCACGAAAGCAGGGAAGACATCAGTGGGAGACTGGCAGAATACAAGTATGTTTTCTTGCGCATAACTGCCCTACTGGTGTTAAACACTGCCAAAGAATTAGGGATACGTTCTTCTTCATGGCACAGAAACTGGAACACGTGAAATCCCGACAAGAAGCAGAAAGCATGCAGTGTGATCAAATAGTACGAGAAGAAACTGCTTAAAAACACGTTTGAAATTGGACAGATAATTGAGTAACATATAGAACTGAATAGAGGAACACATCTTTTGTTTGCTGAATACGTGACAGGTTTTGACCAAATAGGTAGGAGAATATTGCGTGCATTACGAGACAGGATAAGTATAGCAGATCTCTTACTAAAAGTAATTAAACAAATGTTATGAGACTTGAGAATAGTTGATGCTTGAACAAATTTGGGCTTACGACAAGGATCACGCAGGTAGAAATACTTGACGGCTGTAATGACCATATCATCGACGGGACATTAAACCCTGATCTTCCATCCTACTTCGTTCCATTCGATACTTCTTAAAATGTATGATCGTAACGTGTTCCTGCTGTGACTAAGATAAAGAAAGCTTCACAATGCGACAGCATCCTTTAAAAGGCCAATTATAAATTTAATGCAATTGCCAGTGTCTGTAACGTAACAAAATGGGTTTACGAAAATAGCTGAATTAGTGAAATCACGTAGTCATTTTAGTGTTATTGCTAGCAAGGGATTTGAGAGATGCACGAAAGTACTTTTTCAATCTGAGGATCTGCAGGAAATTTGTAAATCTATTTAATGAGTACCACAACAGAGTTTGGTTTATTTCTATTGTATATGCATACTTCCTAGGACCAAATTCTGCATGGTTACGGAATGGGTCAGTATGTGAACTAACATAAATAACAAAACTACTACCAGATAAAATTAAATGTATACGAATCTATGCAGACGATAAACTGTTAGCGCTATGGACAGCACAACACAGGAATCATAATATTAATAAGTAATTACGAAAATAGGAGTACCGATTTAAGTTTTATGCTTCTTATATATAAGTAACAGTCTCCTTTTGTGTATTTGTTTTCAATTCATACGAATCTACAGCTAAATTACGATATTGACGAAAGGTCACTGGCTACATCAAATTTCATATGGTGCATAGCAGAGGGTGCTTTACTTACGGATTTAGACAAAATCTACAGATTTATTCAGATCTTGATGGAATTCAGCACGCTTCACCTTCAGATCAAGAGGAGGGGCGAGTCTATATAAAATTTCATACGGTTGATAGTGGATGGTTGTTTACTTACGGGTTTCTACACATACCTGCAATTTTATTCCGATCTTCAAAATAATTTGCACAATTGACCAAAATCAAGAGGAAGGTCACTGTTTTCGGTACATATAATAATTTCGTATGGTGTGTGGCACAGGATACCTTACTTACTGACTTTTGAAAAAATCTAAAGCATTATTCTGGTTATTATGAAATTTCGCACACTTTACCTTCATAAGAAAAGGGAGACCACTGTTTGCATAACATTTCGTACGATAGCCGTGCGGGAGTAGCCGAGCGGTCTGGAGCGCCACGTTACAGATCGCGTGGGCATCCGCTTCCGGAGTTCGAACCCTCTCTCGGGCATGGGTGTGTGTGTTGTCCTTAGGCTAGTTTGTAAACCTAGGGTAGGATGAGTGACAGTGGGTACTTTGCTTACAGACATCGACACAAACCTATAGTTTTATTCCTGTCTTGAAGAAATTTTGCACACTTTACCACCAGAACAAGAACCTTGACAACGTTTTACTTATTATTAAAAGTTCGCTTGTTTTCATGGAGAGGTTTTTTAAACCAAACGTCAGCCTGTGAGGGATGGCAAAGGGTACCTTGCAAAAATCTTTCACAGTGTTTCACTGACCACCACGAAAGTTGTCTCCTGATCACCACGAAAGTTGTCTCACATATGTGACTTTTATAGATGGGGTGAGTAGGAGACGAACGAAGGAGGCGGAATAAACAGAGAGAGAATAAGGAGATGGGGGGAGGGGAAGAAGGAGGAGATGGGCAGAAATATAGTACATAAAGAGATGGACGGGGCCAGAGAGAGTATTGGTGCGGAATTGCTCTGCGAGAGTTTGGAATAAACAAATACCCAGGCAATGTCGAATTTAATAGATTCAAATAGATTAGCGGCCTGTTATAAGTGGAAACCAGAACAATTACTTTTAGAGTTTTTCATTGTATTTCTATCAGTCTGTTCGTATGATTGTAAACGTATCACACAAAAATTGTTTTTCGAATATCGATGCGGGTTAAAAAAAAAAAAAAAAAAAAAAAAAAAAAATGTCTGTAGAGTCTAAGGGACTTAACTACGGGGTCATCAGTCCCTAAACATACAAACTACTTGTGAACTACCTTATACTAAAGACGGCACAAATATCCATGCCCGAGGGGGGATTCGAACCCTCGACCGTGACTGGAGCGCCTCAGTCCTCTCGGCCACCGCGGCCGGCGGGGTTTTTCAGTTGTGTTGTTGGAAGTCTAACTTAAAATCTAGCAAACCTTTCACCTTGATACGCCGACTAGAAGCCGAATTATCTATGCATACTCATTGTTTTTATTAACTGGGTCAGTGTGGGGAAATCTAGAACCAGGGAAAGTGCCTTAGGAATCTTCAGGTACTATGATGACTTGTCCATGAAAGTTAGTAAGATTATCAAAAGAAAACATTCCTACATGAGAGAACTTTCCCATAATTAGTAAAACGGTTTTCATGAGGGGGCGGTGGGCAGAGAGGGGAACGTGATGGGTAGGGAGATGGGAGAGGAGCAGTTGGACACACACACATACACACACAAAGAGGGAGAGAGAGAGAAAGAGAGAAAATTGTCCTGAACCTGGTGACTCGTGTGTTAAGTAAAGCGTATTTTGTGACACACATTTTTCCTGTAACTGCGATGATGTGCCGCGGTGAAATGGTCGAGAGCTCTAAGGCGCCTTGCTTTGAAGTGCGCGGTTGCCTTCCGTCAGAGGTTTGAATCTCTCGAGCAACATGTGTGTGTTGTTGTCCCTTAGGTTAGTTTAAGCCTCGGGATCGATAACCTCAGCATGTAAGTCCCATGGATTTCAACAGGTTTCCGATGACGTCCCACAAATTGTAAAATTTATCTGCCAGCTTTCTACAGTGAAAAACTATATTTCGTATAGTTTTCATGAGGGGGGCGGAGGACAGAGAGGGGAACGTGATGGGTAGGGAGATGGGAGAGGAGCAGGTGGACACACACACATACACAAAGAGAGAGAGAGAGAGAGAGAGAGAGAGAGAGAGAGAAAGGTTACAGGGTTTCCTGTAACTGCGATGATGTGCCGCGATGGAACGGTCCAGCGCTCTAAGGCGCCTTGCTGCGAAGTGCGCGGGTGCTCCCCGTCGGAGGTTCGTGTCTCCCTCGAGCATCATGTGTTTGTGTGTGTGTGTGTTTTCCCTTAGGTTAGTTAAAGCCTCGGGACTGATAACCTCAGTATTTAAGTCCCATGGACATCCACGTGTTTCCGTTGATGTCCTAAAAATTGTCAAGTCTATCTGCCAGCTTTATACGGAGAAAAACTATATTTTGTGTAATTTCTGAGGTTAGGTGTGGTGTCGCACAAGTACAAAGTGCGCGCCACCTACTTTCGCCGCGCGCCGCCATGCACGCACGGCGCGGCGTTCTTACGACGACAGCCACGAGCGCCCTCTGCTGCAACTGCACTCGTGGCCACCACTGAACGACATCGTTCACTTGGGACTGAGATAGGAACCAGTTAACACTTCGGAATCAGATAGGCACCAATGAAGACTTGGCTATCGGATAGGCACTAGGAAGGCCTCTAGCTCAACTATGTATCAGCATTCTGCAGTACTGAGCTATGTAAAAGTTATGTATTGTATAAATTCTGTGCAATATATATCTCGTTCTAATTTGCTCTAGTGTTTCTGGTTTCTGCTGTCCCACTGGCTGCTCACCTCCGTACCTGCACAAGCGTGCTACCTTTACTCCTGTGTCGATCTTCCTGCTCGGCCACCGGCACCTACGACGGAGGCGAGACATAAAGGCGGCGACGAGGCTGGGACACAAAATTAGGCATCCCAGTCTGTTGCGAGTATTGACACTTGTCGAATCGTGGGACCAACTTTAATATTCGTGTTTAGCGTGTCGTTTCTGGACCTAACGGACAGTGACTGCTGAACGCCTCCGAAGAGAATACGTGCTACAGGGTCACAGCGGGGTCACAGCGTCAGGACGGGGGCAAAGGGTTCCCTTCCCGGCAGCTAGTCACGTCGGCAGCAAACGTATTCGGCGAATACAACACGGGGCCTGGAGTGCGGAGTGAGTGGGGGTTAGGGAGGGAGGCAGCGGAAGGGCGGGCGCTAAGGTACTGCCGCAGGGCCGTTACGGCGTCCGCTCTCCGGGAAATGCCCGCGGGAAGGGCCCGCTGAAAGCTCGGGGCCGCCGTGTATCTTGATCTCTGGCCGCCGCAGCACGCGCGCTTCCTCTGGCCGTCCGCCTGAGTGCTCGCCGCTGCTGGCTCTGCTAGCGGCGTATTTAAAGCTGGCACCGCACAGCTGCGCCCTGATTGGACACGGGGTGGCCGATTGCCTCCTGGGATGGTCGCACCTGACCCCCACCCACTCCACCCCCATCCCGTGCAACAGCTGCCGCCGGTATCGGCACTAAATCTGTGCCACAACACGCTGATTGCGGGGAGTGCCTCAGGGGTCAATACTAGGCCCACTACTATTTCTTCTGCAGGGCGATTCACGACGATAAGCAAATATATTAATCCTTTAATGGCATGATGTGACAAGTTCAGAAATATTTAGCGAGGCGTGGAATGTATATCGGAAAGGTAAATCGGATACAACTGGAGGAGGAGTGCTCATCGCTGTGGACAAAGATATTGTTTCTACTGAGATCGAGGTTACAAGTAACTGTGAAGTTAACTGCGCACGTATAACAGGTCCAAAAGAAGTAAAGTTAATAGTTGGGCGTTTTTACCAGCGCCCTAGTGCTACTGTAGCACTTTCAGAGTCATTCAAAGAAAGTCTACACCAGGTAGTGTGTAGGTATTCAGGCCATGTAATATTAGTCAGGGGAGACTTCAACCTTAAGAGAATAGATTGGGACCTCTCTAGTTACTTTTTAGGCGGTACAGACAAGCAGTCTTGCGAAATACTTTTCAACACATTCTCTGAAAACTGTCTTGCGCCGGCCGCGGTGGCCGAGGGGACTGAGGAGCGCTAGTCACCGTCTGCACGGCCATTACGGTCGGAGGTTGGAATCCCCCTCAAGCATGGATATTTGTGCCGTCCTTAGTATTAGCTAGTTCATAAGTAGTTTGTAAGTTTAGGAACTGATGACCCCGTGGTTAAGTCCCATAAGCTATACAAACATTTGAAACATTTCACACGTTGATTGGGGAGTGCCTCAGGGATCAATACTAGGTCCACTAGTATTTCTTCTGCAGGGTGATTTACGACGGTACGCAAATGTATTACTCCTTTAATGGCATGATGTGCCCACTTCAAAAATATTTAGCGAGGCGTGGAATGTATATCGGAAATAGATCGGATACAACTGGAGGAGGAGTGTTCATTGCTGTGAACAAAGATATTGCTTCTACTGAGATCGAGGTTGAAAGTGATTGTGAAGTTATCTGCGCACGTATAACAGGTCTGAAAGAAGTAAAGTTAATAGTTGGGCGTTTTTACCAGCGCCCTAGTGCTACTGTACCACTTTCAGAGTCATTCAAAGAAAGTCTACACCAGGTAGTGTGTAGGTATTCGGGCCATGTAATATTAGTCAGGGGAGACTTCAACCTTAAGAGAATAGATTAGGACCTCTCTAGTTACTTTTTAGGCGGTACAGTCAAGCAGTCTTGCGAAATACTTTTCAACACATTCTCTGAAAACTGTCTTGCGCCGGCCGCGGTGGCCGAGGGGACTGAGGAGCGCTAGTCACCGTCTGCACGGCCATTACGGTCGGAGGTTCGAATCCCCCTCGAGCATGGATATTTGTGCCGTCCTTAGTATTAGCTAGTTCATAAGTAGTTTGTAAGTTTAGGAACTGATGACCCCGTGGTTAAGTCCCATAAGCTATACAAACATTTGAAACATTTGACACGTTGATTGGGGAGTGCCTCAGGGATCAATACTAGGTCCACTAGTATTTCTTCTGCAGGGTGATTTACGACGGTACGCAAATGTATTACTCCTTTAATGGCATGATGTGCCCACTTCAAAAATATTTAGCGAGGCGTGGAATGTATATCGGAAATAGATCGGATACAACTGGAGGAGGAGTGTTCATCGCTGTGAACAAAGATATTGCTTCTACTGAGATCGAGGTTGAAAGTGACTGTGAAGTTATCTGCGCACGTATAACAGGTCTGAAAGAAGTAAAGTTAATAGTTGGGTGTTTTTACCAGTGCCCTAGTGCTGCTGTAGCAGTTTTAGAGTCATTCAAAGAAAGTCTGCACCAGGTAGTGTGTAGGTATTGGGGCTATGTAATATTAGTCGGGGGGAGACTTCAACGTTAAGAGAATAGATTGGGGCCTCTCTAGTTACTTTTTAGGCGGTACAGACAAGCAGTCTTGCGAAATACTTTTGAACACATTTTCCGAAAACTGTCTTGCGCCGGCCGCGGTGGCCGAGGGGACTGAGGAGCGAGAGTCACGGTTGCACGGCCATTACGGTCGGGGGTTCGAATCCCCCCTCGGGTATGGACATTTGTGCCATCCTTAGTATTAGTTAGTTCCTAAGTAGTTTGTAAGTTAAGGGACTGATGACCCCGTAGTTAAGTCCCATAAGCTATACAAACATTTGAAACATTTGACACGCTGATTAGGGAGTGCCTCAGGGATCAATACTAGGTCCACTAGTATTTCTTCTGCAGGGTGATTCACGAAGATACGTAAAAACGAGGCGCTTCCGTTTGGTAATAGAATGAAATTGTACACAGATACAGAAGAAATTTTTATTGCACAAAATTCTACAACTCTTAAACTAGTTTTCCACATAACTGCCGAAATTATGCAGGCATTTGTCGTAGCGTGGCACCAGGATTTGTATACCTTCTACATAGAAATCTGCTGCCCATGTCTTCAATCAGTTGGAAACAGTTTCTTTCAGCTCGTCGTCATTGGTGAAGTGATGACCGCCAAGGAAAGACTTGAGGTGTAAGAACAGATGAAAGTCGCTAGGAGCGACGTCAGGACTGTACGGAGGATGGTCAAACACATCCCAGCCAAATCCCTGTAGGAGGTTTTTCGTCACATTTGCAGTGTGTGTGGGCGTGCGTTGTCTTGAAACAAAACAACACCTTCTGACAGTAGTCCCCGGCGCTTAATCTGAATTGAACGGCGCAATTTCCGAAGTGTCTCGCAATAAGCATCTGCTTTGATTGTTTGACCACGCGGTAAGAAGTCAATGAGTAGGATGCCTTTCCAGTCCCAGAACACTGTGCACATCATTTTCCAAGGTGTCATGATTTGCTTCGGCTTTATCTTTGGTGGGGATGAAGTGTGCCTCCGTTCCATTGATTGCCGCTTTTTCTCAGGGGTGTCTTAAGAATCCCACGTTTCATCTACTGTGTCTATCCGTCTCAGAAATTCTCGCCGCTTTCAGCATAATGGGTCAAAAACTCAAGTGCCTATCCATCCGTTGTGTTTTGTGTTGCTCAGTGAGAATCTTTGGTACCCAAAGTGAGCAAAGTTTACGGAATTTCAGTTGTTTCAATTTGGGGGAAGTCCATAGCGAGAGCACTAATTGTAAACCTACGGTTTTCTTGGATCTTGTCATCAATCGCGCGAACCAGTTCTTCTGTAACCAAAGGTGGACGCCCACTTCGTTCTTCATCGTGCACATCACTACGCCCGCCATTGAACTGTCGGACCCATCTTCTCACCATCGAATCACTCATTGCATTTGGTCCGTAAACATCGCAAATTTGCCGATGAATTTCACTTGGTTTCACTTTCCTCGCATTCAGAAACCGAATCACCCACATGATTTCACAGGCGGCGGGATTTTCAATCAACGCCGTCATTTCAAACAAGCACAACAAAGCGTACGTAACTGACAGCGATCTCCAAATGGCGCACGTTCTTCTCCTTGATACACATCGTCTACAGCGCATGTGCGGAACTGCAATCGCAGCGCTGCAGCGGAGATAAATTGAAACGGAACTTACTTTATGTACGCGTCTCGTATGTTAATCTTTCAAAGCAGTGTTTTTCAATCTGTGGTGCGCGACCCCCATGGGGGTCGCAAAGACTTGATGGGGGGGGGGGCGCCGTCACAGGAAGAAGTACAGTAGTTGCACCTTAAAACAACCTGCCCACTGTATGTCTGAATACTACCGGTTCCGTAATACAGAAACATAGACCTACGTCAATTTTTATTTTATGTTAACCCTTTGAGGACCATGAATAAACACAGGAAGAAAACTATAATAATTTCTTTCAGAATCTACTTTTAATGTCTCTAAAAGCAATAATGTAGTATAATAACAATACAATTTGTATTTCACAATAAAAATTCTAGGTGGTTTCATAGAGAAACCAGTGGGCTCTTACGACAGTTTGCGGTAGGGCTCGATTTGTTAGAAGGGATGTTTGAACCATATTCCTAAGGAAACTCAGTTGATTCTTTTGACAGTACCTGTTGCACCCACTAAATATGTTCTTTTAGTTCTGTATCGTCATCACACAAGTCATCGTCATTGTTGTCACATTCTCTTCAAAATTAATTGCACTCTATTAGAGGTGAAAGAAGTCGAATTTCTTCATCAATTTCGTCTGATTCACTTCCAATATTCGATGCAGGCGACTCAGTATCACTTGGATTTTGAGCAAGTACGTATCTCCATTTGCGTATTGGTGCTTAGGTCAGATGCTCTGAATTTATACTTTAGTCTTGATGGAGCTCTGTTATCCATACTGACACTCTACAAAGAATAAAAGAAAAAGCAACCTGTGGATTTACCGTTTGAAGATAGTTACGTCCCATAACCACCTACATTTTTGTAAAGAAGTGACCTTTACATTATAATTATCAATATAGACATCTTCCAAATTTCATAAAATGGAGTATAAGAATAATGCATTACCTGAAACTACAATTATGTGCTGTATAGATCTCACAAATTAATTTCATTATAAAGTCTGGGTCGAAAGCACTTGTACTCGGCGCAGCGCTACACAAATTTAGTGTTTCACCAGACAACAATGACTTCTCTACTGCAACAAGAAGCTGGCTCTGACGCTAGAGATCACCAGCAATCAATGTGAGATGGTGGTTTCAAGAATGAAGCGGGCAAAGTAAAAATGTGGTTTCTGGCTGAAACCACTTGACCGGAAAGGGTTAAAAGTAAGAATTCATTGTTTAACATTATTTCTGAATTGAATATAACGTAGATTGTTTTATAGTAAATATGGAACGTTAACGATATGCAAGTTCAAAATCTGAAATTTTTTCAGGAACCAATCGGTAGTTAAATAAACAAGATGCAGTAATAAAATCTAAGAAATTTGGAAAAGAAATCTACTCCCTCACAGTGTGAATACAGTGAAACCTTCCTCAATGAACATAATTCGCTATAGGCTCATGCGTGAAATACGAAACACTTGTGTAAAATTTACATTTCTGTCGGTAATGAAGTGGTATGCAAGATGTATGAGACAGGGGAAATACCCTCCGACTTCAAGAAGAATATCGTAATTACAATTACAAAGAGAGCAAGTGCAGACAAGTGTGAAAATTACAGAACTATCACTTTAATAAGTCATGGTTGCAAAATACTATACTAACACGAATTATTTATAGAGGAATGGAAAAACTTGTGGAATCTGACCTCGGGGAAGATCAGTTTAGATTTAAGAGAAATATAGGAACACGGGAGGCAATACTCACATCACGACTTATCTTAGAAGATAGGCTAAGGAAGAGCAAACCTACGGTTTTGGCGTTTGTAGATTTGGAGAAAGCTTTTGACAATGTCGACTGGAATACACTCTTCCAAATTCTGGAGGTATCAGGGGTAAAATATAGGGAGCGAAGAATTATATTCAACCTATACAAAAACCAGACAGCGGTTATTAGAGTCGAAGGGTAAGAAAGGGGCGCAGAGGTTGGGAAGGGAGTAAGATAGGGTTGTAGCCTTTCCCCAGTGTTATTCAATCTGTACATTGAGCAAGCAGTGAAGGAATGGAAGGAGGAATTTGGAGAGGAAATTAGAGTTCAGGGAGAAGAAATATAAATTTTGCGGTCTGCCGATGACATAGTAATTTTGTGAGAGACTGTAAAGGATCTGGAAGAGCAATTGAATGGAA
Source organism: Locusta migratoria (assembly GCA_026315105.1). Lineage (NCBI taxonomy): Eukaryota > Metazoa > Arthropoda > Insecta > Orthoptera > Acrididae > Locusta > Locusta migratoria. The sequence goes on along the minus strand of CM048744.1, from coordinate 131,104,629 downwards.
TGGAAAGTGTCTTGAAATAAAGATATAAGTTGAACATTAACAAGAGTAAAACGAAGGTAATGGAATGTAATGTCAGAAAATCAGGCGATGCTGAAGAAATTAGATTAGGTAATGAGACAATAAAAGTAGTGGATGAATTTTGTTAATATTGGGTAGCATGATAAGTTCAGATGGCCGAAGTAAAGAAGATATAAAATGCAGAATGGCTATGGGGAGAAAAGCGTTTCTAAAGAAGCGATACTTGTTAACATACAATATTAATTTAGAAGTTAGGCCGGCCGCGGTGGCCGAGGAGACTGAGGCGCTCCAGTCACGGTCTGCACGGCTACTACGGTCGGGGGTTCGAATCCCCCCACGGGCATGGATATTTGTGCCGTCCTAGTTCGTAAGTAGTTCATAAGTAGTTTGTAAGTTTAGGGACTGATGACACCGTAGTTAAGTCCCATAAGCTGTACAAAAATTTGAACATTTTTTAGAAGTTAGGAAGTCCTTTCTGAAAGCATTTGTGTGGAGTGTAGCATTGTATGGCAGTGAAACGTGGACGATAAGGAGTTCAGACAAAAAGATGATAGAAGCTTTTGAAATGTGGTGCTACAGACGTATGATGAAAATTAGATGGGTAGATCAGGTGACTAATGAGGAGGTGCTTAACCGACTTGGGGAGAAAACGAGTTTCTGGCATATCCTGACTAAGAGAAGGGATAGATTGGTAGCAGACATTCTGAGACATCAAGGAATTGTTAACTTAGCATTAGACGGAAGCGTGTGGGGTAAAAATCGTAGAGGGAGACCGAGGGACGAATACAGTAAGCAGATTTGAAAAGATGTAGATTGTCGAACGTATTCTCAGATGAAGAGACAGGACAGGGTAGGGTGGATAGCTGCATTAAACCAGTCTTCGGACTGAAGACCACAACAATGAAAGTGAAAATAGATATAATTCTTTCTATTCCGATAAATACGCAAAACATGCAGAACATACAAGAATGTTATATCAACAGAAAAAAATTAAATTCTTCTCCTTTGAGACTCCAAAATGTGGTGTTTTTTTTTTTTTTTTTTGGGGGGGGGGGGGTGGGAATAATATGATAATGATATGGGTAGGATTCTCCAGAATATTTATTCTTGGAAGGAGGGTCGCCAGAATATTTTTACTTGCAAAAGGGTCACACATTCAAAAAGGTTGAAAAACACTGCATTAGTGCATAGTGTATCCATCAGTCAAAATGATTCAGTACGGACGACGATTTTTATGACTGTCAGGAAGAGCGAAAGTTGGTTGTTTATCACTCGAGCTACTGTTTTGTAATCATAGTGAAGAAGTGTTTATCTGTTGGACCCGATCCAGACGAATTCACTCGAAGGCAGACTACGGGAAGCTCGCTAAGTGTCGGGCGGAAGAAGAGAAGCGATTGTGCGGAGCAAAGGGAAGGCTACGGCACGGCTACCCTCCTCGGCAGAGGCCGGTAACGGGCGGCGCTAGCGTTTGTTGCATTCGTTAGGGAGGCGCGCCGTAGCGGAAATCGCTTAATCCGACAGGGAGACGCCGCTGGCAAGCCGAGCAGTTGGCCGGGAATTCGGGGTGGGGGAGTTGGCAGCCGTGCGGGCAGGTGTACGTCTCGCCGACACGGCGCCTGGAGCGGCGCCAGCTGTCTCCGTCTCTCTCTGCGAGTGTGCGGAGGCGCCGGTGCCACTGGGAAACATTAAGGCGCCCCCGATATCTGGCAAAACCTCCGCCTGCAGGACGTATTGTTTTGCATTTATATAGCGCTCTCATTCTGTCACACTATTTCCAGGTTTTTGGTATGCATGTAAATTACTGAAAGTGAGGGGAAGTCTTTAACATATACACTGAATATCCTTTCTAAAATTTTATTTACGCTGAAAACAGTAGACTGGCAGGGCGGGATTAAAATAGGTGAAAACAAAATAAGCATCTCGCATATGCGGATGACTTAGTTGTAATGGCCGATTCAACTGAAAGGTGGCAAAGTAATATTTCAGAGCGCGGTCAGAGGTGCAAGGATTATGATATGAAGATCAGCATCTCAAAAATGTCTGTGGTAAGGAGATTTAAACAGACTGTCAAGGAAAGTACTTGAACTCGAACAAACACATATACACCAAAATCGCACGAGAGATAATGTAAAGATCCCTTATTGCACTAGTGATACTCCCGCATCTGCAAAACTCAGCAGTCGTCCGTTAGAGGTCTCTCTGTGTGCCTTGTCACATTGCACTTAGACCTATCGGTTCGCCAGTAAGGACAGTGCAGTGTGCCTCCGAAGCTACGTTTTGAGATGTTATTTGTGTGGTGAAACGTCAGATGGGGCGGCGATTGGTAATCAGTCCTGCTGATGTATTGCGATCGGTTGCGATGAAATTACGAAGAACCCTTGCAGCGGTGGAGTAGCCGAGCGGTCTAAGTCGCCTTGCTGCGGAGCGCGCGGTTGCTCGCCGTCGGAGGTTCGAGTCCTCCCTAGGGCATGTATGTGTGTGTGTGTGTGTGTGTGTGTGTGTGTGTGTGTGTGTGTGTTGTTCTTGGGTTAGTTTACCTTAGTTTAAGTAGTTTGTAAGCTACGGACTGATGACCACGTAGTTTGGACCGATAGATTTACGAACATTTGAACATTTTTGAACGAAGAACCCTTCTTCGTTAAGATGGTATTAGCGTAGAAGATGAATCATTCGCATGCTTTCTCGTGTCTGTTATGGTACAGAAATATGAGCGTATGTTAGATACTGTTGTAACACTAACACATAATTATGATAATGTAAATCTATCGGGCCAAACTGCGTGGTCATCAGTCCGCAGCTTACAAACTACTTAAACCTAGGTAAACTAACCTACGGACAAACACACACACCCATGCCCCAGGGAGGAATCGAACCTCCACGCAGAGCAACCGCGCGCTCCGCAGCAAGGTGCTTTAGACCACTTGGCCACTCCACCTCGGCTTATGATAATAGGCATGATAATGACGAACAATTCATTGCAAGCGGTAGTGCTATGGTAAGTGCGGGAAGAGGCGATGGAAGCAGTGGCAGTGAATACCAACAGTCTTCCGAGAAGAAGGTTAAAGTTGCAACTATCATTACGGCTTTTGATGACTAGAGACTAGATGACTAGAGAACTTGTACGATGATTATTACATTAGTTATAGTTAAGATATCTGCATTACGTATGGCGTCTACAGTTACATCTACATGACTGCAGAGTTTTGCACAAAAACGTCACCCACCAGCACATTGAGGTGTACGTAGATATCCCGTAAGGAAACGTTCATACAGATATGTTTGTTCGAGCCGATGTACTTTCCTTGTGAGTGCAAAATAGGAGGAAAAGCATTAGAACAGTTAGACAGTTTTAAGTACCTGGGATGTATTTTCTCACAGGATGGCAACATATTGAAAGAACTGGAATCGAGGTGCAGCAAAGCTAATGCAGTGAGTGCTCAGCTAGGATCTACTGTCTTCTGCAAGAAGGAAGTAAGTACCAAGACTAAGTTAGCAGTGCACCGATCTATCTTTCGACCAACTTTGTTGTATGGTAGTGAAAGTTGTGTGGATACAGGTTGCCTTATTCACAAGGTAGAGGTTACAAGTATGAAAGTAGCAAGAATGATTGCAGGTACTAATAGATGGGAACAGTGGCAAGAGGGTGTCCCTAATGAGGAAATCAAAGAAAAACTGGGAATGAACACCATAGATGAAGCAGTTAGAGCGAACAGATTGAGATGGTGGTGTCTTGTTACACGCATGGGAGAAGCAAGGTGACCTAAGAGACTCATGAGCTCGGCAGCGGAGGGTAATAGGCGTAGAGGTAGACCAAGAAGAAAGTACTTGGTTTCGGTGAAGAATGATCTTGAAGTACAAGGCATAACATCAGAATATTCAAATATTCAAATGTTTGTTAAGCTTAAGGGACTTAACTGCGGGGTCATCAGTCCCTAAACTTACAAACTACTTACGAACTACCTTATACTAAAGACGACACAAACATCCATGCCCGAGGGGGGATTCAAACTCCCGACCGTAGCGGCCGTGTAAACTGTGACTGGCGCGCCGCAGACCGCTCGGGCACTGCGGCCAACCATAACATCAGACGAGGCATGAATGTTAGCACTGAATAGGGGATCAAGGAGGAATTTTATTAGAGATACTATGCGCCAGACTGAATCCTGAAAGGCATAATCAGTCTCTAATGATGATGATGATGATGTCCTTTTAATATTTAATCATTGATTATGTATATGAAGGGTGTTTGAAAAGTCCATTCAAAGTCTGAGATATGGCACCACCGGCGCGTATTGAGATCATGTTTAGTTAGTAGCATCTTTGGAAAGCACCAAGTTTCAGCCAAATTGGTCTATTTCTTTGTGTTTGGCGTTCGTGTGAATCAAGGAAGTCGAGTTATTGTCAAAGAATGGACGAAAATTTCGTGTGGTGATTAAACATTACTTTATGAAAGGCAAAACGCATTAGGAGACTAAAGGGAATCTTCATACAAATTATGGTGACTCGGCACCTTCGATTAGAACAGTTTATAAGTGGTTTCAAAATTTTCGGAGTGGCCATATGGGCACAAGTGACTGTAAAGTTTCTTAACGGCCGCGGAGGTTACGACTTCAGAAATCATTGATAAAATCCATGATATGTTGATGGATGACAGAAGAATTACGGTGCGTGAAATTGCTAGTGCTGTGGGCATCTATAATGGACGGGTACATAATATTTTGCATAAACATTTGGACATGAGAAAGCTATCCGCAAGATGGGTACGGCGATTGCTCACGCTTGACCAAAAACGGAATCGTGTGAAGTGTTGCAAGAAAGCCTTGTAGCTGTTCAGGAAGAATCCGAAACACTTTGAGTGCTGTTTCGTCACTGTGGATGAAACATGGATACATTACTATACTCTGGAGACCAAAGAACAATCTTAACAATGGGTTATGAAAGGAGAATCTGAAATATATATATATATATATATATATATATATATATATATATATATATATATATATATATAGGGCGAAGACCGGTCCTTCGGCCAGAAAGGGTATGGTGACGGTGTTTTGGGATTGGTAAGGGATAATCCTCGTCGACTATCTGCAACAGGGTACAACTATTAGATGTGCATATTATTCATCGTTATTGGACCGTCTAAAAACCGACCTGCAAGAAAAACGCCGGCGATTAGCCCACAAAAATGTCCTTTTTCCATCACTACGATGCACCAGCACACACCTAACCAGTTATGGGGGCAAAATTATTGGAAACAGGATTCCAACCATTTCACATCCTCCCTATTCTCCAGACTTGGCTCCCTCAGACTACTGTTTGTTCCCAAATTTGAAGAAATTGTTGGCGAGACGAAGATTTCATTCAAGCGAGGAGATGATTGCAGAAACTAATAGCTGTTTTGCAGGGTTTTTTTTTTTTTTTTTTTTTTTTTTTTTTTTTTTTTTTTTTTTTTTTTTTTTTTGTAGAATTCCTATTATTCGGAAGGAATTAACAAATTAGACCCTCTGCCAGACACTTAAATGTGATTTGCAGGGTATCCCATGTAGATATAGATTACTTGGCCAGCGAGGCTACTCGATCGTACCGCTTTGGATTATTGTTTCTGGGGGTGACAGACGAAGTGTATAATACTAGAAGGAGACTATGTCGACAGAGTGGAGGCAAGGGAGGAACTTCTCACTCCTATTTTACGTGCTTGTGCTCAAGTAAACGAATGTAGGACTGTGCTCCGATCGGCAAAACAATGCCAGTCTGAAAGAGAAGTAAAATACATTGAAATTTACGGTGGACAGTTTGATTATCTTCTGCACTCATCCCGGTCCTAGTTATTTTCATTGGTTTACCTGAAAACGGTTAAGAAAAGAACACATGTTTATTAGAAACTTTTAGTTCAGATTTACCACTCGTAGTACCCCTCAAAACATGTTCCCTTCCTCCTGCCCAACTCATATATACAGGGTGTCCCAGCTATCTTGTCCACCCAAAATATCTCAGGCACAATAACAGCTATTGGAAATCGACTTTCACCGGTATCAATGTACGGCTGGGGCCCATGAATGTGCATATTTGGTAACATTCTAAAACGAAAGCAAATGTGTTTTTTAACACAAACTTATTTTTTTTTAATGGACACCCTATGATTTTTCTTCAGAAATCCATAGCATGACAAATCACATAAACAATGGCGTTAATTGCATCGCAATAGTCCAATTACATCCCGAGACATTGCGACGAGACGTTGACGCTTGAAAAACCCGAAGTACGTTGCTAGCGCACGTCCTGAGGCTCTGGCGTGAACCTGCTGGAATGTACGACTTTAATGCAGGATGGCAGCAGACCGTATTATTCGTTTCGGACCTCTTGGTAAGTATGGAAGTGCGATTACGCATGTGAAACACATCGCGATTACCGACCGCATGGGTTTCACGCCTGAACCTCAGGACGTGCGATAGCAGAGCATTTCGGGTTTTTTAAGCGTCAACTTCGCGTCGCAATATCTCGGGATGTAATTGGAATATTGCGATGCAATCAACGCCATTGTTTATGTGATTCTTCATGCTATGGATTGCTGAAGAAAAAATATAGGGTGTCCATTTGGGGAAAAAAAAAAAAAAAAAAAAACCATAAGCTTGTGTTAAAAACACATTTGCTTTCGTTTTAGAATGATTCCAAATATGTACATTCATGGGCCCCAACCGTACAGTGATACCGGTGAAAGTCGTTTTCCAATAGCTGTTATTGTTCCAGAGATATTTTGGGTGGACAAGATAGCTGGGACACCCTGTATATATGAATTCAAAACTGGAGTCCGCCAGGGTGACGTACTATCGCCGACTCCCCCGTCCTTTCCAATATTGTTCTAGAAAAGGTCACCAGGGAATAGGGACCTCACGTAAAGGGCATCAAAATTGTTATAAAAAAAAGAAACCCGAATGAAGTGCCTTGCTTTCGCTGATGATATTGCAATTATCACCAACAGCAGAACAGAAGAAATTCATGCAGTGGAAAAACTACATGTAGTCTCTAAAAAAACCGGACTACATATACCTTACGAAAAAACCCAATATATGGAAAGACATCCAGAAAATAAACCCCTTTTAATCATAAACTATGGCAAAATTGCACAAGTCTGCCATTTTATTAACCTCGGAGAAACTATACAGTCTTCAGGATTAAACCGAAACGCCAATGAACAAGCTCCACAGACGCAAAATTAAGACACTATAGAGCAGTGACTTTTTTTGAAGCAATCTATGCAGTTGAAATATTGGTGATTGATGGAAATTCAAAAATTAGTGAAATAGAAAGCAGGAAAGAAAACTGCTCAGGAAGAGTTACGGTGCAATCAACAAAAACGGCATTTGGATTAAGAGAACACAAAACGTACTCTATAGCAAGATCAACACAATAACGGATGAAATCAGAAAACTCCGAGCCAAATTTTATTCACAGATCTACAGAATGGAAGACTCGAGAACAATAAAGAAACTATTCAGTATTATAACAAAGAGTAAATGCGGCACAGAATGGCTGCAAGAAGTCCAGAGGGATCTACAGAAGATTAATATAAAAAAATCTTGAATATCGCACTGAGTGCCCGAATAAAATCACAAGTGTGAAATTTGAGGATGAAGAGTTATTGGGAAGCAAAGAAAAGAAACATCCGAAGATGAAATAATGAATTCAAGATCAGTCGCTCTCCTGAAGGCGAACAATCGTGTAAATAAATAAATATGAAAGAGAAATATCAACAAATAATACAATTACTCGAGACAACATTGGCTCATTATAACAAAGGTGTTAAACATAAGGAGAAGCGTTCAATTAAAATTTATGCGGTGGTCGGGATTCGAACCCAGGACCTCCTACTTACTAGGTAGGTGCTTTAGACCACTCAACTAACACAGCGTTGTAGCAGAGCAACTACACGGACTGTGGAGAGAGACATGCTTTAAGACAGTCCTTGCAGTTACTTTGGTTACAACGCTGTGTTAGCTGAGTGGTCTAAAGCACCTACCTAGTAAGTAGGTCCCGGGTTCGATGCCGGGCCACACCATAAATTTTAATTCAATGCCTCTCCTTATGTTTAATGAAAGAGAATGTCAGCGACTGTCTTTCGTTTGCTGCGATTGTTTCGGCATCCCTACCTTTTCTGTGTACAGACCGATACGTGTCTACCGCAGTGCTTGAAGAGACGTCACGTCCATCTGCTACTCGTTTACTTATCTCACACTACTCAGCTCTGCTGGAGTGCTTGCTCTACTCGGTGCATCAGCGCCAGACGTGTAAATAGGTCTTTGCTGTTTACAGTGTTCAGTGCAGCGCACTGCGTCTAGATTCTGCAGTCAGTCTACTCAGTAAGGGGATCGTTTGTAGGTAGATGCATCCCTTTCTTTGCAGCGACACTGAAAATTGTATCCTGGATAGAGCTGGTTACACATTTCAAAAATTGTTCAAATGTTTGTATAGTTTATGGGACATAACTACGGGGTCATCAGTCCCTAAACTTACAAACTACTTATGAAGTAACTAAGACTAAGGACGGCAGAAATATCAATGCCCGAGGATGGGATTCGAACCCCCGACCGTAGTGGCCGTTCAGACCGTGACTGGAGCGCCTCAGTCCCCTCGGCCACCTTACACATTTCGCTACGAATTTAGCCACTAGTATATTTGGAAAAATTTCCCGTTTCTACAGAAAAGATCTGCCACTTTTAAAACGGTCATAATTTAAGTATACAATAATGTCGTTTTTTTTTCCAGACGTTTCTCATATGTTAAGTTTGATGCGGTCCACCATGATCTCCTCTCCGTTCACTCAAAGAGTATCACTCTCACCGTTCTTATTAGACAATAATTGCCGGCCGCGGTGGCCGAGGTGACTGAGGCGCTTCAGTCACGGTCAGCACGGCCACTACGGTCGGGGGTTCGAATCCCCCCTCGGGCATGGATATTTGTGTCGTCCTAGTTCGTAAGTAGTTCTTAAGTAGTTTGTAAGTTTAGGGACTGATGACCCCGTAGTTAAGTCCCATAAGCTTTACAAACATTTGAACATTTTTTTAGAAAATAATTTCTCGAGACATATTTTGTCTCATTATGTCAAAGATATTGACAAGAAAGACACACGGACGACGAAAAACTGATATAAATATCAAACAATATTAAGACTATCTTTCAAATGTTCAAATGTTCGTAAATCTATCGGACCAAACTGCGTGGTCATCAGTCCGTAGCTTACAGACTACTTAAACTAAGGTAAACTAACTTAAGGACAACACACACATACCCATGCCCCAGGGAGGACTCGAACCTCCACGGCGAGCAACCGCGCGCTCCGCAGCAAGACGCTTTAGAACGCTCGGCTACTCCACGTATGCTGGAGGTAGAATGCAGGGTCGTTCCCATTAACATTCATCGCTGGGTGGTACTCGGATTCTCGAGAACCTCGCCAGCGTGTATACATTTTACATAGAGTAAAATCCTTGAACTTTATATTCTATTCAGATAACGTCTGTTTATAATGCATCCGTAGTTCAATATGAATCTAATGATTTTATTGTTTTTATTACAAAAAACATCTTTCCAAAAACACCTGAATTTCAGAAATGTACGTTCATTGTAAGTCATATTACAGGTTGTCAGAGTTGAAGAGCATGAAAGGGATGCTGTTTTTGGGAAGGGAGTAAGACAGGGTTGTAGGCTTTCTCCAATGTTATTCAATTTGTACATTGAGCAAGATATAAAGGAAAGCAAGGAGAAATTTGGAGAAGGAATTAAAATTCAGGGTGAAGAATAGAAAACATTTCGTTTTGCCGACGACATAGTAATTTTGTCAGAGACAGCAAAGATCCTGGAAGAGCAGTCGAACGGAATGGACAGTGTGCTGAAAGGGGAATATAAGATGAACATTAACAAGAGAAAAATTAGGGTAATGGAGTGCAGCCTAAGAAAATCAGGTGCTGCTGAATGAATTAGATTAGTTAACGAAACAATAAAGGAGGTAGATGAGTTTTGTTACTTGGGCAGTAAAATAACAAATGGTGGTCCAGTACAGAGGATATGCCGGCCGCGGTGGCCGAGGTGACTGAGGCGCTCCAGTCACGGTCAGCACGGCCACTACGGTCGGGGGTTCGAATCCCCCCTCGGGCATGGATATTTGTGCCGTCTTTAGTCTTAGCTAGTTCATAAGTAGTTTGTAAGCTTAGGGACTGATGACCCCGTAGTTGAGTCCCGTAAGTTGTACAAACTTTTGAAACATTTTTTGAAACAGAGGATATAAATTGCAGAATGGCAATGGGTAGAAAAGCTTTCTTGTAAAAGAGAAATTTGTTAACATCGAATATTGATTTAAGCTAATGAAATCCTTTCTGAAGGCATTTGTGTTACCTTGTATTGGAGTGAAACATGGCCGATGAACAGTATGGACAGGAAGAGGATAGAGGGTTTTGAAATGTGGTGCTACAGAAGAATGCTGAGGATTAGGTGGGTGGATCGCGGAACTAATGAGGTACTGAACAGAATTGGGGAGAAAAGGAATTTGTGGCATACCTTGACTAAAAGAAGGGATCGATTGGTAGGAACATTCTTAGACATAAAGAAATTGTGAATTTAGCGTTGGAGGGAATTGTGTGGGGTAAAAAACGCAGAGGAAGACCAAGAGATGGATACAGTAAGCAGATTCAGACAGATGTAGGTTGCCGTTCTTATGTGGAGATGAAGAGGCTTGCTCAGGATAGGGTATTGTGGAGAGCTGCATCAAACCAGTCTCCGGACTGAAGACCACAACAACAATTTGCGAATTCATTGTAGTCGGGTGGGATAGAGAGGTGCGGGGAGAGTACCGTTGAAAATGGGACAAAATTTTTTGGTTTGAATTCCGGCAAATAATATTTTAGAATTTAACCACTGGACTTAGTGACTAATTTATCGCCGATTACGGATAAGTATGGCTCGCCCTTACGCCACTTTGCAACTAAATCGCAATTGTCTGCCAAAGGTTTCCGACCGCAGAAGTGAACTATGGAGGTACAGGAGGAAGAAAAAGCTTTCAGTGATTTTATACATGTTTAAAAAAAAAGAAAATCAGTTTTAGATGAAAAACAGCGATTTTGAATGCTGCATATGTTTCACAAATTTTTCCTTCATTTTCTGCAACCTTTAGTAACAAGATAGAATTAGTGTACTTTTTACAGGTAACAAGATAGCTTGTTTTAATGTTACTCGAGCGTTTTTTAGCTTGTGTTGTTGGATTACATTTCAATGGGATCGCTGCGTTTCGAGCCTGGTAATGGGACTCCCGGGGAAAAGCCAATTTTGGAGGCTGCGAATATTTTCGACGCCTGCCTCAAGGAATTACGATCGCGATGCACCGCTCCCACACGTTCGGTGCGCTGCGCGCCACCCCGACGCGTAATGCCATTACGCCAGCGTTCATAATTAACGGAAATACCCTAGTTCTCTCTTTTTTTCCCCCACCAAACACAATTAACAAACCGCAGTTCGGAATTAGCAGCGAACGAACGTTTGCCGCCGGCGCGCGTGTGCATTGCAGGGGAAACTTGTAATTCCGACAAACTCGATTATCTGACCGCGGAATGGGCGAGGGGGCCAAAGTTCCCGCCCTAAATGTGCCTAACCAGCCGGCAAGAAGGGCGCCAAGTTGGCAGCACTGCTGGCAAATGCCTAAGTCCGAGTGGCGAGGCGTCCGAAGGAAAGAACTGTACGACCGCGGAGTAGAGAATGACGTAACGCTGCTACATTAGAGCTAGCTACTAGCATTTGACCGTATTTTTTATGCAGTAACTAGCTAAATTCCCTTGCTTCGCAAGCATAGACTGGATGGTCTGCATTGGTTGTTTCCTTATAAATATAAATCTTCATAGTTTTAGTTTTAAAAATGCTATCCTAATCAAGTATTTTGATACAAATTTCCACCTCTTATTGCACCATTGGTGGCGAAATTCAACACATCCCGTAACACATTTTCTTTTTAAATTCTAACCACGGTTCCAATCCAAATTTTCGCATTTCTAGCATCAAAATAGTCTTAGTATCACCCTTAAAAGATTTTCCCATATTTCACCCGCTTGATGCTAGAATTTCCAAAAACATCGAAAGACATGTTTTTAAAATTCCAATCAAAAATATAAATCCCAAGTTTTGTATTTTTTGTTTCATAATTGCCTTAATAGCAACGTATTTTCAAAAAACAAAAAAAACAAAAAAAACCTTCATCCCTTATTCCTCATCCATAGGTATGGGAATATATAAAAATCGCTGATGCCTGCATTGTAAGATAACCAACGTCTACGTATTTCAAATTTCCATCGTCTATAGATTCACTTTTCAGTGCCGTATTATTTTGGAAACAGAACGAGAACGCGAAATTTCTTTCTTACGATTTTGGCATCTTTCTTGGTAATTTTACTTTTCAAACTGCAATATGCACTAATTTTTCTTTATTCGTACGTTTGTTGTAAGAAAACAACTTGAAGAATGTGCATCCCGTTTCGCTGTATATAACCTCTTTGCTTTATAGTGTTAAAAGTCATTGCGAATTTTTTATAAGCTGACGACTTTCAACCACTATATCTTCCACCCTCTTATAGCTATCAATACGCGACTGCCCTGTGCACAACGGGAGACTTTGTAATACAACAACACAGAGAGATCGTTCGTTTCCATGTGTAGTTTTTGCTGAAGAGCAAAATATTGACACCCACACGTAGAATTTTATATAAGTCGGTAACTTTCAATTCCCATATATTCCGTCCCATTATCGTTATCAACCCTCTACCACCATAGTACCAATGGGAGACTGATGCCTTCTACCACATACAAACACTATTCTTTTGCGTAGTGTAGTCATGGGTGCAGAGTGAAGTATAGGCACAAACACCTCAATTGTATATACATAAGATATCACAACCGAATACTTACAGTCACGACACTGTCTGCTGTAAGGCCGTTTCTATTTGACAGTTGAAGTGACACTATCGCTCCAAGCGGTGAGGAAATACACAGGTGTCGACTTGTTTGTTTATAATTATTTTACGACTTAAGTAACGAAATAGTTGATGTATTTTTACGTTACGTACGTTTCTAAATTACCAAAAGTGAAGAAAGCCCAACCTCACTAATTTGACGACGTATGTTTCTGTGGTCTACAGTCGGCGCAACGGTTTTATGCTCTCTCCACACTATTATATGAAAGTATTTTAATGTCTGAGTAAGAAAGGCAAAGTACATCCTTTTGAACTGCATTACTATATTCGTCTCTCTGTCTCCCTCTGTGATTTTTACGGCACGCACTTTCTTCCAGTACTAAATCGGCAATTCCTTCATGTGTCCCACAAGTCGATCCCATCATGCTGAAAGTACATACGAGCTAGTGTTACCGAACAAAATCTAGATACAAGCTAGTGTTACCGAAGAAAATCAAGATATCGTGTCCCATTAAGACGGTTACCTGAAACAACTGGACCGATTACTTGGTCATAAAAAATACGTTGGAAATTCGTTTCTACAGCAGCGTGCACATTTTCATCTTCCCATACGGGACAGAAGTGTTTATTGTTGATTGCATTGCGGATAAACGTTGACCCATCAGTGAACAGAATACATGGAATTAATGGATCATTCGGAATGATCCAGCGCTAGAATTCTTGCCGGATGGCAGCGTCTTCTTCATGTAGATGTTGTACACTCTGCCCATGAAATGGATACAGAGCCGGCCGCGGTGGCCGAGGTGACTGAGGCGCTCCAGTCACGGTCAGCGCGGCCACTACGGTCGGGGGTTCGAATCCCCCCTCGGGCATGGATATTTGTGCCGTCCTAGTTCGTAAGTAGTTCATAAGTAGTTTGTAAGTTTAGGGACTGATGACCCCGTAGTTAAGTCCCATAAGCTTAACAAACGTTTGAACGTTTTTTTTTTGATGGATACAGATTTTTTATAGTCATTTGAGCCTGCTGCTTTATAAATGTCCTTTAATGACATTATGGAAAGTAAATCCCAAACGCTGCCATTTATTTTCTTCTTTATTTATGCTATAGGCCTATTTCCGAATTACTTCCATCATCAGGTGTCTTTAAGTAATATAATAAATCGTAGGTATCCCTTACACATTTTTTGTTTTATTTTGAAATACGAGTTACTTTATGTACATAGTGTTTCTTAACATCCCTACCTTTCGCCGATCTGTCTATGGTTTTCCTATTACATCAACCGCAATGGGGTAACAAGAAGTTATTTTTATGCTGGCTGTAATATTCCGATGTGATTTCGGTTTTTTATTTCGCATTTCTTACATTGTTATACACGCGACAGCACGTTGGACAGATGACAGCGATATTGTAAGGTTAGAGCTGGTTTGTTTATTATGCTGATTATGATGAGCTTTGCCAGGGTAATGGACAATTTGTATGATCGTTGCCTGTTATATAAATATACGTTTGTTCATCCGTTTTCTTGCCGGGTAATTGCGATAAAGTTTTCTATGTAACATTTATGTTTTAGGTCGATTTGATCATTGAGTATTTGTAGAGTATTTTTATGTGTGTCTAAAAATATTTCAATTTCTTCCAAAATGTTCATAAATGGTCCTTTGGGTGCTACCTGTAGAATTTTGATGGCTTGTTCTACCCGTGGAATGCAAAGAACGACTTATGAACTTCTTGGATGAAATGGAAATATTTTTACATACACACAAAAATTCACAACAAATACCCAATGAATAAATCGACCTGAAACATAAAAGTTACATATAAAACTTTATCGCAATTATCCAGCAAGAAAACCGATAAACAAACATATGTTTATGTAACAGGCAACGGTCATACAAATTCTCCGTTGTATCGGGAAAAGATCATCATAATCAATATAATAAACAAAACAGGCTTTAACCATAAAATATTGCTGTCATCTGTCAAACGAGCTGTCACGTGTATAAAAACATAAGAAATAAGAAATAAAAATCCTAAAATTACATCGGAATATTACAGCCAGAAACAAAGTAACTGTTGTTCCCCATTGGATATAATTTAATAATAAAACCACAGATTGACCCGTGATAATGTATGAATGTTTAGAAAATCCATGTACGTAAAATAAATCATATTTAAAAAATGCTTAAGGAATACCTACAGTATTATATTACTTACAGATACCTGATGATGGAAGTATTTCCGAAATAGGCGTATAGTATAAATAAAGAAGAAAATAAACAACAGCGTTTGGGTTTAAACAAATAAGAAAATAATCAATATTTTACATAATGTTACAGACCTAGCCAGTGTAATGCCCGTATGACTCGTGTTTGTGGAATGCCAAGCTGGGTAGCAATTCCTTTAAAGTTAGTAGTTGGGCAGCGTTCCACTACTTGAAGAATGTTCTCAAACTGATTAAGAGTTTGCTTTTCGAGATGTTCAGTGACAACATTTACGCTGGAAAACGTACCACATCGACTGAATCCGTGAAACTAAATACCCTGCTATCTGGCATTCGGCGATTTGCAAATCGTCGTTGGTATTCTCGCACAGATACTCTGGAATTTCCATTGTACAAATCATAGAACCACACCATATCAGCATACAATGTAGTGTGAAGTTCCGTGGCGTTTTCATTACACTGAACTGTAGCTTTTGTTCACATCACAACACTGTAGTACCGTGTACTACGACAAGGACTGTCAGACTAAGACTTAAGGTTAACAACTGCAACATGCGCAAGTGAACTGCGTACTTGCACGGTTAGTGACGACTACGCTACACTTTTCCCGTTCCTAGCTTTCACTGGTTTATCTGTAAACGGTTAAGAAAAGGGTACATGTCTATAAGAAGTTTTTTTTTTTTTTTGTTTATCATCATCAGTATTATCAGACCCCAAGACATGGAACCTTCCTCAGAAAAGAACGTAAGAGCAGGCATTTTACTTGATTCTACGAATTTAGACATTATGAAACATGACAAAAGGTAATAGAAGACTTTAGATGCGAGAGGCACTGAATTTCGTAAATAAGGAACGTTAAAAATTTATACCTGACCGAGATTCGAACCCTGGTTTGTACCTTTCTACGAAGTTGCGCTACCACGATACCATAGCGACACAGTGGTTACTAAAACTACAGACTACTCTAGCATTGATCACTGGCTGTCTTCGTCATTAAAAAAACTAACAAAATTAAATGAAACTAAAAACGAATCAAGCCTACATAACTCCAGGTGCCGCAACCGAAAAGATTTGTGAACAATTTAAGTAATAAATGCATAAGCCATTTGAATCACACACTAGATTAAGACAAGAGATGTGTTTTACATTGACCTATTCTGGTTAATTTTTGAAACGTATAATTTTGTAGTACTGGAAGTGCAAAAACTGCAAAATTCAGTCAATAATACTACGAGGAAATCGATTGGAATTGTCATCAACTACTTACTACTCGCTTTACATTACTTTCAACAGATCGAACTGAAACTGATTTTCAACTAAATATTTTAGAGGAAAGAACTAACAGAACGGAACTAGTTTTGTGTGTTACAGAAGGAACTAAATTTTCGATAAAATTTAAAAAAAGCACTATTAATTTATATTTACATTGGAAAAACCGTAGAACAGAACGTCTAAGAAATAGTGCAACAAAAGTCAAAGCTAATAAAATATAAGGAACACACAGTTCATCTAAAATATTTTCCAACAGTTCGTCTGATAAAATAGAGGCATACTACTACTGCAGTTGTGATCACTGGAAAAAATTGTTCCAGTACATGAAGATTTCGGATCTCTCTACCGAAAAAGAAGGTAGGCAAACGAACTAAATACTCCTTTCTCTATATATAAAAGGCAATGTCCCAATTGACTGACTGACTGACTGACTGATTGACTGACTCATCATCGCGCAGCCAAAACCACAGAAGATATAAATTTGAAATTTGTAGAGGGTGTTGATATTACTCTGTAGGCGTCACTTAAGAAGTGGTTTTTCAATATTCCTTCCGTAAGGGGGTGAAATAGGGATGAAAATACGGTGCCATTTAGGCAATTTTGAAGCTAGAACTACAAAATTTCGGATTTCAATTCAGGGATCGAATTAAAAAGATACGTGGTTCAGAATTTTTTGAAATTCTACCAATAAGGGGGTAAAATAGGGGACGCAAAAAATTGATTTTCAAAAACATGTTGCTGTTAACTCAAATTTTGAGCTACAACTGCGAAACTTCGGATATGCAATCTTCGTCAGGATTAAAAAAAACACGAGTTTCAGTATATTTAGAAGTTCAACAAGTAAGAAGGTAAAATAGGGGATGAAAAATTATTTTTGAAAACACGTTGCTATTAAGACAATTTTGACGCTAGAGCTGCGAAAATTGATATTTGTATTATTTGTAACAATTTGAAAAATACGCGTTTCGGCATTTTTGGAAATTCGACCATAAGCGGGTGAAATACGCTATGCAAAATTGTTGCTGTTACCTCAAATTTCAAGCTATAACTACGAAACGTAGGATATGGACTCTTGATCATGATTAAAAAGACACCAGTTTCGGTATTTTTGGAAATTCTAAGGGGGTAAAATAGGGGATCTAAAATTCTTTGGAAAACACATTATGGCCAAGAAAATTTTGAAGATAGAGCTGCATAACTTGGTATTTGTATTGTTCGTTAGAATTAAAAAAATACGTGTTTCGGTATTTTTGAAAATTCAACCATCAAGAGGGATAAATTGGAGAGGGGATGTTTTCGAAAATCTTGTGCTATTAAGGCAAATTTGAAGCTACAACCATATAAATTGGTATGTTTTCTTGGTCAGAATTAAACAGACGAGTGTTTCGGTATTTTCAGAAATTTAATCTTTTAGGTGAAATAGTGGATGAAACGCTTAAAAAAATTACGTTGCTACTAAGCCAATTTTGAAGCCAGAATTAAAAAAAAAAATTGCATACTTGGTTGGAATTTAAAAGAAACATGTTGGGGTATTTTTCGAAATTCAACTATTAAGGGGTGCCATAGGGGGTTACAAGTAGTAAAATCAAATGTTCGAATGTTTGTAGAGCTTAAGAGACTTATATAGCCGGCCGCGGTGGCCGAGGAGACTGAGGCGCTCCAGTCGCGGTCTGCACGGCCGCTACGGTCGGGGGTTCGAAACCCCCCTTGGGCATGGATATTTGTGCCGTCCTTAGGATTAGCTAGTTGATAAGTATTTTGTAAGCTTAGGGACTGATGACCCCGTAGTTAAGTCCCATAAGTTCTACAAACATTTGATTTACAGACTTAAATCGGGGTCATAAGTCATTAAGGCTTACAAACTAATTAAATCAACTTAGACTAACTTATGCCAAGGACAATACAAACACCCATGCCCGAGGGACGAATCGAACCCCCGACGGCGAACAGCAGCGCGCACCGCAGCATGGTGCCTCAATACGCACGGCCATTCTGCCACGGCTACAAGTAGTATCACATCATTTTATTATGAAATTTCATTCTATGAAATTTTATATTAAGAGGGAGAAACAACTGGTGCAGACCAACCAGCCTACGCATGCGAAGCAGCGGGCGTTAAGCTAGTATTTGTGTAAACGTAGGTCATCTGCTAGTCTGTGTAACAGAAGGAAGTTAGGAATTGGAGAGATACCGCACCAAAGAACGAGGAAACTCAAAAGCTAATTTAGAAATAATTCAGAGAGCTGTTATCGTATTCGGGGAAAAGTAGAAACAGAAAGAAAGACTCACAGAATACAACGGACACATACTGTGTAATTCAATTGTGCAGTCCTTCAGAGTCCTGTGTGTCCATAACCTAATCCAGTAATTCTAACAGGGAAAGTAAACCGTCAGCGTAATGTGGAATCCCAACAACGTACCGCTCCTGAGGAATCTTGACATCGGTGACGGGCGAGGTATTCCGTGGGCGGATCGGTATTCGATTCTTCGACCTTTCGATTTCGAGGCACACGACGAGGTAGTAATACACGTGGACAGAACAGAGGAAAAAGAAGATGAAGTAAATGCTTCGAAACGCCACAACAAGGAAAGCACAAAATCAGAAGTTCTGCGGTCACAGTCGCTCAAGAAGAAGATGAAAATAAAATAGTTCTGTTCAAGATACGAACTGCCGAAATCCGTCGAAAGTTCGCAAATGTGTTTAAGAGATGTCAGGCCGCACTTACCGAAGAGGGACATCATTTTGAACATCTACTGTAAATAAAGGTAAGCTTAGGTTACTCAGATGGCAATGTCTTTTAGTCTTCAACTTAGTGTATGCGCCCGCGTCACAATAGAGTCCGAGAATCGGGGGCTGCAGTTGTCGGTGGGTGCGGTGGCGGCGGCAGGGAGCCCTACCGCGCGATCTGCGGACGCCTGGCAGGCGTCTTTCGTGAGACAATGGTGTTACAAAAAGGTGCGGCCATACTTTCAGGAAACATTCCTCACACACAAAGAAAGAAAATATGTTATGTGGACATGTGTCAAGAAACGCTTAATTTCCATGTTAGAGCTCATTTTATTACTTCTCTTCAAATCACATTAATCATGGATTGGAAACACACAGCAACAGAACGTGCCAGTGTGATTTCAAAATGTTCAAGATCTCCTCCGTTAGCAGGGATACATGCATCCACCCTCCGTCGCATAGAATGCCTGATGCGCAGATGCAGCCCTGGAGAATGGTGTACTGTATCACAGCCGTCCACAATACGAGCACGAAGAATCTCTACATTTGGTACCGGGATTGCGTAGACAAGAGCTTCCAAATGCCCGCATAAATGAAAGTCAAGAGGGTTGAGGTCAGGAGAGCATGGATGCCACGGAATTGGTCCGCCTCTACCAATCCATCGGTCACAGAATCTGTTGTTGAGAAGCGTACGAACACGTCGACTGAAATGTGCAGGAGCTCCATCGTGCACACACCACATATTGTGTCGTACTTGTAAAGGCACTTGTTCTAGCTGCACAGGTAGAGTATCCCGTATGAAATCATGATAACGTGCTCCAGTGAGCGTAGTTGGAAGAACATGAGGGCCAATCAAGACATCACCAACAATTCCTGCCCAAACGTTCAGAGAAAATCTGTGTTGATGACGTGATTGCACAACTGCGTGCAGATTCTTGTCAGCCCACACATGTTGATTGTGAACATTTACAATTTTATCACGATGGAATGAAGCCTCATCCGTCGCATATCAACACAAGCACGGAAGTCAACGTTACCTTCCTTCAATTGGGCCAACTGGCGGTGAATCGAGGAAGTAAATTACATACTAACGAGACAATTGGGTATTTTGACAATTGTCTGCACAAATTATTTCAGTTTACATTTAAAGAGAAATACTAAAATGAGCTCTAACATGGAAATTAAGCGTTTCCGGACACATGTCCTCATAACATATTTTCCTTCTTTGTGTGTGAGGAATGTTTCCTGAAAGTTTGGCCGTACCTTTTTGTAACACCCTGTATATATATATTTATAATCTCGAAACAATACATCACACAAAAAACTGCACTTGAGAGATCCCTCTGAAGATGCCTTAAAATGAAAGGCGAAAATCGTCTGGAAGGAATAAAATCAACTGCAGCAAACACTTACATTTTACCTTGAAAAACGATGAATATAATAAATAAAGTCTGCAATAGGCTGCATAGGTCGCTGTATTGATCAAAGTCATGAAGTGGTTACAATATGAATTTATTTGAGACGTTTCGGCCTGGGCCATCATCAGAGTCCTGCATACATTGATTACAAGTACATCAGTACAGATGGTCACATGTTCTTGTCGTAACATCAAGGAGCAGACTCAAATTGTTATTGTAAACACTTCATGACTTTAATCAACACAGCGACCTATGCTGCCTGTTGCAGACTTTATTTACTATTAATCATGGTCGCCTGCCTTCTCCGTGACTTTATGTCACAACTGTTGTTGTTGTGGTCTTCAGACCGGAGACTGGTTTGATGCAGCTCTCCACAATACCCTATCCTGAGCAAGCCTCTTCATCACCACATAAGAACGGCAACCTACATCTGTCTGAATCTGCTTACTGTATCCATCTCTTGGTCTTCCTCTGCGATTTTTACCCCATACACTCCCCTCCAACGCTAAATTCACAATTCCTTGATGTCTAAGAATGTGTCCTACCAATCTATCCCTTCTTTTAGTCAAGGTATGCCAGAAATTTCTTTTCTCCCCAATTCTGTTCAGTACCTCCTCATTAGTTACGCGATCCACCCACCTAATCTTCAGCATTCTTCTGTAGCACCATATTTCAAAAGCCTCAATCCTCTTCCTGTCTGCACTGTTTATCGTCCATGTCTCACTCCCATACAAGGCAACACTCCATAAAAATGCCTTCAAAAAAGCCTTCCTTAGGCTTAAGTCAATGTTCGATGTTAACAAACTTCTCTTTTTCAAGAACGCTTTTCTACCCATTGCCATTCTGCATTTTATATCCTCTGTACTGCGACCATCATTTGTTATTTTACTGCCCAAGTAACAAAACTCATCTACCTCCTTTATTGCTTCGTTTCCCAATCTAATACCTTCAGCATCGCCTGATTTTCTTACACTGCACTCCATTACCCTAGTTTTGCTCTTGTTAATGTCCATCTTATATGCACCTTTCAGCACACTGTCCATTCCGTTCAATTGCTCTTCCAGGTCCTTTGCTGTATGTGACAGAATTACTATGTCGTCGGCAAAACGCAATGTTTTTAATTCTTCCCCCTGAACTTTTATTCCTTCACCAAATTTCTCCTTGCTATAAAGCTTGCTCAATGTACAAATTGAACAACATTGGAGAAAGGCTACAACCCTGTCTTACTCCTTTTCCAACCACTGCATCCCTTTCATACCCTTCAACTCTGACAACCGCTGTCTGGTTTTTGTACAAGTTGTAAATAACCTTACGCTCCCTATATTTTACTCCTGCTTGCTTCAGAACTTGAAAGAGTTTATTCCAATCAACATTGTCAAAAGCCTTCTCCAAATCTACAAAAGCTAGAAATGTAGGTTTGCCTTTTCTTAATCTATCTTCTAGGACAAGCCGTAAAGTGAGTATTGCCTCCCGTGTTCCTACATTTCTCCTGAACCCAAACTGATCTTCCCCGAGGTCGGTTTCTACCAGCTTTTCCAATCGTCTGTATATAATTCGCGTTAATATTTTGCAACCATGACTTATTAAACTGATGGTTCTGTAGTTTTCACACCTGTCTGCACCTGCTTTCGCGATGGATATAAATCGGTGTTTGACTGCCTCACAATACGCGATACTACAGAACGGATGACTGCTGCTCGTGTTCGTCTGCTCGGAGGAGTTAACGGCGGAACCGCAACTCGGTTTCTGCAAGAGGAAGCCCCTGGTTCTCGTCAGCCGGGCAGCGCGGTTACTGGCGTATGGAAGCCGGCACAGCGGCTGCCTTCAGCCCACATAGGGGAAAAGAAACAGACCACCGCGCAGCTGCTCTCGCCCTCTGCTTCTCCTCGCCTCGTACTCCCCTCTCTCTCCCTTTCTGCCTCTGTCTCCCTCGTCCTTTCCTGCCCCCCAGCAGAGCAGAGAGAAAATTAGGTAACATTACTCCGGCGCGCGAACACTTGTACCGCCGACACGCCGGGGAAACAGCACCGCCCAGACCAGCCCACTGCTACGAGGTTCCCGTTTCTTCCGCGAAAGCACGGGCAGCCATACGCGCCCCGCGCGTTATTTGCAGTCGGGGGGAACCAAAGCTGCCCAGCGTCACCGTCGCGTCTGCGCGATGGACTGCGATGAAATCGAGAACGCGCTGGAACACAATACGGCGATCGTAGGGCGCGACCTGTTCTTCATAAGGGCAGAGGTTGAAATCCGACAGTCGTGATCAGTGTTGCCAGACGTAGGGAATTTTCCCTACACGTAGGTACTTACAAACATTAAAATCATGTAGGTAATTTTCATCCAAAAGCCCCCAATGCGTAGGTACTTTGGTAAAATTTTGCAATCGCCAACACAGGCCTAGCGGATAATGTTCGCAACAGAACAGTTGTCAGCACGCGGGAGTGAAGATAACCAATTGTGGAAAAGTTTGAAGTAGCCAATGATATTTTAAACGCATAGCTGTTTGCTGTTCATAGCACCTCCGTTGCACAGTGGTAGAGTGCCAGACTACAAATCCATCCGGGCGCCGTGGCTCAGCGCGCCCGGTCAGAGGGCTGAACGCCTCTCTGTAATAAAAAAGCTGAGCCAAGAACTTTTCAAACGACAACGAGCAAAAATGAACAACGACCGCAATGAACTGATCTACCCTGGTAGTATTGCTCATGTGAAAAATACTGAGTAGCACAGTGGTTCGGAACCCACGTTACACTGTAGGTCCCACTATAAGTCAGTTCGAAGGTCGGAGGAAGGCAACGGCATACCACCTCCAAACAGGACCATGCCTAGTAAAGCACTGTGGTGTTCAAACCAATCTTCGGATTGTTGACTGCTTCTTTAGTATACAATATGAATTTGGAAACTTAATTTCAGACACATTAAAATTGATGCGAAATATGATGATTTCAATGTATATCAGTGGAATGGATAGTCGGTTTGGAAATAGTGTTAGAAAATGTCACCGGCCCGGTGGCCGAGCGCTCTGCGGCGTGCCACTCACAATCTGCACGGCCACTACGGTCGGGTTTTCGAATCCCCCCTCGGACATGGATATTTGTGCCGTCCTTAGTATTAGCTAGTTCATAAGTAGTTAGTAAGTTGAGGGACTTATGACGACGTAGTTAAGTTCCATAAGCTCTACAAGCATTTGAACATTTTTGAGAAAATGTCAGCACAAGAAAAATTCATTGTTTCCATGAAAAATAGACGTTTTATTACCTTGACTAGACTGTTATTTATTTACGTCACGACGATATACTAGTTAGTACTTGTAAATGAGAAGATGCTGACAAGAAAAAGCTAAAACATTTGCGACAGCCAACGTTAAGTTATAATGATATTCGTTCTTGACATAGTATTACTCTTCGAATATCGAATGATATAGAGTGACGGACTTCTTTTTTTATGCTTACTGTGAACCTGTGAACTAAATAATTTCTGCTGTTCCTACTCTATAGTTGATAGTGTCTCGACGTATCCTTGCGCGGTCAGTAAATCAGTTAAATGTTCAATTGTTTGTGTAGCTTATGGACTTAACTACGGGGTCATCAGTCCCTAAACTTACAAACTACTTATGTACTAGCTAACACTAAAGACGACACAAATATCCATGTCCTGGGGGGGGGGGCTCGAACCTCCGACCGTAGTGGCCGTGCAGACCGTGACCAGAGCGCCTCAGTCCCCTCGGCCGCCGGGGCCGGCTAAATCAGTTATACACGTGTAACAGTGCACTCGGTATTAGCGGCATATTTGGGGAAGCTAATTAATGCTGTTCCTCTCTATGGTTGATAGGTCCTTGATGTACCCTGGTCCGATCGATAAATCAGTAACCCACTTGTAACAGAGCTCTTGGAATTCGCGGCAAAATCTACACTTTACTTCATCAATCAGTAACGATATGTCACTGGAAAAACATATCTAGCAAGCAAAGCAGGATGTCAAATATTAATTGTAACATATCACATTAATCAAATTTGTTAACATCTGCTGGTTGGACTCCTGGATTCAGCCCCTCCCAGACCCAAATCCTGGCTACGACCCTGATGTAGGGGCATTAATGAGGTGGTAGGGAGAAAGCAGGGAAAACGTAGGTACATTTTTGTGTGACTGTAGGTATTTTCTCTCTCTGTCATCTGGCAACACTGGCCGTGATACACAACGCGTACAGATTTGATGTTTAATCTTAATGTAGAGAAGCAGAATATTAGAATAACGTGGCCTGAATAGCGTTAGTGCGGCGATCACCCACTAAGCATCTCTGGGTTCGTTTTGCGCACTGTTGTGTTTATGTTTCAGACAGTATACCGGTTGAGTCACACGAACTGGCGGGTGCTATCGACAAGGGTTCCCAAATCAATTGCGTATTATTTGATTTCCAGTAGGTTTTTGACACCGTACCTCAAACGGCTTCTGACCAAATTGCGTGGTTATGGTATATTGCCCCAAATTTACGACTGGATAGGGGATTTCCGGTCAGAGAGGACACAGTTCGTAGTAATGGTAAGGCATCGACTAAAATAGATGTGACATCGGGCGTTCTGTAGGGTAGTGTTATTGCTCCTCAGCTGTTCCTTACTTACATTAACGATTTAGGGGAAAATCTAAGTAGCTCTCTTAGGTTGTTTGCAGATGAAGCCGTCATTTACCGTCTAGTAAAATCATCTGAAGATCAAAACCAATTGCAGAACGACTAAATAAGATATCAGTATGGTGTAAAAATTGGGAATTGTCTCTAAATAATGAGAAGTGTGAAGTCGTCCTCATGAAATCGTTAAATTTCGTTTACAAGACAAATCAATCAAATATGAAGGCCGTAAACTCCACAAAATTCCTAGGAATTACTATTACTTCAGACATGAATTGGAAACAACACCTAGATAATATCGTGGGAAAGGCGAAAGAGACTGCATTTTATTGACAGAACCCTTAAAAGATGCAACATAACTACTAAAGAAACTGTATACACTACGCTTGTCCATACTTTTTTGGAGTATTTCTGCTGAATGTGGGATCGTTTCAGGTGGGTTTGACGGAGGACATCGAAAGAGTCCAAAGAAGGGCAGCTCGTTTCGTATTTTCACTATACAGGGGAGATAGCGTTACGGAAATGTTACAGGATCTGGGATGGAAGTCATTACAACAACGGCGCTTATCGCTGCTGCGTGAATTACTTACGAAACTCCAATCGCCAACATTCTCCTCCGAATGCGAAAATATATTGTTGACTCCCACTTACATAGGTACAAATGATCATCAGAATAAAATACGAGAAATCAGAGCTCGAACTCAGAGCTTCAGGTGTTCTTTCTTCCCGCGCGCTATTCGAGAATGGAATGGGAGATAAATAGTATAGTGGTGGTTAGATGAACCCTCTGCCAGGCACTTAAATGTGGGTTTGCAGAGTATCCCATGTAGATGTAGTCACCTAACATTACCACTGGAAATATCTCGTAAGCCACAACAAACTGTGAAAAATATCAGATACTAAATCATTGTTGAGAAACATATTTTGTCTCAATGTGTACCAGACATATCCATTTGAAGCAATCAAAATGTCTCAAATGTATTTAAATCTATCGGACTCAACTGCTTGGTCATTGGTCCGTAGCTTACAAACTACTTAAAGTAAGGTAATGTAAGCTAAGGACAACACAAACATCCGTGCCCGAGGGGGATTCGAACCACCAAGGCGAACGGCACCGCAGCATGGCGCCCCAGTACGCACGGCTAATCTTGGCTAATTCCTTTGGGCAATTAGGTATGTCACTTCTTCGTGGTGTAATAGTTTCATTGGTGTTACAGATTTATCTGATGTTCGTAGCATAATTACATGCCAAACATAACCCCAAATATCCTCAAATATCCTTGATTTTGTCACATGTAAATTTGTGCTCGTCTCCGTCTATCAAGTTACATGTGCTGCAATTTGGTGATTCCGCCATGTGTATGGTATGTAGTCGTGAAATCGTCGTGATCTTCCTGTTTACTGCTAAATACAAGTAGATCTAACGTTTGTGGGTAAATGTCGGTCGTGAATATTCTCCCGTATCTTCTTCCAGTTAAAATGATTATACTTCTGTTCTATCACATTTCTCGGTTTCCTGCCTATCAAGCTTTTGTATAATTCTCGTACTTGTTGTGTGTTTTTCAGGGGACCTTTCCTGCGAATGTAGCTGTATTCAATGAGAAAATGTTTGAGGTGATACAGCCCGTACCTACTTGAGCTACACCGACATTCGCTGCACTTCTTTTAATAATCGGTGTTTACGTGTGATTGCAAAAATTCAAAGTCGATTTTCTCGAGAATTTTTGAGAGTCGAATGTCTTTGGCTGACTGTTATGTAAGATCTGAACTTCACGACATAGATTGCAATTGTGTGCAGTAAATGATGGCCACAGTTTGAACATCTATTGGCCTGAAATGTCGGGACACACTCTATTCCACTCCGTAATTTAAAACGGAAACCGCGTGTGTACTTGTACCTCTCCCCTCATGGTAATGTACATGTGCATCAGTGAAAAAGACCAATAAAGGTGTTAGCATGTGGACGTAATGTGCTGTTCTAGTCTCTTCTCTACATAAGGTACATCACCGTTCCCTTCGGATCCCTACTTAATTCGGTGCTCTCCGATACACACGATCGAACAGCGGAGGAGTGGTACTCAAGCGTCAACTTTAGGTTACAATATCTCCGGATGTAATTAACATTTTACAATGCAACAAACGGCACTGATTACGTATTTGTTTATATGTTCAGATGTGCTAACAAAACTAACGGAGATCGATTAAAAACGTAGGTGTGTGGTAAAAACATACTTCCGTGCATTTTTTTATGGTTTGTATTAACCAAATTACACTAGCCGCCCTCCTCACGTTCGGTATGTGGAATCGTTTCGTCAGTATTTGATGCGGTTAACGAAATATATACACCGGTACCATTAGGTGACTCACCCTGTATACAGGGTGTTATAAAAAGGTACGGCCAAACTTTCAGGAAACATTCCTCACACACAAAGAAAGAAAATATGTTATGTGGACATGTGTCCGGGAACGCTTAATTTCCATGTTAGAGCTCATTTTATTACTTCTCTTCAAATCACATTAATCATGGAATGTAAATACACAGGAACAGAACATACCAACATGACTTCCAACACTTTGTTACAGGAAAAGTTCAAAATGTCCTCCGTTAGCGAGGATACATGCATCCACCCTCCGTCGCATGGAATCCCTGATGCACTGATGCAGCCCTGGAGAATGGCGTATTGTATCACAGCCGTCCACAATACGTCTCTACATTTGGTAACGGGGTTGCGTAGACAAGAGCATTCAAATCCCCTCATAAATGAAAGTCAAGAGGGTTGAGGTCAGGAGAGCGTGGAGGACGCGGAATTGGTCCGCCTCTACCAATCCATCGGTCACCGAATGTGTTGTTGAGAAGCGTACGAAAACGTCGAGTGAAATGTGCAGGAGCTCCATCGTAAATGAACCACATGTTGTGTTGTACTTGTAAAGGCACATGTTCTAACAGCGCAGGTAGAGTATCCCTTATGAAATCATGATAACCTTTCCCAATGAGCGTAGGTGGAAGAACACGAGGCCCAATCACAGCATCACCAACAATTCTTGTCCAAACGTTCACAGAAAGTCTGTGTTGATGACGTGACTGCACAATTGCGTGCGGATTCTCGTCAGCCCACACATATTGATTGCGAAAATTTACAATTTGATCACGTTCGAATGAAGCCCCATCCGTAAATACGACATTTCAACAGAAATGAGCTCTAACATGGAAATTAAGCGTTTCCGGACACATGTCCACGTAACATATTTTTTTTCTTTGTGTGTGAGGAATGTTTCCTGAAAGTTTGGCCGTACCTTTTTGTAACACCCTGTATAAAAATATCTAGAACCCGATACCCATGTGGTCTCCTTGAGAGACAAAGTTCATAGCGTAGCAGGGGCTGAAGTAAACACGATGGCAGAGGAATGTGAAACGAGCGAGAGAGCGCGCCTTGCGTGTCCCAGGCTGTCTGCGGGTGAAGGGTGAGTCGGTCGCGGCGAGGGGCCGCGCTGTTGCGCGCATCAACAGGCAAGCGGCGCCGCCGGCGGCCGGCAGGTATCTGAGGCGAGGCGAGGCGAGCCACCTGCTGCGCGCCGCAGGTGCGCGCCGCCGCGGCGGGGTGGGGGGAGCGGCCGGCCAATCAATACGCGCGTGCTGCTCGCGTGCGCCGTGACGTAGCACCCCCCTCCACCGCGCCGACACTTGGCCGCCACGAGCGTTTCCTGGACGCGGTTCGCTTTTTGTCCGCTATCGCCGCTGCTATCTGCTCCCGCGCCTCGATGAGAGAGCTCTTATCCCGTCCGTAAAGTACGCCGTCGGGACGAGTACCGCTGATAATTAGATGCAAATGAAACAGCTTTCTGCTGCCGGGCACGTGTTTACGGTACCGCTGCGCGTTCCGAGAATTCACAGGGGAAACACGTCAACACGTCTTGCTTTTGTAGATGCTTTTACATACAGCGTGTCCTAATTACAATTTTCGCCTCAAACGCCTCTAACACAACAGTAGATTTTCAAAACCGAATTTCTTGGGCATGATAATACGGCAGGGGCTTATAAAATTCAGTACTACGATAGTCTAAAACGTAAAAAAAATGTATTTCTTACACAAAGATACTTTTTCTTCGTTTTTTAAATGGACGCCCATAATTTATCCATGCAATCAATAACATGATTAATCACTAAATAAAGGAATTGTTAATGTTTTTTCTAGGTCGCAGTCTAAGCCCTGATGTACGTTATGACAGGTAAATACTTCATGTGGCATCGAAACGTTTATTATATTTATCTTCCGATTTTATGTAAATAGTTATCTAAATCCAAACTTTGTAAAATTCGTCCACATATTGCTTGAAAATAGCGTAAGACTGAAATAATAAAACAATTAGAAACATCAGAAGGACAAACTTTGTTATAATGTCGTTTTACGATGCACATTTTCCTGCGACCCCAATAATGAAGAAAATTTTGAAAACGTTATTCTTGCTCCAGAGCTGTAAAATAGTTTTATTTGTTGAATTCGCAGTTGCTGCCATCAGCAGGAGAGCAATAAAATATTTTACATTAACAACAACAAGGTAACAGTCAAATTTACAGTAGATATTGCCATCGTCTAATGCAGGGCTGTGAATCAGCGACTGTTACAATACAATTAAATTTATAAGGGGCAGCCCTCAGTCGCAATGTACGAAAATAATCGTTACCAGTTAAAAAGTCTAACTGCAATAATAATAATAATAATGCGTAAACATTGAAAACTGAAGCGCACAGAGTGGTGTATACAAGATCACATGCAGTCTGGCAGGGCTGTAGCTATTAGATTATCAGAACATGAGAGAAGCTGGAGGTTAAAAAAGACAGATTCATCCTTTGTTGAACATCTACTCAGAGAAGGCCATGATTATGATGAGATTCTACATCCCCCGAAGAAAAGCAGAAAGATGACACTACTGAAAATATTGGAAATCAATAAACATTTGGATCAGGAGGCTAGTTTAGTATTAAACGATCAGATCCAGTTCCCCTCTACACCTCTACTGAAATAAGTTGTATTTTCAACCTTCCTTATCAACAAAACTAATCCTATTAGTTTTGATTCTTTACACATATTTATTATATTTTTATATAAATGTTAATAAGTCTCATAAATAAGTTTTTGCGATGAACTTTCCTGTGAAGTATCGATTGTCTGTGATAACATCTTTGTAAATCTTAACATCTTTGAAAACATGTGTACTACATTCAGTTGTCACCTGATGATGGCGTAAGAAGCCGAAAGCCGGTTTGTGACCAATAAAAAAGTTTTGCAGAACATCAGGAAGTTGTTCCTTTTTTATATTATTTTTATTTTATTTATTTTTCTTTTTTACTTGTCACCCCATAGTATTTGTCATGCAATAAAGAGCATGAAAGTCACAAAAAAGAACCGCGTTGTTTGCACTACAATACGAAAATTACGGCCCGTAAAATTGTGAAGTGGATTTGAAGCTTGAAGTAGGGGAAGCGCGCTTATAGCTCAAGATTACGGGCAGCGTGAGTTTCAGCGCTCGCGTCTCGGGACGTGAGATCGATGCCCGTTGCTTTTATTTCAAACGTCTACTTCCCTTAATTTCTCGGGATGTAACTGATGTATTGGGACGCAACGAGTTACTTTATTTTGAAAAATTCATTATTGTGTCAGAGATGTAAAATAATTTTGTTATTTTCGACCAGTTTTGCGAATAGCTGCCATCAACAAAATATTTTACATTAACAACAAGAGGATAACACTTTAGCTGAATACAGGCAACGTCAAATTAAATTTAATTGACTGTAAAAAGATATAATATTGACATAATTGCAGCAGATGAACATTCTGTGACGAAATAATTCGCTCACTAGTAATAGTTATGGATCAAATGAAGGAATACTTACTAAACGATGTAAAATGGACAGTCTTTTATAAACGGTCGCAATATTTTCTTTAATTTGACGTTGCCTGTATTCAGCTAAAGTGTTATCCTCTTGTTGTTAATGTAAAATATTTTGTTGATGGCAGCTATTCGCAAAACTGTTCGAAAAAAAACAAAATTATTTTACATCTCTGACACAATAATGAATTTTTCAAAATAAAGTAACTCGTTGCGGCCCAATACATCAGTTACATCCCGAGAAATTAAGGGAAGTAGACGTTTGAAATAAAAGCAACGGGCATCGATCTCACGTCCCGAGACGCGAGCGTTGAAGCTCACGCTGCCCGTAATCTTGAGCTATAAGCGCGCTTCCCCTACTTCAAGCTTCAAATCCACTTCACAATTTTACGGACCGTAATTTTCGTATTGTAGTGCAATCAACGCGGTCCTTTTTTTGTGACTTTCATGCTCTTTATTGCATGACAAATACTATAGGGTGACAAGTAAAAAAGAAAAATAAATAAAATAAAAATAATATAAAAAAGGAACAATTTCCTGATGTTCTGCAAAACTTTTTTATTGGTCACAAACCGGCTTCCGGCTTCTTAGGCCATCATCAGGTGACAACTGAATGTAGTACACATGTTTTCAAAGATGTTATGATTTACAAAGATGTTATCACAGACAATCGATACTTCACAGGAAAGTTCATCGCAAAAACTTATTTATGAGACTTATTAACATTTATATAAAACTATAATAAATATGTGTAAAGAATCAAAACTAATAGGATTATTTTTGTTGAAAAGGAAGGTTGAAAATACAACTTATTTCAGTAGAGGTGTAGAGGGGAACTGGATCTGATCGTTTAATACTAAACTAGCATCCTGAGCCAAATGTTTATTGATTTCCAATATTTCCAGTAGTGTCATCTTTCTGCTTTTCTTCGGGGGATGTAGAATCTCATCATAATCATGGCCTTCTGTGAGCAGATGTTCAACAAAGGTTGAATCTGTCTTTTTTAACCTCCAGCTTCTCTCATGTTCTGATAATCTAATAGCTACAGCCCTGCCAGACTGCATGTGATCTTGTATACACCACTCTGTGCGCTTCAGTTTTCAATGTTTACGCATTATCATTATTATTACAGTTAGACTTTTTAATGCGTGATAGTAAAGGTAATACTAGAGCTATAAATATGAAAACATCTACTTCATTTTTCCACTGTTTTGTGCACATCTGTGACAAAATATATTTCGAATTATATTTATTTTGTGTAAATAGTTTTAAAAATCGGTGTTTAAATTTTCATATTCGCGTATTTATAAGCAAGTCGTGTCGGTGTGTCCCTGTGAAGTTCGGGTCCCGTTGGTCCGACATTAGCGAATTGCCTGTGATCTGTCATTACTTCAGTACTTGTTACTGCTGTAGCATGCTTCTCCTTTTGTATTATGAAGAAAGATGCGAAATAATGGGTGGTGCCGTTGCAGATCCGTGCGGAACGCCGGTTCCGGCCGATCTGAACTTGGTAGACACACCGTGATCTCTAATTAGGTCATGACTGGCCATCCTTTTTGAGTCCTTATCCTATCCTACCCAATTTCCACTTATTAGTCTATCAGTTATGTTCCTGTACATGTGGGCGACAGGAACGTATAACTACAACCTACTTCTGCAATGGGAGATGTACATTTGGTTGCCTTTATAAGGGTACATGGAAACGCTTACGAATTGTTCTATGTTCTACAGTTACATCAAAAACAGCTATGTAATTATATATTTTTGACGACGTACAGAGTTCGTTTTTAATGAAATAAATCGCAATTTGCGATCACTTATGGCTTCACTGTATTAACTTTAGATGTAATACCTATGTGCGGCGAATGAAAATTTGTGCCAGGCGGGGATTCGAACCCAGGATCTCCTGCTTACTAGGCAGACGCGTTGACCACTCCGCCATCGACGGCACAGTGTCCAGCCCGACTGCAGAGGACTCTTCCCTGCATGTCTCCCGCCACACCCAAATCTCCATTCGCCACGTTGTCTCCTTCCTATACCACAGCCTATTTGTTCTGTAATGCTCGTAGCCACAATACCGTATTCCCGCATCAGGGAGAATAGACCATGAGGTATCGAGACACAATTAATTGTCGTCGCCGCGGTGGAGTAGCCGAGCGGTCTAAAGCGTCTCGCTGCGGAGCGCGCGGTTGCTCGCCGTGGAGGTTCGAGTTCTCCATGGGGCATGGATTTTTGTGTTGTCCTTAGGTTAGGCTGGTGAACAATTACATATTTTTGACGATGTTACAGCGTACATTTTTAATGAAATAAATCGCAATTTGCAATCACTTATGACTTCACTGTACTGGGTCGAGGGGTAATACCAATGTGCGGCGAATGAAAATTTGTGCCCGCCCGGGATTCGAACCCAGATCTCCTGCTTAATAGGCAGACACGTTGACCACTCCGCTACCGAGAACACAGTGACCAATCCAACTGAAGAGGGCTTTTTCCTGCACGACTCCCGCCTCACCCAAATCTCCATTCGACAGAACAAATAGGCTGTAGTATAGGAAGGAGACAGCATGGCGAATGGAGATTTGGGTGTGCCGGGAGACGTGCAACTACGGTCGGGGGTTCGAATGCCCCTTCGGGCATGGATATTTGTGCCGTCCTTAGTTGTAAGTAGTTTATAAGTAGTTTGTAAGTTTAGGGACTGATGACCCCGTAGTTAAGTCACATAGACTCTACAAACACTTGACCATTTGGAGACGTGCAGGGCAGAGTCCTCTGCAGTCGGGTTGGTCACTGTGTCCTCGGTGGCGAAGTGGTCAACGCGTCTTTCTAGTAAGCAGGAGGTCCCGGGTTCGAATCCCGGCCGAACAAAAAAATTTTCATTCGCCGCGTATTTGTATTACATCTAAACCTAGTACGGTGAAGCGATAACTGATCGCAAATTGCGATTTAGTTCATTCATTGATCTCTGTAACGTCGTCAAAAAACATACAATTATTTATCTATTAGTTATGTCCGTGTACATGTGGGCGACCGGAACGTATAACTACAACCTACTTCTGGAATGGGAGATGTATGTTTTGGTTGTCTTTATAAAGGTACATGGAAACACAAATTGTTCAATTTTCTCCACGCTACACTTACATCACGAAAACAACTATGTAATTGTGCTGCACATCGTGAAGATGTGGCCAGCACTATTCCTGTGCGTCACTTCTATCTACAGGCGCGTAGCTTCAGGAACCGCGTGTGGCCTACACGTATTCGCGGCCGCTTTTGGCGGGCTTTCAGCTTTCAGCGGCGCAGTACGGCCGGCTCCACACGGCGAGATGCCGCGTATGCGTCCGTGCAGGAGCATCATATGGCGTAATTGAGGGGCTTCGGCGGCGAGGCGAGTCGTAGCGGCCGCTATCGATTGCAGCTGGCAGCTCGCAGCTCGCAGTACATCTGCGGCCGGCGCCACGCATAACGAGAGCGCGGAGGCAGGGCGGGCGCGCGCGCAAGTGCGTTATTGGCCAATCAATAGCCGCCGAGCACGCACGCACGCACGCCACGCACAAAGCGACACGCGCGGAGGTCGAGCGTGCGCCCGACACTGCCGGTAATCACCTAATGAGAGATCGCGGGGGCGGCAGCCGGCTCCGGGCCGGCCGGAGTATCAGTTCCGCACGGATCAGTGCTCGCACCACCGCTTTTCTCGCGTCTGTGCTGGTAACGTGTTAAAAAGGAGAGGAAGCTTGTAGTAGTAGCCGGTAATCACGTAATGAGAGGTCACGACCAGGTCCAACTGAACCCCAAATTTACTCTTCCATAATAACCATATTAACAGCTAAACACGAAAAATTTATTATTTTATACAGCGAGGTCAACCAAACTTAGCCTAAGTAATTCGAAAGTTACCTTGCCACAGATAGCCATAAAAGAAAATTGAATAGTAGTGTTAGCCATATCATTTTCACGTCTACTGCAATTGTAAATTGAAAGAGAAAAATGATCTGGCCATTAATGATCTAATCTAGAGATGGTGGACAAATCGTCGACTCCTTGTCGACCGCAGCAGGAGTTCCGCACGGATCAGTGCTCGCACCAGCGTTTTTCTAGCGTGTATGTTCAAAACATATTAAAATGAGAGGCAGCTATTAATAGTAACCAGTAGTTACGTAATGAGAGGTCATTGCCAATTATCCTTAATATTAAGGCAACTGACCCCGAAATTTATTCTTCCATAACATCATACTAACAGCTAAACACGAAAATTGTATTATTTTATACGCCGAGGTCAACCAAACAAGGGCCTAAGTAATACGAAATGTACCTTGCCACAGATATCCTTAAAATGAAATTCATGTCTACATGTAGTTTTCAAGACCGGTAAACAAAAGGTCCCGGTTAATTCGCTGCCTGCATATCAACAGGAGCGGAAGCCAACACGGATTAGTAGGGTTACCCATATTACTTTCACGTCTAGTGCAATTGTAAATTGAAAGGTAAAAATTATATGCCCATTAATGATCTACTCTAGAGATCGTGGGCAAATCGCCGATTCTAGATCGGCGGGAGCAGGGGTTCCACACGGATCAGTACTCGCATCAGTGCTTTTTTCGCGTGTATGTTGAAAACATGTTAAAATGAGAAGCAGCTACTAATAGTAACCAGTAGTTACGTAATGAGAGGTCATTGCCAGTTATCCTTAATACGAAGTCAATTGAACCCGAAGTTTACTCATCCACGACATAATATTAACACCTTAACACGAAAATTTTATTATTTTATACACCGAGGTCAACCAAACTCAGCCTATGTAATTCGACAGGTATCTTAACACAGATAGCCACAAAACAAAATTCATGGCTTCATGCATCTTTCAAGACCGGGTAAACAGACGGTCACAGGAAATACGCTGGCTGCACGTCAACAAGAGCGGAAGCCCACACGGATTAGTAGTGTTACTCATATTACTTTCACGTCTACTGTAATTGGAAATTGAAAGGGAATAATTATATGGCCATTACTGATCTAATCTAGAGATCGTGGGCAGGGAAAAATTATCTGGCCATTAGTGATCTAATCTAGGGATCGTGGGCCAATCGCCGACTCCGGGTCGGTCGGAGCAGGAGTTCCGCACGGATCAGTGCTCGCACCAGTGCTATTTTCGCGTCTTTGTTGATAACGTGTTAAAAAGGAGAGGAAGATTGTAGTAGTAGCCGGTAATCACGTAATGAGAGGTCACGACCAGGTCGCTAATACCAGGCCAACTGAACCCCAAATTTACTCTTCCACAACATCATATTAACAGCTAAACACGAAAATTTTATTATTTTATACACTGAGGTCAATCATACATAGCCTATGTAATTCGAAAGGTACCTTAACACACATAGCCACAAAACAAAATTCATGTCGTCATGCATCTTTCAAGACTGGGTAAACTGAAGTTAACGGGAAATTCGCTGACTGCACATCAACTGGAGCGGAAGCCCACATGGATTAGTAGTGTTACCCATATTACTTTCACGTCTACTGTAAAGGAAGGAGAAGGAAGCTTGGAGTTTAAAGTCCCGTCGACTACGTGCTCATTAGGGACGGAGCTCACGCTCGGAGTGTTTGGGTAAGGATGTGGAAGGAAATCGGCCGTGCCCTTTGAAAGGAACCATCCCGGCAACTGCCTGCAGTCATTAGGGAAATCACGGAAAAAACTAAATCTGGATGGCCGGAGGTGGATTTGAACCACCATCCTTCCGAATGCGAGCCCAGTGTGTTACCACCGTGCCACCTCGCTCGGTACGTCTACTGTAATTAAAAATTGAAAGGGAAAAGTTATGTGGCCATTAATGATCTAATCTAGAGATCATGGGCAAATCGCCGACTCCGGGCCGGCCGTAGCAGGAGTTCCGCACGGATCAGTACTCGCACCAGCGCTTTTTTCGCGTTTGTGTTGATAACTTGTTAAAAAGGAGAGGAAGCTTCTAATAGTAGCCATAATCACGTAATGAGAGGTCACGTCTACGTCACTAATAGCAGCCACTTAACCTCAAATTTACTCTTCCACAACACCATATTAACAGCTAAACTCGAAAATTTTATTATTTTATACACCGAGGTCAATCAAACTTAGCCTATGTAATTCGAAAGGTACCTTGCCACAGATATCGGTAAAACAAAATTCATGTCTACACGTAGTTTTCAAGACCGGGTAAACAGAAGGTCACGGGAAATTCGCTGACTACACATCAACAGGAGCGGAAGCCCACACGGATTAGTAGTGATACCCATATTACTTTCACGTCTGTTGTAATTGGAAATTGAAAGGGAAAAATTATGTGGGCACTAATGATCTAAACTTGGGATCGTGGGCAAATCGCCGACTCCGGGCCGGCCGGAGCACGAGTCCCGCACGGATCAGTGCTCGCACCACCGCTTTTCTCGCGTCTGTGTTGGTAACGTGTTAAAAAGGAGAGGAAGCTCCGTAGCAGTAGCAGGTAATCACGTAATGAGAGGTCACAAACAGGTCCAACTGAACCCTAAATTTACTCTTCCACAACATCATATTAACAGCTAAACACGAAAATTTTATTATTTTATACACTGAGTTCAATCAAACATAGCCTATGTAATTCGAAAGGTACCTTAACACACATAGCCACAAAACAAAATTCATGTTGTCATTCATCTTTCAAGACCGGGTAAAGAGAAGGTCGCGGGAAATTCGCTGACTGCACATCAACTGGAGCGGAAGCCCACACGGATTAGTAATGTTACCCATATTACTTTCACGTCTATTGTAATTGGAAATTGAAAGGGAAAAATTATCTGGTCATTAATAATCTAATATAGAGGTCGTGGGCAAATCGCCGACTTCGGGCCGGCCGGAATGGAGTTCCAGCGCTTTCTTCGCGTCTGTGTTGATAACGTGTTAAAAAGGAGGGGAAGCTTGTAGAAGTAGCCGGTAATCACGTAATGAGAGGTCACGACCAGGGCACTAATACCAGCCAACTGAACCCCAAATTTACTGTTCCACAACATCATACTAACAGCTAAACACGAAAACATTATTATTTTGTACACTGAGGTCTTTGATGAGAGCTGCATCAAACCAGTCTCCGGACTGAAGACCACAACAACACCGAGGTCAACCACACTTAGCCTAAGTAATTCCAAAGGGGCCTTGCCACAGATATCCATAAAACGACATTCCCGTCTACATGTAGCTTTCAAGACCGGTAAACAGAAGGTCCCGGTCAATTCGCTGACTGCACATCAACAGGAGCGGAAGCCCACACAGATTAGTATCGATACCCATATTACTTTCACGTCTGCTGTAATTGGAAATTGAAAGGGAAAAATTATATGGTCATTGATGATCTAATCTAGAGATCGTGGGCAAATAGCTGACACCAGGTCGGTCGGAGCAGGAGTTCCGCACGGATCAGTGCTCGCACCACCGCTTTTCTCGCGTCTGTCTTGATAACGTCTTAAAAAGAAGAGGAAGCTTGTAGTAGTAGCCGGTAATCACGTAATGAGAGGTCACGACCGCGTCTCTAATACCAGGCCAACTGAACCCTAAATTTACTCTTCCACAAAATCATATTAACAGCTAAACACAAAAATTTTATTATTTTATTCACCGCGGTCAACCAAACTTAGCCTAAGTAATTCGAAAGGTACCTTGTCACAGATAGCAGTAAAACAAAATTGTTAAGTAGTGTTACCCATATTATTTTTACGTCTACTGTAATTGGAAATTGAAAGGGAAAAATTAAATCGCCACTAATGATCTTAACTAGAGATCGTGGGCAAATCGTCGACTCCGGGCAGGCCGGTGCACGAGTTCCGCACGGATCAGTGGTTGCACCACCGCTTTTCTCGCGTCTGTGTTGGTAACGTGTTAAAAAGGAGAGGAAGCTTGTAGTAGTAGCCGGTAATCGCGTAATGAGACGTCACGATCAGGTCCAACTGAACCCCAAATTTACTCTTCCACAACATCATATTAACAGCTAAACACGAAAATTTGATTATTTTATAAACTGAGGTTAATCAAACATAG
Organism: Locusta migratoria; assembly: GCA_026315105.1. Lineage (NCBI taxonomy): Eukaryota > Metazoa > Arthropoda > Insecta > Orthoptera > Acrididae > Locusta > Locusta migratoria. Next base: position 131,065,476 of record CM048744.1, on the reverse strand, counting down.
CCTATGTAATTCGAAAGGTACCTTAACACACATAGCCACAAAATACGGGTAACAGAACACGCCCTGGCAACACTGATACATTATATAAAAAGCTGTCATAAAAAAGAGATCTTTTAGTAGCGGTAGCAAAAGCCAAAAACACCGGACGAACTAGAAGGAGGGGACGAGCTAGGAGCAGCGAACGATTATGCCAAACGTATATCGCTTCATAGTTCGTTGGATTCTTTTCCGAAGACCGTCGGGCGAGAGGGCGTGTAGCAGAATTAAAAATAACGGGTTTGTTTTGTGCTGATGAGTCATTTCGAGGTGAGCATCTGCCTGCAAGATTACATAGTTCAGTGCTACAAAATTTCTGTTTTGATGTGTTCTGCACTCTGCAATATCTGACTAATAAATTCCATAATGCCAAGATGTAGAGATAACTGTAAATTTAAACGCGTGATATTGTTAGCGGCTCAAGCAGCAAGGTGGGGGAACTTCCCCTCCATCTGCACGCGCAGACCACGCCGCTCAGCCGTCACTGGGAGCGGAAGAACTAAAAGAGCGAACTAGTTAGTGTCAGAGCCGCGAACTAAAGTGAGAGCTCCCGATCGCGAACTATTATGTGCTAGTCAAATATTAGCAGCTAAACACGAAAAATTTATTATTTTATACGCAGAGGTCAACCAAACTTAGTCTAAGTAATTCGAAAGGTACCTTGCCACAGATATCCATGGAACAAAATTCATGTCTACATGTAGTTTTCAAGACCGGTAAACAAAAGGTCCCGGTCAATTCGCTGACTGCACATCAACAGTAGCGGAAGCCCACACGGATTAGTAGTGAAAGCCATATTAGTTACACGTCTACTGTAATTGGAAATTGAAAGGGAAAAATTATATGGCCCTTAACGATGTAATCTAGAGATCGTGGGCAAATCGCCGACTCCAGGTCGGCCGGAGCAGGGTTTCCACAGGAATCAGTACTAGCATCAGCGCTGTTTTACACGTGTACGTTGAAAATATGTTAAAAATGAGAGGAAGCTATTCATAGTAACCATTAATCACGTAATGAGAGGTCATTGCCAATTATTCTTAATACGAAGTCAACTGAACCCGAAATTTACTCTTCCACAACATCATATTAACAACTAAACAACAAAATTTTATTAGTTTATACACCGAGGTCAACCAAACTTAGCCTAAGTAATTCGAAAGGTACCTTGCCAGTGATATCCATAAAACAATATTCATGTCTACATGTAGTTTTCAAAACTGATAAACAAAAGGTCACGGTCAATTCGCTGACTGCACATCAACAGGAGCGGAAGCCCACACGGATTCGTAGTGTTACCCATATTGCTTTCACGTCTACTCTAGTTGGAAAACTGAAAGGGAAAAATTATTTGGGCATTAATGATCCAATCTAGAGATCGTGGGCAAATAGCCGACTCCAGGTCGGCCGGAGCAGTGGTTCCATACGCATCAGTACTCACACCACCGCTTTTTTCGCGTGTATGTTGAAAACATGTTAAAAATGAGAGGCAGTTTTTAGTAGTAACCAGTAATCACATAATGAGAGGCCACTGCCAATTATCTCTAATACAAAGTCAACTGAACCCGAAATTTACTCTTCCACAACATAATATTAAAACCTTAACACGAAGTTTTTATTTTTTTATAAACAGAGGTCAATCAAACTTAACCTATGTAATTCGAAAAGCACATCGCCACAGATATTCACAAAACAAAAACAAAAAATTGTCTATATGCATATGTTAGCTCATTTGTAATTCGCTGATAGGACATCAGCAGGAGCCAATATCCATAAGGATCAATGGAGGCGCCCATATTACTTTCACGTCTACTTTAATTTGATATCGAAGGGAAAAAATTGCTTACTTCCCAGTAATAATGTAATCTAACATAGAGATCGTAGGCAGATCGTCAACTGCCGACGTCCGGAGTCAGTCTTCGACACGGATCAGTACTTGCATCAACGCTAAACATGTTAAAAAGCAGACGCAGCTTGTAGTAGTAACCTGTAATCACTTAATGAGAGGTCACTGCCAATTATCTCTAATACCAAGTCAACCCGAAATTTACTCTTCCACAACATCATATTAACAGCTAAGCACGAAAATTTTATTTTTTATACGCTGAGATTAATCAAACATAACCTATGTAATTCGAAAGGTACCTAGCCGCAGATATCCTCAAAACAAAATATGTGCCTCCATGCAGCTTTCAAGAGCAGTAAAACGTAGGTCACGGGCAATACGCTGACTTCGCATCAACAGGAGCCGAAGCCCACACAGATTAGTAATGTGACCCATATTACTTTCACGTCTATTTTAATTAGAAATTTAAAGGGAAAAATGCTTGCTGGCCTTTTTATAATGTAATCTAGAGATTGTGGGCAGTTCGGCGCCGCCACATTGGCCGGAGACGGACTTCCACAGGGATCAGTACTCGCAACAACTCTTTTCTTCCCGTATATGTTGATAACAACTTAATAAAGGGAGGCAGCCTGTAGTAGTAATCACGTAATGAGAGGTCACAAAATGTTAAGCTTATGAGGTCGTCAGTCCCTGCACTTGCAAACTGCTTATAAACGAACTTACATTAAAGACAACACAAACATCCGAGGGAGGGGCAATGAGTTAATTCCAGATTAACGGGTGCCTAAATCCACGAGGATTAACCGTCTCACCATTGCTACTTTCCCATCAATATTAATTGTAATTTGAATGACCAGGACGTTTTCTTATTTTACGCTAATATCCTGATGGCAAGTCTCGAGATTATTGCCGACTCCATACTGGCAAAGCAGAGGTTTACACGGATAACTACCGAAATCAACCCTGTTCTTGCATCTATGTTGATAGCCGTTTAAAAAGAAGAGGTACCCTCTAGTAGTAACCAGTAAGAGTTCATGAGCGATTTGCTGATACTGAAACAACAGGACTCGAAATGCACAGTGAGACGCCAGTACAATTTACTTCGTGGACCCGAAAATTATTGCATCAATTTTTAAAATTAATTACACACAGAGGTAATAGACACCTATATAATTCAAAAATTACTCTGTCACAGACATCCCTAAAAAGTCATGACTATTCTTGAGAAGCCATAGGTCTCGGATAACTCTCTAATTCCTGACCATATCACAATCTCAACTTTCACGTCCATATTAATTATAAATTTAAAAAATGTTTACTGGCCAGCAATGACCCAATTAGAGATCGTAGTGTGTCTATCAACTACAGGTCATCTGAGACCGGAGTTGAACACGGATCAGTATCGACACCACCAAACGGTAAGGAATATGTGTATGAAATTTGGTTGAAATCTGTGCAGTGGTTTACGAGGAAACGTGCAACATTGACGCGTGATTTAGCAGCTTTTCTCGCATCTCATTGTTTATGATTTCATTTCTCGTGGAACCATGTGCTGTACGTAATCCTCATAATTACGGCAACCGTCCTCATGGATTGAAGCCTACGTGTGCAAAATTTCATGCAGATTGGAACGAAACTGTAGATATGTCTGCAATACATACACACAAACTTACGGTAACACTGCTTTATATCCTCTTCAGTCTTTTTTAATATATTTTTTTAACTTTTTGCAATTCGTTTTATTTTGTGATTAATAATATTCCAAAAAACATCAAAGCACATTTGAAAAATTCCTGCCTCTTTATATTCCACGAAAACTCATGTCCTCACATCAGGAGACTAGATACTACAACAGTCAGTATGGGGTGTGGTATTTAACTATACAGTTAATATTAATATGTTTTATTTATTTGTGTTAATAATACGAGGTGCTTCCAGAAAGTACGTTCCGTTTCAATTTATCTCCGCTGCAGCGCTGCGATCGCAGTTCCTCACATGCGCTGAAGATGATATGTATCAAGGAGAAGAACGTGCGCCATTTGGAGATCGCTGTCAGTTACGTACGCTTTGTTGAGTTTGTTTGAAATGTCGGCGTTGATTGAAATTCCCGGTGTCTGAATGCGAGGAAAGTGAAACCAAGTGAAATTTATCGGCAAATTTGCGATGTTTACGGGCCAAATTCGATGAGTGATTCGATGGTGAGAAGATGGGTCCGACAGTTCAATGGCGGGCGTACAGGGATTTGGCTCGGACGTGTTTGACCATCCTCCGTACAGCCCTGACCTCGCTCGTAGAGACTTTCATCTGTTCTTACATCTCAAGTCTTTCCTTGGCGGTCATCACTTCACCATTGACGACGAGCTGAAAGAAACTGTTTCCAACTGGTTGAAGACTCAGGCGGTAGATTTCTATGAAGAAGGTATACAAACCCTGGTGCCATGCTATGACAAATGCCTGCAAAATTTCGGCAGTGATGTGGAAAAGTAGTTTAAGAGTTGTAGAATTTTGTGCACTAAAAATTTCTTATGTATCTGTGTACAATTGCATTTTATTACCAAACGGAACTTACTTTCTGGACGCGCCTCGTAGTATAGGCTGATTTTACATTAACTAAAGAATTCCATGGAAATTTGACTGCCCAGATATCCAACAAATTGTCTTTTCATTCTGTCAGCCATTTTAGCACAGTTTCAGAGTGGACCACGGGCAAGCTACTGTGACCTTTATAGTTCGCTGTGTGAGCTGCCAACTTCCGTTTGTGTGTTGAGATGCCTAGTACTGTGTTCAACACTTGAATATTGTCGCCAGATTTATTTTGTTTTATGTCCCCTACAGGAGACGCAGGGAATGAGGGGAGATAAATAAACATCTCTTGTCGGCTGAAACGCAAGCCGCTAATTTCGCTCTATCTGGATGCTTCCTTCGGGGTATTGCATTCTGGGTTACTAGCCGTTCAAAAAGCGGAACGGTCGCGAGTGTCAGAGGCTGTGAGCGACAGGTGGATGATGGCTACGGTATATAGCTAGGCGGCGGCGGGTAGCAGCAGCCGTGCAGGGCTATCTGTGGCCGGCACACGTAGCACAATATTTACAGGCGAATATGATGTTTGCCCAAGCGGCGCGCCGCAGTCATACGGCGGGCAGCGCGCTGAGTCAACTAATCAATGTGAATAACGCGCCAGGTGCTCTTCCAGCCTCCAAAGGCGGCCGGTTACTCACAGCACGACGCCATTATTATCCGCCAGGCGGGCAGTTTCGCTTCATTTTATTAGAACACTAGCCACACTAGCATCAATCCGATGGTTAGTGTGACGCTAATTATTCACCCAACAAGGGGAGGCCGCCAATTGTAAAATTCAGATTCGATTCATACTGCGCATAATGAAATCTTATGGCCAGAGGTGTAATTTGGCAAAGCACCGAGATGCACTTCTCAGCCGTTGTCGAGAAGATCGATAATTAAAAAAAAGCCGTTGCGGTGAAATACTCTCTACGACCTCTACGATTAGTAATATTGTACAGAGGCGTCTCGTAGTGGTAAGCGCTCGGGATCGTAATCCGAAGGTCGCCGGATCGAATCTCGCAGCATGCAACTTTTTTTTAATATATATATATATATATATATATATATATATATATATATATATATATATATATATATATATATATGTGTGTGTGTGTGTGTGTGTGTGTGTTTTCCGCAAACAAAGTTGTATTTCACAAATGTTAATTGTCTTCATAATGTTTACCACGTATAGTTAACGGAACAAGTGTAAATGATATTCCGAAACGAATGCGTATAGTGTAAGTCAAACCTGACGAACGATAGAAAAATTTTTCAGAATGTCAATCAGGTGTGTTTTCCAACAGATAATTTAAAAAAATTGTTCTTTTAAAAACGTATCGCTTATCAGATGTGCTCGATGTCGTACTGTTTTCTGTTTTCCATATTTCTATGATAACTATACTCTGATTCGTTGAATTACAAAAAACAAATAATAAAAAAAGTTGTATGCCGCGAGATTCGATCCGGCGACCTGCGGATTACCAATCCGAGCGCTTACCGCTTCGCCACGCCTATGTAATCGTAGAGAGTGTTTCACCGCGACGGCTTTTTATAATCGTCGATTTTCTCGACAACGGCTGAGAAGTGCATCTTGGTGCTTTGCCAAATTACACCTCTGGCCATGAGCTTTTATGCAGTATGAATCGAATCTGAATTTCACAATTGGCGGCCTCCCCTTGTAAGTTTATAACGTTGGGGAAAAGAGAATACCTTAAAGAACTAGAGATAGATGTTCATAGAGAAAGTATATGGTCAACAGCAGGTTCTGATGAAATACATTTCAGCCTCGGTTCACCATGTGTCGTGTTGGCTAGTAGTAATGACGAACGGATGCACAAGAGAGAAGCTGTGCGTTTTTATAGAGAGAGAAGAGGAGTTACGCTCCTTTCATTTCCTAAACTCTCATTCCAGTACCTGATGCTGCCGACTTCTTTGGTCATCAGTCCGTAAGTTTACGAACTACTTAAACTAACCCAAGGACAACACACACACACACACACACACATATACACACACACATGTCAGAGGAAGGACTCCAACCTTCGACGGCGAGCAACAGTGGGCTCCGAAGCAAGGCACCTTAGACCGCTCGGCCACTCCACCGCGGCCTTGGTGGCTCAGTCTTTGTAATACTCTGTTTGACGACAGTCATCCAGTGCTCTGCGCGGACGTTACTGTAACTCTGTTAAACGCTGCAATGAAAGGCTCATTTACCATCGCTGGAGTATGCCATATTTATTTTACAAGTAAAAGAAATCTGTTGCAAATTGTTTATTAGCGCGTTTCACGCTTCTGGAAAAATACATTTTCAGGTTACGAAAAGCTTTTATGACAATTTCGCGTACCTGTCTAGCTCCAATTCTTAACAGATAATATGAAAGAGGAAAATGAGTCACTTGTCTTGAAACTGTAAAAACGGCATTAGTCATATGTAAAACCTAAAATCATGGCGGTTATGTACGAGAAAGTGTTCGTCATAAGCCGGCCGCGGTGGGTAAGCCGTCTGCGGCGCGCCAGTCACATTCTGCACGGCTCCTACGGTCGGGGGTTCGAATTCCCCCACGGGCATGAATATTTGTGCCGTCCTTGGTATTAGCTAGTTCATTAGTAGTTTGGAAGTTTACGGACTGATGACCCCGTAGTTACGTCCCATAAGCTCTACAAACATTTGAACATTTTTTGTCCGTCATAAAATAATTTGAATAGACAAGCGAAACCAATAAATTGAGAAGCGTAACTCGAATTGACGGTTACCAAAGGGCGAGGGAGGAGGTGTTAAAACTGTGTAAACTATAAAGTGCTGTCAGACGAACTTAATGCAGGTTAATGGAGTACGCGCATAGTGTCCGACAGGTGCGCCAACACAGGCATGTTCCACTGCGTAAACAAACGTTGATCTGGCTGGTTGACGGCGGGTATAGTTTCAAAATCACCCAAGTGATGGCGTTGGTTGTAAGAACTATCGAATAACAACCGATAGAATAGTCAAATTTTAAATTAAAGCAATAAACGTATAATATAATTTAGAAAATAGAAGAGTATGTGAAGAAGTAGTCGCCAGTGTTTGTGTTTTAAAAACCTTAAAGTTTAATATATACGAAATGAAGCCAGCGTGTCGTAATATAGAATGGTGACGGGAGGGGGAGGAATATTTCGTTAATTTATAGCGAGGAAAAGGTGTTACGGCGACAGTTGTAAGAATTTATCGAGAACGCTACCCACAACGAAAACTTCCGGCGTGATCGAATTTTCTCCTGTTCAACAGTAGTTTGTGCCATCATAATTTTTTCATTTTTCTTGATTATTTTGCAGTTCGCTCTTAACGAAGTGCAGTAGTCTTTTTTAGGTTTTTAAATTAATTTCAAGTTCGAAACGTATTATTATTGTATAAATCACGTCAATATAACGATTATGAGGACTTATTTAATTTGTTGAGTTTGAGAGATACTGCTGGCTCTTTACCACCACGCACAGAAGGCAGAGAGTCCTGCAAGGTGAAGACCTACACTGGAAGCAGAGGAACAAATTCTTGACTGTATTCACGAAGATCCTACTCAGAGTATCTGAAATATCGTTCGTCAAGTGGGTATATCGCACACTATCGTTCAGAGCAATTTCGAAGGGAAGCGTCAGCGGCCTCGCCATATTCAACACGTGCAAGTATTAGAAGAGCAATATTTACCTCCGCGCCAAAAATTCTCATACTACAAAATGCGCAGGGTGATTTTGTTAAAAAACCTCGTCTCGGATGAAGCGTGTTTCATCCGTGACAAAATGAGTTATTTCCATAGCATTCAGACGTAGTGTGTATAAAATCATTGTCAAGTTGTAGCAGTACTTTTTCAGCGAAAGTATTCCGTAAATGTATGGGATGATATAATCGATGATTGCATTATTGGGACTTATGTTGTACCAGCACGATTGGGTGGTCACAATTGCCTAACTTTTCTGGAGGAATCGTTGCTACCAACCTTATTAGAAGATATTTCATGTCCATTTGGTCCCAAAGTACGAAAAATTTGAATGGACAACTTCCAGGAAAATGGAAAGGAGGTTGAGGTTCACGTCAACGGCCTGCTATCATTTCTGATTTAAATCAATAGAATTTTTACTTTTTGGACCGTATGAAAGAACTAATATACTCCCAGCAACAGCCGCGGCGGAATAGCCGTGCGCACGGAGGCGTCGTGCTGCGGTGCGCGCTGCTGTTCGCCGTCGGGGGTTTGAGTCCTCCCTCAGGTTAGGATGTTTGTGTTGTCCTTAGGTTAGTTTACCTTAGTTTAATTAGTTCGAAAGCTACAGACTAATACCCCAGTAGTTGAGTCCGACAGATTTACAAACATTTGAACATTCTCAACAAGTATTAATGTGCAACAAAGGTAGGAAGATGATTTTTTATGCTGCCAATGCCATAAAAGCGAATGTGCTTGTGTAAGAACCAGCGGGACGAAACTTGGTTCGCCGTTGTGAAGCGAGTGCAGAATCGAACGTTGGGCATGTTGAAGACTTTAGTGTAAGAGGATACGACGTAATTTGACTTTCATTTCCGTTACAGCGCTGTTGTACAAAAGTAAACAGTACTGTGTTAAAGAGGGAATAATTAATTATAATTAAAGTGTGATGAATTACTCCGAAACTGAAATTTTTTTTCGTAAGGCAAACACATGTCATTTGATGTTAGCTTTTCCGTACTACCTCAGCTTCGTGTGGTTGTTTTTAATTAATTGTGGTTGTGTTTAATTAATTGTTTACGTAAAACTAATTACACGCTCTTGACAACCCAGTTACTTTTTACACAGTTTGTTTCGGTAGCACCTGACTGCCACTCCGTGTTCTTTTTGCAAAATCAGTGTTTACACTGGTTTGGTTCGTCCGTTACCTTCGTCTGACTGCCAAATAGATACAGGTAAGACACAAGAAAGGTCATGTGTCCTCAGTTGACAGTGTAAACATAAAAATGTTTCCTATCAACTCTACAAATACTTGCTTTAGGGACTACATAAAGCATGATTGTTAGCCAGTGTGGAAGAAATTGACCTATTTTGTGCTTTAAGGGAGGATTCGATCATACTGTATGTCGAGACAGAACTGTCTAAAAGCCACTTTAGCAATATCCTCTGTGAGAAGCAGGAACATTTTTTCTAGATTTTAAAGATTGATGTTTGGTTTTACTAATGCTGAGTAACTCAGGGAGGTATTTTCCATTTATAGAAACTGAAATTTTGGTGGATTACTGGTCTCATGATTTGAAAGATGTCTGGACAATATTATCATAAGTCACTCTTGAGAGTTTCGAAGCACATGGATAACCTTTGATATGTGACAGCTTCTCTCCATTAGTTAACAACTGTGGGTCATCACAGCAGAAGGTTCTTCACATTGACGTCCTTACTCTGACAATGCGGATATGCTGCATGTATTTTGTCACTGACGTTGACTAGTGGCAGATGAATTTTATAGATATGTTAGTACTTTAGTTTTCTGATTTGCACATTCCGTAGCTGCCTTGTCGAATTCTAGCGCTCTATTTTAACGTTTCCTTGTTTTCATATTTTGAAGATGGGATAAAATTGTCCCGAAACATGTCGCACTGAAATATAATTTTTCTTATAATTTTACAAATGATGCATAAGTTGTCTCAATACTTAGACAACAGCTGTATGATGGCGTCAAAATAAATTTACATACGTTTTTGTTGAAAATGATGTTTGTATAGGTTTAGAGTGTCGCATACTACTTATATTCATAAGCTCCTGCCGTACGTTCATGACCGTGAGGGACGGTTTTCAATATATATCGTTGTTCCAGAGTTATTTGGGGTGAAAAATTTCAGTGAGACACCTAGTATTATAAACAAAGAAATCGATCAAGAACTTTTGTAGAAAGTTGAAAAACGTACATTTACATTTTTATTTAAATATATTTCTTCGTACGTACTTTGTTTCTTTGCCGTTTTTCAGAAGATCGATGTATAACATGGAACACGCATTCCTTTTTCTTTACACAACAAATCGATTAGATAAAGATTATTAACAGGTTAACGTACTTGTAATGAGATTTTTGAAATAGTTTTATACATGGTTGCTCGTTAATTGAAGTGTTGGAACTGTGGTTACTGGTTATTTCTAAATCTACTTGAACCTGAATACAGGTGTATTTTATTGCAAACTGGATATTAAAAATTATTATCTGTTCTGTTGATTCCTAGATCATTTGAGTTTCTGAAGTATTTTACATTCTCCCACGATATTTTCACATTATTTGTTAGATGGAGTTACCATACTGTAAGATGTTTCATGTAATCCATCCTTAATACTCCTTCGAATAGCTATTACTAACTAACGGCTCGAACCTACGTAGCCAATGTGAACCTTCTGCGACACTGAAAAATGTAAATAAAGCTATACAGGAATATTTATCAACTGTCGTGACATCCAAAGCCTTGGTCTTCGTTACGCAGTAATGATGTAGGTGTGACATCAGTTGCCTTTGTACCAGAACCTCCTTGTAGACTCCATTATGACTGTATGCTCCAAGCAAACAGAAATCCAATCGAATGAAGGTTAGCGATAAAATTGCTGTATCTATTTGCTGTATGTAAACTTCCTGAGTCGCCAGGGCAACGTTTCCCGGGTTTGGGAATAACAGTGTGGAATCAATACGACAATGAGAGAGAGCATGCCACGAAATGTGTGGGGAAATCCATAGGCTCGTGTCGAGTAGTGAAATATAGCGTACGGTAGACAGCGCTTAAATGAGATATACCCATACCTGAAACGAACACGCACAGGGATCACAC